>CM030359.1:138045650-138669951 GCA_017893485.1 Hemerocallis citrina | reverse complement strand
ATGGTTCGGGAAAAAGGTGGTCTACTGGGACGGAGGGTTCTTCCTCTAAGCTCTTCTTCTCGGTCTAACTGTCCCAAGCGCCTCTCCATCCCATGGAGATGGCGATAGACTGCGTCATCCCTTCTATGGTAATCCGGGGAGCCTCTAGATTCGTCTTCGTACGAGGGAAAGCGGGGGCCACGACGACGGTAGCTCCTGGAACGGTCAGAACTAGGAATGTAGCGGGGGTTGCTAGGAGCTTGTGGGGGAGTTAGGGACCGTTGGCGAGGACTTCGGATCTGAGGAGGAGTGGGAATCCTTGGGGCATTAGTGTTATTGGGACGGAGGTTGAGAGCTTGTAGGACGGTTGCCTGGAACTGCTGGAACTCGGCACGGGTGATGGGTGCCTTATTGTTCCTAGGATGTTGCCGACCGGCGGGGGAATGTGGCCTTCTTCTGTGATGCTCGGGGGACTCTCTCCCCCCCCCCCCCCCCCCCCCGTCGGATGGGGGACTTTCGGTAGTCTCGGCGATGAGGGGATCGCTCATCCGGACGTTGTTGATGGGTGGCTCCCTCTCGGGCCCGCTTTTCATCTAGACGGTGGTGGAGATCCACATCTTTGGTCCGATTGGGGACTTTTTGTTGGAAGTCGGAAGCTCGGGGATTGTGAGAGGCCATAGAGTCCGTAGAGGCATTGTGGATTGAGACATGGTCCTGGTGGAGAGGTTGTTTCTGCGGGTTGGGGCCCTTAGGAGGTGGTTGATTCTGAGGAGGAGGCAGGTCCTGTTGGAGTGGGTCTTCCGCGGGAGGAGGGAGTTGCCCCTGCTGCGGAGCGGGCTGGATGGGAATTTCTTGTTGCTGATCGGGGTTGGTTTCTCGCTTGGACCCCCTGGATCATACCTTCCTAGGAGGCATGGCAGGAGAAGATCTGTTCCACAGAAAGAGGGTAGGCAGCTATTCGTTAGTTTCCTACAAACGGCGCCAATCTGTTGCCGCTAAATTCGGTGTGGGGGCAAACAGATGGAATTTGTGGATTCTTGGGAAACTTTGAATAGGAAACCTGATTACCTATTCTGTCGGAGTTTGACCGTCGCTCCCGCCGTACACCTGCAAAAAATGCGAGACACCGGGGTTGTTCCCGGCGACGCACCCTCCGACGCTCAAGTCAGTAATCAGAAGTGATTATGAAAGAGCATATAAACTGGCAAAACATTGATTACCTCTTAATGGAGATGGATGGGGGGTATTTATAGGCGTCTTAGGGGATCAAATTAGGCATGTAATTCCTGTGTATAGATAAGGAATGTAATCCCTAATTCCCAGTGAAAGGATAGATATGAATCAGGGCCGTTGATTAGGATTAATCAGAAACCCTAATTCTATCCCAATGGACCGGGTTCGCTGCGGGTTGAAACCCGCACCCAGTCGGGGTGGACCCATTCGTGGGTTATTGGATCTTTGATGGAGAGATCCAGTACCCGCTTCAAGCCCAACAATAGGTAAAATTACCATTTTACCCCTAAGCTTTAAAATTCATTCCTGATTTGGACGGTTGTGATTTAACCCCATTTTTTGGCCATATCAACAGATATAGAAATCAGTATAAACAATATAATGTTAGGTTATAAGCTAGTACAAAAATAGAATAGTGGTAAGTAAATATTATAGAAAACAAAGTAGGGGTTATCTAAGTAGAAAATCTCCTTCTGGTGTAGGTTCTCCTCGTTGGTATCCAACTGCAGACTTGCCTTTACGATCCCAAGTTGCAGAATTGCCTCTACGACATCCAATTACAATTTGCCTTCTAGACATTCGGTTGCAGACTTTGCTTCCCCGACGTCCAGTTGCAATTTGCCTCCATTGACGTCTAGTTGCAGATTTGCCCTCTCGACATCAGGTTGCACCAAAACGGGAGATGGAAAGATGTAATCTTCCATGTACTCTTGGATATTGGGATATTTAATAAAATATAGTATTATGTTTGAAATCAGTGGTATAAAAGTGGATGGAAAAGTTGTAAATAAAGTAGGAAATTATAACGATAAAATATTAAAATAGATAGACTTTAAATATAGGATATAAAAAATTTGTAGTAATGAAAATGATTTATAATATTAAGGCGAAAATAGTGTAAAGCATATGCACGAGATGAAAACACAAATAAAAACAATAATTATGTAGTGTTTGTATTATATTGAATAAGCGTAAAACTACAAAATTAATGAGTAGCGATTAATAGTAAGAGTAGATATAACAAAACAAATTTGTAGATAATATGCAATAACAATAGTATCGAATGTAGATAATAAAACAAAGTGGTAGGTCATATTTATATGGGTAGAATATTTCAATCTTATTAAAAATATACTGAAATATATAGGACAGTATAAGATAATGAAAAATATAGTATCACAAAATCAAATCATATAAAAATGGATGCACATGAGAAAATTTCATAATCAAAATTCAAAGTATAATAGAAATAATCTATGAAGAAAATAATAGTTGCAATAATACGAAAAGTAATAACAAATGTAAACAGATAAACATAAAGTGACACAAAACACGAAGGACAACTCTTTAAGATTGAAAGATAGATAAAACAAATTTAAAAAGATCAAGACTAAGGAAGATAGATAAAATAATAGATATTCAAGTGATTAATTGTATAAAAAAATATTTATTTGAAAAATGTTGAAAAGTACTATGATAAAATTGGCAAAGAAATTTTGAGAGGAAAGTGTGTCTACGTGTAATGTATCATTAGTGTAGGTTCAACCAACCACGCTACCACTACGCCACTCTGATACCCAGGAAAAACATGCTCGCATATAATCTCACATCAATGTATACAAGGAAAGCATCATGAATGAAAGTCAATAACTACTTCATTCACGACTCCAGCCACCCCAAAGGGAAAAGGAAAAGAAAGCATCAGCGTATAGAGCAACAAAAATGTAAATCACTTACATTTAAATCTATATAAGCTGAAACTCCCACTTCAATGTCCATTCTAGGGTGTTGTTACTTATGAATTTGTACTACTTATGAAGCTGTAACACCCCTGTAATGCTGCTGGTTGAAATGGCTAGTGACGTCAGCTTCATGGAGGGCCCCACGGTGTGTGCTTCTCTCAGGAGAGAGAACGGAAGGAGTAGAGAAAGTTTGTCCCATATTGGGATTTGTACATAAATAATTAATATATAAATATTATTGCCTATGATCAAGAGTCACCAATTCGGTTAACCACCTTTTGAAAGGTAGCCTGTGGTGGGTAGTTGTACTACATAGTATCTAATTTGTCTTCTAAATTGTATAAATTGTCTGAGCCCGGGGTAGGGGTGTTACAAATGGTATCAGAGCCTACTTTCGACACCGACTGTGGGTAAGAGTGGGTGAGATGTATGCCAGAGATGGAGCTAGCAGATGTACGGGTAAGTATGCCTGAGAGGGAGTGAGGTTGGGGACAGATCGCCCGGGTAAGGGGACTGTACATCCCACAGAATTGGGGTACTGTGCCGCTAGCAGAATCAGGGTATTCCACTCCACATCGGCTAGAAAGGAGATCTTGCACTAGATTGTGCATGCCCCGTGCTCAGCGAGGATGCTGATTTTTGAAGGGGGGTGTGTGTAACACCCCTGTAATGCTGTTGGCTGAAATGGCTTGTGACGTCAGCTTCATGGAGGGCCCCATAGTGTGTGCTTCTCTCAGGAGAAAGAACGAAAGAAGTAGAGAAAGTTTGTCCCATATCGGGATTTGTACATAAATAATTAATATATAAATACTATTGCCTATGATAAAGAGTCACCAATTCGATTAACCACATTTTGAGAGGCAGCCTGTGGTGGGCAGTTGTACTACATAGTATCTAATTTGTCTTCTAAATTGTATAAATTTTCTGAGCCCGGGGTAGGGGTGTTACACTGCAGAACCACAGTGACTTGGTGATGGCTATTTTTGAAGCCACTCGGGTTCCACTGCCCACTGTGCCTATGCAGGCAGCTCTTCCTCCCCGTCCGGGTACAGTCACAGACTTCATGAGGCTGCATCCTGACGGCTTTTCAGGCACTAAGATGTCTTTGGAGGAAGAACAGTGGTTGATCCGGACTGAGCAACTACTTTTGGCAGCTGGAGTGGCAAATGCTGATAGAGTGGATGTGGTAGCCATCCAGCTGGTGAATCTAGCTCATATTTGGTGGAGGTCTGAGTCCGAAAGGCTCGAACGACTGGTCACTTGGGCAATTTTCACTAGGAGCTTCTTGGAGAAGTTCTTCCCTAGTAGCACTAGTGTTGAGATGGAGCAACAACTCCTGGCCGTGAAACATGTTTGTCGTTTTTTCTATTTTGGAATTTTGTTACATATTGTCCATGCAATGTTGTAACTTAAGACTTTCTTGAAACAGGGCTCCAGGTCTGTGGATGAGTATGCCGCTGAATTTACTAGACTTAGCCACTTCACAGGAGTTCTTGTGGCGAACGAAGAGGATAGGGCTCATAGATTCACATTGGGGCTTGAGCGAAAGATTAGGGTGTAGTTTGTCTCCCTTCGCTTGCACACTCATGCAGAAGCTCTTGAGGCAGCTCAAGCTCAGGAGAAGGCTCGTGGTGGATTGACTCCTTCTCAGTGGACTATTCCGCACTCTGTTGATAGGCCTTTTAGTGGGCTTGTTCGGAGGCCTGTCCCAGCCCATCCGGTCAGGGCAGCTCCCTACAATTCTGCAGTTCCTCAGAGGGCTAGTTTTTGCGACTTTTGCCGACTTGCTAGGCATGAGCGCAAGGACTGCAGGCGTGCGAATCGCCGTTGTTGTGGTTGTGGTGCTTCTGATCATATGGTGCAGGATTGTCCGCGGCAGTAGCAATTGGCTCTTCCAGCCAAGGGTCCCATTTAGCAGGTTGCCCCAGCTCGTGGTCCGGTCGGGCCACCACTTCCTCTTCAGCACCAGATTTTCGATCAGAGAACCGCTTCCCCCAGGATAGGTCAGGCTTTTAACCTGATTGCTGCTGATGCTGAGTCAGCAGAGGGTGTTTTTACATGTATATCTTGATTTCTTTTTTTCATCTTGTTTTGTTATTTATCTTTTGCTTCTTTTCATTTGCCTTTGTATTATTCTTTCATATTATCTTTCTGCATTGTGCTTTTCCTCAATGCTATACATCCATTCTATTCTTCTTGCTTGGTTCGTTGGTTGACATTGCTAGATCTTCTTGATCAATCAGAGTGGCGCAGTGGAAGCGTTGTGGGCCCATAACCTACAGGTCCTGTAACCCCTATTTTTTGTTTTGTGTATTTTTGAGTGTGTTTTTTTTTGGTGTATTTTCTCTCTTTGTATTCCTCCTGTATTTCTTTTGGACCGTATATTGGTTTTTTTTTCAATATATTTTCATTTATTATTTTGTCTTCTTTTGTTTTGAGTTCTTGATTCGTTGTCCGTCTTTTGTTTCGTTCTATTTGTTTGGGCCATTATTTTGATTTCCTATATTTGTTATTTTTTTTGTTGCTCATGTCCTATTCTTTGTCCCTAATACCCATTAGTGAACCAATACCTATTATATAAAATCCTATTCACTAAAAGACCCAAACCAACTATTAATTCTAAACAGCAACTACCCAACCAATTAACCATTTATGCCTATTAAACCCACACCCAGATTTCCCTAAAGCCAATTAACTATAACCATACTCTGTTTATTTATACCATACACAATTACTTAAAGCCCATTCCATTAAATTACCCACCTATACACTATTTTCCCTTCCCTGTGTGTTTAAACCATGCAACCAAAACCACCTGTGCACCTTGCAGACCCGACCCAAAGACCCTGTAGCGCCGTCACCCTCATCCCCTGTTCTTGAACCCTAACACTCCACCTATTTATATTCTAAAGCCATGCACCCCCCGTTTCCTCTTTACCCTAGCCGTCATCTTCATTGCTTACCCTAGCACCGAGCACTCTTTCTCTCTTCCTGCTTTCTCTCTCCCATGCCCCCAGTCGCCCGTTCCTACCATCCACTGTCTCTCCGCTCTGTTAAGGTGCACCGCCAGCGATAGCGGTAGCGATGCCACCCGAAGCCAGAGCCGCCACCGCCGTCCTTCCCCTCGCCGACTGCAGTGGCCGAGTCATCGTCCGCCGTGCTACACCCGACCGCTCTCTCTCTCTTTTGGTTTGCATGTGCATGGAGTTGCATGTGTGATTGTTGGATCGTGGTCGTTTGCTCGTGCTTCTCGTTGTTCGTGGGTTTTGTTCATGGGTTTCGTTCATGTGATCGTTGAGTTCGTTGGTTGGGAATCCATTCCCGTTATTCTTGCTTGGAGTCATTTTTGTCTTCGGTTAAGGCAAGTAACTTGTACTCAATTCCTTTGTATGATACAAGTCATAAATTTCGCTTGTAGTGTAGTTGGGTTCTAGAGACAACTCGTGTGTGATATATTTTGATGAGTATTGTATGTATAGTGCTATTGACCATAGTTGCCTTACGACACAAATTTGTTATGAAACAACTTAGGTTTTGACCGTTCTTGATGTGATTATATTTTAGGGATAATTATGAAAAATCGTGTGTTTATTTGGATCCATGTGATATACTTGTTACGGACATGCCATATACCATATTTCACGTTGTTTGGACATTTAGTAGACTCTATAACATGTTTGGTTGTATTTGGAACGAGTTTCGTATGTTGTATGTTGATTTGTTGTTAAGAGAAAAATCTGTATTTTGTCAGTGATCAGTTTTGATTGCTATTTTAGACCATATTAAGGTCAGTATCTTAACTTCAGTATTAAACTTCATTTTGAGAGAAATCAATCTTCTTTCCAAACTCTCTGACCATCATCGATTATGTTTTCGTACGTGTGAGATATGATTGTTTCACTACAGAGCTGTATTTCATTTCCAGATTTCGTTTCTTGATGATTTCGATGACTAAACTATTTTGATACTAGTGCTAAGCATATTATTTTGATCTGAAATTTTGCACAGTATTTCTATATCAATTTTGGGATTACCTAGAATTTTGGTAGATTTTATTGATGAGTTTTATATGTCGTTTCATGCTTGTTTATAAAAACTATACTTGCTGGATTTTACCCACTGTTCTGTAAAGATTTATATTTTCACCCTAATTCGTTTCCTATATGAAAAATATTTTCAAAATATGAAAGTTATCTTATTTTGTCTATTTTCTTCTCCATTTGGCGGACTTGGATTTCGTTTCACGGTTTGCGAGATATCACAGTTTTCGTACAGCAGTATTGGGAATTCCAGATTTGCCAAACTATCGTTTCTTGATGTTTTCTGATTTTTGATGGCTAAACTAATCTTACTGGGAAAATTTGAAACTTTATATTCTGATACTAGACATATAGGGGAATAACCTGGATTTCTTCTGGATTTATTTGAGAAGGTTTGATGCTATTTTCCTGACTGTGAATTCGATTTACTAATTTCTAACTGAACATATTTTCTGGTTTCAAATCGTTTTGAGTTATGTTTTTCTAAAACACTATATGAATTATATGTACTCGCTGGATTCGGTTGGAAGTCTATTTTCCAGATTCTCTGACGGATCTAGGCTTTGATATTTGTGGTAATGGGAACCGCTGTTTTAGTACAGTACTGTCTTACTATCCTGAACTAGAAGTTTGGTTATTTTAGCCTTTTATGAGTTATCTTTCACCTAAACATGTTTATCTTGCAACCTGAACCTGTTACTTGTTCATGCTATGTTATTCTTGACCTGTTTGTGACACCCACATGCCTGTTTGCTAATAATAATAAAATCATCAAGTCGGGGTTAAGGAAAATATCTAGTAGTGGAAAATATAGAAATATGTACTGAGAAGAGGACCTATGTCCTGCCTGTTACGTGTTCATGACTACATGATTCACAATCCTGTTTACATGTACCTGATTGCATGCTTCTCTATAGGAAGATGTACTCGGAAAAGAACCTCTAGGTTCTACCTGTTCCTGTTTCCTATTATCCTGATCCCTTAGTACACTGTCCTATGGACTCCACTCCGAAATTTAAACGGAACTATTTAAATGTAGCAACCATATCATAAAAGTTAGGGCACATGAAGTGCTACCTAGTTAGTAATAATACAAGACTTGACATAACCTGATACCTGTTACCCGATACCTGTACTTGTACCTGATTACATGTATACCTGTTTACCTGGTTACCTGTTTACGTGTGTATCTGAATACTTGTATACCTGTTACTTGTTTACCTATTCACCTGTTAGCTTGACACTTGATACATGTTACCTGTGCCTGTTAGTATACCATGCTACTTGTTTCAATTTTTCTGATTTATGTTAGATATTACATTTCTGCTGACACAATTATACCATGCTTGTGTATTCCTGATGCTATTTATAATTGTTATCCTTCCACGTGTACTTGTATCCTGCATTACAAGCGACCCGTAACTTGTATTGACAGGAGTTTGTTTTCTTTTTCCTATTTCTGCAATTGTTAAATTGCTGATTTTGGAGAACAGGTACCAGATAGTGTTGGATATGCAATATTAGTGCTGAAGTTTTGTTGGCATTTATTATTATTATTTCCTATTATTGCTTGAACAATTGTATTTGATATTTGGATTTATTCTTGTATTTGGGCAATGTGACCCAAGATATTATTGACTTGTCCAGACTTGATTTATTTGAGATTATATTATATTTTGGATTTCAAGTAAATTTTTGTTGGTCTATTTGATTCGATTATGCATACTTGGTTGATTCTTTTGTTTCTGACTCTGATTATTTCTGTGAGATGTTGTAAAGATTCTGAACAGCTTATGGATGATGAAAATCATTCGTTGGGCTTCGTCACGTATCCGTATTCTGTATTCCTTTTTCGGAAGCGAGGCATGACAAGGTTTTTTAGTGGTATCAGAGGCCCAAGTTTGGCTAATGTATTAGTTGCCTAATATATTAGACAAGCTTGGCTCGAATTGGGATCGGCTCAACATTTCACCAACCATGCATGCATAAATGAATTAATTATTATCAACCTTGATCTGGATGCTGATTGTTTAGGTTTTGTGCAGACTATGGCTCGCGGAGGTTCTTCTTCCCATCCCCAGGGAGACCAGCCTGGGATTGAGGTTGTCACCGCTGTACTTGAGCGTTTGATCGATATGCAGCAGAAACATAGTGATTTGGTGATGGCTGCTTTGGAAGCCGCTCAAGTTCCTCCGCCCGTTGTGCCTATGCAGGCAGCTCTTCCTCCCCATCCAGGTACAGTCACGGACTTCATAAGGCTGCATTTCGACTGGTTTTCAGGCATTGAGATGCCTTTGGAGGCTGAACAGTGGTTGATTCAGACAGAGCAACAGCTTTTGGCAGCTAGAATTACAGATGTAGATCGTGTGGACGTGGTTGCCATCCAGCTGGTAGACTTGGCTCATATCTGGTGGAGGTCCGAATCCGAAAGGCTCGAAAGATCGATCACCTGGGCTACTTTCACTAGGGACTTCTTGGAGAAGTTATTTCCTAGCAGCACTAGAGTGGAGATGGAGCAACAATTCTTGGCCCTGAAATATGTTGGTCATTATTTCTAGTAATGGAATTTTGTTACATATTGTCCATGCAATGTTGTAACATCTGACTTTTCTTGAAACAGAGCTCCAGGTCTGTAGATGAGTATGCAGCTGAATTTATTAGACTCAGCCGCTTCGCTGCCGTTCTTATGGCAAACGAAGAGGATAGGGCTCGTAGACTCATTTTGGGACTTGCTTGTGACATCAAGGTGTAGCTTGTCTCTCTCTGCCTGCGTACTTATGCTGAAGCTCTCGAGGCAGCTCGAGCTCAGGAGTAGGCTCGTGGTGGATTGGCTCCTCCCCAGGGGACTGTTTCGCACTCTACTGTTATTAGGCCTTCTAGTAGGCTAGTTCGGAGGTCTGTCCCAACCCCTCTGGTCAAGGTAGCTCCTTACTCTTCTTTTGGTTCCCAAAGGAGTGGTTTCTGTGACTTTTGTCAGTTAGCTGGGCATGATCGCAAGGATGTAGGCAAGCCAATCGCCGATGCTTTAGGTGTGGCTCTACTGATCATACAGTGCAAGATTTTCCATAGCCGCAATAGCAGCTGGCTCTTCCAGCCAGGGGTCCCGTTCAGCAGGTAGCCCCAGCTCGTGGTCCAGTTAGGCCACCGCTTCTTCCTCAGTGCCAGATTATCGGTTAGAGGACCGCTATTCCGAGGAGAGGTCATGCTTTCAACCTGACTGCTGCAAAGGCTGAGTCAGCTGAAGGAGTTGTTGCAGGTATCATCCTTGTTTGCTCTTTCCCTGCTCAAGTTCTTTTTTATTCCGAGGCAACCCATTCTTTTGTCTCCTCTCGGTTTGTGGCTCGCCATCAGTTGGAGTATAGCACCATGTTAGAGGCTTGGAACATTGTGACAGGTAGTGGAGTTTTCGTTTGTTTCCAGAAGTGCAAGAAGTGTATGGTGTGACTTTTGTGGGATTTTGTATTTTGGTTGATACCCATGAGAAATAATAGGCGTGGACATATTAGTAACCCTAATTCATGATGTTTAGACATTTGGTAGGTTGTATTTTAAGTTTGGATGTGTTTCGAGCAATATTCTTGAATCTATGTTGTTTTTGTGCTTAAGGGTGAAATCTGTATTTTCTGAATGTTTTGTGTTGTTTGCTGTTTTCGACTGTTCTACAGTCAATATCTTGATTCTGGTATAAAATATGAGTTTTAGATAATTTCATATATTTTCAAACCCCTCTGACCTTGCTTGATTTTGATTTCGTATGACTGAGTAATGGATGTTTTAGTACAGAGTTGTCGACCTTTTTCCAGATTCTGTTTGTGGGTAATTTTGATAACAAACTATTTTCAAGAACTATTCTATACATATTATTTTGATTTAAAACATTGGTCAGAGTTTCTATATTGAGTTAGGGATTACCCAGAATTTTGGTGCATTTTATTGATAAGTTTTATGTAATGTTTCATGCTCATTTCTAAAATCTATATATGCTGTGTTTTGCTCGCTGTTCTATAAAGAACCTTATTTTCACTATGATTTCTTTTACTGTATGAAAATTGTTTGTGAAATACGAAAGTTAGTAAATTCTATCTATTTTCATATCCCTTTGGCGGAATTGGATTTTATTTCATTGGTTGCGAGATATCTTAGTTTTCGTACAGCAGTGTTGGAAATTTCAGATTCGCCAAACTATGTTTTCTTGATGCTTTCGTATTTTTGATGACTGGTCTACTTTCACTGGAAAAATCTCAAACTTTATATTTTGATACTGGAAAAATAGGGGAATACCCCAGATTTTTCGTGGATTTATTTGGTGTGTTTTCATGTTGTTTTTCAGTTCTTGAATTCGTTTTCCTGATTTCTAGCTGAACCTATTTTCTGTATTAAAACCAGTTTTGAGTTATGATTTTGTGAATTAGTATATGACTTACTTATTTTTTCTGTATTCGTGTGGAAGTCTATTTTCCAGATCCTTTGACGGATCTAAATTTGCTTGTTTGTAACTCTTGGGATCAGTGCTTTACTACAGTAGGGTCTTGCTGTCCTGAAGTTGAGATTTGACATTTTTATTCTTTTATGAACTATCTTGCACGTACATGTTTAGTTTGCTACTTGCACTTGTCACATGATCATGCCATGCTATTCTTAATATGTTTTGCACATTTACATATTTGTTGACATTAATAATAAAATTAACCAAGCCGGGGTTAAGGGAAAGATCAAGTAGTGGATAGTACAGAAATGTGTACTCGGAAGAACCTAGTGGTTATTGGAGGTTGTTTACATGTGGAGCTTGACACGATTTACATGATACGTACACACATGAAACTGGAGCTTGTTTGAGTTTTGGAGCTTGTTTACATGATACATGATTACATGATATTTGGACCTTGTCCCTGAGTACACTGTCCTGCATGGTCCCCTACAGAATCTAAAGCGAAACTTTTTGTTGTAGCAACCATGTAGTAAAAAAGGGATGCATGAAGTGCTACCTAGATAGTAAATCACTACAAGACTTGATATATACTACTTGAACATGATACTTGAACATGATACTTGAACCTGATACATGCTTGCTTGATACTTGACTACATGATACATGAAACTTGTTTACATGACACTTGAAATATGACACTTGATACATGATTACATGACACTTGACACTTGATGCATGTTTACATAGTACTTGATTTCTTGACACATGATTCATGCCATTTACACTTGTTCACTTTTACCATGCTAGTTGTTTATGTTGGACATCATGACTATACCATGCTAGATTTATTACTTAGATTTACCCCATTCCATGCACTTGTATCATACACTATTTGTGACCCGCGACTTGCAATTGACGGGTACTTGTGTTTTCTCTTTTTCTCTTTCCTGCATTCGATGAATTGCAGATTTTGGAGGACAGGTTCCAGACGGTATTGGTGACATGATGTACTAGATGTTGGAATTTTGCTATTATTATTCTTGTTGCTTATTTTGAACAATAATTGTATTTTGAGACTTGGATTTATTCTTGTATTTGGGAAATGTGACCCATGATTATTTGTGTATTTCAGATCATAACTATTTGAGATTAATATATTTTATTTCAAGTATTCTTGTAGGTATTTGGTTCATATGTGCATATGGTTAACTTTTCTGGCTTTCGACTCTGATTATTTTGTGAGATATTGTGAAGATTCTTGAACAGCTTATGGATGATGAAAATCATTCGTTGGGCTTTTGTCGCGTATCCGTATTCCGTATTCTTTTTGGGAAGCGGGGCGTGACAGAGTTTGTAGTGGTATCAGAGCCCAGGTTTGGCTAATGTATTAGTTGCCTAATATATTAGACAAGCTTGGCTCGAACTGGGATCTGCTCAACATTTCACCAACATTGCATGCATAAATGAATCACATCAACATTGATCTGGATACTAGTCTTATTCCATACATTTGATCCCTTCCTATTCGATTCCTTGATTCCTTATTTCTTCCGTCTCTTTTAGTCGTTCTCATTTGTTGATTCCTTATTGGGTATAGTTTCGTTCTATCCGTACCCATATTTGTTTGATTCTTTCATTCATCTTTATTTATTGACTCATTTTGAGTATCATGCTAGTTATTCTTTTTCTGCCACATTCTCTTGAAATTCCGCTTATGTCCCCTCGTTCCTCTTCCTTCATATTCTATTCTTTGATTTCTTATTTTCTTTCGTCACTTGTAGTCGTCCTCCTTTGTTGACTCTTTATTGAGTATAAAATCCATTCTTCTCCAGTCTATAATTTCTTTATATATATATATATATATATATATATATATATATATATATATATATATATATATATATATATATATATTTCCGAATATTTTGTGTATTTCGATTATTATTTGTTATATTTTGGATCTTCTATAAAATTGTTTTAAAAAAAACAAAAAATTTGTTATTTCGAATAATTGTGTATTTTAACATCACAAATTTCAAAACGTAACTTCGCACTTAAATTGAGCAATCAATATCTAGGTACGTGTGGAAAATTGCTTCATCTCGTTCATCGTTTTGTTGCAACTAGATGTCGAGATGGCAAACATGCAACTAGACGTCAATGGAGGCAAATTGCAACTGGATATCGGGGAGGCAAAATGTGCAACCGAATATTCAGATGGTAACCTACAACCTGATATTGTGGAGGCAAACCTGCAACTTGATGTCGAGAAGGCAAGACTACAGATGGATATAAATGAGGCGAACCCACATCAAAGAATTTCTACTATTATTATTATTGTTTTCCTTATTATTATTATCAAAGAATTTCTACTATTATTAGTATTATTATTATTATTGTTATTACTGTTACTATTATTATTATTGTACTTTTCTTACTATTTATTTTTTATGTTGATATTGAATTACTTTCACCAAAATGATGAACCCCAAATTATTTCTGTCTTGTATTATTATCCTTATTAGTATTGTTAATATTTTATTATTATTATTTTTATTACCAGTATGTTTATGAAGATTATTATTGTTATTATTATTTTTATTATGTTTGTCATTATTATTTTATTAATATTATGTGTTGATTTTGTATTATTAATTTTATTTTTGTTAATGCTCATTAGTTTTCACCTAATTATTTAAATTAAAGCTCTCTTCTAAAGCCCAATTTTATTTTTATGTCTCATTCTTTTCTTCCTGCTCGGATCGTCGCTTGGTGTCGCGTGGTCTACAACAACATGTCTGCAGC
Source organism: Hemerocallis citrina (assembly GCA_017893485.1). Taxonomy (NCBI): domain Eukaryota; kingdom Viridiplantae; phylum Streptophyta; class Magnoliopsida; order Asparagales; family Asphodelaceae; genus Hemerocallis; species Hemerocallis citrina. The sequence goes on along the minus strand of CM030359.1, from coordinate 138,655,723 downwards.
TTGGAACGTCACCATCAGAGTGGCGCAGCGGAAGCGTGGTGTGCCCATAATCTATAGGTCCCAAGATCATATTGTTGCTTCTCCTTCCATACATTATTTTGGTTTCCCCTATCTCTTTCAATTGTTCTCATCCGTTGACTTATTGTTTGATTCAACTCTTCCCTGCCTTTTCTCTCTTTGATTTCAGTTCTGCCGACTCCCTTATTTCTGTGTTATCTTGTGTTGTTTCTTTTATTTTGTTACTGTTTATTCTCTTTCTGCATTCCATTTGATCCCATTGTTATCTCATTCCTTCTTTTTCTGGTGTTGCCTTTGCTTTGTTCCTTTCCCTTTAACCCTCTGCTTTGTTATCCTTTCCCCAGTTAGTTTGTTTGCCTTGTCCTATGTACCGCCTAAGCAAATTTTGAGGATGAAATTTTGTTGTAAGGTAGGTAGCATTGTAACCCTTGTTTTCCCAAAAATATATTTTTGTGTATTTTCTGTATTTTAAAAATTTTTGCAAATTATTTTTTTTCCGTTTTCAAATTCTTTTGTCAAAATGTATTTTCGACTCTTCTATTAAAAATCTAAATTTTCGATCTATAATTTTATTGTAACTAGTTTCTACGAATTTTTACATTTTAATACAAATCCTATTATTTGTGTCAGTATTATTATTTTTATTATTAATAATATTATGTTGAGGTACAAAATATATTTTTGATAAACCTACTTTTTAATTGGTTATTTTAATTTTTCTATTTGATTTAATACCTATATATCCATTAATTTAAAACCCATTAAAATACCCTACCCGTTTTAAACCCAATACCCATTTGTAAATTAACCCATTACCTATTTATAAACTAGGGTTTTTAACATGTATGTCCCTAATAAATATGTGAATATCACATATACCCCTCACAAAATGAGTATTTTCATATTTACCCCTAACAATGTGTGTCCAACCTCTTTATTACCCCTTAAGTTAAAACTACATTAAAAACATTAAAAAAGTATAAAATATACAATTTTATTTAATAGATTTTATGTAAAATGACTGAAATACCCTTTCTCCACTAGTCACGCTTCTACTTCCTACTTTTTATAAACTCAGTCGACTATAAAACGAACTGAAACACATCAACAATTCTCAATTTTCTTCAATTTTCTTAATAAATGGACAAATTTACAGTACATATTTGTAATTTTATCTTCTTTATCATTTTTTTAGTCAAATTCGCCACTAATCTTATAAATTTCAAATACACGTAGCTTGAAGCATCTTTTAGGGGTAAATTATAAATAAGATCATATTGTTAGGGGCATATATGAAAATACACATTTTTGAAGGGTACATATGATATTAGCATATTTGTTAGGGATATACGTGTTAAAAACCCTATAAACTACCGATTTAACTAAACCTGTTTATTTCCCTACCCGTAACCCGTTGGCTATCCCCTGCCATATTTAAATCCATGCAGCATGCCTGTTCGTCTTCTAATCATCCGCCGCTTCATCTCCCATCCCGTTCCTCGCCAGCGTGCTTCTCTCCCTCTCTCTGCCTCTCCCGTCCTCTTCGGCTGTCGCAACCCACCGAGACACATCCCCTGTAACTCCACCAGTGACAGCCCCCGAGCGCACCCAGCCCCAGCATCACGATGACCTCTCATCCTCCCTCGCAGCAACCTCGGCAGGCCCCTCCGCTGCACCGCCCTGCCTCCCACTACAAACAGCAACGACACCATACCGACTGGGTCACTGTCCCCCTCCCGGCTCTACTCAGCCACCGCAGCCACCTGCGGCAGCAAGGCAGCTCCAGTCGACAACCATCCAGTCGACAACCACCGCACCTCCCCTGGTTGCGCCGCCTCCTGCGTTGCAGCCACTCATCCGCCAGTCGCCAGCCGCCCTGAACCTTTGCCCACCTCCCTGTTTCCCAAAGTTTCTAGCTGCCCAGCACCCTATCCACTTCCCTGGTTGTTCACCCTCACCCCATCTCGATCTCTAGACCCGCATCTCACTGTTGTCACCTCCCGCTGTCTTCCCTCTCCCTCTCGAACGCTGACAACACAGCACACCCTGCCTCCCTGCTGACCAGCCAGCCAGCCAGCCCACAGCGTGCTTCCCGCGCTGTGCCGTCAGCCCCGGCGTGAACAGCCCATAGGCACTGTTCTCGCCGACTGTCGTAACCCGCAATAGCAGTGACATCGTCTCGTCGTGCCGCTGTCATGTGTGAGTGAGTTCGTGTTGTGTCCGTTGGGGATTTGCCATTCATCGTTCGCTCGTTGTTCGTGGTGGTTGAATTGTTCTTCGTGGGTGTGTGGTTCGTGAGTTGTACTCATTTTTGGGCCCGTGTGTTCGTCGTTCGTGTGCTTGTTATTGTGTTCATTGTTGGATTCTTGTTCGTTTGATTCTTGGTGCATGTGTGTCTCGTGCACGTGGAGTATTGGTTATTCCGTCGTTGGTTCCTGGCTCATGATTGTTCGATTGTGCTTGTGCCTCAGGAATTTATTCCTGTTATTCTTGTTTTTTGGATCATTGTTTTTGTCATCTTCCAGAAGTAACTTGTACTCCAATTCATTTGTTTGATACAAGTCCAAAAGTTCACATATAGTGTAGTTGGGTCTAGAGATAACATTAGATTGTATTTAGACACTTGGTAGGTTGTATTTCAAGTTTGGATGTGTTTCGAGCAATATTCTTGAATCTATGTTGTTTTTGTGCTTAAGGGTGAAATCTGTATTTTCTGGATGTTCTGTGTTGTTTGCTGTTTTCGACTGTTCTACAGTCAGTATCTTGATTCCGGTATAAAATATGAGTTTTAGATAATTTTGTATATTTTCAAACTCCTCTGACCTTGCTTGATTTTGATTTCATATGACTGAGTTATGGCTGTTTTAGTATAGAGGTGTCGACCTTTTTCCAGATTCTGTTTGTGGGTAATTTTGATAACAAACTATTTTCAAGAACAATTCTATACATATTATTTTCATTTAAAACTTTGGTCAGAGTTTCTATATTAAGTTAGGGATCACCCAGAATTTAGGTGCATTTTATTGATAAGTTTTATGTGATGTTTCATGCTCGTTTCTAAAATCTATATATGCTGTGTTTTGCTCGCTGTTCTATAAAGAACCTTATTTTCACTATGATTTCTTTTACTGTATGAAAATTGTTTGTGAAATACGAAAGTTAGTAAATTCTATCTATTTTCATATCCCTTTGGCGGAATTGGATTTTGATTCACTGGTTGCGATATATCTTAGTTTTCGTACAGCAGTGTTGGGAATTTTAGATTCGCCAAACTATATTTTCTTGATGCTTTCGTATTTTTGATGACTGATCTACTTTCACTGGAAAAATCTGAAACTTTATATTCTGATACTGGACATATAGGGGAATATCCCAGATTTTTTGTGGATTTATTTGGTGTGTTTTCATGTTGTTTTTCAGTTCTTGAATTCGTTTTTCTGATTTCTGGCTGAACCTATTTACTGTATTAAAACCGGTTTTGAGTTATGATTTTGTGAATTAGTATATGACTTATTTATTTTTGCTGTATTCGTGTGAAAGTCTATTTTCCAAATCCTTCGACGGATCTAGATTTGCTTGTTTGTAACTCTTGGGATCACTGTTTTACTACTGTAGGGTCTTATTGTCCTGAACTTGAGATTTGATATTTTTATTCTTTTATGAACTATCATGCACGTACATGTTTAGTTTGCTACTTGCACTTGTCACATGATCATGCCATGCTATTCTTGATATGTTTTGCACATTTACGTGTTTGTTGACATTAATAATAAAATTAACCAAGCCGGGATAAGGGAAAGATCTAGTTGTGGATAGTACAGAAATGTGTACTCGGAAGAACCTATTGGTTATTGGAGCTTGTTTACATGTGGAGCTTGACACTATTTACATGACACGTACACACATGACATTGGAGCTTGTTTGGGTTTTGGAGCTTGTTTACATGATACATTATTACATGATACTTAGAGCTTGTCCCTGAGTACACTGTCCTGTATGATCTCCTACAAAATCTAAAGCGAAACTGTTTGTTGTAGCAACCATGTAGTAAAAATCGGGATGCATGAAGTGCTACCTAGATAGTAAATCACTACAAGACTTGATACATGCTACTTGAACATGATACTTGAACGTGATACTTGAACCTGATACATGCTTGCTTGATACTTGACTACATGATACATTAGACTTGTTTACATGACACTTGAAATATGACACTTGATACATGATTACATGACACTTGACACTTGATGCATGTTTACATAGTACTTGATTTCTTGATACTTGATTCATGTTATTTATACTTGTTCACTTTTGCCATGCTAGGTTTGTTACTTAGATTCACCCCATTCCATGCACTTGTATCCTACACTATTTGTGACCCGTGACTTGCTATTGACGGTTACTTGTGTTTTCTCTTTTCCTATTTCCTATATTCGATGAATTGGAGATTTTGGATGACAGGTTCCAGACAATATTGGTGACATGATGTACTAGATGCTGGAATTTTGCTATTATTATTCTTGTTGCTTATTTTGAACAATAATTGTATTTTGAGACTTGGATTTATTCTTGTATTTGGAAAATGTGACCCAGGATTATTTGTGTATTTCAGATCATGACTATTTGAGATTAATATATTTTATTTCAAGTATTCTTGTTGGTATTTGATTCATATGTGCATATGGTTGACTTTTCTGGCTTCCGACTCTGATTATTTTGGGAGATATTGTAAAGATTCTTGAACAGCTTATGGACGATTAAAATCATTCGCTGGGCTTTGTCGCATATCCGTAGTCCATATTCTTTTTGGAAAGCGGGGCATGACACTTATGAACTGGGTCTTTTCTCAGTTCTTGGATAGATTTGTGGTGGTCTTCATTGATGATATTTTGTTGTTTTCCCAGAATCGGAAAGATCATGTTGTGCATCTTAGAGTGGTTCTGCAGACTTTGAGAGAGAATCAGCTCTATGGGAAACTCAGCAGTGCGAGTTTTGGCTCGACAGGGTTTCATTCTTGGGGCACATTATCTCAGGTGATGGTATTTCTGTGGATCCGGCCAAGGTTCAAGCTGTGAAGGATTGGCCTGTTCCCAAGTCAATTTCAGAGGTTAGGAGTTTTTTTGGTTTAGCTGGCTATTATCAAAAATTCGTCCAAGATTTTTCGAAGATAGCAGGACCGTTAACTAAGCTGACTGGGAAGGATCAGAAGTTTTGTTGGTCTGATGAGTGTGGTGTGACTTTTGTTGAGTTGAAGAGCAGATTGATGTCAGCGCCTGTGTTGACTATTCTAAATGGTTCAGGCAGATTTGTAATTTACTGTGATGCTTCTGGTAAGGGTCTTGGAGTAGTTCTGATGCAGAAGGGCCGAGTCGTTGTGTATGCATCGAGGTAGTTGAGCTCGCATGAGAAGAACTATCCGAATCATGATTTGGAGTTAGCAGTAGTGATCTATGCTTTGAAGCTATGAAAACATTATTTACTGGGAGACCGAGTGGAGATCTTTACAGACCACAAAAGTCTCAAGTACGTCTTCACCCAGAAGGAGTTAAACATGAGGCAAAGGCGTTGGTTGGAACTTATGGCCGATTATGACATCAGTTTGCAATACCATCTTGGTAAAGTAAACTTTGTGCTAAATGCTTTGAGCAGGAGACCGGCAGTTATGTTCTTGAATCAGCAAGGGGATTTAATTGAGCAGATGCGGAGGTTGGAGTGGGATGTTTTGTTGCTGAGTTCTGGTTGGAGTTGATTGGCGGTCCAGCTTCAGTTGTCTCTTGTTGATCAGATTAAAGAGGCGCGGGCTGCTGATGCACAGTTGCACGGTTTTTGAGCTGAGGTTGAGTCTGGGGCCAGAACAGACATGGTTATTCATGCTGATGGATCGCTTCATTTTGGGTCCAGGTTATGTGACCCGAAGGGTGAAGTTCGTCAGAGGTTGCTTGAGGAAGCACACCAATCTTCGTATTCTATCCATCCGGATGGTTCTAAGATATATTGGGATTTGAAGCTTCATTTCTGGTGGCATGGTATGAAGAGGGTTGTGGCTCGGTTTGTTGCTCAGTGTTTGATATGCCAGTAGGTTAAGGCAGAGCATCAGAGGACCGCTGGACTTCTTCAACCGCTTCCTATCCCCGAGTGGAAGTGGGAACATATCAGTATGGATTTTGTGACCGCTTTGCCGAGGAGTCCTAAGGGTCATAATGCCATTTGGGTTATTGTCGGCCCTTTGACGAAGAGTGCTCACTTCATTTCTTTTCGTGTCGGACAGTCTACCGAGAGCCTAGCTGAGAGGTACATACAAGAGATTATGAGACTTCATGGGGTTCCAGTTAGTATTGTATCCGACAGTGATACGAGATTCAGATATCAGTTTTGGGAGAGTCTTCAGAACAGTTTGGGGAGTAAATTAAAGTACAGTACAGCTTTTCATTCCCAGACTGATGGACAGTCAGAGAGGACCATCCAGATTCTTGAGGACATGTTGAGGTCCTATATGCTTCAATTTGGTGGATCATAGGAGGACCATTTGCTTCTCGTAGAGTTCTCGTACAATAATAGCTTTCAAGCCAGTATTAAAGCTGCTCCATTCGAGGCACTTCATGGGCAGAAGTGCAGATCACTAGTGTGCTGGGATGACATTGGTGAGAGGGAGTTGTTGGGTCCGAAGTTGATCATCAGGATAGTTGATGCTGTGGTCCAGATCAGGAAGCATTTGTAGGCAGCTCAGGATAGGCAGAGGCGATGGGCTGATGTTCATCGGAGAGCTTTGGAGTTTGAGGTTGGTGACCATGTTTTCCTAAAGGAATCGCCTTGGCGGGGTGTCATTCGGTTTGGTGGTGGGGGCAAGCTTAGCCCTAGGTTTATTGGACCGTTTGATATTGTAAAGGGAGTAGGCAAGGTGGCCTATCGTCTTACATTGCCGCTAGCTTTATCAGGAATGCACGATGTTTTTCATGTCTCACAACTTAGGAGATATATCCGAGATGAGAGCCATGTGATCAACTACTCTGAGTTGACTGTTCGGCCGGATTTGACTTGTGAGATTCTGCCAGTTGCTATTGTGGATCGGAGGGAGAAAATGCTTAAGAACAAGGTCATTCGTGTTGCTTGGAATCCTCACTCGTCTGGTGAGTCGACTTGGGAGTTGGAGGAGGAGATTCAGCAGAAGTTTTCTCATTTGTTTGAGTAGTTTTTGTTTTGTTTTTTTTTGTTTGTTTTTTGGGTTACCCTATGTATCTTTTTGTTGAATTTCGAGGACAAAATTCTTCTTGTTAGGTGGGTAGGATTTGTAACCCCTATTTTTTTTGTGTATTTCTCGTTTTGGTGTATTATCTCTCTTTGTATTCCTCTTTTATTTCTTTTGGACTGTATATTGGATTTTTGTTTCAATATATTTTCATTTATTATTTTGTCTTCTTTTTATTGGAGTTCTTTATTCGTTGTCCGTCTTTTGTTTCGTTTTGTTTGTTCGGACCATTATTTTGATTTCATATATTTGTTCTTTTTTTTATTGCTCATGTCCTATTCTTTATCCCTAATACCCATTAGTGAACCAATACCTATTATATAAAATCCTATTCATTAAAATACCCAAACCAATTACTACTCCTAAACAGCCACTACCCAACCCATTAACCATCTATGCCTATTAAACCCACACCCAGATTTCCCTAAAGCCAATTAACTATACCATACTCTATTTATTTATACCATACCCAATTAATTAAAGCCCATTCCATTAAATTACCAACCTATACACTATTTTTCCTACCCTGTGTGTTTAAACCATGCAACCGAAACCACCTGTGCACCATGCAGACCCGACCCGAAGACCCTGTAGCGCTGTCACCCACATCCCCTGTTCTTGAACCCTAACACTCCACCTATTTATATTCTAAACCCATGCACCCCCCATTTCCTTTTTACCCTAGCCAACATCTTCCTTACTTACCCTAGAGCCGAGCTCTCTCTCTCTCTCTCTCTCCCGTCCTTCTCTCTCTCTCTTGCAACCCAGTAGCCCGTCCCTGCCATCGGCTCAGTTTCGGCGCGTCGCCAGTGACAACAGTAGCAACACCAGCCGAAGCCAGTGACGCCGCCACCGTCCTTCCCCTCGCAGACTGTAGTGGCCGCAGTCATCGTTCGCCGTGCCACTCCGGACCGCTCTCTCTCTCTTTTGGTTTGCGTGTGCACGGAGTTGCACGTGTGATTGTTGGATCACGGTCGTTTGCTCGTGGTTCTCGTAGTTCGTGGGTTTCGTTCATGTGATCATTGAGTTCGTTGGCCGGGAATCCATTCCCGTTATTCTTGATTGGAGTCGTTTTCGTCTTCGGTTAAGGCAAGTAACTTGTACTCAATTCCTTTGCAGGATACAAGTCGTAAATTCCGCTTGTAGTGTAGTTGGGCTCTAGAGACAACTCGTGTCTGATGTATTTTAATGTGTATTGTCTCTATAGTGCTATTGACCATAGTTGCCTCATGAAACAAATTTGACATAAAACAACTTAGGTTTTGACCGTTCTTGATGTGATTATATTTGTGGGATAATTATGAGAAATCGTGTGTTTGTTTGGATCCATGTGATATACTTGTTGTGGAAATGCCATATACCCTATTTCATGTTGTTTGGACACTTAGTAGACTCTATAACATGTTTAGTTGTGTTTGGGATGAGTTTCGTATGTTGTATGTTGATTTGTTGTTAAGAGAAAAATTTGTATTTTGTCAGTGATCAGTTATAATTATTATTTTAGACCATATTAAGGTCAGTATCTTAACTTCAATATCAAACATGATTTTTAGAGAAATCTGGCTTATTTCCAAACTCTCTGATCTTGATCGATTTCGTTTTCGTATGTGTGAGATATGATTATTTTACTACAGAGGTGTATTTCATTTCCAAATTTCGTTTCTTGATGATTTCGATGACTAAACTATTTTGATCCTAGTGTTAAGCATATTATTTTGATCTGAAATTTTGCACAGTATTTCTATGTCTATTTAAGGATTATCCAGAATTTTTGTCAATTTTATTGATGAGTTTTATATGCCATTTTATGCTTGTTTATAAAAACTATACTTGCTGGATTTTGCTCGCTGTTCTGTAAAGATTTGTATTTACACCCTAATTCCTTTCCCAGTACAAAAAATATTTATGAAATATCAAAGTTAGCTTATTTTGTCTATTTTCTTCTCCCTTTGGCGGATTTGGATTTCGTTTCACGGTTTGCGAGATATCGCAGTTTTCTTACAGCAGTGTTGGGAATTCCAGATTTGCCAAACTATCGTTTCTTGATATTTTCTGATTTTTGATGGATGAACTAGTCTTACTGGAAAATTTTGAAACTTTATATTCTGATACTAGACATATAGGGAATACCCCAGATTTTTCCTAGATTTATTTGAGATGGTTTGATGCTGTTTTTCTTACTGTGAATTCGATTTACTGATTTCTGGCTAAACGTATTTTCTGGTTTCAAATCAGTTTTGAGTTATGTTTTTCTAAAATACTATATGACTTATATGTACTCGCTGAATTTGGTTGGAAGTCTATTTTCCAGATTCTCTGACGGATCTAGATTTTGATGTTTGTGGTAACGGGAATCGCTGTTTTAGTACAGTACTGTCTTGCTGTTCTGAACTAGAAGTTTGGTTATTTTATCCGTTTATGAGTTATCTTTCACCTGAACATGTTTATCTTGCAACCTGAACTTGTTACTTGTTCATGATATGTTATTCTTGACCTATTTGTGACACCTACATGCCTGTTTGCTAATAATAATAAAACCATCAAGCCGGGGTTAAGGAAAAGATCTAGAAGTGGAAAATATAGTAATGTGTACTGAGAAGAGGACCAGTGTCCTGCCTGTTACGTGTTCATGACTACATGATTCACGATCCTGTTTACATGTACCTGATTGCATGCTTCCCTATAGGAAGATGTACTCGGAAGAGAACTACTATGTTCTACCTGTTCCTGTTTCCTATTATCCTGATCCCTTAGTACACTGCCCTATGGACTCCACTACAAAATTTAAACGGAAATGTTTGAATATGGCAACCATGTAGGGCATATGAAGTGCTACCTAGTTAGTAATAATACAAGACTTGACATAACCTGATACCTGTTACCCGATACCTGTACTTGTACCTGATTACCTGTATACCTGTTTACCTGGTTACCTGTTTATGTGTATATCTGATTACCTGTATACCTGTTACTTGTTTATCTGTTAGCTTGACACTTGATACATGTTACTAGTGCCGTTAGTATGCCATGCTACTTGTTTCTATTTTCCTGATTTATGTTAGATATTACATTTCTGCTGACACACTTATACCATGCTTGTTTATTCCTGCTATTATTTATAATTGTTATCCTTCCCCATGTACTTGTATCCTGCATTACAAGCAGCCCGTAACTTGCATTGACGGGAGTTTGTTTTCTTTTTCCAATTCCTGCAATTGTTAAATTGCATATTTTGGAAAACAGGTACCAGATGGTGTTAGTGATATGCAATATTAGTGTTGTGGAGTTTTGTTAGCATTTATTATTGTTATTTCCTGTTATTGCTTGAACAATTGTATTTGATATTTGAATTTATTCTTGTATTTGGGCAATGTGACACAGGATATTATTGACTTGTCGATACTTGATTTATTTGAGATTATATTATATTTTGGATTTCAAGTAAATTTCTGTTGGTTTATTTGATTCGATTATGCATACTTGATTGATTCTTTTGCTCCCGACTCTGATTATTTCTGTGAGATGTTGTAAAGATTCTGAACAGCTTATGGATGATGAAAATCATTTGCTGGGCTTCGTCACGTATCCGTATTCCGTATTTCCTTTTTGGGAAGCGGGACGTGGCAGGTCCCAGGATTCTCTTGTCGTTTCTCCTTCCCTACACTGTTTTCTTCTCTATCCCTTGCATTCATCTTTGTCCGTTGACTCATTGCTTGGTTCATCTCCTCCTTCTCAATCCTTTCTTCGATTTCATCTCTTTACTTTGTTATCTTGCAAGTCTTGTGCTGTTTCTTCTTCATTTTTGATACCGGATTATTTCTTTCTTGCATTTCATTTTGCCATCATGCACCCATTCATTATTTGATTCAATTCTTCCATGTTCATTCTCTCTTTTATTTTAGTTCTGCCTACTCTTTTATTGCTTTGTTATCTTGTGTTGATTCTTTTCTTTTGATACTGTTTATTTTCTTCCATGCATTCCAGTTGACATCATTGTTATCCACTTCCTTCTTTTTCTGGTTTTGCCACCATTTGTTTCTTTCCCATTAATTCTCTGTTTTGTTACCCCCATGAGTTTGCTTTTGCCTTGTCCTATGTACCGCCTGAGAAAATTTTGAGGACGAAATTTTGTTGTAAGGTGGGTAGGATTTGTAATCTCTGTTTTCCCCAAATCCGTATTTTCTGTGTATTTCCTGTATTTAATTTTTTTTTAAAAATTAGTTTTCCACTTTCAAATTCTTTTTCTTAAAATGCATTGTCGGATCTCCTACTAAAGTTTATTTTTAATCAATAATTTTTGTAACTATTTACGATGACTTTTATACCCTATTAATGTTATTATTATTATTTTTATCAATATTATTATTATTACTATTATTCTTATTTTATTATTAATAATTATTATTGTTATTATTATAACTTTGATTTTTATTTAAAAATCCATTTCTTTTGTTATTTGTATTTGTGGCTATTTCAAATAAATTCTATATTGTAATGCAAATTATACTTTTATTATAAACAATACCTATTTTGTATTGGTTATTTTAATTTTCTATTGAATTTATAAACTCTATTTTCCTTATTGGATATTTTCCCATTACCCTATACCTATTAATACCCACTTACTTAATCCCCTAAAACCATTTATCCTATTCAAAATCCATTAACCCGTTTTTCTATAACTACCCAAACCCAATTGCCCATTAATAACCCATACTACCCTGTTAACCTATTAAACCCATTTCCCTTTAATTATTTAAACCATACCCCTATTTATTAACCCATACTCGCATCCCTTTTTATCCGGCCCTTTAGCCCACACCTGTGCCGCCTCCACTTACTTCCCCTAACCCTAATATGTTGTTACCCTATATATACCCATGCAGCTATTTTTTTCCCTTGCATATATCTCCTGTCTATCTCTCTCGTCCCCCTATTTTCACCCCGAGCTCTTGGCCACCCCCGAGTACCCTATCCTCCCTAGCTTCGCCCTGCTTCATCCCCTCTCCTGACTTCAGCACCTTCAACATCCCGAGCGATCCCCTGTGCTACCTCCCCGTCCTCATCCGATTTCCCCTACCCTCGACAGCCCGTCGCAATGGCCACCTCGCAGAACAGCTAGGCGCCGAACCCACCTCCTTGCCGTCCTCTGTGTAGCGCCCCAAATTTCTAATATGAGAGCTTAGAAAATAAGTGGCGAAATCCTAGCAATCCACTTCAATACAACAATAAACACCAACAACACCACTAAAATTTTTCTTCTTTATTACAACAATTATTACAATTTCAGCGGAAGTCTAAACATCTCAACACACGATAATATTTTATTTACAACTCAATAATGATCTCAAATATCCTTTACAATTTTACACCAAACACTAAATAATTGAAATTATCTCAAAATGCCCCCTCAAGCTTCCAACTTCCAATCTAAGCAATAACCTGCAACATGTGAGGCTAGAGTTGAACCCTAACCCCCAAAACTACGGGGTCAGCCATAAATGGTGTGAGTGGTAACAAATCAACAAATAACATAAATGAACTTAAAACATAATATCCAACGAATAACGATCAAACACTAAAGTATGAAATAACAACAAAAGAATAATGGGTGATACCAAAACCAAAAGCCGAGTGTGTGTAAAAACAGGAAATCCAAATGCATGAAAGTGATTCAAGAAAACATCATGACTACATGCTGACAACGATGACTACTAAGAGGTAAAGATAAACTATGATAATTTGCCCATGCTTGATCATTCCGGAGATTGATCCCACATCACAGGTATTTTCCCTGGATAATTCAGGAGATCATCCCACATCTAAACATAGACTCATAATCACAAGAATACCCCAAAAGCGTCGCCTCGACTCCGATAATTCCGTAGTTCAATCCCACATCACAAGATAATTACTTGGATAATTCAGGAGACATACCTCACATCACAGGTTAACTACCTGGATAATTCCGGAGATAAATCACACATCACAAGATAACTACTTGGATAATTCAGGAGATTAAATCCTACATCAAAAGCCATACTGAGGTGCATAACTCAAGTTCCCATTCGTCATGACACTACTAATGCCTGTCCTTATTAGTTTGGGTTACTGAACAAATCTCCTAGAGTAGTGTACCCTACCGGACTAAAAATCTGAATAACTGAAAATTCGCCTCAATGGGCCTCAACAAATAACTGAACAAATATCTCAACACCGGTATACTAGGGTCACTTACCTCTAGAGACTCAAAAACAAATAACTGAACAAATTCCCACTAAACAAGTGGCTCAACAACATATCTCAAAATCATGTCCCTAACTGAACATCTCAAAATGAATACTGAACTGAACATCTTAAAACAAATACTGAACTGAAGATCTCAAAATTATATGCTGAACAAAATGTCTCAAAATCAAACACTGAACAAAATATCAATATCCTTCAGGACCAGTCGACTGTATATCTTACCAGTCGACTGTCCAGAGGACATAATCCAACATTTCTCAAAAATAAATTAAGGCATGGTCAGTCGACTTATCAAGGAGTCAGTCGACTGCCCCGAGACAAAAACAAATAATTTTCATCAAAAATATTCTAAGTATATAAGTCGACTGAAATGGTTCATAGGTCGACTGTCCCGAAAGGACTGAACAAAATACAAACAGAAGACCAGTCGACTGACCTCAGTCTAGGTCGACTGTCCCGAACAAATCTCAAAGACTACAAGTACATCAGTAGGCTCGAACCAGTCGGCTGCTCTACATGCCAGTCGACCGTCGGCTACAGGTTTCCAAACAGAATAGATCTGAACACAAATCAAAACTAGAGTTTTCTAAAGATTTACTGATCACCAAATTAACTTGTATCCAGGCAATTAAACAACTCTCAAAGATCTCCATCATGGATACATTTCTCAATTAATCAAATACTCAAATCTCATCTCCTCATGATCTAAACTCTTAATCCTTTGATTAGGGTTTTCTCAACAAAACTAAATGTCGTCCTCAACACATAAACAAGATTGGTTTGCAATCACTAGATCCAGATGTGTAATATCTGATCACAACATAATCAGTTCTTAATTTGCTTTCTAACGACATGGTCTCATAAATCAACATATCCTCAACGAATCTAAATCTTTTCTCATCATGGTCCAAATATCAATAAAAGTTCTAATCATCCGTATCAAATAAAAGATCCATATCATATATACCATGAGATTAACAAACAATACCATGACGATCACAACAATCATAACAAAGGTCTCATGTCCATCATTAATCAAGCAAACAAAGTACACAAACAAAACAAAACAAAACAAAACAACCACTCACTTTGTTCTTGAAGAAAAATCCACAAAAAGCTTCCTCCTTTTGCTAGATCCAAGAATCCTCTTCTTGTTCCTCAAACGAATCTCAATAATCTGAATATACTCAATGACGGCTGGGAAAAGAATTTCCCTTAAATATGCCGGATTGAATTATTAGGGTTTAATTCTCACTTTGCAAAATAATCCTTTTAAGAGTACATCTTACACATATAATTGTATCCTTCAAAATTAAATCAAATATCATTTAAATTAGGATCTAATAGAAAAATATATTTTCAACCCTCAATAAGTACTGATCGGAAAGTCCAGAAAACATCTTTTGCACTTCAACCCTTAAAATTGTCAATTTTGCAAATAAGTCCTTCTTTTCTCAAAAATTGCAAATAGTATCAATTAACTTCAAAAAAATCTGGAAAAATACTACATAAATTCTAAATAATAAATAATGATTTTTCATAAATAAATCTTAATTTTTCAAACTTCTAAAAATCATTTACACGTGTTTTGCACGTGTACAAAAGATAAATTTCTTGGAAAAACATCAATTAAATCCTCAAAAATCATTTAAATTCATTTTCAAATAATTAAATAATATTTGAAAATACGGGGTTCTACATCACTCCCTCCTTAGAAGAGTTCTGTCCTCAGAACTACTACTAATGAGTTCAAGCACGTACCAAACAAGGAAATAGTGTTTCATATATATAGAACATAATCCAAACAATCTCTTATAGCACCACAATCAAGCAAAGAATACATCATATATCAGTCAATAGTACAATCATTCAAAGAATTCCAATCACATACAAGAAATACATTCATTCAAACAATTCAGGAAAATCATTCAGCATGCGATCCTCTGGTTCCCAAGTAGCCTCCTCGAACTGTTGATTCCTCCACAATACCTTGACCATAGGTATCACCTTGCTTCTAAGGACTTTCTCCCTACGATCAACGATCTCAACAGGCTGTTCCTTGTAACTCAGGTTCACCTGTAGATCTTCGGGAACTTCTACCAACTGATGCTTCTGATCGGCCACATACTTCCTTAATAATGATACATGAAACACATCATGCACCTGAGCCAACTCCTCTGGAAGCTTCAATCTGTATGCGGTCTTACCAATCCTCTCCACGATCCTATACGGACCAATGTACCTCGGCGCCAACTTGCCACCTTTACCAAATCTGATTACTCCCTTGGTCGGAGAAACCTTGAGAAAAACTGCATCCCCAACCTCAAATTCCAAATCTCTCCGTCGAGTGTCAGCATAACTCTTCTGCCGACTCTGAGCCTCAACTAATCTCTGGCGAATCAGCTCAATCTGCTCTGACGTCTGCTGTACGATCTCAGGACCATACATCTGCCTCTCGCCAACCTCATACCAACAAACAGGTGTCCTGCACCTCCGCCCGTACAAAGCCTCATACGGTGCCATCCCAATACTTGCATGGTAACTATTGTTATAGGCAAACTCAACCAATGCTAAGTATCTATCCCAACTACCACCAAAGTCCATAACACAAGCTCTCAACATATCTTCCAGCACTCGATTCACCCTTTCCGTCTGACCATCTGTCTGCGGATGAAAAGCCGTACTGAAATCAGTCCTGGTGCCCAAAGCTGCTTGTAGGCTCTTCCAAAACCTCGAAGTAAACCTTGCATCTCTGTCAGACACAATCGAAACAGGAACTCCATGAAGTCTCACAATCTCTCCAATGTATAACTCAGCCAATTTCTCCATTGACCAAGTAATCTTCATGGCTAGAAAATGTGCCGACTTAGTCAATCGGTCCACAACAACCCAAATCGAGTCATTGCCCTTCGAACTCCTCGGCAAACCCGTAATAAAGTCCATGCTGATATTCTCCCACTTCCACTCCGGAATGGGTAATGGCTGTAACAAACCTCTAGGTCTCTGATTCTCTGCCTTGATCTGCTGACAAGTCAGACACCTTGCCACGAAATCTGCTACATCCCGCTTCATACCAGACCACCAAAAATGTGGTTTGATGTCCCTGTACATCTTCGTACCTCCTGGATGAACTGATAACAATGTGCTGTGTGCCTCCTGCAAGATACTCTCTCTCAACTCTGCATCACCTGGAACACACAACCTCTCACCCAACCAAAGAACTCCATCTTGGACACGAAATTCTGATAACTTGCCTTCTGCAACTTGCTGCAACATCTTCTGGATCTCTGAATCTGATCTCTGACCTTCCACAATCTTCTCTCTCAAGGACGGCTGCAGCCTCAACTGAGCCAAAGATGCCCCTAAGCCTCGCAGTACCACCTCGATACCTGCCTGATCGATCTCTGCTGCCAACTCTCTTCGAGTAGTGATCAACCTTGACAAACTACTCTTCCTGCTAAGTCCATCAGCCACTACATTCGCCTTGCCCGGATGATACTTGATCTCAGGACGAATGTCTTCCAATACCTCCAACCATCTTCTCTGACGAAGATTCAAATCCCTCTGCTGATAGATATACTTCAGGCTCTTGTGGTCAGTGTACATATTGACCTTCTCACCATAGACATAATGCCTCCATAGCTTCAAGGCATAAATGATAGCCGCTAACTCCAAGTCATGCGTCGGATAATTCTTCTCATGCGGACGCAACTGCCTCGAACCATAAGCAATGACCTTGCCTTCCTGCATCAAGACACAACCCAAACCTCTGAGAGATGCATCACTGTAGATGTCATAATCCTTCCCTGCTTGCGGCAATGCTAATATAGGTGCAGTAGTCAACCTTTCCTTTAACTCAAGGAAACTCTCCTCGCACTTATCTGTCCACACAAATGCCACACTCTTCCGGGTCAAACTTGTCAATGGAACTGCAATCTGAGAATACCCCTGAATAAACCTCCTGTAGTAACCAGCTAATCCCAAGAAGCTTCTGACTTCCTTCACTGACGTCGGCCTGGGCCAATCCTTCACTGCTTCCACTTTCTGAGGATCAGTAGCCACTCCCTCCTTAGAAAGAATGTGACCAAGGAAAGCTACCTCAGACTTCCAAAATTCACACTTCGACAATTTGGCATACAAGCTGTGCTCCTGCAATGTCTGTAATACCGCTGTCAAGTGCTTAGAATGATCCTCCTCCGACTTCGAATACACCAAGATATCATCGATGAAGACCACCACGAAGGAATCAATGAATGGCCTCAACACCCGATTCATCATATCCATGAAAACTGCTGGCGCATTCGTCAACCCGAATGGCATCACCAATAATTCATACAACCCATGACGAGTCCTGAACGCTGTCTTGCTCACATCTTCCTCCTTGACTCGCACCTGATGATATCCTGACCTCAAGTCAATCTTCGAAAATACCGCTGCTCCTCGAAGTCTGTCGAACAAATCATCTATCCGCGGCAGTGGGTACTTGTTCTGAATAGTCACCCTATTCAACTCCCTGTAGTCAATGCACATCCTCATCGACCCATCCTTCTTCTTGACCAACAACACTGGCGCTCCCCACGGAGATGAACTCGGTCTGATAAGCCCTTTGCTCAAAAGCTCTTCAATCTGCTTCTTCACTTCATCCTGCTCTACGGGTGCCATCCTATATGGAGCCTTGGAAATCGGCGCACTCCCCGGCTGAACGTTGATGCAAAACTCCACATCTCTCTGCGGCGGTAATCCTGGAAAATCATCCAAGAACACCTTAGGAAACTTTCGAACCACCGGAATGCCCTTGACTTCATCTGCAATAGACTTCTTAGATACCATTGCAGCCACCTGCGGAATCTTCTTCTTCCCTTGGAAAGTTACTGCAGGTCCACCTGGTGCTTTCACCAACACCTCCTTCTGCTTGCAATCAATTGTGGCATCATAAATAGCCATCCAATCGATGCCTACGATGACATCCACTCCCAACACTTGTAGCTCGATCAAGTCGATGCCGAACATCCTTCCACCAATCTCGATATCACAGCCCTCGTAATATCGATCCGCTACCAGCTCTTCTCCTGACGGCGTTGCCACCGACAAAACCCTGCCTGGAAATAACTTAGGTTCCAAACCTAAGATCTTTGCAAAACTTGGCGATACAAATGTATGCGATGATCCAGTGTCAAACAAAACCTTTGCTTTTATTCCATTTATTAAAACAACTCATGTTACAATAAGAATGATACTCAATCTTAAATTGTTCTGAAATAAAAGCTTTATTCATTACACTGACTCAAAAATGAAAGAAATCAAAATTCCTGCATACCCTGTATTACATCTTCCGAGTTTCTCGCATCTTCCTCGGTCAATGCAAATACTCGCCCTTGCCTCTTCGGGACTTTGCTTCCACCCGAACCATCTTTCTTCAGTTGTGGACAATGGGGCTTTGAGTGTCCAGTCTGCCCACACTGAGAACAAACATGCTCTGCCAACTTCGGACATGCTGACCTGTAATGTCCTACTTCCTTGCAGTAGTAGCAGGTCACTCCCTGAGCTCCAGGTGCCTTCTGCACCGGTCCACTGAACTTCGCCTGCTTCGCGGGGAATCCCTTCCCACTCTGGCCTGATGCTGGCCTCTTGTTCCGGTTCCATGATTCCTGCTTCTTCTGAAACAGTTCCATATCCTCCTCAGTCATCGCTGCCCTCCTGACCAACTTCTCGAATCTCCTGATACCCAACGGAACCATCCTTGACCTCAAGTTCGGCCTCAAGCCCTGCTCAAACTTTTTGGCCTTCTTTGCTTCGTCTATGACCAACTCTGGTGCATACCTCGAAAGTTGAGCAAACTTCGTCTCATACTCCCGAACAGTCATGCTCCCCTGCTGAAGGTTCATGAACTCAGTCGCCTTCTTCTCTTGAACATCAAGAGGAAAGAAACGATCTCTGAATTCCTCCAGAAAAGCTTCCCATGTCAAAGACTGATCTCCCAGAGTCCTCTTCAGTGACTCCCACCAGACACCAGCGTCTTTTTCAAGTTGCATAGAAGCCAACTTCACCTTACTGGCTGCTGGAGTCTCCGATACTTCGAAGATCGTCTCCATCTTCTGAATCCAATCGTCTGCTGCTGTTGGATCAGCTTGCCCCTCAAAGACTGGCGGCCTCATCCTCTTAAAGGATTCAATCTGCTTGATGGGGTCGGCATTCACCAACCCATGCCCAGCTCCATGATTCGGCGGCGGGTTCTGCTGCTGCGCTTGCTGCTGTGCCACATTGAATGCCATTAATGTGTTCAAGGTCTGATAAACCTTAGCAAACTCAGTCTCTAGGTCAATTCCCGTTCCTCGAGAACTACCAGATCCATCCTCATTGTTGCCACCATTTCTACCTCTGGGTGCAACCATCGTGATTACTGCAAAACGAGGGTAAAGTTAGAGCACACATACTATTCAAACTCAAATCATTACCCTATGGCAAAGCCATAACCATACCCCAAACCATAATTTCAAACCAAACATCATAATTTAATTCTATGTGATACTCACACTCTGATGTCCACACCTAGGTACTCACTCTCTAGTGTCCACACCTAGGTTGGTTGTCATACTAAGTCTATTATTACATTGAAGCAGAGCTCTGATACCAATCTCTGTAGCGCCCCAAATTTCTAATATGAGAGCTTAGAAAATAAGTGGCGAAATCCCAGCAATCCACTTCAATACAACAATAAACACCAACAACACCACTAAAATTTTTCTTCTTTATTACAACAATTATTACAATTTCAGCGGAAGTCTAAACATCTCAACACACGATAATATTTTATTTACAACTCAATAATGATCTCAAATATCATTTACAATTTTACACCAAACACTAAATAATTGAAATTATCTCAAAATGCCCCCTCAAGCTTCCAACTTCCAATCTAAGCAATAACCTGCAACATGTGAGGCTAGAGTTGAACCCTAACCCCCAAAACTACGGGGTCAGCCATAAATGGTGTGAGTGGTAACAAATCAACAAATAACATAAATGAACTTAAAACATAATATCCAACGAATAACGATCAAACACTAAAGTATGAAATAACAACAAAAGAATAACGGGTGATACCAAAACCAAAAGCCGAGTGTGTGTAAAAACAGGAAATCCAAATGCATGAAAGTGATTCAAGAAAACATCATGACTACATGCTGACAACGATGACTACTAAGAGGTGAAGATAAACTATGATAATTTGCCCATGCTTGATCATTCCGGAGATTGATCCCACATCACAGGTATTTTTCCTGGATAATTCAGGAGATCATCCCACATCTAAACATAGACTCATAATCACAAGAATACCCCAAAAGCGTCGCCTCGACTCCGATAATTCCGTAGTTCAATCCCACATCACAAGATAATTACTTGGATAATTCAGGAGACATACCTCACATCACAGGTTAACTACCTGGATAATTCCGGAGATAAATCACACATCACAAGATAACTACTTGGATAATTCAGGAGATTAAATCCTACATCAAAAGCCATACTGAGGTGCATAACTCAAGTTCCCATTTGTCATGACACTACTAATGCCTGTCCTTATTAGTTTGGGTTACTGAACAAATCTCCTAGAGTAGTGTACCCTACCGGACTAAAAATCTGAATAACTGAAAATTCGCCTCAATGGGCCTCAACAAATAACTGAACAAATATCTCAACACCGGTATACTAGGGTCACTTACCTCTAGAGACTCAAAAACAAATAACTGAACAAATTCCCACTAAACAAGTGGCTCAACAACATATCTCAAAATCATGTCCCTAACTGAACATCTCAAAATAAATACTGAACTGAACATCTTAAAACAAATACTGAACTGAAGATCTCAAAATTATATGCTGAACAAAATGTCTCAAAATCAAACACTGAACAAAATATCAATATCCTTCAGGACCAGTCGACTGCATATCTTACCAGTCGACTGTCCAGAGGACATAATCCAACATTTCTCAAAAATAAATTAAGGCATGGTCAGTCGACTTACCAAGGAGTCAGTCGACTGCCCCGAGACAAAAACAAATAATTTTCATCAAAAATATTCTAAGTATATAAGTCGACTGAAATGGTTCATAGGTCGACTGTCCCGAAAGGACTGAACAAAATACAAACAGAAGACCAGTCGACTGACCTCAGTCTAGGTCGACTGTCCCGAACAAATCTCAAAGACTACAAGTACATCAGTAGGCTCGAACCAGTCGGCTGCTCTACATGCCAGTCGACCGTCGGCTACAGGTTTCCAAACAGAATAGATCTGAACACAAATCAAAACTAGAGTTTTCTAAAGATTTACTGATCACCAAATTAACTTGTATCCAGGCAATTAAACAACTCTCAAAGATCTCCATCATGGATACATTTCTCAATTAATCAAATACTCAAATCTCATCTCCTCATGATCTAAACTCTTAATCCTTTGATTAGGGTTTTCTCAACAAAACTAAATGTCGTCCTCAACACATAAACAAGATTGATTTGCAATCACTAGATCCAGATGTGTAATATCTGATCACAACATAATCAGTTCTTAATTTGCTTTCTAACGACATGGTCTCATAAATCAACATATCCTCAACGAATCTAAATCTTTTCTCATCATGGTCCAAATATCAATAAAAGTTCTAATCATCCATATCAAATAAAAGATCCATATCATATATACCATGAGATTAACAAACAATAGCATGACGATCACAACAATCATAACAAAGGTCTCATGTCCATCATTAATCAAGCAAACAAAGTACACAAACAAACAAAACAAAACAAAACAACCACTCACTTTGTTCTTGAAGAAAAATCCACAAAAAGCTTCCTCCTTTTGCTAGATCCAAGAATCCTCTTCTTGTTCCTCAAACGAATCTCAATAATCTGAATATACTCAATGACGGCTGGGAAAAGAATTTCCCTTAAATATGCCGGATTGAATTATTAGGGTTTAATTCCCACTTTGCAAAATAATCCTTTTAAGAGTACATCTTACACATATAATTGTATCCTTGAAAATTAAATCAAATATCATTTAAATTAGGATCTAATAGAAAAATATATTTTCAACCCTCAATAAGTACTGATCGGAAAGTCTAGAAAACATCTTTTGCACTTCAACCCTTAAAATTGTCAATTTTGCAAATAAGTCCTTCTTTTCTCAAAAATTGCAAATAGTATCAATTTACTTCAGAAAAATCTGGAAAAATACTACATAAATTCTAAATAATAAATAATGATTTTTCATAAAGAAATCTTAATTTTTCAAACTTCTAAAAGTCATTTACACGTGTTTTGCACGTGTACAAAAGATAAATTTCTTGGAAAAACATCAATTAAATCCTCAAAAATCATTTAAATTCATTTTCAAATAATTAAATAATATTTGAAAATACGGGGTTCTACACTCTGCCTTAGCTCTGTCGCAGACCACCTGCTGTCCTCGCCCGTCGGCAGTCCAGCACAGCAGCAACATCTCCGGCACCATTTTCCCTTGCTGTCGCTCCTCCGTCCTTCCGTCCGTCTCCGACAGTCGCAGCCCGATGCTCTCCCTCTCTTGTGTGCGAGAGTGATCTTAGGTTGGTCTTGTTGTGTTCGATGGTTCGTGGTTAGTGTGTTCGTTGGTTCGTGGGTATTGAGTTCGTGTGCTCGTTTTGAGTTCGCAGGTTCGTAGTTGTTTCGTGTGTTCATTTTGAGTTCGTGTGTTCGTTCGTGGTTGTTCGTTGTGTTCGTTGCCCGGGAAACCATTTCCGTTATTCTTGCTTTTGCATCGTCTGTTTCCGTCGTCGGTTAAGGCAAGTAACTTGTATTCTTTTCTTTGTGTAATACAAGTACACTACCGCTTGTAGTGTAGTGGGGTTCTAAAGACAATTTATGTGTGAAATTCCTTGTTGGTCTTGTCTCTATTGTGTTGATTCAACTATAGTTGCCTCACGACATATATGACATGAAATATCCTAGGATTTACCACTTCTTGTTGTATACATGCGTATTGTTCATATGATATCATGTGCTCATTCGTATTATTCGTGGTAGACTTGTTGTGAACTTGTGAAATACCTTATACAATGTTGCTTGGACATATAGTAAACTATATTTCATTTTTGGTTGTGTTATGGATGAGTTCTATGTGAACTAGTGGATTTTGTGCATAAAGGATATTTTCAGTTTTGCTGACTTTTCCGTTTTGATCAGTATTTTAGACCCTATTAAGTTCAGTATTTGAAAATATTTTGTGAACATGATTTGTAGAGAATTCTGTCTATTTTCTAACCTTTTTGACGGATCTCAGTTTTGGTTTTTGGTTTGCAAGTTATGTCTATTTTACTACAGAGGTGTAGAAAGATTTCCAGATTGTGTTTTCTATGAATTCTGAAGAGTAATCTATTTTTATCATGATGTTAAAAGTATTATTTTGATCCAATATTTTGTACAGTATAACTAGACCTAATTGAGTTTAACCCTGAATTTTTATGATTTATTTGATGAGTTTTACAAACCGTTTTATATTTCCAAACAATTACTATACTAGCAAATTTTTCATACTATTCAGTAAAGAAACTAATTTTTGACCTAATTCTACTTACTGTTTGAAAAATATTTGTGAATATGAAAGTTAGCCTACTGTGTCTATTTTATCACCCTTTCGATGGATTTAGATTTTGACTTATGGTTTGTGAGATATTGTTGTTTTCGTACTGCAGTGTTTGTGATTCCAGATTTACAAAACTACTGCATCTTGATATTTTCCGATTTGTTTTTACTAAGATATTTACACTGAAAAATTATGAAACTTTATATTCTAATGCAACACATATAGGGGAATACCCCAGATTTTTTGTGGATTTAACTAATGAGTTTTCATGCTATTTTCTTGACTTTGAATACAATCTTCTGATTTCTGGCTGAACGTGTTTTCTGGATTCAAACTTGTTTTGAGACTTGTTATTGTGAAATACCATATGACTTATATATATTCACTGGATTTGGCCGGGAGTCTATTTTCTAGATTCTTTGAAGGATCTAGGTTTGCATGTTGGTAGCAACGGAAATCCCAGTTTTAGTGCAGTACTGTCTTGCTGTCCTGAACTAGAATTCTCGTTGTCCTACTCTTTTATGTGTTATCTTTCACATGTCTATGTTTATCTTTTAACCTGAACTTGTTACTTATTTATGCCATGTTATACTTGCCCTGTTTTGTACATGCACATGCTTGTTTGATAATAATAATAAATAACCAAGCTAGGGTTTAAAGGGAAAGATTTAATAATAGAAAATACAGAAACATGTACTCGGAAGGGGATCTATAGATCCTACGTGATTACTTGATACTTGGCTTGATATTTCACTTTAGGCTTGATATTTCATACTTGAGGCTTGATACTTCACTCTTGAGGCTTGATACTTGATACTTAAGGCTTGATACTTGTTATTTGATTTCTTGAGGCTTGTTCCTAAGTACACTGCCCTATATGATCCACTATAAAATCTAAAGCGAAACTGTTTGAATGTAGCAACCATGTAGTAAAAACCGGGATGCATGAAGTGCTACCTAGATAGTAATAACACAAGACTTAAACATGATACTCGATACTTGATTACTTGTACATGAAACATGATACTTTACACTTGCTACTTGTTACTTGTACATGATACTTGACACTTGTTACTTGTTACATGATATTTGTTTACTTGACACTTGATACATGCCACATGCACTAGTTCATCTTGCCATGCTAGTTGTTATATTTTGATTATCATGTCTATTCTATGTTATTAGTTATCTTTTCCTATGTACTTGTATCCTGCACTACAAGCAGCCCGTAACTTGTATTGACGAGAGTTCGTTATCTTTTTTATCTTCCTGCAATTTATTAAATTGCAGATTTTGGAGACCAGTTGCCAGATGGAGTTGGTGATATGAGATACTAGCTACTGGAATATTGCCATTATTATTTCTTATTGCATATTTAAGCAATTGTACTTGATTACTTGGATTTATTTGTATTTGAGAAATGTGTCTCAGGATATTGACTTATTCAGATTTGGATTATTTGAGATTATAATATTTTGGTTTCAAGTAAATTCTTGTTGGTATTTTGTTTCATATATGCATGCTTGTTTGATTTCTTTTGCTTCCGACTCTGATTATTCTTGAGAAATATTGTAAAGATCCTGACAGCTTATGGATGATGAAAATCATTCGCTGGGCTTAGTCATGTACCTGTATTCCGTATTCTCTTTTGGAAAGCGGGGCATGACTTGATGAAATCGTTGTATTATAGCATTGCGTCAGTTGTATGCAACTGACGTGCCCACAGTTTTCACGTGCAGGAGTTGGATTAGCAAAAGGCACAAAGTTGAGTTGATATTGATGATTATTGCCAGATTAAACTCATTAAATGTTAAAGTTGTATATTTTATATTACTTCCGTTGTGTATTTGTAACAAACAATGTATAATGAAAATTTTTAAATTCCTTGCATGCTTGTACGAATAGAAGTAAAAGGTCCTGTATTTACTATGAATTACCTGTGTCTGGAATTTGGGGCGTTACACTACTCTTTGAATTTTGGTCATTTATTTTGGGCGAGCTAGGCCTTAGTCTAGCTCCTTTGGTCGAGCTCCCTTGGTCGAGCTCATTGCGGTTGAACACCCTTGGGTCGAGCTCCCCTCGGTCGAGCTCGTCACTGTCGGGCTACCATGGTCGAGCTTAGCTTTATGGTCGAGCTCCCTCGATCGAGCTTATCATTGTCAAGCTCCCTTGGTCGAGCTTGTCACCGTCGAGCTCCCTTGGTTGAGCTTGTCATCGTCGATATCCCTTGGTCGAGCCCGCTTTGGTCGACTGACCTTGGCCGAGCTCGCTTCGGTCGAGCTGCGAGTTTTGGTCAAGCTCCTCATCATCTCGTCGAGCTGCGAAGGTTGGTCGAGCTGCCACCCTTATCAAGCTGCGGAGTTTGGTCGAGATCCTCATTGTCTTGTCGAGCTACGAGGTTTGGTCAAGCTTCCACTCTTGTCGACCTACAGATTTTTTTCATAGTTGATCTATGGAATTCTTTTGTCAACCAGGAGTTTGGTGGAGCTCTTGACAAAGTGGAAGCTCAGAGTTAGATTCGTGGTTTTAAGTGACGAAGAAGGGAGCTCTGAAGAAGAAGAAATTTGGAAGATGAAGAAGGTTCTGGTTTTGGGTCTTCGGGTTTGGAGTTCGTATCTGCGGACCGGTTTAGCTTTAACACTTAGGGGTTTTGGATTTTGTATGTGGGTTTGATTTGAAGACTCGGCCCGACTTCATAGCCTGATGCAATAAACACAAGTTTTCTCTTCTTTTCTTCTATTGAGCCCGAAAATTGAGTTCTTCGCTGTTGGGGTTTTTAGAAATCTTGGAGCTTGAAGGTGGGACTCTTTGCCATTGAAGTTTAGGTGTGATTGAGTTCAGATTTGTGAGGAGCTTGGGGTGGCGAAGGTACGAGATAAATCATATTGAGTGTGCTAAGTAGCAATAATTTGTTCATCTCTTTACTTGAAGATTTGGTGTTGATGTTGATGTTGAACTTTCCATTTGCACCCAGCAAGTTTGTTGAGGCAACTCTTTGATCGAGTTGAGGTAGAACTTGCCGTTTGCACATGGCAAGTTTGTTAAGGCAACTCTTTGGTCGAGTTGATGTTGAATTTGCAGTTTGATCACAGCAAGTTTGAACAGCAACTCTTGGATGGAGTTAAACGTTGAACTTGATGTTTAACATAGCAAGTTTGTTGAGGCAGCTCTTTGATTGAGTTGACGTTGAACTTGTTGTTTGGTCCTGGCAAGTTACTAGAGAACTCTGTAACGGAGTCGAACATAGAGCTTGTCGTTTATGCCTAGCAAGTTAGGAGAGACAACTCTATGATGGAGTTGGGCGTAAAGCTTGCTGTTTGATCCCAGCGAGTTTATGGAGACAACTCTTGGACGGAGTTGATCACAGCGAGTTTGTTGAGACAACTCTTGGACGGAGTTGATGTCAAGCTTGCTGTTTGCGCCAAGCAAGTTTTGTGGAGGCATCTCTGAGACAGAGTCGACGTTGAACTTGCTGTTTGCGCCCAACAAGTTTGGCGAGACAACTCTTTGACAGAGTCGATCACTATAAGAAAAATCCTTTTTCGCAACAAGGTTTTGGCAACGAATTTTTAGTCGTTGTGCAAATTAGTTATGGCAATGCGAAAGTCGTTGTTAAAAATAAAATAAAATTTCCCTCCTCCAAAATGCCTTGCGCGGGCCTTTGCAAATCCCCCCGCCAGATTGTGTAAATTGGAAACGATAAATGTCGTTGCGTATATTTCCTTATATCTACTACAACAACAGTATTGTTGCCAAAAATATAAAAAATAAAAATAAATAACAATTTTAATAAACCCCCATATATATATATTTTTCACTCATTCTCTCCCAAATTCCAATCTACCCTCTCTCTCCTTTTGTTTTCTTTTTTGCCCAAACAGAACCCTCCCCCGCTCTGCCCCTCCCCGGTCCTCTTCAACTCCTCCCGGCCTCCTAGCCCTCCTCAACCGCCCAAACAGAAACCTTCCCCCGCTCTTCTGCTCCCCGATCCTGTTCTTATCAGGTATAATTAGGAAGATGTATTGGGATTTGGATTTAGTTTTTCTATTTGTTGTTATGGCTTGGTCTAATCTTTTGATTGTTGAAATTAAAAAAAAGAATCCATTCTGAGGATGGTATTGTGGGCATGAATCAGAAAATTTGATGAAACTATTCTAAATTTGGAGAGATTTGAGATTGCATAGTAACTGTTTGATAAAATGCCTAAACGGCTTTGTAATTGGTTGGAAAAAAGTCTAGCCCCTTTATTGTATTTGTATCAAAATATTCCTCTTTCTTTTACTAATTTTATAAATAAGCACTTAAAGAGTAGAGATTGTAAGATCGTAAGATTGCTCCAGTAATCTATGAATCTCTACTTTTGAATAGGGTTCATTAGTGTCTCAAATTTTATGTAAATGATATGTATGGTGCTATATGAAGTATGTTGCAATTTTTATTAACTTAGTTGAAAGTGAATTTAGGGAATGGCTTTCAATAAGGAATGGATGAAAATAAATGATCATTCATTGTCCGAGTATAGAGAGGGTGTTGATGATTTCTTGAACTTTGCATTTTCTAATATCTTTGAGGGGGTTGATGCTGCCACCATTAGATGTCCTTGCAATAATTTTCGTAATTTAGTTCTTTAAAAGAAGGTGTGATGTGAGATTTGATTTATTGAAGTCGGGAATGTATGAGAATTACACTACATGGGATCTTCATGGTGAAAAATTAAACCATTCTAGTAGCAGCAACACTAATCTGCCTGGAAATAGAGATGAGACTGAAAGTGGTGATAGTGAAACCAATATGTTAGAAGATGCTTGTGGGGTACCAGGTATGCTTTTTGATGGGGGTGATGGGAATGACGATGAGTCCAATGAAGAACCTAAAGGAGAAGCTGCAAAGTTTTACCTGCCTCTTGAAAGAATATCAAGAGCCACTTACAACTGATGGCACTACAATGTCGAAGTTGTCTTATATTGTGAAAATGTTGCATTTAAAGGTTTTAAATAATTGGAGTGATAGCTCTTTCGATAGTTTGCTCAAATTACAACGTCAATCTCTAAGGATTACACTTCCTAATTCCTATTACGAGGCAAAGAAATTAATATCCGATTTGGGTCTTGAGTGTGTGAAGATTGATGCTTGTGAAAATGATTGTATTCTTTATATGAAAGAAAATGCGCAGTTAGATAGGTGTCCAACCTGTGATTTACCTAGGTACAAGAATGTTGACAAAGGTCCTTCTAAAGGTACTAAAGTACCTCATAAGGTGTTGAGATACTTTCCAATAACATCTAGGCCGCAGAGATTATATATGTCTAGGAAGATAGCAAAAGATATGAGGTGGCATAAGGAGGAGCAGGTGGATGATAAGTTTATGAGGCATCCTTCTGATTCTCCCACTTGGAAATCCTTTGATGAGGAGTATACTTCATTTGCAAGAGATGCACGGAATGTTAGACTTGGATTAGCTTGTGATGGGTTTCAGCCATTTGAGAATTCACAACATAGTATTTGGCCTATTGTTCTCATTCCTTACAATTTGCCTCCTTGGGTATGCATGAAACCACAATCTTTCCTCTTATCTTTGCTCATACCTGGACCCACAAGCCCCGGAAGAAACATAGATATATATTTGCAACCCCTAATTGAAGAGTTGAAGGAGTTGTGGGAGATTGGGGTTGAAACATATGATGCTTATTCGAAGCAAAATTTTGTTATGCGTGCGATGCTTTTATGGACTATTAGTGACTTTCCTGCCTATGCTGACTTGTCGGGCTGGTCAACTAAAGGTCATTATGCTTGTCCTGATTGCTATAAGGATACTAGGCGTACTTCACTATTGAATAAAGGTTGTTACTTAAGTCATCGTCGTTGGGTGCCTCATAATCATAAATGGAGAAAGGATGGCAAGTCATTTGATAATACAAAGGAAAAAGGGTATGCACCTGTTCCTTTAACTGGGGATGAAGTATTAGATTGTTATAATCAATTTAATCAGGAGAAATTTGGCAAGGTTGCTGGACAAAAAAGAAAATGGGATGCCTCAAACAGTTGGTATGGTTTCCACAAGAAAAGCATTTTTTTTGAACTTCCTTATTGGAGAAAACTTAAAATACGACATAATCTGGATGTCATGCATATTGAAAAAAATGTGTCTGATAATATCTTGGGTACCTTGATGAATATTAAAGGTAAGACAAAAGACACAATTAAGGCTCGAATTGATTTGATGAATATGGGCATTCGGGATGAGTTCCACCCGAGTTTGGACGGAGACAAAGTACGCATTCCTGTAGCCTCTTATGCTTTGAATTCAAATGTTAAAGCTGCAATATGTGAGCTGTTTGCAGGAATCAAGTCTCCTGATGGATACTTGTCAAACATATCCCGTTGTGTAAAATATAGTGGAAAAAAAATCTTGTGTATGAAGAGTCATGACCATCATGTCTTTATTGAGCAACTTCTCCCCCTTGCAACTCGGGGCTTTTTGCCAAATAATGTATACGAGCCTTTAGTTGAGTTGAGTTCTTTTTTCCGAAATCTCTGCTCAAAGAACATAACTATGGAGCAACTTAATGACCTTGAGGCACAAATACCTTACACATTGTGCAAGCTAGAGATGGTTTTCCCACCTGCGATTTTTGATGTAATGGTGCATTTAGTGGTACACTTAGCTGCTGAGGCAAAGATAGCAGGCCCTGTTCGATATCGATGGATGTACCCGATTGAGAGGTACGACACTTCTTCATATTTTTAGAAACTTAGATATATGCACTCTTTTTCCCAATTATTTTTAATCAACTTTCTTATGACATCAGGTATCTTCAGACATTAAAGAGATACATTCGAAATATAGCACAACCAGAGGGTTGCATTGCAGAAGGTTATCTTGCAGATGAGTGTCTAACATTTTGCTCAAGACATAGGAATGACGTTGAAACAAAATTTAATTGTAAAAGGAGAAATGATGATGATGAGAATGAAGGCACTTTGAGAAGTAATCTAGATGTATTTAGACCCATTGGTCGTCCTTTAGGACAAGGGGTTCCATTACATCTCAGCTTCGAAGAGAGTGAACAAATCCATTTGTACATCCTCCTAAATTGTGACGAGCTTATAGAATTTGTTAAGTAAGTTTAGGAAGAGTCATTTGAACTCCAGTCTTTATGCTTTCTTTTTATTCAATTGACTTCATAATGCCTCTAACTATTTATATTATGTTATAATTCTTTTGTAGTGAGCACAAGTTAGAGTTGGAGAAAGAGAATCCTAGAAATGTCGAGCGAAGGCATAAATTGGAGTTCTCTAGATGGATACATCAGCACGTAAGTTTGATGGCTTAAAGTACTTTAATCTGATTTCTAGTTATGTTAATGAAATGTCCATCTTATTTATATTCCTTAACAGGTGCGCAAACTTCATGAAGAAGGGAAAGTTGATGCAGACATATATAATTTAGTTTGTTTTCCTTCTAGAGCTGTGAGGCGTTATGCAGGATATATTGTAAATGGTTTTTGGTTTCATACTGATGATAGGTGTGAGAATAGAAAAACTCAGAATAGTGGAGTCATGGTGCGAGGAGATGATATTCAGATAATGAATACTATGGTGTGTTGAGGGATGTGATTGAATTGTCTTATCCTGGTGGGAATTGCACATATGTGTTTAAATGTGCCTGGTTTGATGTACAACACCTTGGTAGAGGATATAAGGTGGATGATCATGGCTTGATAAGTGTGAATAAGAGGGCATTCTTAAAGACAGATGAAGTATCTGTGTTAGAATCCCAAGTTGAGCAAGTGTTTTATATACAAGATTCGAAACATGAGGATTGGAAGTTTGTCATAAAGACTCAGCCTAGAGATCTTTATAATATGCCAAGCAAAGATGATGATGATGATGATATAATAGATGTGGATGCATACCAGCAAGTCGATGTAGATGCAGATGTCAATTGCCATAATTTCACACATTCAAATGAGGACTTTCTGGTGGCCTCTTTAGCGACAGGTTCTTTTATGGTCGAAAGGGAACCTAGTGTTGTAAAATTAGTGAGAAAGGCGATTGAGGAGAATGGAAAAGATGATAGCTTTATCAATGATGGTGATATTGAAGTTTCTGATGGTACAAGTGAAGAGGAAGTGATGGATTATGACTCAGCAGAAGGATGAATAAAAATCATTTGCTTTCCTACCTTTTTACTTATGTTTTTTGTGATATATGCTTTAGTCAGTTGCCATTACCTTGTCATACTTGTGACATTTGTGTGGAATAAATAGTATTGTAGCCTTTTATTATTTTGCATAAGAGAATGAAGACTATAACAGCTCTTCTTATTTGCTTGTTTCAAACATGAAATATATATTTTCTTTAGACTATAACAACTAATGTTTCCTAGTGGTTTATATTAAAGTAGGGAACATACAGGTAAAGAATGGTTGGAAGAGGGGGAGGAAAGAATGTGGGCAATCGCAATAAGGATGGAAAAGGTATGAGTTATTACATGATATTGGTTTGATTGTTTTGTAGCTCAAGTGAACTTTAAGTATAATATGGCCATTTCATAAATGAAACAGGGCATGGAGGTCATCGAACTATGGCTGCTGGATCTCGGAGACTCTTAAATCAAGTTCAAAACGAAGGCAATCCTAACATATCCAGGCGCTATGCAGGTTCTTCAAACCAGCTGCAAAATGAACAAAGTCATAATTTAGCAAGTCATAATGAGGTGGAGTCCTTGAATCGAATTGAGCACACTCAGAACCATAATGTGGATATGAATTTGAGTGGAAATCAAGTGGTAGCAAATGAATCAGAGGGATTCATTTCACCTGAGAGTAGAGGTAATTTCTAAATAACTAATTATCTATTGTTGAAATTCTCGCTGAATTTGACAATAACTTACTCCTATTGTTTAAAACTTCGTACACATAGCAGATCTGTTAGTTAAAAGGAAAAGAAAAAACAACTTAGTTGAAAGGCTAAACACGACCCTAGAAGGACCAGATGTTATGGATCCTCCTACAAGAAGGGATGAACAAGAAACTGGTGAAAATAGAAGAAACCGACGACGAGATGACCAAGTGATAGCAAATCGTGGTTCTGCACATTCAGCCAATAACGCAGACGCTACTCAAAATGGGGAAGGTGAAAACAAATATCTTTTCTTGTGAACCTACACATTTCTTATGCATCGTATATAAATCTAAATATGTTAATATTAAGCTTTATTTGTCATTAGCCACAAGTAAGTTAAAAAAGAAAAAGGGGGAGAGGGGAAAATATAGAAGTCATGTGATTGAGATGAAAATCAAAGGACAGAAATCCAAGCTGAAAATTTACATTCCGGATGACATTGATCGAGCAATTGGTGACAATGCTTGACATTTGGTGAATGAATGTGGTCGTGTGGTGAGGACAAGGGCTCCATTAAATGTAAACAATTGGAAAGACGCTTTTGGAGCAGTTGGTATTGTGATGTGGAAGGAAATACAGGTAAAATTTCTTAAATATTTTTTTAATTGCTAACTTGTCTTTTGTTTAGATTTCTATAGTACTTTCTGTTTCTTTTCCTATTGTAGGGAAAGTTTGAGATTAAGGAAGGTAGTTCTTACATCAAGATGCAAGCCTTTGCGATTGATACCATGCAACCACTTTATAGACAATGGAAATCTCGATTGCATAGCTATTATAAGAGTGAGGAATGTGGACAAACTATTGAAGAACGTTTAAGTATCCTCCTCCTGATTTATCACAAGAGCAGTAGGAACATTGTGTACAACGATTTGACTCTGCAGAATTCAAGGTGATACCCAGACCAACAGATTATCATTTATATCTTATTTATACTTCTATCTTACGCATTAGAATTGTAGGCAATGAGTGAAAGAAATTCCAAAAATCGTCTCTCTGAGAAAAGGACAAAGCATACAATTGGGAACGTGTCATATGCTGAATTTGAAACAATACTGGTAAATATTATAAATTTGATATTTTTTGCATCTTTACACATATATTTTTGGAAGAAATTGATAAATAATGGCATACATGTCTTTACGCATTATTAGGAACAACAAAATAATAGATTGAAGCCACCTGCATATGTGATTTGGCTTGCGGAGCACACAAGAAAAAATGACCAAGGCAAACTTAAGTGGGCTGACGATGGTCGATCTAAGGAGATACATGTATGTTATAAATTTTGTGCTATGCCTTTATTTATATGGTATTGTACATTGCTTCATGATATTATCTAGCATTGCCCTCCAATATAGTAAAGACCAGTAAAAGAATCTTTCTTAGAGTTAAGTTTATTTAATGATAATTCTGCATAGCTAGTTTTAAGAAGTTATAATCCTCTGGATGTGCAGCTATAAACAAGTATTCAATTCATGACCGTTCTACTTTGTTGTATCGTAAATAATGTAGATGAAGTATGTCTAGCAATAGCATACTTAGTTTTGAGAAGATTTATTTTCATTGCTTCCTTTTTTGGGTTGCTGTTGTTGATTGTTGTCTAGCAATAGTATGCTTGGTTCTACTTCTTTTGCTTCATATTTTTGTAAGATGCTTCATGATAAATTTTATTTTTTGTTATTGTTATTTAATTAGGAGCAACTTAAAGTAGCAGTTGCTGCACATGGTGAATGAATGACTCAAGAGGAGATCCTTCTAGATGTTTTGAAGCCTAGATCAGAGTATTTTCGTGGCAAGGGAACTACATTAAAAGTTTATTGTAAAGGAAGACAGCAACTTGAGCAACAAAACTTGATCAATGGGCAACAAAAGAAGATTGAAGAGCAGCAGAAAATGATAAAGGAGTTGCAAGAAACTCAAGAAAGAACAACAAGACAAATTGAACAACAAAAGGAAGATATGCAGCGTGCAATGGATGCAATGAAACAAGAATTGTTGGCACAACTTACAAATAGAGGTGCATGAAATTCCTCGAATGATCAAGGTATTCTGCTCTGCCTCAATTTTTTTTCCAGCATCTTTATTCTTTGTTTTCTGGTCAAGGTATTCTTTGTTTTCTCGAATGTTCAAGGTATTCTTTGTTTTCTGCCTTGTTTGTGAGCTGAAACCTACAATGTAACTAGTTGGCTATTGGTGCAAGAATTAGGAAATAGGGAATGTTGTTTTCTGAATTATCTACTTGTTGAAAACAAGTAGAGAATATATGCAATCAAGCTGATGTGTCATCGTTTGACTATGATGGAGTTGAAGTATTACACAAATCTTTCAGTATTAGTCATAACTAAGAAATGAAAGACTTTAGAAGTAATGAAAGTAAACTCTAATATAGTAAAATGATCAGACTGATTGACATCGGTGCGTGCAACTAGACACTTTTGTCTTGAATGTTTGTTCATTGTTGAGTATTAATAGTTACTGACATACAAGTTCCATTACCTAGGTGCTTCTGCAACCTCAAAACACTCCAAACTTGATTGCGGATGAAGAGGATTGACTCATAGAGAATTTAATTCATATAAATGTTCCTATATAAAATGAAAGTTAAATGTCTGTATAGGCCTGCATATTTCTCTGTTTCTTTACCAAGTCTACTCTTTCTTGTGATTTTTCTGGAATGTCTTTGTTACTTTAGGTTAAAAAGTGTACAATCGTGTATGTTAGATATAATATCCCTGTTTCATATGCAAAAATTTTACTTGAACCATAAGTCTCCAAATTGGTCTATTTTGGTAATTTATTTCTTGAGTTTTAGCCATACTAGCGTACTGCTCAAAGCTTTTTTACTCTATTTATTATCTCATTGGTGCCGGCTTGTCACTATCTAAAACATTATGTCATAGTTTAGATGAGATTAAAATACTAGAAATTACCATGAAAAAGTTAATTACATTTAAACTAAAATTCTGCTTAATTTGCTATTATACAACAATTCTCTCCAATTATGTTTACCTACCAAATGCCCATGAATAAAGAGATGAAATTCCCTGACTGCATGAAGATATGATGCTAAGAATTATATATTCAGCTTTATTGTCACAATCATTTTTTTTTGTTGTTTATCTTATTATTTTGTTTGTAATATGCGGAAAATCTCACTCTTCATCTGTGTGCATTACAAATAGATATTGTCGTGAAAAGCAGTTCATCAGCAAAACTATTCGTTTACGAAAACATGTTGACTGAGGGATGATGGCCCATAATCTTTTAATGTTGGACCCATAACCTATAATCATGGTAGGACAGTTAATATCTCATTTATATCCTTTGTTCTTTTGCACCTCTGGGCATTCTTGATCTGATCTATCTTTTTTTTTCTTTTTTCTTTTTTTTTTTTTTGTGCGGTGCAGCTTGTAAGGATCAGTAAGATTGTGGAAGATAGAGTACTAATCTTCATGGAGTTATAATGACAAATCATTCCCTGTTTAGTTTATGATTTTTTTATTATGAATAAAATGAAGTATGGTCCACAGAGTGCAAGGCTCTCTGTTCAAATCCTACCGCCAAATTCTATTCTTTAGCTGGATTTTGTAATTTTACTTGGTGTTTCTTTTTTTTTTTGGTAAAATGAGATTGTTCTTATCTTTCTTGTGTATGTGTTAGTATATGTTGTGTAACATTTATTGTATATTAAACAAAATCTTGAGTGATTCATCCACCTGAAGTTGCTCAAATTATGCTATTATGGATAGATCCTTCAACAGTACTCTAATCAAACTTACTCAGTTATCCTTGTTTTTACTCAAATTATGCTATTATGGGTATATATTGGTGGCTTGATACTGTTGACAATGGCTATATTTTGGGTTGTTTTAGTTTTCAATGCTGACAATAAGTTCATGGTTTGTGGCTATGTTTTAAATGGTTTTCTAATATTTTGATCTTATACTTGTTTTATTTATTCATTTCCTTTAACATTGATGCAGGATGTTGATATTAGACAAGTTTTTTTTGCAAGTACTTGGAGGAAGCTAAATGTATATGCACATGCTATTTTGATCTATTAGAAAACATGGTTAAGCTTATTATGCACAATGGAAATGATTATGGGATACTTTGATATCTTTTTAAGAAGTTGATGGTTGTAATATTTTGGGCATTGCTTCTTATATGACATAAATGTAATATGTTGGACAAGTTTAATATTATAGTTTTTGGAATGATGTTGGTTTTTCATTTTTTTGAAGTGTATGCTAGTTTGGACAGGGCTGATGCAACGACAATATATAATTTGTCTCGAAAAGAATTAAACTTTCGAAATGACAATTGGTAGCTTTAGCAACGACTATAGTTGTTACCAAAATACAAGTAATGCAAAGCAATAATAAAAATAATTGCAAAAGAGTCGAGCTTTGTCAACAACAGCAGTCGTTGCCAAAATAGAAAGAATGTAAGGCAACGACAATAATTCATTGTGAAAAAAACATCTTTAGCAAGGACATGAGTCGTTGCCAAATATATGAAGTATGTTTGGCAACGACAAAAGTTGTTGCGATTGATTTTATACCTTAGCACGGGTGAAATTAGGTATGGCAATGACAAAATATATTGCAACGACAATGTCGTTGCGAAAAATCTATGTTTGGCAACGACAGAAAGTTGTAGTCAAAATCTTTCACGATGCCCGGACGCGCAACGACCTCGCAACGACAAATGTCGTTGCCAAAAATATTTTTCGTAACCACAAACAAGTTTTAGCAACGACATTTGGCGTTGCGAAAAAAGGTTTCTCTTGTAGTAGATGTTCAACTTGTCGTTTGATCCCGAAAAGTTTGTAGCAAGCAACTCTTGAGACGGAGTTGGTCGTAGAGCTTACCGTTTGATCCTAGAAAGTTTATAGGGGCAACTCTCAGATGGAGTCGATGTAGAGCTCGCCATTTGATCCTGGCATGTTTGGAGGGGAAACTCCTTAAACGAGTTAATGTAGAGCTTGCCGTCTGTGCCCAGCAAGCTTGTAGAGAACTCTACGATGGAGTCGGATGTTTGAACTTACTCTTTGTGCTAAGCAAGTTTATAGAGACAAGAGTGAGACAAAGTTGAATGTAGAATTCACTATTTTCACCCATCATGTTTGTAGAGACAACTTGAAGATGGATTTAGACTTTGAACTTGCTATTTGTGCCCAACAAGTTTTGGAGAGACAACTCGAAGACGGAGTTGGACGTTGAACTTTCTATTTGCGCCTAGCAAGTTTTGTGGAGACACCCTGTGACAGAGCTGACGTTTGGACTCGTTGTTTCCACCAGCGAGTTTGTAGAGAAAATTCTAGGTCGGTGTTGGATGCCGAGCCTATTGCAAGAAGATGAGGAGCTATTGGAAGACTTAAAAAAAGAACATGGTGCTGTACTCATTGTTTGGAGTCTGCGAGTTGTTAATGGATCTCAAGCAGATAGTCAAGCATTAAACTCGTTGTTTGGAGTCATCGAATTGTTGATGGAGCTCGTGAGGTGAGCGAAGAGTTGAACATATTGTTTAGAGCCAACGAGTTGTTGACAGAACTTGAGCGATGGACAAGGCATTGAACTCGTTGTTTGGAGTTAACGAGTTATTGATGGAGCTCGTGCAGAGAGCAAGGTGTTGAACTCGTTATTTGGAGCCCATGAGTTGTTGGCGGAGCCTGAGCAGAGACCAATGTGTTGAACTCATTATTTTGAGTCTATGGGTCGTCGATGGGGCCTAAGCGAAGAGCGAGGCGTTGAACTCATTGTTTGGAGTCAATGAGTTTTTGATAGAGCCTGAGCGAAGAGCAAGACATTGAACTCGTCGTTTGGAGTCAACGAGTTATTGATGGAGTCCTGGGAGAAGATCAAGGCATTGAACTCATTGTTTTGAGTCAACGTATTGTTGATGGAGCTCTTGCGAAGAAGGGAGTTGAACTCTTTGTTTGAGCCAACGAGTTGTTGGCAGAGCCTGGGCGAAGATCAAGGCATTAAACTCATTGTTTGGAGCCAACGAGTTGTTTGCTAGAGCTCAAGTGTTGAGCAGAGCGTTGAACTCATTGTTTGGGGCCAACGAGTTGTTCATGGAGCTCGAGCAGTGATCAGAGAGTTGAACTCTTTGTTTGGAACCAACAGTTGCTGATGGAGCTCGAGCTGTGATCAGTTTATTGAACTCATTGTTTGGAGCCAGCGACTTGTTCAAGAAGCCCGAGCAGAGAGCAGGACGTTAAACTCGTTGTTTGAAGCCAATAAGTTACTGATGGTGCTCGAGAGGTGAACAGAGCGTTGAACTCGTTGTTGAAGGAACTTGTTGTTAGGTTTCGAAGTCAATCACAAAGTAAATATGCAGCGAAAAATAAATTAAAAATTTCGAAACTCATCCATGGATCCATGCAAAAACCAAAAAACGTGTTAGGAGTTTTTACCTCGACGATGGAACGACTGTCTCCACAATCCGCCAATCACAAGCACTGCAACGTTGCAAAGCCTTTATGGTATACACACGAACGAACAAAGTTGAGCTCTCCATCACGCCACGGTGCTAGCTACGGGAAGGTGTTCCTGTTGCTCTCTCTCTTTCTTTCACTTTCTGTGACAGCGAGGGTTTTTCCTTGTCGTTTCCCATAGATACATCATATATATATAGCAGGAAATCCACCCTAAGAGAGTAGAGAGGTTGTCGGGCTTACAACCTAACCTAGGGCAAATTTATATGTGGGCCTTCTAATTTTTGTTGGCCCATTTAATCTAATTAATTGCCCAACCAATCTTGGGTGCCCAATTCTTACTTGAATTCCCAATTGAATTCATGTTATGAATTTCAATCCCAATTCCGATCCATTCTAAATGTGTGACCCTGTAAGTTCCCATTACGTTGATAGTAATACTAAAATCCTATTTTAGTTTTACAAACAGTGAGCGGTATCTACCAATACATCACTGCTACTCAAGTAACAGGAATGCCAGTGATTTGACATTACCTATCCATGACCAATGTTACTAAGTAGTCTAGTCATTTTGTCCAGATATCTTAATTTACCACAAGGCATGGAGTGTGTCAACCTTATATAGATCAATCTTTGGTTTCTTGATGTCCAAGTAGACTTATTAAAACAAATGAGATCAATATCTCATATTGACTCATTTGAGCACAACCATGTATTTTGTAGACTCACTCAATCATAGGGCCCGAACATATCGCTCATGTTATGTAAGTGGGGCAAATCTTATTTAAGTCTCACATCCCTCTGCATGATTCATAGTATGTCCAATAACCGACTTTATAATCACCTTATCACATGCGACGTTTGACGGTATTAAAACATATACCTTCCCATATTGGGAACCGTAGTGACTTCATGTCAAAGGACCACGTACACCATGGTCACTATGAGATTGACTCATGACACTCACGTAATGATCCATGCAGTGTTTTTATGGTGGGTCAGTCTAGTACATTATTACTCTAATATGTACTCATGTGAAGACTTGATATCTCATATCCATGACCCATGAGATATGGTCATCAGTCTACGCACATACTAGTCTTTTTGCATTATTGTTGTCATAATTCACAATAATACTTGACTAGGGACATTTAAGAATAGTGTTCTGATTAAAACCAATAGGATCTCACAATCAAGTCATGCACTTGATGTTCCATGGTATTGACCCTACAATTCTAAGGACTTTATTATGTTTAATTAATCAGAATAAACAACACAATAAATAAAATACCTTATATATAAAATAAATGTTATGATACAATGTAAACTAGCAAGGTCAATATAAGGTTGTCCTCTAGGGCATACACCAACAAATTTTCACTTGCACTAGATCCAGTCAGACATATATCTAATGCGTAAAGACCTAGTCTAACCCTCATGCTTTTGCTTTGCAAGAGGCTTTGTCAATGGGTCAAAAATATTATCATCTCTCGGTATTCTGCATATCTTCACATCTCCTCTATTGATGACCTCTTGAATGAGATGGAAGTGCCTAAGTATATATTTGGATCACTTGTGAGATATAGACTCCTTTGCATGTGCAATGGCCCCATTGTTATCACATTTGAGGTTCACCTGTTCCACAATGCTAGGAACAATGCCAAGTTCAGTGATGAACTTTCTGGTCTAAATAGCCTCCTTTGCCGCACTGGAGGCAGCAATACACTCAGCCTCTGTGGTAGAATCGGCTACTGTTTCTTGCTTCGAACTCTTCCAGCTCACAACTCCACCATTTAGGCAAAATACAAAACCAAATTGCAATCTGGTATCATCCTTATCGAACTGGAAGCTAGCGTCAGTGTAACCCTTTAAAATAAGCTCTTCCTTGGCTCCATATACCAAGAATGAATCCTCAGTCCTTCTCAAATACTTAAATATTTTTTTAATAGCAGTCCAATGACTCTCACCGGAATCTAACTGGTACCCGCTCATCATGCTCAAAGCATATGAGATATCTAGACGCGTACATAACATGGCATACATGATAAATCCAATTATAGATGGATATGGAATCTTAGTCATGCGGTATGTCTCATCTTAAGTGGAAGGACATTAAGCCTTAGACAGGCTTACACCATGCGACATGGGGAGAAATTCTTTCTAGGACTATTGCATATTGAAGCATTTCAATACTCTATCGATCTTGATACCTAATACATAGATAGCTTCACCCAAGTCCTTCATGGAAAATCATTTTCCTGGCCAAGACTTTACAGACTGTAAGGTGTCATTTCCGATGAGTAGTATGTCATCTACATACAATACTAGAAATATGACTGTGCTCCCACTAACCTTCTTGTAGACACAAGGTTCATCTTCATTCTTTATGAAACCAAACTCTTTGATTGCATCATCGAAATGAAGATTCTGGCTTCTAGAAACTTGCTTTAATCTATAAATGTATAGTTGCAGCTTACAAACCTTTCTAGTATCCTTTGGAGTGACAAAACTTTCAGGCTGTGTCATGTACACATCTTCGAGAAGATTTCCATTAGGAAAGCAGATCTGACATCCAACTACCGGGTTTCATAATCATAATTTGCTGCAATAGAAAGCAAGATCAGAATGAAT
Organism: Hemerocallis citrina; assembly: GCA_017893485.1. Lineage (NCBI taxonomy): Eukaryota > Viridiplantae > Streptophyta > Magnoliopsida > Asparagales > Asphodelaceae > Hemerocallis > Hemerocallis citrina. The sequence goes on along the minus strand of CM030359.1, from coordinate 138,613,605 downwards.
TTAAGCATGGCAACTGGGAAAAAAGTCTCGTAGTAGTCTATACCATGAACTTACATGAAACCTTTAGCCACCAACCACCCCTTAAAGACATGCACGTTACCATTCATGTTTTTGAAAACTCATTTACAACCAATAGATTTTACCCCTTCATATGGATCTACCAAGGTCCATACTTGGTTGGCATACATAGATTTCATCTCAGATCTCATGGCCTCAAGCAATTTCTTAGAGTCTGGGCCTTTTACAGATTTTTCATAAGTCGTAGGCTCATCTTGATCCAGAAGTAATACATCACCATGTTGAGTCACGAGAAATTCATATCTCCCGGGTTGATGAGGTATCCTATTAGACTTACGTAATCCTTGTGCTACTTGAGTAAGTTGTTGTTCCACAACAATTTGTGGAGCCTGCTCCCTTTCCACCATTGGTTCGCTGCTACTTTGCGAACTTTGCATTTCTTCAAGTTCTATCTTTCTCCCACTGATTCTTTTGTAGATGAATTCTCTCTCTAGGAACAAAACATTCCGTGTGACAAACACTTTGCTTTCAGTGGGGTTATCGAAATAGTATCCATTGGTTTCCTTGGAATATCCTACAAAGAAGTACTTATCAGATTTGAGACTATGTTTAACAGAGACTTTGTGCCTTACATACGCTTCACAACCCTAAATCTTTATAAAAGACACACTAGGACGCCTCACAGTCCATATCTCATATGTTGTTTCTTGAACCGTGTTAGATGGAACACAATTAAGTGTGAAAGTAGCTATTAATAGAACATGCCCCCAGAAGGAGGTTGGAAGGTCTGCATGACTCATCATGGATCGGACCATGTCTAACAGGGTCTGGTTTCTCCTCTCAGAGACACCATTCCATTGCGGTATTCCAGGAAGAGTGAGTTGAGATATTATTCCACACTATTTTATATGGTCATCAAATTCTTGGCTTAACTACTCACCACCTCCATCTGATCAAAGGGAATTAATACTTTTACCAAGTTGGTTTTGTAACCCATTCTTGAATTTTTTGAATTTTCAAAAGACTCTGATTTGTGTTTCATTAGATAGACAAACTCATATCTATTAAAATCATCGGTACATGTAATGAAGTAATGAAAACCTCCTATGACCAGTGTGTTGATAGGTCCGCAGACATCACTATGTATGAGACCTAAAAGATCATTAGCATTTTCACCTTTTCCAGTGAATGGAGCCTTGGTCATCTTGCCCAACAAACAAGGTTCACATACCTCATATGTATCAAAATCAAATGAGTCCAAGTATCCTTCTTTATAGAGTTTGGATATGCGGTTATCATTTATGTGGCCCAAACAACAATGCCAGAGGTAAGTTGGGTTCATATCATTTGATTTGAACCTCTTAGTATTTATGTTATAAACGGGTGATGTGGCTAAAAATAGGATTAAATCGAGATCGTTCAAACTGAGCATGAATCTTAAAGCACTCAAGGGTAAAATAGTAATTTCACCTACAAACGGGTCCGAAATGGGAACTAGGTCTCTCTACAAAGCCCAATAACCCGAAAATGAATCGTCCTAGTAGGTATGGGTGGCAAACCGTTTAAAACCAGCCCAGATATTTGAAGAGTAATTCAAATTCTTGATTATCTCTAAGAGGCGGTTTAAACCGTCTCTCTTATCATGAAACGAGTTTACACTCTACATCTTATCCAAAAACACCGGGACGTAAAGATAACTGATTATCTCTAAATTGTCTCTTAAGGAGACAATAAATACCCTTTTCCCCCACCATAAATAGGTAATCAATATTTTTCCACATCAATGCTCTCTCATAATATTCCTGATTACTAACTTGAGCATCAGAGGGTTTGTCATCGGGATCCATCCCAGTGTATCAAACTTTTTGCAGGCCAACGGTAGCGGCAAGAAACAGTCAAACGCCGGCCAGGGGTCAGCAGGTTTGCTTATTTGTTTCCTAAAGAATCCACAAATACATCTATTTGCTCCCACATTGAAATCAGCAGCAATAGATTGACGCTGTCTGTGGGAAACATAAAAGGCAATCCAACCTTAACCGGTGAAGTTAGTTTCCAAGCCATGCCTCCGAAGTGGAAAGGAAAAGCAGCGGCCTCCAGCCGCAAAGCCACTCCTCTTCCCTTCCTCCTCTACTCCATGATGTTCCTCTTCAAATCGACCAACAAGTTCAGCAACCGCAGCCTGAACAGCCCCTTCCCCAATAGCTTCCTCCTCAGTAGGCCCCTCCTGGGTCTCGGGAGGCTGCCCCAGGCGGCTTTCGCTCGAAGTCATCCCAAGCAACACCCTCATCATAATCATGTCTCGGTTCACAATGCTTCCTCCGACTCCATGGCCTCCTGTAGTCCCCCAGGGCCGCGAGATCTTTGTCAAGTCATCGTCGACCATCAACAGGGGATAGATCTCCGAACTTGCTTGAATGAGAGGCGAGCCATTCCCTCACCCTGATCACCAAAGGGCTTCTCGAGGACGGTCCCCCCCAGGAGGCAAAGAGAGTCCTCTCCCCACCGTCACCGGAGAAGTCGTACCTCGATAAGTCAGCCAGCACCCAGGGACCACCGAGATGAAGGGGCACCTGTCACTCTGGCGAAGCTCCGAAATTTCAAAGAGGATATTTTTCGGGCCCTCAATATCACCACTAGTCGTGATCACCGCTCACCTAGAGCTCACCATGCTCCAAGTCATCACCAACACACACCTAGCCCTCGTCGCATCGCTCCTCATGAAAGAGAATCCCGAGGGTCGGCTAGATCCCACCAGGTGGAAAACTCAGTCCATCACCGTCTCCATGATATGAAGAGGAGCCTTGACAGACTGGTCAAAGAAGAAGAGCAGCGGGCGAGGAATTTTTGCCCAAGCAGGCCTTCATTCTCCCGTACCATCATGTAAGCCCCGATCCCAGAAAACTTCAAACCCCCTCACTTTGAATCATACAATTGGGAGTCAGACCCCGCTGACCACATCAAGAGATTCAAAACTCTCATGATGATTCACCAGGCTTCGGATGCGCTCCTTTGCAAAACCTCCCCAACCACGATGAAGGGACCAGCGAGAGAATTGTACTCCCGACTCACCCCTGCCTCCATCTTCTCCTTCGATCAGTTCGAGGAGCTGTTCCATACCCATTTTGTGAGTAGTCACCGGCCGAGAAGACACACACATCTTTGCTGGCACTCAGTCAAAGGAATGGCGAGAGATTAAGGGACTATGTCAAGCACTTTACCACTGAGGCTCGGTCTATCACCACCCTAGATCAGTCGGTAGCTTCTACTGCGTTCCGACACAACATTAACCACGTCGACTTAAAGGCATCTCTCTCTAAAAAGCCGCCTCGAGACTTCTCGGAACTCCTGCTGAGGAGCGAGAAATATATTACGGTGGAGGAGGCCCTCCTCCTCCCACTTAATCACAAAAGAGTCCCTATCCGGGAACAAGCAGAAGGGTGCAGAAGAAGAAGGGGCTAAAAAGCTTCAGATGGATAATGGTGGCCAGTGTCGCCCTCCTCCCCATTTTGAGAAGTTTATCCCGCTGAATGCTAGTGTCTCAGCCATCCTAATGGAGGTCGAGAAAGAAGGACTGCTCCAACCACCTCCAAAGATGAATACACCGGGTAAGGAAAGGAACAAGAACAAATGGTTCCGCTTTCATAGGGACCATGTCCACAACACAGATGACTGTCGGGCCCTCAAAGATGAGATTGAAGCCCTCATTCAGATGGGCAACTCGCTAGGTTTGTAAGGAAGGACAGAGCAGATCCTCTGCCTCCCCGAGGGGCTAATAAGCGAACTAAGCGGCCTGTTGAGACCCCATCCGAAGCTGAAGCTATCTTACACCTCATTCACGGAGGCCCAGTGGGGGGAGATTCGAACTCCTCCCAAAAAGCCTTCATCCGAAAGGTGAACTCGGTGCAGAATCATCCTCTTCCCAAGGGCCTTGGGGTTCCTGTTACCTTTTCAGACAAGGATTTGGAAGGCGTCCGAACGCCTTATTGTGATGCTCTTGTGATAAACATCCATATGGCTAACTTCGAAGTGCGCCGAGTCCTGGTCGACAACAGCAGTTCGGTTAATATCTTTTTTCTAGAAGCCTTCCATGACCTCAAGTTGTCTAAGGATCGCCTCAAGCCCGTCGGCTACACTCTCCACGGGTTCTCCGAGGTGCCAGTGACGATCGAGAGAGTTATAACTCTCGACGTAACTGCTGACAAAACCCTAACCACTCGAACCGAACCGATCGATTTCATGGTGGTAGACGTAAAAGCCGCTTACAATGTCATTCTGGGCCAACCCGGCCGAGCTGCTCTTCAAGTCGTACCCCCTCCACAGCTGGGGTGGGAGAAGTTAGAGGGAGCTAGGAGACGGCTCGCAAATGTTACATGACTTCGGTAGGAGGGCCGGTCCACCCTCTTGAAGCCCTCGAGCTCCTCAAGAGAGTAGCCAAGCTATCTCAGAGCCGGTTGATGAGTTGGAAGAAATAGTCTTCTCAGAAGAAGACCCAACCAAGACATTCCAAATTAGTAAGGTCCTTCCCCCTCCCATCAAAGCCGACATTATCTGATGCATAAGGAGAATTGCAACCTATTCGCTTGGATCGCGATCGACATGCCTGGAATCTCATAAGAACTTTTCATGCATCACCTTAGTGTTGATCTCGAGGCCAAACCTATCCAGCAAAAATGACGCAAGTTTGTGCCAGAACGCCAGCAGGAAATCAAAGAAGAAGTAGAGAAACTCTTGAATGCTCGATTCATAAAGGAGGTGAACTATCCTGAGTGGCTGTCCAACATTGAGATGGTCAAAAAGGCCAACGGGAGCAGGAGAATTTGTATTGATTTCACGGATATGAACAAAGCTTGTCCGAAAGATCCGTTCCCGCTCCCAACCATTGATGCTCTGATTGATGCAACCTCCGGCCACGAAGTCTTGAGTTTCATGGATGCCTTCTCCGGGTATCACCAGATCAGGATGTTCCCCCTTGATATTCTGAAGACTTCATTCGTAGCATACCAAGGTCTATACTGCTACTGGGTCATGCCCTTCGGGCATAAGAATGCTGGTGCAATTTATAAGCGCCTTATCAACAAGGTCTTTAGAGAACAGATCGGCCGGAACATGAAGGTCTATGTGGGCGACATGTTGGTAAAAAGCATAAGCAAATTGAACCATGTGTCCGACCTTCAGGAGGCCTTTAATGTGTTGCGGAGTCACAACATGAGACTAAACCCGAATAAATGTGCCTTCGGTGTCTCACCCGACAAATTCCGTGGGGTTATGGTTAGCCAAAGAGGCATAGAAGCCAACCCAAAGAAGATTCAGGCCATACCGAACATGGATCCCCCTTTTAGTGTCAAAGATGTACAAAAACTCATAGGAAACCTTGCGGCCATAGGGCGCTTTCCCTCCAAGTCATGAGAGAAGTGTCTCCCGTTCTTCAAGGCCCTTAGAGGAACAAAAGGATTCGAGTGGGGGCAACAGCAGAAGGAGTCCTTCGATCAACTCAAAGCCTATCTAGTCAACTCCCCCACTCTTGAGCAAGCCAAAGCCCGGGGAAGTCCTCTACATATACCTCGCCACCTCAGAACAGACCCTCGGCGCCGTCCTGGTGAGAGAAGAAGATAAGACGCAAAGACCGATCTACTATGTAAGTAGGTCGTCAGAGATGCCGAACTCCGTTAATCCAAAGGTAGAAAAGATGGCCTATGCATTTGTCATGGCATCCCGAAAGCTCTGCCCCTACTTCAAGTCTCATTCAGAGGTCGTTCTTACCGACCAGCCACTCAAGCAAGTGCTCCACAAGCCCAAAACATTGGGCCGCCTTATGAAGTGATCTATAGAGCTGAGCCAACATGATATCAACTATCAGCCCAGAACCGCTATCAAGGCACAAGCCCTAGCAGAATTTATAGTAGAGAGCATTATCCCTGACCCCAGTGAGGCAAGAGAGGAACCCCCATTCTGGATCGTGTATGTTGATGGCTCCTCATGCGCTGATGGGAGCAGAGCAGGGGTCATCCGGACCGGTCCTGATGACTTCGTTCTTCAGTATTCACTCTGCATTAAATTTTGGGCATCAAACAACAAGGCAGAATATGAGGCTCTCATAGCCGTTCTGTGCCTGGTGCGCAAGGGCGTGCCCAGCGCGTCAAAGTGTTTAGTGACTCACAGCTGGTGGTGAACCAGGTATCGGAAGAGTATGAGGCAAGAGATGATCGCATGGTCAAATATTTGGCCAAGGTCAAAGAGCTGCTAGCTACTTTCAAAGAAGCACAACTCTAACGAATTTCCTGAGAAGAGAATGGGCAGGAAGATGCCATCTCAAAGTTGGCTTCCTCTTCCCTCCAGGGGTTCGAATGTACCGTCTTGATAGAAGTCCTCTTGAAACCCAGCATCAAGGAAGAAGGCTCCGAACTAATGGAGATACTGTCCTTTGCACTCGGGGACAATTAGATGAAGCTCCTGCTCGAGTTTCTCAAAGATGGAGTCCTCCCTCCAGACCCTAAAGAGGCTCAAAAAGTCAGAACCCGAGCCGAGCGGTACACGCTCATCGAAGGGGTCATGTACAAGCGCTCTTACACTCAAGTGGACGGCAGACCCTACTTGAGATGTCTCTCCCCCGAGGAGGCCCAGTATACTATAAAGGAGGCCTATGAAGGGATGTGTGGTGCTCATTTGGGAGCAAGGTCCCTTGCCCGAAAAAATCCTAAATTATGGTTATTTCTAGCCTACACTCCTTAGCGATGCAGAACAGCACGTTCGCCAATGCACCCCCTGCCAAAAGTTCTCAACAATTCGGCGCTTACCACAAGCCCAGTTGTCCTCCTTATCCAGTCCCCCTTTTCGCGATGTGGGGGATGGACTTGCTCGGGTCATTCCCTCCAGCGCCTGGCCAGCTGAAGTTCCTTTGTCGTTGCTATCGACTACTTCTCCAAATAGATTGAAGCTGAGCCTTTAGCAATGATCACTGAGAATAGAGTCCAACGGTTCATTTGGAAGAACATCATCTGTAGATTCGGTGTACCCCGAGTCTTAGTAACAGACAATGGGACCCAATTTACAGGGGCAGCCTTCTGCAATTTTTGCACGGACCCTGGTATCCAACAACGATTCTCCTCAATTTCCCACTCGCAATCCAACAGTCAAGCTTAGAATGCCAATCGGCAAATTCTCTCCAGCCTAAAGAAGAGACTTGACAAGGCCACCAAGGGATTATGGGTCGAACAACTCCCCAATGTGCTCTGGAGCTACCACACTACTAAGAGGACCCCTACAGGAGAATCTCCCTTCAAACTTACTTACGGCTCTGAAGCTGTCATCCCACTGGAAGTTGGCCTACCTTCTCCCCGCTTGATTGCCTTCAATAAAGAGCAAAATTCGAACCAACTTCAGGGCAACTTGGACCTCATCGATGAGATTCGAGAAAGATCCTCCATGTGTCAGAAAATCTATTGGCATAGGATCGAGCAGTCTACAACAAGAGAGTCCACCCCACAAATCTCAAAGAAGGAGATATGGTTCTGAGAAAACTATCAATTTCTTACCCGAGCAAGAAAGTGAAACTATCTCCTAATTGGGAAAAACTGTACAAGATCTCCAAAGTTGTTCGCCCTTGCGCTTATCAACTTGAAGACCCGGGGCAAGAGTGTACCAAGAACATGGAATGCAGAACACTTATTGAAGTACTAAGAGGGTGTTTAAACACCGTTCCAAGCAACTTCTACCCCTAGAGCATTTCTAAGTTTTTTTTTCTTCTTATTACTTAGTTGATTTTCCCAAATGTAATAAAGGCTTGCAACTCAGAAGCAGCTACTTAATTCTTAATAAAAGCAGTTTACTTTCTCAGGAAACCTACTGTCTAAAATTCTTGTTGTCTTACCCCAAAGCGTACACTCTAAGTACAAAAACTCTCTTAAACGACAAGTTCGGGTCCAACACTTGGTTCGTTGCCACTTTAGTTGCTTGCGAACAAGAAAGTGTGAAGTAGCTCATCATTCGAAATTGCTCCCACAACTGTTGAAACTCTCTTAAACGACAAGTTCGGAGTCCAACACTTGGTTCATGCCACTTTAGCTGCTTGCGAACAAGCAAGTGCGAAGTAGCTCACCATTCAAAATTACTTCCACAATTGTTGAAACTCTCTTAAACGACAAGTTCGAAGTCCAAGACTTGGTTCGATGCCACTTTAGTTGCTTGCGAACAAGCAAGTGCGAAGTAGCTCACCATTCGAAATTACTCCCACAACTGTTGAAACTCTCTTAAATGACAAGTTTGGAGTCCAACACTTGGTTCGAAGCCACTTTAGCTGCTTGCGAACAAGCAAGTGCGAAGTAGCTCACCATTCAAAATTGCTCCCACAACTGTTGAAAACTCTCTTGAACACAAAGTGTTAGCAAATATTTGCAAGTGTTATTAGGCGAAAGAGGCTCATTGCATGATGGAAAGATGCAATCAACAAAAACATTTCTCGAATACTACAAATATCTTATTCCATTAAAGGTCAGGATACAAGTCTTATTCAAAGACCATACTACAAACACTTTATTCCACCCAAAATGGAGATACAAGTCCTATTCAAAACTAAAGACTCCTAAAAAACTATGAAGTTTCTCCCTAACTCCTCCTTGGAAGTGAGACACTCCTATTAAGAAATACACGGGAACGATGAGTGCTTTGCCGCTCCCTTGTTGCATTTTACAAAATCTTTAGGCCTGGAAGCCGAGTTGTACCCTCAGGACCCATAGACCTTGCTGTCGCCCCAACAAATGCTCCACTCGACGAGCCGGCCACTCCGCTTTGAGCATCCCCAGGGTTCTGCAGAGCATTTGGCATGCGTAGAGCCAACTCATGGAACGATCTCCCCTAGGCATACTCCCCACGCGGGCAAGAGGTGCTCCTGACATTGCTTCCTTCAGAGGGTCGCTTTAAGCGAAGATTCTCTACTTCCAATTTAACGTGCCACTCTTTGAGGGAGTCGTCTATCACTCTGAGCATCAAATGTGGTACCCTACTTGTCCTCGCCCCTCGTGAGAACTCTGAGATGGTCCTCCGCAGATGGGCCACCTCTAAACTCTTCTCGAGCACCACATTCTTCAGCTCATCCCTCTCCGACCTTACTTCGAACAAAGAGTTTTTCAACTCGTTCCTCTCGGTTGTCACTGCGAATAAAGAGTGTCGAAGGAATTTTAACCTCGAAGCCTTGCCGGCAGCCATCGAAGGGCCGACCTCCCCTCCCTCGAGGGGGCACTTCTTGGAGAGTCTCCTCAAGGCGCTTCACTTTGATTTTCCGAAAAGCCAAGACCAACCTCAGATGACAAAGCTCCAACTCCGTCTTGGAGAGCTTCTCCCGAGATTGAGCAAATCCTAGCTTAGTAACACGAAGTTGGGTGCGAAGATGTGACGCCTCGCTACACTGGGAAAGTTAACCAAAGAGAGAAGCGTAAATCACTCCAAGTTTAAACAGAGCTACTAGACGGTCCTAAGTTCAAGTACGACTACAAGATAAGGCTAAATTTGAATAAAACCTACAACAGTTCTATATTTGAATAAAAGCCACAAGAACTAAGTCGTGTTGCCACACAAACATAGTTCATTACTAGAGTAAATATACAAAAGCAGTGGCAAGTTCGCTATAAGGCATCGATACAAGAGCATCCAAAATAAAAGAAGACAATAACTAAAAAAGAAAGTGGTGAACATACGAAAGAGGTGTCTTCTGTTCTCGGGAATGCAAGCAGAGTCCCGTGGTTATTGGTGGCACAGATTTCAAGGTCGACCTTATCGTAATTGGGAATTCTGGATTTGACGTCATTCTCGGTATGGATTGGTTGGGTGAGTCCCATGCTGTCATTGATTGTCGAATGTCATTGATTGTCATTGATTGTATTTAGGATTTCAGGTCGTGCAGAGTTTGAGTTCCATACCGGGGAGATGCCCTTTAGCCAAGCTAAGACTACAGTTGATCAGGAGACTTGTGCGATAGAGTTGCACACAGGCTGTGAGGGCACACCTCCAGTAGTGCAGGGATTTTTGGATGTGTTTCCAGAGGAGTTGCGTAGGCTACCCCCTAATAGGGATGTGAAATTCGGTACTGATGTTCAACCAGGTACTGTGCCGATATCGAAGAGTCCCTACAAGATGGCACCGGTTGAGCTAGCAGAGCTGAAGGTGCAGATTCAGGATTTGCTAGATTTAAGATTCATCAGGCCCAGTTTTCACCATGGGGAGCTCCAGTTCTTTTTGTCAGTAAGAAGGACGGTAGCCGTCAACTGTGAATCGATTATCGGGAACTGAACAGTGAAACTGTGAAGAACCGGCATCCGCTGCCCAGGATCGATGACTTGTTTGATCAGTTAGACGGAGCATCAGTCTTTTCAAAGTTGGAACTTTGCTCAGGGTATCATCAGGTCAATGTGAAAGCCGCTGATGTGCAGAAGACCACATTCAGGACCAGATATGGGCACTGTGAGTTCCTAGTGATGCCTTTCGGAGTCACGAACATGCCAACTGTGTTCATGAGTCTGATGAACAGGGCTGTTTTCCCGTTCTTGGAAAGATTCATGGTGGTCTTCATAGATGATATTCTGGTGTATTCTCGGAAGCAGGAGGACCACGCTGAGCATCTAAGGTTGGTTCTACAGACCTTGAGGGAGAATCAGCTTTATGAGAAACTCAGTAAATGTAAGTTTGGGCTTGATCGAGTTACCTTTTTGGGGCATATTATCTCGGGCGAGGGAATCTCGGTTGATCCGGCAAGGTTGCTGTAGTGAAAGATTGGCCAGTGCCCAAGTCAGTTTCGGGAGGTGAGAAGTTTCCTTGGTCTAGCTGGATATTGTCGGAAATTTGTCTAAGACTTTTCGAAGATAACTGGGCCATTGACTAAGCTGACAGAGAAGAATCAGAAGTTCAGTTGGGATGAGGCTTGCAACGAAGCTTTTGCAGAGTTGAAGAGCAAGTTGACGTCAGCACCCGTGTTGACTATTCCGGATGGTTCATGTGGATTTGTGGTTCACTGTGATGCTTCTCGCAAGGGTCTTAGTGCATATCTGATGCATAAGGGCCGAGTTGTTGCTTATGCATCGAGGTAGTTGAGGCCGCATGAAAGGAACTATCCGACTCAATATTTGGAGTTGGCGGCAGTGATCTTTGCTTTGAAGCTGTGGAGACACAATTTACTTGGGGACCGAGTGAAAATCTTTACTGACCACAAAAGTCTCAAGTATGTCTTCACCCAGAAGGAATTGAACATGAGGCAGAGGCGTTGGTTGGAGCTGATGGCCGATTATGATATCAATCTGCAATATCACCACGGCAAGATCAACTTAGTGTCAGATGCTTTGAGCATGAGACCAGCAGCCATGTTCCTGACTCAACAGATGGAACTAGTTGAGCAGATGCGGAGGTTGGAATTGGATTTGGTTTTGCCGAGTTATGATCGGAGTTGCATGATGCTTTAGCTTCAGTCATCTTTTGTTGAGCAGATTAAAGAGGCTCAGGTTGGTGATGAGCAGTTGCAGGGATTCAGAGCAGAGGTTGAGGCTGGTTCCAGAACAGATATGGTTGTTCATAAAGATGGATCACTTTGTTTTGGGTCCAGATTGTGTGTCCCGAAGGGTTAAGTTCATCAGAGGTTGCTTGAGGAAACCCACCAGTCATCGTACTTTATTCATCCTGGAGGTACTAAGATGTACCAGGACTTGAAGCTTCACTTCTGGTGGCATGGTATGAAGAGGGTCGTAGCTAGATTTGTCTCTCAGTGCTTGATCTGCCAGCAAGTGAAGGTAGAGCAAGTAACACCCCGAATTCCAAAATACAACAGAATTTGAGATTCCACGGGATCTTTACACTTCTTTTGTACAATTTTACAAGGAATTTAAAACTTTTTACTTTACATCAGAGTTACAAGAAATCTTTACACTTTACAGCGGAAGTAAAATTATAACATTTACATAAATGAAAGTACAACAACATTTGAATAATCTCTAAGCATCAGTTCTTCTTTAATATTTATCATGTCATTTATCCTGCATACAAAACTGTGGGTACGTCAGTTTATTCAACTGACGAATATTATAGACGGTCATCCTCTCTATGCCAGAAACAGTATAATTGATTTTCCATATTTAACAAACATAAACTTTTCACATTTCAAACTACGGGGAATATCCTATTGATGTCGTATTGTGATTGTGCACTTAGTCCTTAATGCAATTATTTATATTATATGACCCTAATGCGCACTTGTTCGGATTCTATGCATCCCATACTACATAGGTCTGAGGGCAAGCCTCTTAATCGTTCTTCATCTTGTAGGGTTCAATCCCTCGTTATGACTTAATCTACTACTGTAACTACGGTAAGTATCCTAGATGATCTATGAGTACGAGCTCATGTACAGAAAAACTGGAGGGGAATCCCACGTCAAGTCACGATGCATCGTGAAGACAACCTGTGGACAATTCAGCCTCCTTCATGGCACACGATCCTCTCGCAGTCACCGAACACCCCACAAGCGTCGCCAAGATCCCGATAATTCCGGAGTAGTGCTCACGTCATGTCACGACGCATCGTGAAGGCAAACTGTGAATCACACCCACATCGTAGACTCGAGACCTTCAAACTTGTGTTTTTCTCTCACTTTCATCACCTCTTCACTATGTACTAATTCTTAATTTAATGAAATCATGAATAAAATCAATCTCTTAGAGTCAGCCCTCTCACTAATACCAGTCTTATTTCATTCACTTCACAATGACCCAAACTTGGTCTTTTCAATTTCAATAATCATATATCATCACTTTCACTTGCCGGTGTGAGTTTTGGTTACACCCTAATTTTCAATTTCAATTCACAAATTCACATATCTGAGTTGTCATACTCAAGAACATTTCTCTTTTTTAATTACATGATTTCCACCCTTTTCATGAATCAATTATCATACATGGTGTTCAATTATACATCATGCATTCCATAACCAATACTTATTTCCACATAAAAATCATTTTACGAAAACATCTATTCAAAGTGAATATTCGTAATATCACCATTGTCACGCTACTCTTTAGCAATAATGACCCATATAAAATTCACATTTATATTTTCTTTCCATCAATTTTCCTTTCTTAATACTTATCTTAATCACCTCGTGAAAACACACATTTTTATGAAATTATACGGGCAAGAAACCATAGTTTCGAATACAACTTTACCTCAAAACACACTTTATTTCATTCCAATAACTTCCAATTTATTTTCATAAGTTGTATATGATTTTAGAATAATTACTGTATTTTTTTCGGAATTTTTATACATCAAGAAAACTCCCAAAATCAATTTTTAAAAAATATAAAAATTCTGGCTAACACCAGAATCGAACCCGCAACCTCAGAGAAGACAGCCGCATCTGCTAGCCACTAGGCCAAAGGCGCTCAGCGATATGAATAGGGAGACAGAGCGTTATATACTCTCTGTTCGGGTGTTGGTTAATTTTTTTTAAACCGCACAAAAAGAAGGTGGCCTCAAGGTATCGAACCAAGGACCTCAAGACACGCACCGCGCTATTGTAGTGCCAGAATGCCAACCGACCACTTGAGCTATAGGCTCAGGTTGTCACAAATACAACTTGAATTCAATTTAACTTGAGTCCCTGTTTTATTAAAAATGTTTCGATGTTCCCAAGCTCTTATCTTTGTTTTGTTTGCACCAAAAACCATGTAAATTTCCAGAACGTATATTTTAACTTAAATTAACACCCCAGTATTTTTAAAATAATTTTTTTTAGTAATTTAATGCACATTTCTCATACAATAATTTAAATTGCATACTACTCTCTCCTTAGTTCAAATTTGACATTTCTCAAATACAAATTGGTATAAAAAAATTCACATTATAAATATAATTCCCTGTTTTTCCCTCTTTCATAAACCCAAATGCATAAGATAATTTTATTCATTTGAAACAATATCACGATAGTCCATTTAGCACATAAAACAACAATTTCATCTACCGGCATTTTGTACTCAATTTTGACATTATCAACAATCCCAATTCAATATTTCAATAACTACAAGCAATTTGCACACAAAATTAAGATTCATGACAAGTTAACATACAATCTATCAAGCATTAATCTAATCAACTAGCAAGTCCTTTTTCCAATTAACTGTACTCTTATTAGTTTCTTTCATGCATCATTACTTCAATCACTCCTAGCATGGCATCTAAATTAGAAATATAGAAAACCACCCACCTTATTTTGGAGAGAAAATCACACAACAACTCCTAAACGAAAAGCCCTTCTCCTCCTAGATTGAGCTTGCCCACACGAGTGCGTCTCCTCCTTGCTTGATGTGCAAACTGAAAGCTCCCAAGTGATGTAGCCGGCCTCCTTGCTTCTAGCATACACACCCAAACTCTCAATCTTTTATTCTCACTTCCTATTAATAATCTACTACTAATAATTGTATTCTTTCACTATAGGTTTGGAGAATGAAGAGTGCAAGAATAACTAGGCTAGGGGGGGTATTTATACAGAATTTGGGGACAAATAGAAGGCTAGGATTGATCTAGGAGTTAAGAAACAAAGGCTAGGATTCAAGGAAAAGTTGTAGTAACCAACCATGATCACAAAAACTACCTCCCACAAACTCCACTCTCTTTTCCCTCCTAGTCTATATCCGGCCATGCAAAAAGTGCACAAACACGTGCACGTGTGATGCACGTGTTCCCATAGACCCCTATTTTAAAAGTTCTACAATTTATTTTTTATAAAAAACATTTAAAAATTGTCTACACTACAAGTTGTAATAAAAAAGAGAATAAACTCATGGGCTTTTATTTAATGGGCCAAAATATCTTACATTTAAAATAAATTAAGTTGGGCTCAAAATAAAAGAATACTTATGTTTGTTTAAAAATAGGCTTTGGGTAAAAATAATAAAAGACATATATATATATATATATATATATATATATATATATATATATATATATATATATATACTCGTTTGTCTATGAAATGAAAATAATTATAAAATTTTATACCGCAAGATTGCACGTGCACAATACGTACAAATTAATAATACAAAATAATAATTCTCATAAATGAAAATTCAGGGTATTACAACACTCCCTCCATAGAATAGTTCCGTCCCCGGAACTACAGTCAAGAGTGAGAAACAAAACACTCACAACAAGCAAAAAGAAAGAGACAAAATACAAATCAAGCAAAAAGCTCAGGATAATCCCTCAACATCCTCTCCTCAGACTCCCAAGTAGCCTCTTCAACCAAATGGTTTCTCCAGACTACCTTGACCATCGGTATCGTCTTATTCCTCAAGACTTTCTCTCGACGATCAACAATCTCGATAGGAGACTCGATGTAATTGAGATGCAATTGCAAACCTTCCGGTACTTCAGGCAAATGATGACTCGGATCTGGAATATAGCCTCTTAACATAGACACATGAAAGACATTGTGCACCTGAGATAACTCTTCAGGTAACTCAAGCCGGTAAGTAGTTTTCTCGATCCTTTTCAATATCTTATATGGGCCTATAAATCTCGGGGCTAACTTCCTGCCTTTGTCAAATCAAATCACACCTTCACAGGGCAATACTTTCAGAAAGACGAAGTCACCTTTCTCAAACTCAAGGTCCCTTCTCTGGTTGTTTACATAGCTCTTCTGCCTGCTCTGAGCATCTACCAACCTCTTCCTGATCAGATCAATCTTTTCAGAGGTTTGCTGCACAAGCTCAGGCCCAAACAACTGACGCTCTCCAACTTCAAACCAACAAACAGGCATTCTGCACCTCCTACCATACAAAGCTTCGTACGGCGTCATCCCAATACTAGCTTGGAAACTGTTGTTGTAGGCAAACTCTACCAACGCTAGATGCCTTTCCCAACTGCCTCCAAAGTCAAGTATACAACACCGAAGCATTCCTCAAGAATACGGTTGACTCTCTCGGTCTGCCCATCGGTTTGCGGATGAAAAGCAATGCTGAAATCCGTCTTGGTACCCAAAGCTGTCTGAAGACTCCTCCAGAAATGCAAAGTAAACGCGCATCTCGATCAGACACAATAGTTGACGGAACACCATGGAGCCTGATGATCTCGCCAACATACAATTCAGCTAACTTGTCCATCGAAGCAGTGAGTTTCATCGCCAAGAAGTGAGCAGACTTCGTTAATCGATCGACTATAACCCAAATCGCGTCATTGCCTTTAGGACTCTTGGGCAATCCCGTGATGAAATCCATAATGATGTTATCCCACTTCCATTCAGGAATAGGTAACGGCTGTAATAGACCTTCGGGTCTCTGATTCTCGGCTTTGACTTACTGACAAATCTCACACTTCGCCACAAATTCAGCCACATCCCGCTTCAAACCTGACCACCAGAAATGTTGTTTGATGTCTTTGTACATCTTAGTACTCCCAGGATGTACCAACAAAAGAGTAGTATGCACCTCTTGAAGAATACTCTCTTTCAAATCCGACTAATCCGGAACATACAGTCTATCTTCGAACCACAGCACTCCATCCCTGATTTGAAATCCGGGCAACCTGCTAGCACCAACCTGCTCCTTCATCTCCAAGATATCAGCATCAACCTCCTGACTTGCAATAATCCTTCCTTTCAATGTAGGCTAAAGCCTCAACTGAGCTAAGGATGCTCCCAATCCTTGCAAGACAACTTCAATACCGGCTCGATCCAATTCTTCCACCAGATGCTTCTGAGTTGTAATCAAACTGGATAAACTGCTCTTGCGGCTAAGTGCATCAGCAACAACATTAGCTTTCCCAGGATAATACTTGATCTCAGGTCGCATGTCCTCAAGCACTTCCAACCATCTCTGTTGCCTCAAATTCAGGTCCTTCTGCTGGTATATGTACTTCAAACTCTTGTGGTCCGTGTACATGTTCAATTTCTCACCGTACACGTAGTGTCTCCATTGCTTCAAGGTAAAGATAATCGCAGCCAACTCCAGATCATGAATCGGATAATTCTTCTCATGCGGTCGTAGTTGCCTAGACTCATAAGCGATTACTTTTTCTTCTTGCATTAAGACACAACCAAGCTCACGATGTGAAGCATCGCTATAAACATCATACTCAACACCTGCTCTAGGCAAAGGCAAAATAGGTGCAGTAGTCAGCTTCTCTTTCAACTCCTGAAAGCTTGCCTCACATTGCTCAGTCCACTTGAAGTTCACATTCTTCTTGGTCAAACCAGTGAGCAGCACAGTTAACTGAGCATAACCTTGAATGAATCTCCTGTAGTATCCAGTCATCCCAAGAAAACTCCTGACTTCCTTCACTGTAGTAGGCCTTGCCCAATCTCTCACTTCCTCTATCTTCTGAGGATCAGTTGCCACTCCCTCCTTAGAAAGGATGTGACCTAAGAATGCCACTTCAGATTTCCAGAAATTGCACTTGGACAGCCTGGCATATAACTCCTGCTCTACCAGCTTCCTCAAAACTGCTGCCAGATGCTCGGTGTACTCCTCTTCTGACTTGGAGTACACGAGAATATCGTTGATAAACACCACGACGAAAGAGTCAATGAATGGCCTCAGAACTCTGTTCATCAGGTCCATGAAAATTGTGGGTGCATTCGTCACTCCAAATAGCATAACTATGAATTCGTAATGCCCATATCGAGTTCTAAATGCAGTTTTGTGCACATCTTCAGCTTTCACTCGAACTTGATGATATCCTGATCGAATATTTATTTTGGAGAAAATAGCAGCTCCTTGTAGACGATCGAACAAGTCATCAATTCGGAGAATAGGATACTTATTCTGAATAGTGACCTTATTTAGCTCTCGGTAATCGATACACATCCTCATCGATCCATCCTTCTTCTTTACCAAGAGCACTGGTGCTCCCCAAGGTGACACACTAGGTTTAATAAAGCCTTTCTCCAATAGTTCCTCAATCTGTCGTTTCACCTCATCCTGTTCCACAGAAACCATCCTATACGGTGCCTTAGAAATGGGTGCACTTCCCGGTTGAATAGTGATGCTGAACTCTACATCACGTTGCGGGGGTAATCCGGACAAATCATCCAGCAACACTGTCGGATAGTCCCGAACCACAGGAATCCTTTGCACTTCCACAGGAAACTCTTCCTTGCGGATAGCTGCCACCAGCTTGGAACACTTCTTCTTCCCTTGGAAAATGACTTCAGGTCCACCTGGAGCCTTCACTATTACCGTCTTGGTCTTGCACACGATGCTTGCACTATACACCGACATCCAATCAATGTCAATGATAACATTGACCCCCAAGATAGTCAGCTCGATTAGATCAATCCCGAAAATTCTGTCCCCAATCACAATCTCACAATTTGCATAGTACCGATCAGTGGTTAAAGTCTCTCCTGATGGAGTAGCTACTACTAAGATCTTGCCTGGAAAAATCTTCGGTTCAACTCCCAACACTTTAGCAAATTTAGGAGACACAAAAGTATGAGAGGATCCAGTATCGAACAAAACAACAGCTTTTATTCCATTCAAATAAAGTTTTCCTGTTACATAATATACTCTCATTACGTAACAGTTCACTAAATAAAGGGAAAAGAAACAACAAAAATCTCTAAACATCCGCCCTCGTACCAGTGATGACATGATCCACCTCATCGGCATCAGCTTCCATCAAGGCAAATACTCGCCCTTGCTGGTACGGCTTCTTTCCCGTCTGATGCATTGGTACATTGCGATTAACATTCCGCAGTTTGGGGCATTGAGATTGGTAATGTCCCGTCTCACCGCAGTTGTAGCAACTTACCGTAGGAGGTCTCACAAAATTATTCCCGGGTCCTCCAACCACACTGATAGCGTTCGCCTCTGTCGGTTTGAACCTTTGTGCCGATGGTTGTCCCTTAAAATTTCCTGAATTTGCGAGCCTCTTTCCAGACTGCCAATTGTTCCTCCGATTCTGAACAACATGAAATTGCTCCATGTCTGCTTCCGCGGCTACCGCGTGTTTGACCAGCTTGTCAAATCTCCTGATACCGAGGGGTATCATCCTGGATCTCAGGCTTGGCCTCAACCCATGCTCGAACTTACGAGCCTTCTTCGCCTCATCCATCACCAATTCGGGAGCATACCTTGAGAGCTGAGAAAATTTGGTCTCATACTCCCTAACTGACATGCCACCTTGTTGCAGCGACAGAAACTCCATGGCCTTCTTCTCCTGGACGTCTGAAGGAAAGTAATGACTGTGGAATTCCTCCAAAAATTCCTCCTAGCCAAGAACCAAGCCTCCCATCATCCGCTTCATCGACTGCCACCACATAGCCACATCCTTCTCGAATTGCAGAGTCGCCAACTTCACCTTGCTACCCTCTGGGGTCTCCAAGACTTCAAAGATAGTCTCAACCTGCCAGATCCAGTTGTCAGCCGTGTCAGGGTCTGACTTCCCCTCAAACACCGGTGGTTTCATTCGTTTAAATGATTCCACAAGTTTGATTGCTTCGGGTACCGGATTCACAGGCACCCTTCCCTGATTCTGATTCATGGCAACGGTATTGAGTGTCTGATAGGCCCTCGTGTAACACCTCGGATTTTTAAATACCGAAAATATTCATTTTTATAGTTTATAGGGGTGAGAATTATTTTAAGTGATATCTCATTTTATTTATTTTCAATATTGGTATTGGTATAAATAATTGTGGTAGATTGGTATTATTGATATATTTGGGCCATGAGTTGAGATTTTATGTGAATAAATATTGTTCATTTTATTTTATAATTTTGGGGGATTATTATCAGCTAATTTTAATGTATTTAGTATTGTTTGTATTAAGATAGAAAAGAGTTGGGGTTTATTTGTAATATATTGGTTTTGGAGGGCGCATATGTGAATATACCATATTATTATTATTATTAAATTTATTACCAAAATAACCCTACCCCCATTATTTCTTTCCTTCCTTTTTCCTTTCCTTCCCGTTTCCTTCTTCCGACCCAAAAGAACCCCACATTCGGCCCCCTCTCTCTCCCGCCCAAATCCAAGCCATTTCTCCGCCGTTTTCGAATTAAATCGAGGGGATGACTAATTGGGAAGTTCTCTACAACGTGGTAGCATCAGTTTTTTGAAAGGATTTCGGGAAGGTATATCCCTTTTTATTTTATTGTATAACATTAAGTGTGGTTAGTTTTATTGAGTAGAAATATTATAATAGAGAAATTTAGAGAGGTTGGAAGTGGTAGATTGAAGGAATTGGTAGATGGTTAGAGAAATTGTAAGTTGTTGATAAATTAGGATTTTGGGGTTGTAAAATAGAGTTATATACATGAGAATTATCCCTTGTATGGTAGTAAAAATTTTAGTGAGCCATTAGAATAAAATGGGGAGTGGTGATTTTGGCATGAACTCGAATTATGGAGTTTATAAAATCGGGTAGAAAACTCGATCCAAATAATTGTAGAAAATGCATATAAGGGTGTAGAGTATTATGAAAGGATTAGTATAAATTTAGGATGATTTTTATAGGCTTAAGCTCAATTAAATTGAGTGAAATAGACTATAGGTGAAAAGTGCACGCCGGGTGTTCGATGAAATGCCCGAGCGAGATTTAGGTGAGAATTTGATGGGTTCGGAGGTGTAGTTGAGTCTTATTATTATTATTAACCCTAATATGTGAGATTAGGACAAAGGGGATTAAGGAATTTAGAAAATATGAATTTTTCTTATTAGAAAGCCTCCGATCAATAAGGGAGTGTTTGTATTAGAACCCGAATTCGAAATATATCGATGTAGCTCACCTACATATGTCATTTGTGATGCGTGGGTGAAGACGGATTGAAATTTGGAGGTCCGAAGGTTGAGTTTTGAGCTTTAAACTAATCGGTTCTATAATTTTTCAATTAGGAGGAAAAAGTCGAACTTCGACTGGCTACAGGACGGACGTGGGACATCGTTTGCTCGATCCGTCAGGTGAGTATGTTGTATTTATAAATATTTTATATTGTGGCCGAATTCCGTGGCTTTGTGATGTATTTTGTAGAAGTTATATTAAAAACTGATTTTGAATAAAAATACGGATTTTTAAAGGTCTGAAACTGAGTTTTTGTGATATTTGAGGAAATTAACTATTTTAAGTATACAAAACCTATATTATGGGTTAATGTGAAGTGTTGAAGTATAAAAATTAAATATATTAAATCGTTTATGCATATATTTACCCCGTGCATATTTTGTGCATGTTTTTAGGGTATATAGGCCGATATAGGCAATTGGGTATATGCGGAGCCTGGTGTATGGGCTAGCATGCTATGGATGGATGTTATAAGATGTAATTAGATGAAATTGGTGATTGTGATCATGTTTTGAAATTCCGTGTAATTATAGTGTCCGTTTTGTGCATGTTTTGGGGCATATAAGCCCTTATAGGTGATTTTACTTATATGAAACATGATGTATGAGCTAGTATGCATAATTGGATATTATGAGATTTAATTAGAGGAAATAAATGATTTTGGGCCCTTTTCTTGGAAACCCGCATGGGTGGTGTATGTTGTGTATATATATATATATAACATGATATTGACTCGGGATGTGATAATTGATGAAATTAGTAAGTGGGTATATGGTTACATTATTATTATGTTCGAAGAGAATTAATGGGTAATAATGGATATTATAATGTGATGAAGTGTACATTTTGATACTTTTACGATATGGAATAACATAAGGTAGTTCTTTGATTATTATTATAATCTTGGCGCATAAATAATATGCATTGATATGATATGATGGTTTTATAGGTTGAATGACAGAATGTATGCATAATGTGGTCTAATGATGTGATGATTAATATTGTGGACACTGGATATGCATTAAATGGTAAGATAAAAGATAAGATGGTACGTGTTAATAAAATATGTTATTAATTCTTGTGATTAAAGTCAAGGATGTGGCTATTGTTTAATTAAAAGTTGTGATGCTTTATGTTGAATTAGTAAAATGGAAAGATGAAATGATTAATGCTAATAACAGATGGTTTTGTTGACCAGTACCTACAGCAATCCTGGGGGTTTGGGCTAGACCTCCTAATACCCAAGGACCGGCTTGGGGTAAGTGGACCCAAACTATGTTTGGGGTAAGTAGATTTTATCGCCCAAGCTATCGGCTTGAGGCCCGGCTTTCCCTCGATGACAGCTGTCGCGAGGAAGTACCCAGTTTATCTGGGGTAAGTGGTTTTTCCCTCCTGGCTTCGGCTGGGAGGAAGGACCCAGTTTATCTGGGGTAAGTGGTTTTTCCCTCGATGACAGCCGTCGCGAGGAAGTACCCAGGTTACCTGGGGTCAGTGGCTTTTTCCCTCTTGGCTTCGGCTGGGAGGAAGTACCCAAGTTCTACTTGGGGTAAGTGGTTCCCTCGCTTGTTCGGCTAGGAGGAAGACGTAGCCTCGGACGAGTAAGACTCTGTGTGAGCATCGGGCCGCGTGTTTACTGGGCTATCAGCTTTCAGTATGTTGGGATACTGTGGCTCATTGGTCGACAAACTAATAAAATAACTAAGTGTTAATAATAAATGTGATAGTAAAGAAAGTGGATAGTGGAATGTGAATTGTGGATGAGAAAGAAAGTGGTTGTGAATGAAGTAAATGTGAAAGTGAACGTGTTATGAGTTAGTGTATGAAAAGAAATGATAAATGCAGCATGTGATTAATTTAAGATGTAAATAATAATAAAAGAGATGAGTTATCATGAATAATACGAAGTAATTGTTTTATGTATGTGATCATTAAAGTAAAATACAGATTGATATGAGTTGTACCTTGGAATTGTATCAAGGAATTACCTGCCCGCTATTTCTGTGGAAATTGTGGGAACTACCTGCCTTGGCATAATTTGTAGGGTGAGTTGGTATGATAGTGGTAATGATTAATGGAAATGAAGAATTAAATAAAGTGGAAATGATTAGTAATTGAAGTGAATCAATAACCAAGCTATCGGCTTGAGATGTGATATGATATAACCCAAACTATGTGTTTGAGGTGCGGTGATTATTACCCAAGCTATCGCCTATGGGGTGTGATATGTTGTGGCCCCAGATTGTGTTTGGGGATTAAGTGAAAATGATAATAAGATTTATTGTTTATAAGAATGAGAAATTACTAAAGTGATATAATGAGATGTGAATGAGCTATAAAACATGGTTTTGATGCAATGAGTATAAGTATTCTAATTAATGATGTGTTAATGATGTGATGAAATGTGAGTAAATCGCATGGGCAATGAGATGTGGTATTTATGTCATAAGGCATGAAGGAAGGTGGTATTATGAGAATAGATGCATATGTTTATGATGTGATACTTATTATAACACAATAAAATAAATACCTGTATTATGAGATTGGGTATGAAAATGGTTACTAAAGAAAGTATGTGGTGATATGAGTTTGTGTACCTTGGAAGTGTGTCGGGGAACTACTCGCCCGCTATTTCCGTGGAAATAGTGAGAACTACCTGCCTCGGCACAACTTCCAGGATGAATGTGTGTGTTGATGATATAATATAAGTAAATGAAGCGCATAGCCAAATAGAAACGAAGAAAATATGTAGTAGCATCATGTGGTTATATTCATATAATACTATTATGACGATAATTGTGGAAGAATGAATATTGGGATTAGAAAATTTAAATTGAACAGTAATGGATTGTATGTGAATTCGTATATTGCGAATGTAAAATAAGAATATATATATATATACGAGGTTGATGTGAAGTATATTATGAAATGTGGAATGTTATGGATAATTAAATAGTTGAATGCAGGATTGATAAAGTATTTGATATATCATCGTATTGACGATGTTGTCGTGTTCAGGATTCAGGTTGCATTATCTTAATTTGGTATTCGTAAGTTTAATTTATTTTCTTCATACTATTTTAATTTGTCATTAGATTAATAACTATACTCACACCAGAAATGGCTAACCCCTTAGTGTTTGGGGGGTTAGGGGGTCTGAGGACTACCCTAGATCCCCCACTGTTGCAGGTTCTCAACAGTGCAGAGGTGAGGCGTGGATGGGTAGGATAAATTTTTATTTTAAAAATTTGTATTATTTAGTTATAGGAATAGTAAAATTTATGATCTAAATTGTATTATGGGTGTATAAGCATGTATATGACGATGATGATTATAGTGTGAGGTGGTTTGGTATGTTTGTGACCCGTACCCATCTCGTTGTGGAGTACCGGGCTCTGTGGTAGGTTTTACAAGGATTTTTCTAAAATTTTACCTCGTTTTTCAAAGAAATTTATAGTTTTTAATTGATATTTAATAATCCGTTATGAGTTTGGCCCCCCAGAGCATTATATTATATTGCCTGTATGTTTCTGCTCATTTTGGCCTGGGGAGCCCGTGAATTGATTGGGTGTATTGTGAGCTACGGAATTTTGAGCAGAATTCCGTAAGCTTTTTGTGTTTCGGGGCAAAATTTACAGGGGAGACTCTGCCAAAATTTTCCCTGAAATATAACTTTCTTAGTTTATGACCAAAGTGATATAGAAATTGAAAGAATTGAATTTGGAGATTTAGTTTTCAAAAAAAAAAAAAAAAAAAAAAAAAATTGGGGTGTTACACCTCGCTAGCTCCGTTTCTAAGTCCAGACCTTCACCAGATCTTGCTCTTCGTCCAGCCATATTCTGATGCAAAAGATCCATTAAATTCGAAGTATAAAACATGAACTTTTAAGACAACATTTTCATTTTATTGAATTTCAAACTTTATACATTCGAATTTAAAACATTTCTGACATCAAAATGAAAGCAGTAGATGATACAACGATCTAACTCCTACGGTTCACAATGACCCAAACTTGGTCTTTTCCATTTCAATAATCATATCTCATCACTTTCACTTGCCGGTGTGAGTTTTGGCTACACCCTAATTTTCAATTTCAATTCAAAATTCACATATCTGAGTTGTCATACTCAAGAACATTTCTCTTTTTCAATTACATGATTTCCACCCTTTTCATGAATCAATTATCATACATGGAGTTCAATTATACATCATGCATTCCATAACCAATATTTATTTCCACATAAAAATCATTTTACGAAAACATCTAGTCAAAGTGAATATTCATAATATCACCATTGTCACGCTACTCTTTAGTAATAATGACACATATAAAATTCACATTTATATTTTCTTTCCATCAATTTTCCTTTCTTAATACTTATCTTAATCACCTCGTGAAAACACAGATTTTTATGAAATTATACGGGCAAGAAACCATAGTTTCGAATACAACTTTACCTCAAAACACACTTTATTTCATTTCAATAACTTCCAATTTATTTTCATAAGTTGTATATGATTTTAGAATAATTACGATATTTTTTTCGAAATTTTTATACAGCAAGAAAACTCCCAAAATCAATTTTAAAAAAAATATAAAAATTCTGGCTAACACCAGAATCGAACCCGCAACCTTAGAGAAGACAGCCACACCCGCTAGCCACTAGGCCGAAGGCGCTCAGCGATATGAATAGTGAGACAGAGCGTTATATACTCCTTGTTCAGGTGTTGGTTAAACTTTTTTAAACCACACAAAAAGAAGGTGGCCTCAAGGTATCGAACCAGCGACCACAAGACACGCACCGCGCTACTGTAGCGCCAGAACGCCAACCGACCACTTGAGCTATAGGCTCAGGTTGTCACAAATACAACTTGAATTCTATTTAACTCGAGTCTCTGTTTTATTAAAAATGTTTCGGTGTTCACAAGCTCTTATCTTTGTTTTGCTTGCACCAAAAACCTTGTAAATTTCCAGAACGTATATTTTAACTTAAATTAACACCCCCAGTATTTTTAAAATAATTTTTTTTAGTAATTTAATACACATTTCTCATACAATAATTTAAATTGCATACTACTCTCTCCTTAGTTCAAATTTGACATTTCTCAAATACAAATTGGTATAAAAAAGTACACATTATAAATATAATTCCATGTTTTTCTCTCTTTCATAAACCCAAATGCATAGGATAATTTTATTCATTTGAAACAATATCACGATAGTCCATTTAGCACATAAAACAATAATTTCATCTTCCGGCATTTTGTACTCAATTTTGACATTATCAACAATCCCAATTCAATATTTCCATAATTACAAGCAATTTGCACACAAAATTAAGATTCATGACAAGTTAACATACAATCTATCAAGCATTAATCTAATCAACTAGCAAGTCCTTTTTCCAATTAACTGTACTCTTATTAGTTTCTTTCATGCATCATTACTTCAATCACTCCTAGCATGGCATCTAAATTAGAAATATAGAAAACCACTTACCTTATTTTGGAGAGAAAATCACACAACAACTCCTAAACGAAAAGCCCTTCTCCTCCTAGATTGAGCTTGCCCACACGAGTGCATCTCCTCCTTGCTTGATGTGCAAACCGAAAGCTCCCAAGTGATGTAGCCGGCCTCCTTGCTTCTAGCATACACACTCAAACTCTCAATCTTTTATTCTCACTTCCTACTAATAATCTACTACTAATAATTGTATTCTTTTACTATAGATTTGGAGAATGAAGAGTGCAAGAATAACTAGGCTAAGGGGGGTATTTATACAGAATTTTGGGACAAATAGAAGGCTAGGATTGATCTAGGAGTTAAGAAACAAAGGCTAGGATTCAAGGGGAAGTTGTAGTAACCAACTATGATCACAAAAACTACCTCCCACAATCTCCACTCTCTTTTCCCTCCTAGTCCATATCCGGCCATGCAAAAAGTGCACAAACATGTACACGTGTGATGCACGTGTTCCCATAGTCCCCTATTTTTAAAGTTGTACATTTTATTTTGTATAAAAAATCTATAAAAATTGTCTACACTACAAGTTGTAATAAAAAAGAGAATAAACTCATGGGCTTTTATTTAATGGGCCAAAATAGCTTACATTTAAAATAAACTAAGTTGGGCTCAAAATAAAAGAATACTTATGTTTGTTTAAAAATAGGCTTTGGGTAAAAATAATAAAAGACATATATATATATATATATATATATACACACTCATTTTTCTATGAAATGAAAATAATTATAAAATTTTATACCACAAGATTGCATGTGCACAATACGTACAAATTAATAATACAAAATAAATGAAAATTCAGGGTATTACAGAGCATCAGAGGACCGCCGTACTTCTTCAGCCTCTTTCCATTCCGAAGTGGAAGTGGGAACACATCACGATGGATTTTGTGACCGCTTTGCCAAGGAGTTCCTGTAATACCCCGATTTTTCAAATTAATGAAAAATTATTT
The DNA here is from genome assembly GCA_017893485.1 of Hemerocallis citrina. Lineage (NCBI taxonomy): Eukaryota > Viridiplantae > Streptophyta > Magnoliopsida > Asparagales > Asphodelaceae > Hemerocallis > Hemerocallis citrina. The sequence goes on along the minus strand of CM030359.1, from coordinate 138,586,299 downwards.
ATTTTGCACGTAGTGTGCACGTGTAATATTTTTGGCTCATATTTTCATCATGAAGAGTAAAGATATTTCAAATAGTTCTTTTTAATTGTTTTGTATCAAATCCTTATTAGATAAAAGCCTTATTTTTAATTAAATAAAAAGCTCTTTTTTTCTTAAAGCCCACAGTATACTTCGTTTATTTTATTGTTTGGGCCATTTATTTTCAGCCCATGATTTAATTCTATTTTTTCTACAACTTGTAATGTGTAACATTTTTAAAGACATGTTATTGGTGTACAAGTTTTGTTAGGGTGACTTGTGCTTGCACGTGCACTTCATGTACACGTGCATAAGCACACATTCTTGTCCGGATTGGGTAGAGAAGTGGGTTTGAGTCATGGGTAATTATTTAGGGTGTGGGTAGTTTTTACAACTCCTTAGTGCATCCTAGCCCTTGATCCTATAACTATCTACTAAATCCTAGCCCTCCATCTCACCCAAATTGGTGTATAAATACCCTCTCATTCATTTGTTTCTTTTACACTAAGATCATATTGTAAGAGAGATATATTGTGAGAGAGTCGTGTGTGACTGTGCTGTGGAGGCCGGATATCACTTCTGAAGGTTTTGGTGTGGAGAAAGGAGCAAGGAGTCGTGCTTTACATTAAGGAGCTTTTCTGGATTTCGGTTATTTTCGTCAATAAGGTGGGTGTTTCTCAGGACTTCTAATGTAGAAATATGTCATGATTATGATGATTGTTACCATGCTTGTGAAAAGTAAATTCAAACGTATTAGATTGCCTTGTGTATGTTTATGATGGTGGTTGAATAATGTAGTGATGACACTTTAACTAAGACTGGAATGGGCCGATACAGTCGACTGCCACTTGGACAAGTCGACTGGTACGAGGCGTATGTTTTCTCATGATTTGTTAGAAAGTTTTATGATGTACATGTGAACAGACTAAAATGATATAAGGAAATTCGTATCCTCCATGTTGTACATGACTGAGGAGGCATGAACGTAAGAAAAGAAACTAGTGATAATTAGTAAAACTGGGAATAGTCTGTACAGTCGACTGATAATATGAACAGCCGACCGATGCATTGAATTAACTATGAATAGTCCAGTAATTCCCTGAAATGAGGTATTTCTGTTGTGTTGTCCTAGTGTAATAAATTGAGATTAATATTTTATCTCTGCAAGAAAGTGAAGAACAAATGTAAATGCATGTTTAACATTTCCTGGAGGAAAGAAAAATATTAGTTATGTGAAATTCCATGTTGTGATGTTAGTGAACAGTTAAGAAATTACATGTTTATGCAGCATGAATATGAATATATATTTATTGTAATGTGACATAAGGATGCATGTGCATGGAAGAACAGATGGAAAGATAATTCCAAAAATTTGAAAAGTGAACCTGTTCAGTCGACTCAATGCGAGTAGCAAGTCGACTGGGCTGAATATGAAAATGCACAGTTAAAACCCAGGACAGACGACTGATGGAATGATAGTCGACGGTCACGTGAATGATATTTTGAACATAGAAAGTTTCGGAGCAGCCGACTGGCTATGTGCAGCAGTCGACTCTCCCAAATGGTTATGAAGAACTTGAACTGACTGGACAAGTCGACTGGACTTCTCCAAGTCGACTGTCCAGAGTGTTTTGATATGACAGAGAACATTATTCTGTTTATTTTGAAGATTGTGAACCTTATGGTTGATGTTGATAAACTCTATTTATTATTGCATGAATTTACATGAAATGAATCATAGTTTTAATTTGAGAATTACATGAATATGAAAGCTAAGAACATGATAAAGGAAATATGCTGAGGTAATGAAAATTGAATTCATGAGTTGGAAATGCTCAAATTGGAAGTTGTGAATTGGAAATTGAAACAAAAGAGTAGCTAAGTCTCCCCCGGCAATGGAAATGAAATGAAATTTGAAAGGAAACACCAAGGTTGGTCATGTTGAAAGAATGAATAAGTCCGGTTTAGCGGAGAGGCTAACTCTAGAGCTTTGATTTTGTTCATGATTCTAATAAAAACTAAGGACTAGTACATAGTGAAGATGTGATGAAAGTAAGAGAAAAATATTGAGTATGAGGGCTATTGGATAGCGGCGAGAGTGTATCCCAGGAATTCCCATGATGAGTCTGGGTGAGGATGCTGCTCCAGAGTACCGTCCCGGTGGCAATGCTCGTGGGATGTTTGAAGACTACGGGTGGTGTCATGTCTATGGTGAGAGCTGAATTACCACAGGATGTCTGCATGATGAGTCATGTCAGCGATGGGATTCCCTCCAGAGTGCCTAGGCATGAGTTCGTAGGTCAGAAAACATCTAGGATACTTACCGTAATTACAGTAGTAGATTAAGTCATAACGAGGGATTGAACCCTATAAAGATGAAGAACGATTAAGAGGCTTGCCCTCGGACCTATGTAGTATGGGATGCATAGAATCCGAACAAGTGTGCATTAGTGTCATGTAAATTAAGTAATTGCATTAAGGATTAAGTGCACAATCACGACACGACATCATTAAGATTTCCCTTTACTTTATTTTGATTGTGAACAAGTTTGTGATCTGTTAAGAAATGAGAATCGTTATACTGTTTCTGGCATAGAGAGGATGGCCATGTATAATTATCGTCGGTTGAATAAACTGACGTGCCCACAGTGTTGTATGCAGGATCAATGGCATGAAAAAGAGCAAAGAGGAACAAATGCTTAAAGATTATACCATGTTGTTGTACATTTATTTAATTGCTGTAATTTTTACTTTCGCTGTGCAAATGAAAAGTGTAATATTGATATAAACTCTGATGTAAAGTGAAAAGTTTGAATTTCCTTGTAAAATTGTACTAAGAGAAGCGAAAAGATCCTGTAGAACATCTCGAATTCAGTGTATTTGGGATTTGGGGCGTTACAGATTGGTATCAGAGCCACACTTTCTACGCTTTCCATATTGGTACAAATTTATAAGGAACGACACCCTAAAAGTGGACATTAGAGTGTGTGTCTGAGTTTAGAGATTTAAATGTAAGTGACTTACATTTGTGTTGCTCTATGACTCATGCTTCTTCCTCTCTATTTCTAAGATGGCTGATCACTTCGACCCTGCTAGAGACGACGACTGGCATATCATTGAGGAAGAGTACCATCCTGGACAGGTTGATCCCGAGGAAGAGTACCACCCTGGGCAAGCAGATTCTGATAAGGAGGAGTGGCCTGAATCTCGAGAGATTACCCCACCTCCAGACTCGTCTAACCATTCTTCTTCTGATGAAGAAGAGGGACCAGTTATGAGCAGTCTTGTGGCTTCTCTTCAGAGGCAGGTAGAGACACTGCGAGAGAGAGTCGGATTCTTGGAGGCTCAGCTGGCAAAGCGAAAGGACGACTTTTCAGTTCTCAGTCACCGGGTATGGGAACTTGAAAAGAGGAAGAACCTGACTGTTGTGCTGAAGGATGAAGTTGATGAACTATGGGGAGAACTTCGAGAAGCAAAGAGGAACCGTAGGAGTTAGATTATTGTAGCTTCTATTTCTTCCATTTTGATGTTAAGAAATGTTTTAATTCAAATGTATAAAGTTTGGAATTCAATGAAATGCAAGTTGATTTAAATTCTTGTCTTATACTTCGAATTTAATGGATCTTTTGCATCAGAATATGTCGAGAAGAGGAGCTAGAAATGGGGAAGGTTTGGATCTGGAGACAGAACTTGCAAGGGTCTACCAGACGCTCAATGCAGTGGCTATGAACCAAGGAAGGGGGCCGGTGAATCCAGTGCCCGAGGTGATTAAGCTGGTGGAATCGTTCAAGCGAATGAAACCACCTGTATTCGAGGGAAAGTCAGACCCAGATGCGGCTGACGACTGGATTCGTCAAGTGGAAACGATCTTTGAGGTGTTGGAGACCCCTGAAGGCAGCAAGGTCAAGTTGGCGACTTTGCAATTTGAGAAGGACGCGGCTGTGTGGTGGCAGTCGATGAAGAGGACCATGGGAGGTATAGTGCTTGGCTGGGAGGAATTTCTGGAAGAATTCCGCAGTCACTATTTCCCCTCTGATGTTCAAAAGAAGAAGGCTATGGAGTTTCTATCGCTACAGCAAGGCGGCATGTCAGTGAGGGAGTATGAGACTAAGTTTACTCAACTCTCTAGGTATGCGCCTGAACTGGTGATGGAAGAGGCTAAGAAGGCTTGTAAGTTCGAGCATGGGCTGAGACCGAGCTTGAGGTCCCGGATGATACCTCTTGGTATCAGGAGATTCGACAAGTTGGTGAAGAGAGCGGCAGCGACGGAAGCGGATATGGAGCAGTTCCATGTTGTTCAGAACCAGAGGAACAACTGGCAGTCTGGAAAGAGGCCTGCACAATCTGGAAGTTTCAAGGGGCAACCACCTGCACAAAGGTTCAAACCGACAGGGACGAACGCTATTAGTGTAGCTGGAGGACCTGGGAACAATGTGGTGAGACCTCCTGCGGTGACTTGCTACAACTGTGGGGAGATGAGGCATTACAAATCCCAATGTCTCAAGCCACGGAATGGTAATAGCAATGCACCAACGCAGCAGACTGGAAAGAGGCCGTACCAGCCAGGGCGAGTATTTGCCTTGACGGAAGCTGATGCTGATGAGGTCGATCACGTCATCACTGGTACGAGGGCTGATGTTTAGTGGTTTTTGTCATTTCTTCTTCCCGTTCATATTGTGAAACTGTTATGTAATGGTGTGTATTATGTAACAGGCGAACTTTATCTTAATGGAATGAAAGCTGTTGTATTGTTCGATACTGGATCCTCTCATACTTTTGTGTCTCCTAAATTTGCTAAAGTGTTGGAAGTTGAGCCGAAGATTTTTCCAGGCAAGATCTTGGCAGTAGCTACTCCATCAGGGGAAGCTTTAACCACTGATCGGTATTACGCTGATTGCGAGATTGTTATTGGAGATCAAATCTTTGGCATTGATCTGATCGAGCTGACTATCTTGGGAGTCGATGTTATCATTGGCATTGATTGGATGTCGGTGTACAGTGCGAGCATCAAGTGTAAGACCAAGACGGTAACAGTGAAGGCTCCAGGTGGACCTAAAGTCACTTTCCAAGGGAAGCAGAAATGTTCTAAGCTGGTGGCAACTATCCGCAAGGAAGAGACTCCTGTGGAAGTGCAAGAGATTCCTGTGGTTCGGGACTATCCGACTGTGTTCTTGGAAGATTTTCCTGGGTTACCCCCGCATCGTGATGTAGAGTTCAGCATCACTATTCAACCGGGAAGTGCACCCATTTCTAAGGCACCGTATAGGATAGCTCCAGTGGAACAGGATGAGGTGAAACGGCAGATTGAGGAACTGTTGGAGAAAGGTTTTATTCAACCTAGTGCGTCACCTTGGGGAGCACCAGTGCTTTTGGTAAAGAAGAAGGATGGATCGATGAGAATGTGTATCGATTACCCGGAGCTGAATAAAGTCACTGTTCAGAATAAGTATCCTATTCCTCGAATTGATGACTTGTTCGATCGTCTACAAGGAGCAGCTGTTTTCTCCAAAATAGATCTTCGATCAGGATATCACCAAGTTCGAGTGAAAGCTGATGATGTGCACAAAACTGTATTTAGAACTCGACATGGGCATTACGAATTCCTAGTTATGCCATTTGGAGTGACGAATGCACCTGCAATCTTTATGGATTTGATGAACAGAGTTCTGAGCCCGTTCATTGATTCTTTCGTCGTGGTGTTTATTGACGATATCCTCGTATACTCCAAGTCAGAGGAGGAGCACACCGAGCATCTGGCAGCAGTGTTGAAGAAGCTGGAAGAGCAGAAGTTGTATGCCAAGTTATCCAAGTGTGATTTCTGTAAATCTGAAGTGGCATTCCTGGGTCACATCCTTTCTAAGGAGGGAGTAGCAACTGACCCTCAGAAGATAGAGGCAGTGAGAGATTGGGCTAGGCCTACTACAGTAAAGGAAGTCAGAAGTTTTCTTGGGATGACTGGATACTACAGGAGATTCATTCAAGGTTATGCTCAGATAGCCGTGCCGCTAACTGGACTGACCAAAAAGAATGTGAGCTTCAAGTGGACTGAGCAATGTGAGGCAAGCTTTCAGGAGTTGAAAGAGAAGCTGACTACTGCACCTATTTTGGCTTTGCCTAGAGCAGGTGTTGAGTATGATGTTTACAGCGATGCTTCACATCGTGGGCTTGGTTGTGTCTTAATGCAAGAACGAAGAGTAATCGCTTATGGGTCTAGGCAACTACGACCGCATGAGAAGAATTACCCGACTCATGATCTGGAGTTGGCTGCGATTATCTTTGCTTGAAGCAATGGAGACACTACGTGTACGGTGAGAAGTTGAACATGTACACGGACCACAAGAGCTTGAAGTACATATATCAGCAGAGGAATCTGAATTTGAGGCAGCGGAGATGGTTGGAAGTGCTCGAGGATATGCGACCTGAGATCAAGTATCATCCTGGAAAAGCTAATGTTGTTGCTGATGCACTTAGTCGCAAGAACAGTTTGGCCAGTTTGATTACAACTCAGAAGCATCTGATTGAGGAGCTGGATCGAGCAGGTATTGAAGTTGTCTTGCAAGGATTGGGAGCATCTTTGGCTCAGTTGAGGCTTCAGCCTACTTTGAATGCAAGGATTATTGCAAGTCAGGAGGTTGATGCTGATATCTTAGAGATGAAGGAGCAGGTCGGTGCTGGCAGGTTGCCCGGATTTCAAATCAGGGATGGAGTGCTGTGGTTCGGAGATAGGCTATGTGTTCCAAATCAGGCGGACCTGAAAGAGAGTATTCTTCAGGAGGCACATGCTACTCTTTTGTCGGTACATCCTGGGAGTACTAAGATGTACAAAGACATCAAACAGCATTTCTGGTGGTCAGGTTTGAAGCGGGATGTGGCTGAATTTGTTGCGAAGTGTGAGGTTTGTCAGCAAGTCAAAGTCGAAAATCAGAGACCCGGAGGTCTATTACAGCCGTTACCTATTCCGGAATGGAAGTGGGATAACATCAGTATGGATTTCATCACGGGATTGCCTAAGAGTCCTAAAGGCAATGATGCGATTTGGGTTATAGTCGATCGACTGACCAAGTCCGCTCACTTTTTGGCGATGAAACTCACTGCTTCGATGGACAAGTTGGCTGAGATGTATGTTGGCGAGATTGTCCGGCTTCATGGTGTTCCGTCAACTATTGTGTCTGATCGAGATGCGCGGTTTACTTTGCATTTCTGGAGGAGTCTTCAGACAGCTTTGGGTACCAAGACAGATTTCAGCACTGCTTTTCATCCGCAAACCGATGGGCAGACCGAGAGAGTCAACTGTATTCTTAAGGATATGCTTCGGTGTTGTATACTAGACTTTGGAGGCAGTTGGGAAAGGCATTTACCTTTGGTAGAGTTTGCCTACAACAACAGTTTTCAGGCTCGCATCGGGATGGCGCCGTACGAAGCTTTGTATGGCAGGAAGTGCAGGACTCCTGTTTGTTGGTATGAAGTTGGGGAGCGTCAGTTGTTTGGTCCTGAGCTTGTACAGCAAACTTCTGAGAAGATTGTTCTGATCAGGAAAAGGTTGGTGGAAGCTCAGAGCAGGCAGAAAGGCTATGCAGACAACCGGAGAAGGGACCTTGAGTTTGAGGTTGGTGACTTCGTCTTTCTGAAGGTATCACCCAGTAGAGGTGTGGTTCGTTTTGGCAAAGGCGGGAAGTTAGCCCCGAGGTTTATAGGCCCGTACAAGATATTGAAAAGGATCGGGAAAACTGCTTACCGGCTTGAATTACCGGAAGAGTTATCTTAGGTGCACAATGTCTTTCATGTGTCTATGCTGAGAGGTTATATTCCAGACCCAAGTCATCATTTGCCTGAGGTGCCGGAAGGTTTGCAGTTGGATCTGAACTACATCGAGTCTCCTGTCGAGATTGTTGACCGTAGGGAGAAAGTCTTGAGGAATAAGACGATACCGATGGTCAAGGTAGTCTGGAGAAACCATTTGGTTGAAGAGGCTACTTGGGAATCTGAGGAGAAGATGTTGAAGGACTATCCTGAGCTTTTTGCTTGATTTGTATCTTTGTATCTTTTGTTCTTGTTGTTATGTTGTATTTTCTGTTTGCTCACTCGTGACTGTAGTTTCGGGGACGGAACTATTCTAAGGAGGGAGTGTTGTAATACCCCGATTTTTCAAATTAATGAAAAATTGTTTATTTTGCACGTAGTGTGCACGTGTAATATTTTTGGCTCATATTTTCATCATGAAGAGTAAAGATATTTCAAATAGTGCTTTTTAATTGTTTTGTATCAAATCCTTATTAGATAAAAGCCTTATTTTTAATTAAATAAAAAGCTCTTTTTTTTCTTAAAGCCCAAAGTATACTTCGTTTATTTTATTGTTTGGGCCATTTATTTTAAGCCCATGATTTAATTCTATTTTTTCTACAACTTGTAATGTGTAACATTTTTAAAGACTTGTTATTGGTGTACAAGTTTTGTTAGGGTGACTTGTGCTTGCACGTGCACTTCATGTACACGTGCATAAGCACACATTCTTGGCCGGATTGGGTAGAGAAGTGGGTTTGAGTCATGGGTAGTTATTTAGGGTGTGGGTAGTTTTTACAACTCCTTAGTGCATCCTAGCCCTTGATCCTATAACTATCTACTAAATCCTAGCCCTCCATCTCACCCAAATTGGTGTATAAATACCCTCTCATTCATTTGTTTCTTTTACACTAAGATCATATTGTAAGAGAGATATATTGTGAGAGAGTCGTGTGTGACTGTGCTGTGGAGGCCGGATATCACTTCTGAAGGTTTTGGTGTGGAGAAAGGAGCAAGGAGTCGTGCTTTACATTAAGGAGTTTTTCTGGATTTCGGTTATTTTCGTCAATAAGGTGGGTGTTTCTCAGGACTTCTAATGTAGAAATATGTCATGATTATGATGATTGTTACCATGCTTGTGAAAAGTAAATTCAAACGTATTAGATTGCCTTGTGTATGTTTATGATGGTGGTTGAATAATGTAGTGATGACACTTTAACTAAGACTGGAATGGGCCGATACAGTCGACTGCCACTTGGACAAGTCGACTGGTACGAGGCGTATGTTTTCTCATGATTTGTTAGAAAGTTTTATGATGTACATGTGAACAGACTAAAATGATATAAGGAAATTCGTATCCTCCATGTTGTACATGACTGAGGAGGCATGAACGTAAGAAAAGAAACTAGTGATAATTAGTAAAACTGGGAATAGTCTGTACAGTCGACTGATAATATGAACAGCCGACCGATGCATTGAATTAACTATGAATAGTCCAGTAATTCCCTGAAATGAGGTATTTCTGTTGTGTTGTCATAGTGTAATAAATTGAGATTAATATTTTATCTCTGCAAGAAAGTGATGAACAAATGTAAATGCATGTTTAACATTTCCTGGAGGAAAGAAAAATATTAGTTATGTGAAATTCCATGTTGTGATGTTAATGAACAGTTAAGAAATTACATGTTTATGCAGCATGAATATGAATATATATTTATTGTAATGTGACATAAGGATGCATGTGCATGGAAGAACAGATGGAAAGATAATTCCAAAAATTTGAAATGTGAACCTGTTCAGTCGACTCAATGCGAGTAGCAAGTCGACTGGGCTGAATATGAAAATGCACAGTTAAAACCCAGGACAGACGACTGATGGAATGACAGTCGACGGTCACGTGAATGATATTTTGAACATAGAAAGTTTCGGAGCAGCCGACTGGCCATGTGCAGCAGTCGACTCTCCCGAATGGTTATGAAGAACTTGAATTGACTGGACAAGTCGACTGGACTTCTCCAAGTCGACTGTCCAGAGTGTTTTGATATGACAGAGAACATTATTCTGTTTATTTTGAAGATTGTGAACCTTATGATTGATGTTGATAAACTCTATTTGTTATTGCATGAATTTACATGAAATGAATCATAGTTTTAATTTGAGAATTACATGAATATGAAAGCTAAGAACATGATAAAGGAAATATGTTGAGGCAATGAAAATTGAATTCATGAGTTGGAAATGCTCAAATTGGAAGTTGTGAATTGGAAATTGAAACAAAAGAGTAGCTAAGTCTCCCCCGGCAATGGAAATGAAATGAAATTTGAAAGGAAAGACCAAGGTTGGTCATGTTGAAATAATGAATAAGTCCGGTTTAGCAGAGAGGCTAACTCTAGAGCTTTGATTTTGTTCATGATTCTAATAAAAACTAAGGACTAGTACATAGTGAAGATGTGATGAAAGTAAGAGAAAAACATTGAGTATGAGGGCTATTGGATAGCGGCGAGAGTGTATCCCAGGAATTCCCATGATGAGTCTGGGTGAGGATGCTGCTCCAGAGTACCGTCCCGGTGGCAACGCTCGTGGGATGTTTGAAGACTACGGGTGGTGTCATGTCTATGGTGAGAGCTGAATTACCACAGGATGTCTGCATGATGAGTCATGTCAGCGATGGGATTCCCTCCAGAGTGCCTAGGCATGAGTTCGTAAGTCAGAAAACATCTAGGATACTTACCGTAATTACAGTAGTAGATTAAGTCATAACGAGGGATTGAACCCTATAAAGATGAAGAACGATTAAGAGGCTTGCCCTCGGACCTATGTAGTATGGGATGCATAGAATCCGAACAAGTGTGCATTAGTGTCTTGTAAATTAAGTAATTGCATTAAGGATTAAGTGCACAATCACGACACGACATCATTAAGATTTCCCTTTACTTTATTTTGATTGTGAATAAGTTTGTGATCTGTTAAGAAATGAGAATCATTATACTGTTCCTGGCATAGAGAGGATGGCCATGTATAATTATCGTCGGTTGAATAAACTGACGTGCCCACAGTGTTGTATGCAGGATCAATGGCATGAAAAAGAGCAAAGAGGAACAAATGCTTAAAGATTATACCATGTTGTTGTACATTTATTTAATTGTTGTAATTTTTACTTCCGCTGTGCAAATAAAAAGTGTAATATTGAAGTAAACTCTGATGTAAAGTGAAAAGTTTAAATTTCCTTGTAAAATTGTACTAAGAGAAGCGAAAAGATCATGTAGAACATCTCGAATTCAGTGTATTTGGGATTCGGGGCGTTACAGTTCCAAGGGTCACAACGCCATTTGGGTGATTGTGGACAGACTGACGAAGAGTGCTCACTTCATTCCCTTCAGAGTTAGATAATCTACTGAGAGCCTAGTAGAGTAGTACATGCAAGAAATCGCCAGACTTCATGGGGTTCCAGTCAGTATTGTATCCGACATGGATACGAGGTTTAGGTCTCAATTTTGGGAGAGTCTTTAGCGTAGTCTGGGGGGTAAACTGAAGTATAGTACAGATTTTCACCCCCCAGACAGATGGACAGTCAGAGAGGACCATCCAGACTCTAGAGGACATGTTTAGGTCCTGTGTGTTGCAATTTGGTGGATCATGGGAGGACCATTTGCATCTTGTAGAGTTCTCGTACAATAACTGCTTTTTGGCCAGTCCTAAAGCTGTACCATTCGAGGCACTATATGGTCGGAAGTGCAGATCACCAGTGTGCTGGGATGACATTGGTGAGAGGAAGTTGTTGGGTCCGGAGTTGATCACCAGGATTGTCGATGTGGTGACTCAGATCAAGAAGCATCTTCAGGCAGCACAAGACAGGTAGCGGAGATGGGCAGATGTCCATAGAAGAACCTTGGAGTTTGAGGTTGGTGATCATGTTTTCCTTAAGATATCGCTGTGGAGAGGTGTCATTCGGTTTGGTGGTGGGGGCAAGCTAAGCCCTAGGTTCATCGGGCCATTAGATATTGTGAAGCGAGTAGGCAAGGTGGCCTATCGTCTTGCATTGCAACTGGCTTTATCGGGGGTGCACAATGTCTTCCATGTCTCACAACTCAGGAGATATATCCGTGATGAGAGCCATGTGATCGACTACTCAGAGTTGTCTGTGCAGCCGAATCTGACTTATGAGATTCCGCCAGTTGCTAATTTGGATCGCCGGGAGAAAGTGCTGAAGAACAAGGTCATTAGGTTGGTTCGGGTTTCTTGGAGTCCTCACTCGCCAGGTGAGTCAACCTTGGAGCTGGATGAAGATATCCAGCGGAGGTTTCCGATTTGTTTGTGTAGCTTTGTTTTTGTTGTTGTTGTTCCTTCTTTTCGGAGTTACCCTATTTGCCTCTAGGTCGAATTTCGAGGATGAAATTCTTCTTGTTTGGTGGGTAGGATTTGTAACTCCTGTTATTTATTTCTTGTATTTTTGTATTGTATTTTTCTTTCCAGTGTATTCTATCTGATTGTATTATTTCATTTTTCTGAACCGTGTATTTGTTCTTTATTCTCAATAAAATTTCATCTGTTCTTTGTCGTTTGTGATTTGATATTCTTGATTCGATTTTTTCTACCAATTATTTTCTCTCTAAATGATTTATTGGTTCTAAATTATCTCATTCTTGGCCTAATTGCTTATTCATTTGTTTCAGGCTTATTGGATCTGGTTTTTACCCAGTCTACCCTATTTTAACCCTTTTATCCGTCCTATTGGATCCTAACCCGCTACTCAATACCCTCTTCCTCCTACCCAGTCTCCTCGAGATATTTCTTCATGTTCCCCTGATCTGCCTAACAAGAAGATCATGCTCTTCCCCTAACTTCTCTTGATTCCCCAAAATCCTTCTAGCCAAAAATCCCATTAAAATCCCAACAAAATTTGTTGTACTCCATCTACAATCATTAACTCTCAACCCTAACCTATCTCTCTCATCTCTCTCTCTCTCTCCTGGTGTTCATCCGGACCTATACCCCGACCCCCTGCCCTCCGACTTCCGGCGCCGCCCCTGCCTGCTGTCACACCCCGCTTCCCAAAAGCGAATACGAAATACAGATATGCGACAGAAGCCCAGCGAATGATTTTCATCATCTATAAGCTGTTCAAGAATCTTTACAACATCTCACGAAATAATCAGAGTCGGAATCCAGGAAAGTCAACCACATGCACATATGAACCAAATACCAACAAGAATACTTGAAATAAAATATATTAATCTCAAATAGTCATGATCTGAAATACACAAATAATCTTGTGTCACATTGTCCAAATACAGGAATAAATCCAAGTACAAGATACATTATTCAAATAGCAACAGGAAAATAAATAAATGTAGCAAGAGCTACAACAACTAATATCTCATCTCGTCTATTCCATCTGACAGCTGATCACCAAAATCTGCAATTTAATAGATTGCAGGAAAGAGGGAAAGAGAAAACAAGGTACCCGTCAATTGCAACTTATGGGCCACTTATAATGTAGGATACAAGCACATGGGGAAAACTAACTAATTACATGTCAAAATATAACAACTAGAATGGTAAGGTGAATAGGTACAAATGGCATCATGTAAACATGCATCAAGTGTCAAGTGTTGTGTAATCATGCATCAAGTGTCACGAATCATGTAATCATGTATCAAGTCTCATGTATCATATAGTCAAGTGTCAAGCAAATATGTATCATGTATCAGGTAACAGGTATACAGGTAACAGATAAATAGGTAATCATGTAATAGGATAATCAGGTATACAGGAAATCAGATTATGTCATGTCCAGTCTTGTTATTTTACTATCTAGGTAGCACTTCATGCGCCCCAAAAACATAACACATGATTGCTACATTCAAAACAATTACATTTATAGATTTTGTAGGGGATCATATAGGGCCGTGTACTCAGGGTTCAGACAGATACTAGATAACAGACGATCATGTAACATGATCTCATACAGATAACAGATTACAGATGATCATATAACATGATCTCATACAGATAACAGATAACAGACGATCATGTAACATGATCTCATACAGATAACAGATAATCAGATGGAAAACATGGGCCCCCTTATAAGTACACATTTTTATGCTTTCCCACTACTAGATCTTTTCCTTAAACCCCGACTTGATCATTTATTATTATAATCAGGCATTCATGTATGTGTCGCAAAACAAAGTAGGGATAAAAGGATATAAACATGTATCAGGTTCAGGGAAACAAATAAACATGCATGGATAAATGAGCAAATCAGTGTATGTTCATATTCAGGACAGTAAGACAGTACAGTACTAAAACAGTGAATCTCGTCGCTACAGAAATGCAAATCTAGATCCGTCAAAGAATCTGAAAACTAGACATCCACACAAATCTAGAGAATATAAATAAGTCATATAGTAATTCACAAAATCAAAACTCAAAACAGGTTTGAAAACAGAAAACATGTTCAGTCAGAAATCAGGAAAACGAATTCTCAGTCAGGAAAACAGCATTAAAACCTCTCAAATAAATTCAGGAAAAATATGGGGTATTCCCCTATATGTATAGAATCAAAATATAAAGTTTCATAATATTCCAGTAAAATTAGTTTAGTCATAAAAAATAAGAAAACATCAAGAAATGATACTTTGGCCAATCTGGAATTCCCAACACTGCTGTACGAAAACTGAAATATCTCGCCACCAGTGAAACAAAATTCAAATCCTTCAAAGGGAGATGAAAATAGACAAAATATATTAACTTTCATATTTCATGAACATTTTTCATTCAGTAAAAGGAATCATAGCGAAAATAGGGTTCTTTACAGAACAGCGAGTAAAATACAACAAGTATAGATTTCATAAACAAGCATGAAACAACATATAAAACTCATCAATAAAATTCACCAAAATTCTGGGTAACCCCTAACTAGATAAATAAACACTGACCAAAGTTTTGGGTCAAAATAATATACGTAGCATAGTTCTTTAAAATGGTTGGTCATCAAAATTACCGAAAAAACAAAATCTGGAAAAGGTCGACACCTGTGTACTAAAACAGTTATAACTCAGTCATACGAAATCGAAATCAAGCAAGGTCAGAGGGTTTGAAAATAGACAAAATTTTCTATAACTCAGGTTTTATACCGAAATTAAGATACTGACTTCAAGATAGTCCAAAACAGCAAACAAAACAGAACAACGACAAAATACAGATTTTCCCCTTAAAAACAAAATCAACATAGATTCATGAAAATTGATCCAAACACATCCAAACATGAAATAGAGTCTACCAAGTGTCTAAACATCATGAATTAGGGTATCTAGCATGTCCACACCAAATATAATACATAGGTCTCAATCAAAACACGAATTCTCAAACAAGTCTCACATACATGATCAAAATCAATAACGGATAAATCCTAGGTTAATTCATGTCCATATGGTGTCGTGAGTCATCTATGGTCAAGTTTTCATAATAGAGACAAAAACCATCAAGAAAATCACAAACAAGAGTCGTCTCTAGACCCAACTATACTATATAGTGAACTTTTTGACTTGTATCAAATAAATAAATTGGAGTACAAGTTACTTGCCTGAGAGATGACGAATCCAACCAAACGAAAGAGAATAACGGGAATAGATTTCCGGACACGAACTCAACAGTAACGAATCACGAAAAAGATGATCACGAGCAAGATCACGAATCCAAAGAACAAAAGATCACGAATCCCGGGCACGAACACGATCGGACAACTGAGATCAAAAGATCAAGGCGATCGGATCAGATCGGACAACTCTGATCGAAGATCAAGATCAAGATCGAGATGTGATCAGTATCTTGATGATGAAGATGATGATCAGATCAGATCGACGATCGGGCGGCCACCAATCAAAGTGATCAAGAACTCCAAGATGATGAGAATCCCACAGATGGCCAACATCAAACCATGATCAAGAAGGTCAAGATGAGATCGTGAAGATCCGACGACCCACATCAAGAGATCAAGAATCAAGATCAATCGGACGGATTATGATGCACTCCATTAAGATCATGATGATCAAGTCGATCGGACGGCTAATATTCAACATGATCAAAAACTCAATTGATCAAAACAACCCACCAATGGAGTCTCGACTTGGCAGCTGAATGACTCCAACGGCAGGTGACGGGATGGCCAGGGAACACGACGGTGGCTAGGGATAGGGTTGCCGGCTGTTGGACGGCGCAACAGCGCGCAGAGTGGCTGTCGTTAAGACCTGGCAGCGTCGAGGTGGAGCGTCGCAGTTGTGGTGTCGTGCTCCTTGCTGCCGCGATGGGGAGAGGAGGGGGGGCTGGCTGAGGGGGGCAGAACGCACCGATGTTGCTGTCATTGGGCAGCGCTGCAGGCGACACAGAGGGTGCGACGCAGGGTGCGCCGGGGTGGTGTTGCGACGCTGCTGTGCTTAGGTTGCTGCAGCGCGACGGAAGGGTGGTGACACAGGGGAAAGGGGAGAGCAGGGAGATGGAAGGTCGGGGAGAGAGATGGAGGATGATGGGTGCTAAAGAAGGGGGGAGATGAACAGGCATCAGGATGAGGGGATATTATATAACAAATTGGTTTGGAGTTTTGGAAAAATAAAATAACAAATAAAAATATACAATTTAGGATTTTATAGAAATATTAACAATAATAATAATAACTATAATAAGAAGAAAATGATAAAAATAATAACAGTATAGATAATAATAATCGAATTAAAGTAATAATAACAAAATTAAGATTCACATTATAATATAAATCATATAAAATAGTTACGATAAAATTATTGATCGAAAACAGATTTTGATAGGAGATCCACAAATACATTTTGACAAAATAATTTGAAAACTGAAATAAAAAATAATTTACGAAAATTTTAAATATAGAAAATACACAAAAATACGTTTTTCGAAAAAAAAGTGGTTACACCTGCGCTCCCGCCTGCCACGCCGCCTAGCGACCCACCTGTCGCCGTCGCTGTGCCACCCTGCACCCACGACCACGACAGCAGCCCCCCTCTCTCCCCTTCTCCTCATGAAGCCACGACAGCAGCACCTCCCACCGCAGCGCCCCTCTTGGCCTCCCACTTCCGACGCCAGCCGCCGCAACCTCCCGATGCCGCTTTCCGTCGTCGTCCTCCAGTCGCATTGCACACACCTTCCCCCTTTTTGCCATTGTTGTGTGCATATGGTTGCTCCCGCTAGTGTTGTACTCGTGATCGCCGTGTTCGTGATTGTTCGTGATCATCTTGATTGTGATCGTTGTGTTGTGTTCGTTGCCCGGGATCCATTCCCTTTATTCTCGTCTTTTCATCGGATTCGTCGGCTACCCTAAGACAAGTACCTTGTATATACAAGTACAAAATACTGCCTGTAGTCCGGCTTTGTGTTTAGATTTGTTCTCATGAAAATCTCTTGTTGAATCTTGATCCATTTTCTTGATCCATTCATAATCTTGATCCATAATCATAGTTGTCACACACACTACATGAAAATAATCTAGATTTAACTAGACTCTTGATGCATGTATATATGTTGGTTCGTGACCTATGATATGTTGCATACTTGGTGTGTTAGTAGTATTATCTTGTAGTAGACTTGTTAAATACCCATAGCATATTTTTTTGAATATCTAATATACCATGTTTTGCATTATATTATAATTTGGATTTATTGCATATGAGTTGTTTGATTAAATGCATGAGAAGAGTTTTCATTTTGTTGTTGCCCTGTTTTGGTTCAGTATTTTAGACTCTGTTAAGGTCAGTAAATCAAATTATTTTGTAAATATGATTCGTAGGCCTCGTTGTCTAGTTTTCAAAACTTTCGACAGATCTCAGTTTCAATTTGTGATGTGTGTTATTGCTGTTTTACTGCAGCTGTGTTGAGATTTCCAAATTCTGTTTTATGAGTTTGTTGTATGATTATTTATTTTAAAACTAGTGTTAAATGTAAAATTTGGATTCAATATTTTTCTGGGTATATCTAGACATGACCGCAACCCCTAATTTTTGTAGATTTATTTAATGACTTTATAATTTATTCCATGCTTCTGAGCAAACCAATATATTTCCAAACTGCATTTCGTTCAGTAAAGAACAATACTTTCAACTTGTTTCCAGTCGCTGTTGATTAAAACTTTGTAAATATGAAATGTAGCCTGTTGTGTCTATCTTACAACCCTTTTGACGGATTTGAATTTTGAGTTATACTATGTGATCTATCACTATATTAGTACTGCTGTGTCTAAAATTTCAGATTCATAAACTTGTTGTATCTTTCTGTTTTCCGAATTCATTTGACTATATCTGTAATGGAATATTATGAAATTTTATTTGCTGATACTAAACATACTAGGGAATCTTCTAGATTTTTCTTAGATTTAATCAGTAAGTTTTTATGCCATTTTCATGCTTATAAATACAACTTTGTAATTTCTGGCTGAACATGAATTCTGTATAAAACGCTGTTTTGAGCCCTGTTTCTGTAGTTGTTATATGACTTGTGTATATGTGTTGGATTCGGCCGAGAGTCTATTTTCTAGATTTTCTAATGGATCCAGATTTGCATTCTTGTGGCAATGGGAATCTTGGTTTTGGTGCAGTCATGCCTTGCTGTCCAGAATTGAAAGTCTCGTTGTCCTAGTCTATTATGAGTTGTTTATCACCCATGCATATTTCTGTCCGACTTGAACCTATCTCTTGCTCTTTCCGTTTTCTTCTTTCCCTGTTTTGTGCACATATGCCTATTTTGATAATAATAACAAGTAATCAAGCCAAGGTTAAGGGAAAGACCTTAGTAGTGGACAATATAGGTATGTGTACTCAGAAGGAGGCCCATATTTCCCACTTTATGTTTGATTCATGAAGCTATTTTACATTATGTTGATTCATGAACCTTTTGTACTTTATGATATGATTCTTGAACCTGTTGATTCATGAACCTGTTATGTTACTACATGATTCACGAACCTGTTACCTTTGCATGACGCCTGAGTACATGACGCCTGAGTACACGGCCTTATAGAAACCCACCACCAGATCTAAACATAACTTGCATGTAAGTAGAAACCATCTGATAAATTTAGGATGCATGAAGTGCTACCTAGATAGGATTAAATACAAGACTTGAGAATAACATCATCACCTGCATATTCCTATTAATTGTACATGCTACTTGACACCTATTACATGTTTACCTGCTTGCATGCTACCTGATATTTGTCACATGTTATATGCACATGTTATCCAATCATGTTACTTGATTCTGTTTCTTGATTAGGAGTTAGATAGTCTACTTTGCTATCACGTCCATTCCATGCTTATTCAGTACTTGTTTCTTGCTGTTACTGTATACTTGTTGCATTTTTTTCTCTGTACTTGTTGCCTGCACTACAAGCGGCCTATAACTTGTATTGACCGGTATTTTGTTTCTTTTTCCTCTTCCTACAATTTGTTAAACTTGCAAACTCTGGTGACCAGCTGCCCGAGGGAGTAAGTGACCAAGTATTCTAGAATGGATGCGGTTTCTTGCTTGAGTTTATTTCATATTTTTGAATAAATTGTAATTGCTACATGGATTTTGTATTGGATATTTTTGTCCCAGGATTTATGTCTTGTATCCAGACCTGATTATTTGAGATTAAATATTCATGTTTTCAAGTAATTCTGTTGGTTATGTTAATTTACTCATGCATGCGTGGTTGATTATTTCCTGTATATCTCTTGTTTATTCCAGTATATGTTGTAAAGATCCTTACAGCTTATGAATGGTGAAAACTATTCACTGGACTTGTGTCGCGTATCCGTATTCCGTATTCCTTTTTGGGAAGCAGAGCGTGATAGGATTTTTAATGGTATCAGATCCCAGGTGTGGCTAATGTATTAGTTTGACTGATATGTTAGACAAGTTTGGCTCGATCATGATTGACTCAATAGTACACAGACCATGCATTACATGAACGAATTATAACCAACTTGATCTGGATGCTAATTATTTTGGTTTGTGCAGGCCATGGCTCGCAGAGGTTCCACTTCCCGTCCACAGGAGAAACAGCCAGGATTAGAGGCTGTTACGAATGTGATGGAGCGGCTGATCCACATGCAGCAGAATCACAGTGATCTTGTGATGGCCACATTGGAGGTTGCTCGAATCAGTAGGAGCAGCGACAGCAACAGTAGGAGCGGTGGCAGCAGCAACAGTAGGAGCGGCGACAGCATGTGACGACACAACTAGGGCGGTGACCACGTCGAAGGTAGCTCGACGCTAGGGGAGGACGGCAACGATAGTAGAGTAAGGCAGCGACGGGGGATGGCTCGACCACGGCAAGAAGGAGAAGACGACGGCAGTGACGATAGCGGGGATAGGGGAACGCGGCGGTAGGGCGACTCGCTAGCACAGCGTCAAGGGGTGTCGTGGCGCAAGGGCGACGTGTAACATCCTGAATTTTCCTATAATTAATTTTCATTTAAATTCACGTGTTTTGCACGTGCAAATTAATGTGTGTTTGGCTTTAAAAATTATTCTTATGTCATGGATAAATATTTTCTTCCCTTTTAAAAACCTCTTATTAGATCTTTGGCCTAATGACTTAATTCTAGCCCACCCAAAATTAATTAATTAATTAATTAAAAGCCCATGGTTTTAACCCACCTAATTAGCCTACTATTTAATTCTATTAGTAATTAATACAACTTGTATAGTAGACATGTCATGTAACAAATTAGTTAATTAATAAATGAACAAACTTAACTAGTGTGCATATAGAGACACGTGCATTGCACATGCACGTGCACTATGAATGAGAAGAGGAGGCCGGCCACACTTGGAGAGAATGGAGAGAGTGGAGGAGTGGAGAAGTGGTTATGTGAAGGTGGGTGGTTCTTCCAACTCTCAAATGCATCTAAACCCTTCATCCAAACTCATCTCAACCCTTCATTCGGTCTTGAGTTGTGTATAAATAGCCCCATTGGTCATTCATTTCTCTTTACACTTACAAATTTCAAAGAGAAAAGATAGATTTTGTGTAAGAGAAAAGATAGAGTTGTAGGAGAAAAAGATTTGAGTGTTTGTGTGTGTGTGCTCTTGTAACTTAGGTGGCCGGCTAGCATCAAGGAGGGGAGGCTCGGGTTTTTGGCACAATCTAGGAGGAGAAGGGAGACGATCGTGCTTTCAAGGAGTTTCTTTAGGAGTTTTCTTTTTTTTTCAAAAAAGTTGTGTGATTTCTCTACTTCTAATGTAGTTACCATGCTAGGAATTTAATTTCATGAACATGCTAGAGAAACTAACTAAAATTGCCATGTGTTTGCCTAAAGAGACTAGTAGAGAAAAGAGAAAATTTGATTGTGATTGGTAAATTAAAACTCATCATGGTATTCTATTAATGAAATTCATGCTAGAATATCTACTTGTAAATGAACCATGCAAGTGTGACGATCTTGTTGAATGGATGGCTTAGTTGTAAATGAATGGATGTTGCTATGCTTAGTTGTAGATTGAGATGAATAGATATTGTCATATTTAATTGCTAAATGAATAAGTTGTTATGGAGGTGATAAATGAATTGGAAAAGGAAAAAAAAGAATAAGAACCTATATTTAGTGGATTCTATATTGGTATTTTGAGAAGGAACTATGGTACATTTTAAAGTCTATACGATGCTCTTTAAATATAAGTTGAAAACTTATTTTAATGTTAAAAATTAAGAGTATAATTGCTGCTACCCAGTTTTATTTTAAGGATAATATTCCGAAAAAGTTTGATTTGAAAGATATCAATGTATTAAGAAATTGAATTTTGTAAAAGAAACTTATAAACAGACAGTAAGTATAAAACTATTTCGACTCTTAACTATAACAGAATATTAAATTTTGGGCATACTGGCTTTCGGTGTGGGTTATAGGCGATGTGTACAGTGCAAGGGGTCTT
Organism: Hemerocallis citrina; assembly: GCA_017893485.1. Classification (NCBI taxonomy): domain Eukaryota; kingdom Viridiplantae; phylum Streptophyta; class Magnoliopsida; order Asparagales; family Asphodelaceae; genus Hemerocallis; species Hemerocallis citrina. The sequence continues at coordinate 138,564,558 of CM030359.1, read as the reverse complement.
GGGTTCGAGTCTCGAAGAGGCTCTGTTTTTATTAAAATTCGATTTTTCCTCAAGTACAGTACAGTCAATACATAAAGAATTTAACCCTATTCATATCAGTTAGTCACTCTAGACTTATTGATCTTTGGGTGTGCTTTGGGTCCGTTACTGTAGCTGGGCGGGGGCTTCTATGGCTCTGGGTTCGAATTTGCCGACCCACTTTCTTTTTTGATTTTGTTTTTTTTTTTAGTTTTTAAGAGTTTAAAGTGCAGTTAAAATTGGAAAAAAAAATCTATATTTCTTCATATATTATCTACACTTTTTAAAAAATAATTCTACAACATTTTATGTATTTTGTGAAGATTAGATGTGGTTTTTATATTACAATGGATTAAAGAACTTGATAAATTTTCTTTAAAATATGGTTCTAGTATAACTAAAGAAAGTGGAAAAATGTGAATGCAAGAAATTTTGTGTGGAGATTAAATTATGAGATGTGGTAAGTTGAATTTAGAATTGGTACTTTGTACATGCAAGTGTGCATGGAAAATGAAACAAAAAGATCATGATGGATTGTAGAAATTGTGAGTATGAACATTCAATTTTTTGTGAACATGAAAAAGAAGTTAAGAACTAGAGTGTAGCTAAGTCCTTATACAGGTATGAATGAATTCTTGAAAAATAAATGTTGCAGAAAAAAACCAAGATTTGGGTCATTGTTATTAATTGATGGTTAAGTCCGGTGTAGAGGTGATGCTAACTCTAGGGTGTTAATTTTACTCATGATTCAATTATCTAAGGATTAGACACATAGTGAAGATGTGATGGAAGTAAGAGAAAAACACAAGTATGAGGGCCTCGGGTCTACGGTATGAGAGTGTTCACAGGCTGTCTACATAATGCGTCATGTCATGATGTGAATACATTTCCGGAATTATCGGGACCGTGGTGATGCTTGTGGGGTACTTGGTGACTACGTAGTGCCACTATCCCATGACGGAGATGAATTGTCCATAGGCTGTTTACATGATGCTTCATGTCATGACGTGGAATTCCCCTCTAGGCTGTCTGGACATGGGCTCGTAATTCATAAAACATCTAGGATACTTACCGTAGTTACCGTAGTAGTTTAACTCATAACGAGGGATCCACCCGTACAAGATGAAGAACGGTTAAGGGCTTGCCCTTGGATTTATGTAGAATGGGATACATGAGTTCGAAAAAATGTGCATTAGCGTCATGAAATAATAAGTAACTGCGTTAAGACTAAGTGCACAGTCACACACGACATCAATAAGATAGTCCCCCTTAGCTTTGTTTGTGATCAAGTGTTTGCTTTCCAAGTAAGAAAAATTGATATATTATATCCTAACGTCAGTTGTATGCAACTGACGTGCCCATAGTTTCTTTGCAGGATAAAAAGCATGAATGGACTAAAGAAGGAATGATGCTTAAAGAAATGTTCAAATTGTTACTTTATTCATGTATCATGTTGTAATTATAATTCCGCTGCGTTGATGTAAACATTGTTGTATAAAAGTTTTAAATTCCTTGTAAAATTGTACGAAGTGAAGTGTAAAGATCCTGTGGAACTTCAAATTCATACTTATTTGAAATTCGGGGTATTACATGACGGGAGCTCGAGCGGGGACAGGGCGGCACAGGGTAGCGGTGAGGGGAAGAGGAGAGGGGAGCACAGGGATCAGGGTTGCGGTGACGGGCGATGCCGGTAGGGGATCAAGACGACGATGGCGGGGCAGGAAGGAGAGAAAGGGATCGGGAGAGAGAGTAACGGCTGAGGGAGAGAGAGATAGGGATTAGGGTTTTGGTAATTAGGGTTAGGGTGTGTTTAGTGTGGTTATATAGAGTCAAAGCGGGTTTGGGTTAATGGGTAGTATCCAATAGGAAGAAGAGAGTCCAATATGAGACAATTAGGCCATGAATTAGGTTTAGACAATAAACAGTGGGAAGAACAATTATGTAGATCAATCAGTTGGGAATATAAAGGCTGAATCAAAGCAGAAAATGAATTATAGGGAGAACAACAACATACAATTCAGAAAGGCACGAAAAGAGATACATTCAGAAATAAAATAAATAATCAGGATTTTAATTAAATACAAATAAAAATTCAATAATGAGTCACTAGAGTTACAGCATGCATTACACGAACACATGATATAGTAGTATAAATATATACAGATATATGTACAGATTGATGTTATTGAATATTCAAAGTTGCTGTCCTATAAATTTCTTGATCTTGTACTGAGGTTTCGACCAAGTAGATGACTTTAAAATCTAGAACCTTGTAAACAGAAGTTTTAGCCATGTGTGTCTAGTATTCAAAAGTCAGAACATTTGACGGATCAAAAATCTGATGTGTAGATTGCTAGATATGCTGTTTTTAGTGCCGTGACGTTTTCAATTCCAGGTTTCTATTTTGAAGTATATTTCCTTGATTAATTAATCTGAATACCATGCTAACAATATAATTAAGACCTGATATTTATCAGTATGTTACTAAACATTATTTGGAATTGATTTATGAATTTTATAAGATTTTTCAATAAGTTTACAATTAATTTTTATACACATGAATTTGACATTCACATTCTGCCAGAATATAAAATCTGTAAAGAATAAGAATTTGAATATAGTTTCTGTGATTTTTATATATCGTGTGTATATGCGCTGGAACTGGTAGAGAGTCTAGTTGCTAGAACTTCAGACGGATCTAGATTTTCTTTTTTGTAGCAGCGGAAATTCAAGTTTTGGTGCATTAATGTCTTGATGTCCAAAATTGGTATTTTTCTATGTTTAAATATTTGGATGCTGTTTCTTGTATTTTGCGATCCAGAACATGTTCCTTGCATCATATAAGCTCTTAATACATCCTTGTCCTGTCCCAATTTTGTTCTCGTTACCTCATGATCATGTTTATTTTGTAATAAAAAGTAACAAGTCAGGGTATAACGGTAAGACCTAGTAGTGGACAATATAGGAGAGTTTACTCGGAAGGGGCTTGTGTGTTTCGTAATAGTGACACCTCATTTGGTTACATGATATGATTTGGTTATACGATATGCTTTGGTTATATATGATTTGGTTAAATGATATGATTTGGTTACATGATTTTGTTCAACACTGCAAGGCCCGAGTACATGAACCTATAGAGTTTACCACTAGAATCTAAACGTAACATGTTTGTATGCACCTGACCTGTGGTATGGGGTGCAGGATCGCGAGCATTAGTTAGAATGGATTAAATGAATAGACTTGAGTTGACACCGATCACATGCATAATCCTATCTAGAAGTTTCTTGATTACGTTACAAGTTACATGATTTGGTTACATAATTTTGTTTTACAAGTCACATGATTTTGATTCACAAGTTGCATGAACCTGTTGCAGTTGCATGTTTTCCAGTTACAAGTTATTGTTTTCCCGTTCATATGTTTATAGTTAGTTGCATTACTTGATTTCATCTTGTTTCATGTTCCTTGATCCTTATCTTTGTTCCCGTATATTTCTTGGTTCTTCTTCCTTACATTTATTCCTGTCCCCCTAGCTTTTACTACTTGCAGCTTGTGACTTGCATTAACGGGCATCTTCTTGTTTCTCCTTTTGTGATAATGTACTTGCAGGCCTGGAAGAAGAGTTATCTGAAGGTGTTGCTGATCAAGTATTTTAGTTTTGTGTAATTATCATATTTCCTTAGTTCATGTTTTATTCATGCTACTCTTTATTGTATTCCGGGCGTGTTTGACCCGTAACTATATTTCTTTCTAGTTGTTGGTTATGAACCATTTCTTAATGTATTATTATTCTCTCCGTGATTATACATGCTTGCATGGTTGTTATTGTATTGTTGTTGAGTTATGTATACAGCTTATGGATGATGTGTTTACATCATTCGTTGGGCCTCGGTTATGTGTTGTATTCTCGTATAACGGGAAGTGGTGTGTAACACGCTCCCTCGAATCCTCCCTGGACCTCGGTAGCTCTCACCGAGTGCTCTTAGCACTGACGTCGCGAACGAAGAAACTTCATTGACTGGTCAACGGTCACAGTCTCCATGTGTCGCTCTCTCAAAGCCTCCTCGGACCTCGGCAGCTCTCACCGAACGCTCTTGGCACCGATTTCACGAATAGAGAAATGGCATTGACCGGTCAACGATCAATGATCAAAATCTCCACGTGTCGCTCTCTCAAAGCCTCCCTGGACCTTAACATCTCTCGCCGAACGCTCTTGGCACCGACGTCGCGAACGAAGAAACTTCATTGACTGGTCAACGGTCAACGGTCAAAATCTCCATGTGTCGCTCTCTCGAAGCCTCCCTGGACCACGGCAGCTCTCTCCAAGCGCTCTTGGCACCGACATCACGAACGAAGAAACTTCGTTGACGGTCAACAGTCAAACTTGCCACGTGTCAGCACGCCGAGGTGTCGATGGGGTTCGGCAATGGCGTCGAGCGCTCTTGCCACCGACCTCCATCTGAGCCTTAAGTCGTTGACTGGTCAAACATTGCTAGCCGTCTGATCTCTTTGAAAAGCGTGCATTGATATGATCAATGGTCCTAATCCTGCCACATCAATTCATGAGATTAAATCCATTTGCCTCTCACCGACAACGGTGCAATCGTATCTCTTCCATTATTAACGATGGTGTTGAGCTGCACTCTGATGCTGACCTTCACGCTACCTTCCTTCATTTCTATAAAAACCTACTTGGATCCTCTCAACTTCGTTCCATTCTGCTTGATTGTTTGCAGCTTTACGATCAGGAATCTCACGATTTATCTAGCTTGGAAGCTCCATTTTCTTTGGAGGAGATTAAATCTGCTGTTTTTTCTTTGAAAAGCGACTCCGCTCCAGGCCCAGATGGATTTCCCTACTTCTTCTTTCAAAAATTCTAGGACTATCTTAAAGATGATCTCTTAGATATGTTCACTGATCTCCACCAAGGAACCTATTCTTTTGATCGTATTAATTGTGCTCAAATTGTCCTCATTCCCAAGATTATTGGTGCAAATTCTGTTGTTGATTTTAGACCAATTAGTCTTCTCAATACTATGTTCAAGATTATTATGAAAGTTCTTTCTAAATGCCTCAGTTTAGTTATCTCCCCTCTAATTGACTCCACCCATTCGGGCTTTATCAAAGATCGTTTTATTCTCGATAGTGAGGCTTCAGCCCAGGAAATCATCTCCCAATGCCATAAATCCAACTCGGAAGGGATTATGTTAAAATTAGACTTTCAGAAGGCTTACAATAAGGTGAGCTGGGATTTCCTTTTTGACATTCTTCTTCATAGGGATTTCGGTCCAAAGTGGATTGCTTGGATTAAGTCCAACCTCTTTGCTGGTGTGATGCCTTGATTTTTCATTTAATGAAAAATTATTTTATTTTGCACGTAGTGTGCACGTGCAATATTTTTAGTAAATATTTTCATCATGATGAGTATAGATTTTTAAATATGTGCTTTTTAATTATTTGTTTTATAAAGCCTTCTTTCAATTAGACAAAAAGCCTTTTTTCTTAAAGCCCAAAATTTAATTCATTTATTTTTATTTTAACATTATTATTTTGGCCCATAAACTAAAGCCCATGAGTTAATTCATTTTTGAATACAACTTGTAATGTTGGATACAATTTAAAGGTTATTTTTATATAAAATTTAATGTACAATTTTTGGAGGCAAATGCCTGCACGTGCATTGCACGTACACGTGCAAAGTGCACTTCCTATGCATGCCAGTTGTGAGTTTGGAGGGAAACCAAAAATTTGAGTGGGATCATGGTGTGGTGGTTACTTGATTATGGGTGGTTAGTATAACTCCTCCTTAAATCTAAGCCATTTGCTCCTAACTCCTACTTCAATCTTAGCCATCCATTCTCCCATTTTTTTTAGTATAAATACCCCCCTCCCATGGCTAGTATTCTTGTGCAAATTAATTCTTCCAAACCTATAGTTCAATTACATTATCTAGTAGTTAGTAAGTAAGTGAAAGATTGAGAGATTGTGTGGATTTGTGCTTGCAACAAGAAGAGAAGGAGAGGCCGGCATCCAAGAAGGGGAGCTCTCGGTGTGGTGTGCTTGGAGACATGTGTGTGTGTCGACTAGGAGGAGGAGCACTCTCATTGCAAGGATATTCGTTTAGGAGGTTGCAAATTGTACTTTCTTCAATAAGGTGGGTAAATTTTCCCTATTTCTAAATAGGAATGCATGCTAGATTTAATTAGAAAAATGATGCATGAAAATGATTAATAAGAATGCACATTTAATTGGAAAAATGATCTATAATTGATTGAATTGTTGATGTGCAAATTGTATGTGTTTCTACTATTAAAATTCAAGTTGTGTGTGATATTATTATGGCTATGAATTGTGTAAAGAAACCTTCGTTAGTAGCATGAAATATTATGTGCAAAGATTAGTATATTGATAATGTCGCTTTATGTGCTAAATTGGAAAATTTTTGTTATGACGTTGTAACGAATGAATTAAGATGCAATTATTATGTTGGGAAATGAATAAGGGCAGAAAATTAGTATAGGGATTAATGAAATTATAATGTCGAAAAAGAATGTATTAGTGGTAGTATATCAAATTAACCAAATTGTATGGTAGAAATGTGTTAATTATTGAAAAATATGTTTAATTATTTGAGAAAATTATTCTCATATACTGGAGTGTAATTCATGATGGAAATGATTAATCTGGAATTTTTACAGTATGTTAGTAAGAACAACTTGAAATGAAATTTTCATGAACATCGATATATTTTAAATAACAGAGAGATTTGATTTAAATAAAGTTTAAGTTGTAATGGTGACAACCCGAGCCCATAGCTCGAGTGGTCGGGTCATTCTTAATCGCTACAGTATGTGTGGGGGTTTTCTCTGAGGTTGAGGGATCGAATCCCGTTGACACCATTCTTTTTATTTCGAACATTTCGAAAGAATCCGTTCGGCCGAAGAGCATTTAATGCTTTTCTCCCTTCTTCTAGACGGGTGTAGCACTCGGCCTAGTGGCTTGTGCCTTTGGTTGTTTCTCCTGTGGTCGCTGGTTCGACCATGGCTTTCGGCAGTTGTTTATGTTGTGGGAAAACAAATTTTTTTTGGATGTTTTGATAATCAAAAAATATGGAAAAAATATATTTTATTATCTTAAAAATATGGGGAGTTTATGAAAAATAAATTAAGGATTATTTGCATGAAGTGGAGCATGTTTAGAGAATAAAAGTAGAATTTAGAACTATAAATTCTACACTTGTATTTGTATAAAGTTGTAGCTTACAAAAGATTTAGAATGGAATATTGGAAAGGAAATACGAATAAAAAGGAATTATGTGTAGTAATGTGAATTATTCTCGTTGGAGAATAATGTGACAAATTATGAAATGTAAATATTCATCTTTGATTGAATAACTAGTGATGTGGTTTTTAATGTGAAAATAATATTTCATGAGTTACATGATGAATAGTTGAATTTAATGTATAATTATGGACTACTGAACGATTTAGAAATCATGATTGGAAAAGAGAAATACTTTTGAGTATGATAACTCAATATGTGAACTTATGAGTTGAAACACTCAACTTTAGAAATTGTGAATGGGAATTGAAACGAAAGAGTAGCTAAGTCTTCCCCTGCATTTGGAAAGAAAAGGAATGAAATTTGAAATGAAAGACCAAGGTTGGTCATGTTTGAATGAATGAATAAGTCCGGTTTAGTGGAGAGGCTAACTCTAGGGCTTTGATTTTGTTCATGATTCTGATAAAAACTAAGGATTAGTACATAGTGGAGACGTGATAAATGTAGGAGAAAAACATGAAAATGAGGGTCATTGGATTAGCGGCGTGAGAGTATTCACAGGCTGTCTTCACGATGCGTCGTGACATGACGTGGATACTGGTCCAGAGTACCGTCCCGGTGGCGACGCTTGTGGGATGTTTGGTGACTGCAAGAGGATCGTGTGCCATGAAGGAGGCTGAATTGCCACAGGCTGTCTTCACGATGCGTCGTGACATGACGTGGGGTTCCCCTCCAGGTTTTCTGTACACGTGCTTGTACTCATAGATCATCTAGGATACCTACCGTAATTACAGTAGTAGATTAAGTCATGGCGAGGGATTGAACCCTACCAAATGAAGAACGATTAAGGGTTTGCCCTCGGACCTATGTAGTATGGGATGCGTAGAATCCGAACAAGTGTGCATTAGTGTCATGTAACATAAATAACTGCATTAAAGACTAAGTGCACAATCACAACACGACATCAATAGGGTAGTCCCTTTAGTTTGAAATGTGACAAGTTTGTGTTTGCTAAATATGGAAAATAAGTTATACTATTTCCGGCATAGAGAGGATGGCCGTGTATAATGTTCGTCAGTTAAATAAACTGACGTACCCACAGTCTTATATGCAGGTAAATGACATGATAAAGATTAAAGAGGAACAGATGCTTAAAGATTATACAATGTTGTTGTACATTTATTTAATTGTTGTAAATTTTACTTCCGCTGTGCAATGTAAAGTGTAATATTTTTATGTAACTCTGATGTAAAGTGAAAAGTTCAAATTTTCTTGTAAAATTGTACTAAATGAAGTGGAAAGATCCTGTAGAACTCTCGAATTCAGTGTACTTGGGATTCGGGGCGTTATAGAGTGGTATCAGAGCCACGCTTTCACACTTGTACAAATTTATAAGGAACGACACCCTAGAAGTGGACATTAGAGTGTGTGTTTGAGTCTAGATATTTAAATGTAGGTGACTTACATTTGTCTTGCTCTATGACTTATGCTTCTTCCTCTCTATTTCTAAGATGGCTAATCACTTCGACCCTGCTGGAGACGACGACTGGCATATCTTCGAGGAAGAGTACCATCCTGGACAAGCAGATTTCAAGGAAGAGTACTACCCAGGACAAGCAGATTCTGACGGAGAAGAATGGCCTGAATCCCGAGAGATCACCCCACCTCCAGATTCATCTGATGACTCTTCTTCTGACGAAGAAGAAGAACCAGTTCCAAATAGTCTTGTGATATCTCTTCAGAGGCAGGTAGAAACACTGCGAGAGAGAGTCGAATTATTGGAGGCTCAATTGGCCAAGCGTAAGGACGACTTTTCTATTCTCAGTCATCGGGAATGGGAACTCGAGAAGAGGAAGAATCTGACCGATGTACTGAAGCATGAAGTTGATGAACTACAGGGAGAACTTCGAGAAGCGAAGAGGAACCGTAGGAGTTAGACTGTTGTAGCTTCTACTGTTTTCATTCTGATGTCAAGAAATATTTTTCAATTCGAATGTATAAAGTTTGAAATTTAATGAAATGCAAGTTGATTTAAAATTCATGTCTTATACTTCGAATTTAATAGATCTTTTGCATCTGGAAACGGAACTTGCAAGAGTCTGGATCTGGAAACGGAACTTGCGAGAGTCTGGATCTGGAAACAGAACTTGCGAGAGTCTATCAGACGCTCAACGCCGTGGCCATGAATCAGAACCAAGGAAGGGGACCTGCGAATCCGGTGCCCGAAGCGATTAAACTAGTAGAATCATTCAAACGAATGAAACCACCTATATTCGAAGGGAAGTCAGACCCTGATGCGGCTGACAACTGGATTCGTCAAGTAGAGATGATCTTTGAAGTGCTGGAGATCCCTGAAGGCAGTAAGGTCAAGTTGGCGACTCTGTAACTGGAGAAGGATGCGGCTGTGTGGTGGCAGTCGATGAAGAGGACAATGGGAGGCATAGTTCTCGGCTGGGAGGAATTTCTAGAAGAATTCCGAAGTCACTATTTCCCCTCCGACGTCTAAGAGAAGAAGGCTATGGAGTTTCTGTCACTACAGCAAGGTAGCATGTCAGTCAGGGAGTACGAGACCAAGTTTACTCAGCTCTCTAGGTATGTTCCAGAACTAGTGATGGATGAAGCGAAGAAGGCTCGTAAGTTCGAGCATGGATTGAGGCCGAGCTTGAGGTCCCGGATGATACCTCTTGGTATCAGAAGATTTGACAAGTTGGTCAAGAGAGCAGCAGCGACGGAAGCAAATATAGAGCAGTTTCATGTTGTTCAGAACCGGAGGAACAACTGGCAGTCTGGGAAGAGGCCCGCCAATTCTGGGATTTTCAAGGGGCAACCATCTGCACAAAGGTTCAAACCGACAGGGGCGAACGCTATTAGTGTGGCTAGAGGACCTGGGAATAATGTGGTGAGACCTCCTGCGATGACTTGCTTCAATTGTGGTGAGACGAGACATTACATGTCTCAATGCTCCAAGCCGCGAAATGTCATCCGTGGGGGATCAACTCAGCAGAATGGGAAGAGACCGTACCAACCAGGGCGAGTATTTGCCTTGACGGAAGCTGATGCTGATGAGGTTGATCATGTCATCACTGGAGAACTTTATCTTAATGGAATGAAAGCTGTTGTGTTGTTCGATACTGGATCCTCTCATACTTTTGTGTCTCCTAAATTTGCTAAAGTGTTGGGAGTTGAACCAAAGATTTTTCCAGGCAATATCTTAGCAGTAGCTACTCCATCAGGAGAAACTTTAACCACTGATCGGTACTATGCAGATTGCAAGATCGTGATTGGAGATCGAATCTTCAGGATTGATCTAATCGAGCTGACTATCTTGGGAGTTGATGTTATCATTGGCATTGATTGGATGTCGGTGTACAGTGCAAGCATCGAGTGCAAGACCAAGACGGTAACAGTGAAGGCTCCAGGTGGACCTGAAGTCACTTTCCAAGGGAAGAAGAAGTGTTCTAGGCTGGTGGCAGCTATCCGCAAGGAAGAGATCCCTGTGGAAGTGCAAGGGATTCCTGTGGTTCGGGACTATCCGACCGTGTTCTTGGATGATTTTCCTGGGTTACCCCCGCATCGTGATGTAGAGTTCAGCATCACTATTCAACCGGGAAGTGCACCCATTTCTAAGGCACCGTATAGGATGGCTCCAGTGGAACAGGATGAGGTGAAATGGCAGATTGAGGAACTGTTGGAGAAAGGCTTTATTCAACCTAGTACGTCACCTTGGGGAGCACCAGTACTTTTGGTAAAGAAGAAGGATGGGTCGATGAGAATGTGTATCGATTACCGGGAGCTGAATAAGGTCACTGTTCAGAATAAGTATCCTATTCCCCGAATTGATGACTTGTTCGATCATCTACAAGGAGCAGCTGTTTTCTCCAAAATAGATCTTCGATCAGGATATCACCAAGTTCGAGTGAAAGCTGAAGATGTGCACAAAACTGCATTTAGAACTCGACATGGGCATTACGAATTCTTAGTTATGCCATTTGGAGTGACGAATGCACCCGCAATCTTCATGGATTTGATGAACAGAATTCTGAGGCCGTTCATTGATTCTTTCGTCGTGGTGTTTATCGACGATATCTTTGTGTACTCCAAGTCAGAGGAGGAGCACACCGAGCATCTAGTAGCAGTTTTGAAGAAGCTGGAAGAGCAGAAGTTGTATGCCAAGCTATCCAAGTGTGATTTCTGGAAATCTGAAGTGGCATTCCTAGGTCACATCCTTTCTAAGGAGGGAGTGGCAACTGACCCTCAGTAGATAGAGACAGTGAGAGATTGGGCTAGGCCTACTACAGTGAAGGAAGTCAGAAGTTTTCTTGGAATGACTGGATACTACAGGAGATTCATTCAAGGTTATGCTCAGATAGTTGTACCGCTTACTGGTCTGACCAACAAGAATGTGAACTTCAAGTGGACCGGGCAATGTGAGGCAAGCTTTCAGGAGCTGAAAGAGAAACTGACTACTGCACCTATTTTGGCTTTGCCTAGTGCAGGTGTTGAGTATGATGTTTATAGCGATGCTTCACATCGTGGGCTTGGTTGTGTCTTAATGCAAGAAGAAAGAGTAATCGCTTATGGGTCTAGGCAACTACGACCGCATGAGAAGAATTACCCGACTCATGATCTGGAGTTGGCTACGATTATCTTTGCCCTGAAGCAATGGAGGCACTACGTGTACGGTGAGAAATTGAATATGTACACGGACCACAAGAGTTTGAAGTACATATATCAGCAGAGGGATCTGAATTTGAGGCAGCGGAGATGGTTGGAAGTTCTTGAGGATATGCGACCTGAGATCAAGTATCATCCTGGGAAGGCTAATGTTGTTGCTGATGCACTTAGTCGCAAGAGCAGTTTAGCCAGTTTGATTACAACTCAGAAGCATCTGATTGAGGGTTGGACCGAGCAGGTATTGAAGTTGTCTTACAAGGATTGGAAGCATCTTTAGCTCAGTTGAGGCTTCAGCCTACACTGAATGGAAGGATCATTGCAAGTCAGGAGGTTGATGCTGATATCTTGGAGATGAAGGAGCAGGTTGGTGTTGGCAGGTTTCCCGGATTTCAAATCAGGGATGGAGTGCTGTGGTTCGGAGATAGACTGTGTGTTCCAAATTAGGCGGACCTGAAAGAGAGTATTCTTCATGAGGCACATGCTGCTCTTTTATCGGTACATCCTGGGAGTACTAAGATGTACAAAGATATCAAACAGCATTTCTGGTGGTCAGATTTGAAGCGGGATGTGGCTGAATTTGTAGCGAAGTGTGAGGTTTTTCAGCAAGTCAAAGCCGAAAATCAGAGACCCGGAGGTCTATTACAGCCGTTACCTATTCCGAAATGGAAGTGGGATAACATCAGTATGGATTTCATCACGGGATTGCCTAAGAGTCCTAAGGGCAATGATGTGATTTGGGTTATAGTCGATCGACTGACCAAGTCCGCTCACTTTTTGGCGATGAAACTCACTGCTTCGATGGACAAGTTAGCCGAGTTGTATGTTGGCGAGATCGTCCGGCTTCATGGTGTTCCGTCAACTATTGTGTCTGATCGAGATGCGCGGTTTACTTCGCATTTCTAGAGGAGTCTTCAGACAGCTTTGGGTACCAAGACAGATTTCAGCACTGCTTTTCATCCGCAAACCGATGGGCAGACCGAGAGAGTCAACCGTATTCTTGAGGATATGCTTCGGTGTTGTATACTAGACTTTGGAGGCAGTTGGGAAAGGCATTTACCTTTGGTAGAGTTTGCCTACAACAACAGTTTTCAGGCTAGCATCGGGATGGCGCCGTACGAAGCTTTGTATGGCAGGAAGTGCAGGACTCCTGTTTGTTGGTATGAAGTTGCTCAGTTGTTTGGTCCTGAGCTTGTACAGCAAACTTCTGAGAAGATTGTTCTGATCAGGAAAAGGTTGGTGGAAGCTCAGAGCAGGCAGAAAGGCTATGCAGACAACCGGAGAAGGGACCTTGAGTTTGAGGTTGGTGACTTCGTCTTTCTGAAAGTATCACCCAGTAAAGGTGTGGTTCGATTTGGCAAAGGCGGGAAATTAGCCCCGAGGTTTATAGGCCCGTACAAGATATTGAAAAGGATCGGAAAAACTGCTTACCAGCTTGAGTTACCGGAAGAGTTATCTCAGGTGCACAATGTCTTTCATGTGTCTATGCTGAGAGGTTATATTCCAGATCCGAGTCATCATTTGCCTGAAATGCCGGAAGGTTTGCAGTTGGATCTGAATTACATCGAGTCTCCTGTCGAGATTATTGATCGTCGAGAAAAAGTCTTGAGGAATAAGACGATACCGATGGTCAAGGAAGTCTGGAGAAACCATTTGGTTGAAGAGGCTACTTGGGAGTCTGAGGAGAGGATGTTGAAGGATTATCCTGAGCTTTTTGTTTGATTGTATCTTTGTATTCTTTTGTGCTTGTTATTAGTGTTAGTGTTTGTTTTTCTCGCTCTTGACTGTAATTCCGGGGACGGAACTATTCTAAGGAGGGAGTGTTGTAATGCCCTGATTTTTCATTTAATGAAAAATTATTTTATTTTGCACGTAGTGTGCACGTGCAATATTTTTGGTAAATATTTTCATCATGATGAGTATAGATTTTTAAATATGTGCTTTTTAATTATTTGTTTTACAAAGCCTTCTTTCAATTAGACAAAAAGCCTTTTTTCTAAAAGCCCAAAATTTAATTCATTTATTTTTATTTTAAAATTATTATTTTGGCCCATAAACTAAAGCCCATGAGTTAATTCATTTTTGAATACAACTTGTAATGTTGGATACAATTTAAAGGTTATTTTTATATAAAATTTAATGTACAATTTTTGGAGGCAAATGCTTGCACGTGCATTGCACGTACACGTGCAAAGTGCACTTCGTATGCATGGCCGATTGTGAATTTGAGGGAAACCAAAAATTTGAGTGGGATCATGGTGTGGTGGTTACTTGATTATGGGTGGTTAGTATAACTCCTCCTTAAATCTAAGCCATTTGCTCCTAACTCCTACTTCAATCTTAGCCATCCATTCTCCCATTTTTTTTAGTATAAATACCCCCCTCCTATGGCTAGTATTCTTGTGCAAATTAATTCTTCCAAACCTATAGTTCAATTACATTATCTAGTAGTTAGTAAGTAAGTGAAAGATTGAGAGATTGTGTGGGTTTGTGCTTGCAACAAGAAGAGAAGGAGAGGCCGACATCCAAGAAGGGGAGCTCTCGGTGTGGTGTGCTTGGAGACATGTGTGTGCGTCGACTAGGAGGAGGAGCACTCTCATTGCAAGGACATTCGTTTAGGAGGTTGCAAATTGTACTTTCTTCAATAAGGTGGGTAAATTTTTCCTATTTCTAAATAGGAATGCATGCTAGATTTAATTAGAAAAATGATGCATGAAAATGATTAATAAGAATGCACATTTAATTGGAAAAATGATCTATAATTGATTGAATTGTTGATATGCAAATTGTATGTGTTTCTACTGTTAAAATTCAAGTTGTGTGCGATATTATTATGGCTATGAATTGTGTAAAGAAACCTTCGTTAGTAGCATGAAAAATTATGTGCAAAGATTAGTATATTGATAATGTCGCTTTATGTGCTAAATTGGAAAATTTTTGTTATGACGTTGTAACGAATGAATTAAGATGCAATTATTATGTTGGGAAATGAATAAGGGCAGAAAATTAGTATAGGGATTAATGAAATTATAATGTCGAAAAAGAATGTATTAGTGGTAGTATATCAAATTAACCAAATTGTATGGTAGAAATGTGTTAATTATTGAAAAATAGGTTTAATTATTTGAGAAAATTATTCTCATATACTGGAGTGTAATTCATGATGGAAATGATTAATCTGGAATTTTTACAGTATGTTAGTAAGAACAACTTGAAATGAAATTTTCATGAACATCGATATATTTTAAATAACAGAGAGATTTGATTTAAATAAAGTTTAAGTTGTAATGGTGACAACCCGAGCCCATAGCTCGAGTGGTCGGGTCATTCTTAATCGCTACAGTATGTGTGGGGGTTTTCTCTGAGGTTGAGGGATCGAATCCCGTTGACACCATTCTTTTTATTTCGAACATTTCGAAAGAATCCGTTCGGCCGAAGAGCATTTAATGCTTTTCTCCCTTCTTCTAGACGGGTGTAGCACTCGGCCTAGTGGCTTGTGCCTTTGGGTGTTTCTCCTGTGGTCGCTGGTTCGACCCTGGCTTTCGGCAGTTGTTTATGTTGTGGGAAAACAAATTTTTTTTGGATGTTTTGATAATCAAAAAATATGGAAAAAATATATTTTATGATCTTAAAAATATGGGGAGTTTATGAAAAATAAATTAAGGATTATTTGCATGAAGTGGAGCATGTTTAGAGAATAAAAGTAGAATTTAGAACTATAAATTCTACACTTGCATTTGTATAAAGTTGTAGCTTACAAAAGATTTAGAATGGAATATTGGAAAGGAAATACGAATAAAAAGGAATTATGTGTAGTAATGTGAATTATTCTCGTTGGAGAATAATGTGACAAATTATGAAATGTAAATATTCATCTTTGATTGAATAACTAGTGATGTGGTTTTTAATGTGAAAATAATATTTCATGAGTTACATGATGAATAGTTGAATTTAATGTATAATTATGGACTACTGAACGATTTAGAAATCATGATTGGAAAAGAGAAATACTTTTGAGTATGATAACTCAATATGTGAACTTATGAGTTGAAACACTCAACTTTAGAAATTGTGAATGGGAATTGAAACGAAAGAGTAGCTAAGTCTCCCCCTGCATTTGGAAAGAAATGGAATGAAATTTGAAATGAAAGACCAAGGTTGGTCATGTTTGAATGAATGAATAAGTCCGGTTTAGTGGAGAGGCTAACTCTAGGGCTTTGATTTTGTTCATGATTCTGATAAAAACTAAGGATTAGTACATAGTGGAGACGTGATAAATGTAGGAGAAAAACATGAAAATGAGGGCCATTGGATTGGCGGCGTGAGAGTATTCACAGGCTGTCTTCACGATGCGTCGTGACATGACGTGGATACTGGTCCAGAGTACCGTCCCGGTGGCGACGCTTGTGGGATGTTTGGTGACTGCAAGAGGATCGTGTGCCATGAAGGAAGCTGAATTGCCACAGGCTGTCTTCACGATGCGTCGTGACATGATGTGGGGTTCCCCTCCAGGTTTTCTGTACACGTGCTTGTACTCATAGATCATCTAGGATACCTACCGTAATTACAGTAGTAGATTAAGTCATGGCGAGGGATTGAACCCTACCAAATGAAGAACGATTAAGGGTTTGCCCTCGGACCTATGTAGTATGGGATGCGTAGAATCCGAACAAGTGTGCATTAGTGTCATGTAACATAAATAACTGTATTAAGGACTAAGTGCACAATCACAACACGACATCAATAGGGTAGTCCCTTTAGTTTGAAATGTGACAAGTTTGTGTTTGCTAAATATGAAAATAAGTTATACTATTTCCGGCATAGAGAGGATGGCCGTGTATAATGTTCGTCAGTTGAATAAACTGACGTACCCACAGTCTTATATGCAGGTAAATGACATGATAAAGATTAAAGAGGAACAGATGCTTAAAGATTATACAATGTTGTTGTACATTTATTTAATTGTTGTAAATTTTACTTCCGCTGTGCAATGTAAAGTGTAATATTTTTAAGTAACTCTGATGTAAAGTGAAAAGTTCAAATTTTCTTGTAAAATTGTACTAAATGAAGTGGAAAGATCCTGTAGAACTCTCGAATTCAGTGTACTTGGGATTCGGGGCGTTATAGAGTGGTATCAGAGCCACGCTTTCACACTTGTACAAATTTATAAGGAACGACACCCTAGAAGTGGACATTAGAGTGTGTGTTTGAGTCTAGATATTTAAATGTAGGTGACTTACATTTGTCTTGCTCTATGACTTATGCTTCTTCCTCTCTATTTCTAAGATGGCTGATCACTTCGACCCTGCTGGAGACGACGACTGGCATATCTTCGAGGAAGAGTACCATCCTGGACAAGCAGATTTCAAGGAAGAGTACTACCCAGGACAAGCAGATTCTGACGGAGAAGAATGGCCTGAATCCCGAGAGATCACCCCACCTCCAGATTCATCTGATGACTCTTCTTCTGACGAAGAAGAAGAACCAGTTCCAAATAGTCTTGTGATATCTCTTCAGAGACAGGTAGAAACACTGCGAGAGAGAGTCGAATTATTGGAGGCTCAATTGGCCAAGCGTAAGGACGACTTTTCTATTCTCAGTCATCGGGAATGGAAACTCGAGAAGAGGAAGAATCTGACCGATGTGCTGAAGGATGAAGTTGATGAACTACGGGGAGAACTTCGAGAAGCGAAGAGGAACCGTAGGAGTTAGACTGTTGTAGCTTCTACTGTTTTCATTCTGATGTCAAGAAATATTTTTCAATTCGAATGTATAAAGTTTGAAATTTAATGAAATGCAAGTTGATTTAAAATTCATGTCTTATACTTCGAATTTAATGGATCTTTTGCATCTGGAAACGGAACTTGCAAGAGTCTGGATCTGGAAACGGAACTTGCGAGAGTCTGGATCTGGAAACGGAACTTGCGAGAGTCTATCAGACGCTCAACGCCGTGGCCATGAATCAGAACCAAGGAAGGGGACCTGCGAATCCGGTGCCCGAAGCGATTAAACTAGTAGAATCATTCAAACGAATGAAACCACCTATATTCGAAGGGAAGTCAGACCCTGATGCGGCTGACAACTGGATTCGTCAAGTAGAGATGATCTTTGAAGTGCTGGAGACCCCTGAAGGCAGTAAGGTCAAGTTGGCGACTCTGCAACTGGAGAAGGATGCGGCTGTGTGGTGGCAGTCGATGAAGAGGACAATGGGAGGCATAGTTCTCGGCTGGGAGGAATTTCTAGAAGAATTCCGAAGTCACTATTTCCCCTCCGACGTCTAAGAGAAGAAGGCTATGGAGTTTCTGTCACTACAGCAAGGTAGCATGTCAGTCAGGGAGTACGAGACCAAGTTTACTCAGCTCTCTAGGTATGTTCCGGAACTAGTGATGGATGAAGCGAAGAAGGCTCGTAAGTTCGAGCATGGATTGAGGCCGAGCTTGAGGTCCCGGATGATACCTCTTGGTATCAGAAGATTTGATAAGTTGGTCAAGAGAGCAGCAGCGACGGAAGCAAATATAGAGCAGTTTCATGTTGTTCAGAACCGGAGGAACAAATGGTAGTCTGGGAAGAGGCCCGCCAATTCTGGGATTTTCAAGGGGCAACCATCTGCACAAAGGTTCAAACCGACAGGGGCGAACGCTATTAGTGTGGCTAGAGGACCTGGGAATAATGTGGTGAGACCTCCTGCGATGACTTGCTTCATTTGTGGTGAGACGAGACATTACATGTCTCAATGCTCCAAGCTGCGAAATGTCATCCGTGGGGGATCAACTCAGCAGAATGGGAAGAGACCGTACCAACCAGGGCGAGTATTTGCCTTGACGGAAGCTGATGCTGATGAGGTTGATCATGTCATCACTGGAGAACTTTATCTTAATGGAATGAAAGCTGTTGTGTTGTTCGATACTGGATCCTCTCATACTTTTGTGTCTCCTAAATTTGCTAAAGTGTTGGGAGTTGAACCAAAGATTTTTCCATGCAATATCTTAGCAGTAGCTACTCCATCAGGAGAAACTTTAACCACTGATCGGTACTATGCAGATTGCAAGATCGTGATTGGAGATCGAATCTTCAGGATTGATCTAATCGAGCTGACTATCTTGGGAGTTGATGTTATCATTGGCATTGATTGGATGTCGGTGTACAGTGCAAGCATCGAGTGCAAGACCAAGACGGTAACAGTGAAGGCTCCAGGTGGACCTGAAGTCACTTTCCAAGGGAAGAAGAAGTGTTCTAGGCTGGTGGCAGCTATCCGCAAGGAAGAGATCCCTGTGGAAGTGCAAGGGATTCCTGTGGTTCGGGACTATCCGACCGTGTTCTTGGATGATTTTCCTGGGTTACCCCCGCATCGTGATGTAGAGTTCAGCATCACTATTCAACCGGGAAGTGCACCCATTTCTAAGGCACCGTATAGGATGGCTCCAGTGGAACAGGATGAGGTGAAATGGCAGATTGAGGAACTGTTGGAGAAAGGCTTTATTCAACCTAGTACGTCACCTTGGGGAGCACCAGTACTTTTGGTAAAGAAGAAGGATGGGTCGATGAGAATGTGTATCGATTACCGGGAGCTGAATAAGGTCACTGTTCAGAATAAGTATCCTATTCCCCGAATTGATGACTTGTTCGATCATCTACAAGGAGCAGCTGTTTTCTCCAAAATAGATCTTCGATCAGGATATCACCAAGTTCGAGTGAAAGCTGAAGATGTGCACAAAACTGCATTTAGAACTCGACATGGGCATTACGAATTCTTAGTTATGCCATTTGGAGTGACGAATGCACCCGCAATCTTCATGGATTTGATGAACAGAATTCTGAGGCCGTTCATTGATTCTTTCGTCGTGGTGTTTATCGACGATATCTTTGTGTACTCCAAGTCAGAGGAGGAGCACACCGAGCATCTAGCAGCAGTTTTGAAGAAGCTGGAAGAGCAGAAGTTGTATGCCAAGCTATCCAAGTGTGATTTCTGGAAATCTGAAGTGGCATTCCTAGGTCACATCCTTTCTAAGGAGGGAGTGGCAACTGACCCTCAGAAGAAGAGACAGTGAGAGATTGGGCTAGGCCTACTATAGTGAAGGAAGTCAGAAGTTTTCTTGGAATGACTGGATACTACAGGAGATTCATTCAAGGTTATGCTCAGATAGTTGTACCGCTTACTGATCTGACCAACAAGAATGTGAACTTCAAGTGGACCGGGCAATGTGAGGCAAGCTTTCAGGAGCTGAAAGAGAAACTGACTACTGCACCTATTTTGGCTTTGCCTAGTGCAGGTGTTGAGTATGATGTTTATAGCGATGCTTCACATCGTGGGCTTGGTTGTGTCTTAATGCAAGAAGAAAGAGTAATCGCTTATGGGTCTAGGCAACTACGACCGCATGAGAAGAATTACCCGACTCATGATCTGGAGTTGGCTACGATTATCTTTGCCCTGAAGCAATGGAGGCACTACGTGTACGGTGAGAAATTGAATATGTACACGGACCACAAGAGTTTGAAGTACATATATCAGCAGAGGGATCTGAATTTGAGGCAGCGGAGATGGTTGGAAGTTCTTGAGGATATGCGACCTGAGATCAAGTATCATCCTGGGAAGGCTAATGTTGTTGCTGATGCACTTAGTCGCAAGAGCAGTTTAGCCAGTTTGATTACAACTCAGAAGCATCTGATTGAGGGTTGGACCGAGCAGGTATTGAAGTTGTCTTACAAGGATTGGAAGCATCTTTAGCTCAGTTGAGGCTTCAGCCTACACTGAATGGAAGGATCATTGCAAGTCAGGAGGTTGATGCTGATATCTTGGAGATGAAGGAGCAGGTTGGTGTTGGCAGGTTTCCCGGATTTCAAATCAGGGATGGAGTGCTGTGGTTCGGAGATAGACTGTGTGTTCCAAATTAGGCAGACCTGAAAGAGAGTATTCTTCATGAGGCACATGCTGCTCTTTTATCGGTACATCCTGGGAGTACTAAGATGTACAAAGATATCAAACAGCATTTCTGGTGGTCAGATTTGAAGCGGGATGTGGCCGAATTTGTAGCGAAGTGTGAGGTTTTTCAGCAAGTCAAAGCCGAAAATCAGAGACCCGGAGGTCTATTACAGCCGTTACCTATTTCGAAATGGAAGTGGGATAACATCAGTATGGATTTCATCACGGGATTGCCTAAGAGTCCTAAGGGCAATGATGTGATTTGGGTTATAGTCGATCGACTGACCAAGTCCGCTCACTTTTTGGCGATGAAACTCACTGCTTCGATGGACAAGTTAGCCGAGTTGTATGTTGGCGAGATCGTCCGGCTTCATGGTGTTCCGTCAACTATTGTGTCTGATCGAGATGCGCGGTTTACTTCGCATTTCTGGAGGAGTCTTCAGACAGCTTTGGGTACCAAGACAGATTTCAGCACTGCTTTTCATCGGCAAACCGATGGGCAGACCGAGAGAGTCAACCGTATTCTTGAGGATATGCTTCGGTGTTGTATACTAGACTTTGGAGGCAGTTGGGAAAGGCATTTACCTTTGGTAGAGTTTGCCTACAACAACAGTTTTCAGGCTAGCATCGGGATGGCGCCGTACGAAGCTTTGTATGGCAGGAAGTGCAGGACTCCTGTTTGTTGGTATGAAGTTGCTCAGTTGTTTGGTCCTGAGCTTGTACAGCAAACTTCTGAGAAGATTGTTCTGATCAGGAAAAGGTTGGTGGAAGCTCAGAGCAGGCAGAAAGGCTATGCAGACAACCGGAGAAGGGACCTTGAGTTTGAGGTTGGTGACTTCGTCTTTCTGAAAGTATCACCCAGTAATGGTGTGGTTCGATTTGGCAAAGGCGGGAAATTAGCCCCGAGGTTTATAGGCCCGTACAAGATATTGAAAAGGATCGGAAAAACTGCTTACCAGCTTGAGTTACCGGAAGAGTTATCTCAGGTGCACAATGTCTTTCATGTGTCTATGCTAAGAGGTTATATTCCAGATCCGAGTCATCATTTGCCTGAAGTGCCGGAAGGTTTGCAGTTGGATCTGAATTACATCGAGTCTCCTGTCGAGATTGTTGATCGTCGAGAAAAAGTCTTGAGGAATAAGACGATACCGATGGTCAAGGAAGTCTGGAGAAACCATTTGGTTGAAGAGGCTACTTGGGAGTCTGAGGAGAGGATGTTGAAGGATTATCCTGAGCTTTTTGTTTGATTGTATCTTTGTATTCTTTTGTGCTTGTTATTAGTGTTAGTGTTTGTTTTTCTCGCTCTTGACTGTAATTCCGGGGACGGAACTATTCTAAGGAGGGAGTGTTGTAATGCCCTGATTTTTCATTTAATGAAAAATTATTTTATTTTGCACGTAGTGTGCACGTGCAATATTTTTGGTAAATATTTTCATCATGATGAGTATAGATTTTTAAATATGTGCTTTTTAATTATTTGTTTTACAAAGCCTTTTTTCAATTAGACAAAAAGCCTTTTTTCTAAAAGCCCAAAATTTAATTCATTTATTTTTATTTTAAAATTATTATTTTGGCCCATAAACTAAAGCCCATGAGTTAATTCATTTTTGAATACAACTTGTAATGTTGGATACAATTTAAAGGTTATTTTTATATAAAATTTAATGTACAATTTTTGGAGGCAAATGCTTGCACGTGCATTGCACGTACACGTGCAAAGTGCACTTCGTATGCATGGCCGATTGTGAATTTGAGGGAAACCAAAAATTTGAGTGGGATCATGGTGTGGTGGTTACTTGATTATGGGTGGTTAGTATAACTCTTCCTTAAATCTAAGTCATTTGCTCCTAACTCCTACTTCAATCTTAGCCATCCATTCTCCCATTTTTTTTAGTATAAATACCCCCCTCCTATGGCTAGTATTCTTGTGCAAATTAATTCTTCCAAACCTATAGTTCAATTACATTATCTAGTAGTTAGTAAGTAAGTGAAAGATTGAGAGATTGTGTGGGTTTGTGCTTGCAACAAGAAGAGAAGGAGAGGCCGACATCCAAGAAGGGGAGCTCTCGGTGTGGTGTGCTTGGAGACATGTGTGTGCGTCGACTAGGAGGAGGAGCACTCTCATTGCAAGGACATTCGTTTAGGAGGTTGCAAATTGTACTTTCTTCAATAAGGTGGGTAAATTTTTCCTATTTCTAAATAGGAATGCATGCTAGATTTAATTAGAAAAATGATGCATGAAAATGATTAATAAGAATGCACATTTAATTGGAAAAATGATCTATAATTGATTGAATTGTTGATGTGCAAATTGTATGTGTTTCTACTGTTAAAATTCAAGTTGTGTGCGATATTATTATGGCTATGAATTGTGTAAAGAAACCTTCGTTAGTAGCATGAAAAATTATGTGCAAAGATTAGTATATTGATAATGTCGCTTTATGTGCTAAATTGGAAAATTTTTGTTATGACGTTGTAACGAATGAATTAAGATGCAATTATTATGTTGGGAAATGAATAAGGGCAGAAAATTAGTATAGGGATTAATGAAATTATAATGTCGAAAAAGAATGTATTAGTGGTAGTATATCAAATTAACCAAATTGTATGGTAGAAATGTGTTAATTATTGAAAAATAGGTTTAATTATTTGAGAAAATTATTCTCATATACTGGAGTGTAATTCATGATGGAAATGATTAATCTGGAATTTTTACAGTATGTTAGTAAGAACAACTTGAAATGAAATTTTCATGAACATCGATATATTTTAAATAACAGAGAGATTTGATTTAAATAAAGTTTAAGTTGTAATGGTGACAACCCGAGCCCATAGCTCGAGTGGTCGGGTCATTCTTAATCGCTACAGTATGTGTGGGGGTTTTCTCTGAGGTTGAGGGATCGAATCCCGTTGACACCATTCTTTTTATTTCGAACATTTCGAAAGAATCCGTTCGGTCGAAGAGCATTTAATGCTTTTCTCCCTTCTTCTAGACGGGTGTAGCACTCGGCCTAGTGGCTTGTGCCTTTGGTTGTTTCTCCTGTGGTCGCTGGTTCGACCCTGGCTTTCGGCAGTTGTTTATGTTGTGGGAAAACAAATTTTTTTTGGATGTTTTGATAATCAAAAAATATGGAAAAAATATATTTTATTATCTTAAAAATATGGGGAGTTTATGAAAAATAAATTAAGGATTATTTGCATGAAGTGGAGCATGTTTAGAGAATAAAAGTAGAATTTAGAACTATAAATTCTACACTTGCATTTGTATAAAGTTGTAGCTTACAAAAGATTTAGAATGGAATATTGGAAAGGAAATACGAATAAAAAGGAATTATGTGTAGTAATGTGAATTATTCTCGTTGGAGAATAATGTGACAAATTATGAAATGTAAATATTCATCTTTGATTGAATAACTAGTGATGTGGTTTTTAATGTGAAAATAATATTTCATGAGTTACATGATGAATAGTTGAATTTAATGTATAATTATGGACTACTGAACGATTTAGAAATCATGATTGGAAAAGAGAAATACTTTTGAGTATGATAACTCAATATGTGAACTTATGAGTTGAAACACTCAACTTTAGAAATTGTGAATGGGAATTGAAACGAAAGAGTAGCTAAGTCTCCCCCTGCATTTGGAAAGAAATGGAATGAAATTTGAAATGAAAGACCAAGGTTGGTCATGTTTGAATGAATGAATAAGTCCGGTTTAGTGGAGAGGCTAACTCTAGGGCTTTGATTTTGTTCATGATTCTGATAAAAACTAAGGATTAGTACATAGTGGAGACGTGATAAATGTAGGAGAAAAACATGAAAATGAGGGCCATTGGATTGGCGGCGTGAGTGTATTCACAGGCTGTCTTCACGATGCGTCGTGACATGATGTGGATACTGGTCCAGAGTACCGTCCCGGTGGCGACGCTTGTGGGATGTTTGGTGACTGCAAGAGGATCGTGTGCCATGAAGGAGGCTGAATTGTCACAGGCTGTCTTCACGATGCGTCGTGACATGACGTGGGGTTCCCCTCCAGGTTTTCTGTACACGTGCTTGTACTCATAGATCATCTAGGATACCTACCGTAATTACAGTAGTAGATTAAGTCATGGCGAGGGATTGAACCCTACCAAATGAAGAACGATTAAGGGCTTGCCCTCGGGCCTATGTAGTATGGGATGCGTAGAATCCGAACAAGTGTGCATTAGTGTCATGTAACATAAATAACTGCATTAAGGACTAAGTGCACAATCACAACACGACATCAATAGGGTAGTCCCTTTAGTTTGAAATGTGACAAGTTTGTATTTGCTAAATATGGAAAATAAGTTATATTATTTCCGGCATAGAGAGGATGGTCGTGTATAATGTTCGTCGGTTGAATAAACTGACGTACCCACAGTCTTATATGCAGGTAAATGACATGATAAAGATTAAAGAGGAACAGATGCTTAAAGATTATACAATGTTGTTGTACATTTATTTAATTGTTATAAATTTTACTTCCGCTGTGCAATGTAAAGTGTAATATTTTTATGTAACTCTGATGTAAAATGAAAAGTTCAAATTTCCTTGTAAAATTGTACTAAATGAAGTGGAAAGATCCTGTAGAACTCTCGAATTCAGTGTACTTGGGATTCGGGGCGTTACAGCTGGCACCTCTTCTATTATTGTTAACAGTAAGGAAGGCAACAAATTCAAGTGTAAGTGCGATCTCCGTCAGGGTGATCCTATCTCCTTTCTCATGTTCACTCTAGTGGCGGATGTCTTCAGTAAATTGCTTAAGAATGCCTGGGACGCTAATGCTATTGAGGGTCTTGGCAGTTTCCACAGCTTTCGGGGTGTTCTCAACCTTCAATATGCAGATGACACTATAATTTTTGCCAAACCCAATGGGTGCTCTCTTCGTAACCTTAAACTCCTTTTTCACATCTTCAAAAGAGTGTCTGGCTTATCGATTAACTTCCACAAATCCTCGGTTCTTTGGCTTGGAGGTTCTAACAATCGCCAACTTGAGATTGCCAATTTCTTCAATTGTAAAGCAACGTCCTTTCCGATTAAGTATCTTGGCATCCCTTTGTGTTGGGGCAAGCTGCACAAATCGGACTGGCTCCCGATGATCGACAAAGTTAAGTCCAAACTTAATGTGTGGACCGGTAAAAACCTCTCTAGAGGTGGCCGATTGATCTTGGTGAATGTGGTCCTCACTTCTATCCCCTTATATATGATGTCTTTTTTCTACGTTCCTTCTTGGGTTATCAACAGGATTGACCAAATCAGAAGAAATTTCTTCTGGTCTAGCTCTGACTCTTATAGAGCCGGTTCTCATCTCTGTAGCTGGAAGTTGGTTTGCACCTCCAAGGCAGCTGGAGGGTTGGGTGTTCTCTATCTTAGAAATCAAAACTTAGCGTTATTGGCTAAATGGTAATGGAGAATTCTTAAGGAAGATCATCTTCCCTGGGGACGTCTGATTTCCAATATTTGCTTCCGACGCCACAAGGTTTTGGAATTCCGTCCCTCTCTTTCCTCTAGAGCTTCGTCATTTTGGAAACGGGTGTGAAAAGTTGTAGGCCCTTTCCGTCGTGGCATTTTCCATGTTTGTGCTGATGGTTCGAAGACCCAGTTCTGGACCGACCTGTGGATTGGCAACCTGAAGCTGGCCTCAGCTTATCCGACTCTTTTCTGTCTCCCTCTCAACCCTGATGCCAAAGTTTCGGACTATCTTACAGTCCATAACAACAACAAACACTGGTCTATTCCGTTCTCTTCTGACCTCCCCTCCAATCTTGAGCCGGACCTCTTACACCTTCTTCAGCTCTTATACAGCTACGCTTGGCATCCCAAAGAGGATTTTGTTTGGCGTTGGACCAACTCTGGCTCCTTTTTGGTTAAATCTTTTTATAACTTTCTTAATCACAGAGGTTTCTCCTCTCCTTTCACTAAACATATTTGGAGTTCCTGTGCTCCGCTTAAGGCTAAAATCCTATCTTGGCTCGCTATTAACAATAGGCTCCTTACTGTTGATGTGCTCAATAAGAGGAATCTAGTTATAGGTCAGTTATGTTCTTTCTGCTCTCTTGGTCACGAAGACATTGATCACCTATTTTTACATTGTGATTTTATCCGTCCTTTATGCAGATATGCCTTCTGGCTTGGCAGGTTCCTTCTCTTCCCACCTCCTTCCTTGCTATCTGGAACCGTCAGCTAGTAGGTAAAAATTTTCGCAAGTCCTGGTTTCTTTCTACTATGACTATTATTTGGGTTATCTGGATTGAAAGAAATAACCGTATTTTTAATAATTCTGTAAGCCTATTGATACTATAGTTGATGAGTTCATTTTTTTCTCTAAGCATTGGTCTTCTGCTCTCCCCCTTCACAAAGTCCAACGGTTAAGCCTTTATAGGCTTGACGACACTGCAATTTTTTACGTTCTGTCTTCATTACTTCTACTATTTTGAATATCGATATTCGTTAATTTCTGTGGCTGTTGATTCTCTTGCAGGGATGACGTTCTCTGCTGTAGTCCAGATGCTTTTTTTTGTTTTTTGGCGGATGTTAGGTAGCATCATTGTGCGCTACTTCTTGCCTGGGCCAGGGGAGCCTTTCTCTGATGGCTCTCTGATGTTTTTTGGTTAATTTTGGTTGCTTGGGCTTTGCTTGTCCTTTGCTCCCCCTGTAGAACTGCCGCTGTTCTAAGTTTCTGTCTTATGTCTCTGCTTTGGCTATGCTTTTAATTAATGTTCAGCTTATACTTTGGTTATTTCCTAATTGCTACTTTTTCACTGCTCTGCGTATGTTCCGTCTCTTACTGTGCTTGATGTGTTTACTTCTCTCTGCCATTTATTGTTTATGGCCTGAGTTGCATGTGCGATTCTGTTTTTGCGATCTTCTGTGTCTGCTTTTGATGGACTGAGGTTGAAATGTTGTGACGGGGCTACTATTGCTCCTGTTCTTATCTGGGTATTTTCATTTCATTTTCTGAGTTCGGGGTTAGGCCCTGCGCGGTTTACGCTTATTTGTTGCTTGTTGGATTGCCCCTTTTGTGCTCGTTGCTGCTTGTAGTACTGGTCCTCCTATAGGTGCCACTGCCTTGGTTGCAGTCTCAGTGTTCAATTTGGCTATGTTTTTGGTGAGCGCTGTCAGGGTTGGAGTTGGCTTCATCGGCAGGCTGTTCTAACTCTGAGCGGGTGTTTGGAGGGGCTTCCCATCGCCCTCTATGCTGCTTGGCTGATGATGTCCTAAAGGGTTCTAGGGCGTCTGCAGGTTTGTTGCCTGTTTGGTTTAGCTTTCTCTGTTTCCTTGCCTTGGTTGTATTCTTTTTTGTATAGCTGCTGCCTGGTTGATTATAGTTTTACTACTTGTAAACTTGGACGTTGTATGCTTCTCCTTTTGGTTAGCAATATATTTTTTTGGGCTAGAGCCGTAAGGCTCTATCCGTGATTTCAAAAAAAATCCATTTTTCTATTTATTAAATCGAACTAATTATTTAAAAATTCGAACAAATTAATTAAAAAGTTCTAAAAATAATTATAAATTCAGAAAAAATGTTTTAAATTTTGTGAAAAATAATTGTTAATTAGAACAATTAATTAATATTTTTCAAAAATTAATTGTTACTTCGCAAATTGAATAAATAATTCGAAAAATAATTGATAAATCAGGAAAAATCTTCAGAAAATCCAAAAAGTTCTACAACCAAATCTGAGTTTTATACAAGCTTAAAGGAGGCATCATTAAACCCAGTGTGAGAATCTAACACGCCCGAGAACTCTGATACAATCCTGTACGCCATTAAAACAAGAAAACGACTCCTCAAATCATGTTGAACTCAGTCTTTGGGAGTGGGGGGCTCGTGATACGGCTAAAAATAGGGTTAAATTGGGATCGTTCGGATCGGGCACAAATCTTGAAGCTCTTAGGGATAAAATGGTAATTTCCACCATAAACGGGTCTGAAATGGGAACTGAGTCTTTTCCAAGCCCAATGACCCAAAAAGGGGTATGTCCTACTGGGTAAGGGTGACGGCCCATTACAAACCAGCCCAGGATATTTAAAGAGTAATTCAAATTCATGGTTATCTCTAAAAGACGGTTTAAACCAAATCTCTTATCATGAAACGGTTTAAACACTGTTTTTTATCCAAAACCACCGGGGCATAGAGATAAATGATTATCTCTAAACTATCTCTTAAGGCAACTATAAATACTCCCTTTCCCTACCAAAAAAAGGTAATCAATATTTTTTCCACATAGTGCTTTCTCATAATCTTCCTGATTACTGACTTGAGCGTCAAAAGGTTCATCACTGAGATCCATCCCGGTGTTTCGAACTATTTCCAGGTAAGCGGCAACGGCCAGAAACAGTCAAATGCCCGCAAGAAGTCAACGGCTTCGCTTTTATTGTTTCTTGAAGAATTCACAAATCATCTATTTGCTCCCATACCGAAATTAGTAGCAATACCCCCCAAACACAATAGGAGTCAACCAAACTGGTGTAAGTATAATCTACAAGGTTAGTTACTAAAATAAATAATAATAAAGAAATTAAAGAACTTACGAATATAATGATAATTAAATTTAACCTGAAATTAAACATGTAGACATAGTAAAAGTAATTTTGCACAAAAGTAATCTTTCGAATCTTTAACCAATCTACATATCCATTTCCACCCACTCTACCTTGAAGTTGTGCCTCGGCAGGTAGTTCCCACCATTTCCTTAGAAATAGCAGCCGAGTAGTTCCTCGACACAATTCCAAGGCGTACCAAACTCATATCATGTCATGTTTTTATTTTAATGTCCATTCTCATCACATAATATCACTTACTTTTATTTTTCATCACATAATACACTTTACTTTATTTTTCATTCACAGAATACATCATATTGTACTGTTTATTCTTATAATATATCTTGCTTTATTTTTTATCTTATAATACTTTCTGCACTTATCATTCCCATAATACATAACATACTTTCTTTACTTTTTATACTTATTCTCATAACAAATTTTCTTCACTTTTCATATTTATTTTCATAACACAATTCCTTCACTTTTCGTATTCATTCTCATACATACTTTCTTTACTTTTCATATTCATTTGCATACTCATAACACATTTTCTTTACTTTTTCCTTCTCATTTTGTATCATACACTTTCTTCATATTCTCATATTTATTTCATATCATACACTTTCTTTAATTTCTCATTATCATTTCATATTACCATGTACTTTACTTTAATATCCATTTATCAGTGCCCACATCATCACCAAATTGATCACTGCCCACCAAGGATCTTACGCATCGCTGCCACTAAGGGTCTTACGCAAACACCGCACCACAAGCCGATAACTTTGGTATTAGGAGGTCTAGCCCAAACCCCCGTGATTTTGTAGGCACTGATCAACAAATATTTACTTTTATAATCATTTTCATCTCATTATTTTATCTCGATATATATATTATAACATATCCGACATATACCACATTATTTATCTTATCATTGTATCACATATTATCTTGTCATATTATCACATGTCATGAATACACCATGTTATGTATCTTGTTGCATTATCATATATCATGCATACACTGTGCTATTCACTCACATCATATTATAGTATAAAATTTCAATTTATGTGCATATCATATATATATCATACCTATGAATGCACAACTCCATAAATTTACACGCTTTTAATATCATGCAGATAAATGCACATTTCTCACCACATGATTATATAACTATATTTATACCTCTTATGTATAAGCATAACTTTAACCATACAGTATTGTCAATGTATGACTATATATATATATATATATATATATATATATATATATATATATATATATATATATATATATATATCTCCCGGAATATCTTCATATATCCCCTTTATCAAATAAATTACACAACTCCATGTTTATAAATATAACTTTAGCAAAATATATATATCTTCCGTAATCTATATAATAAAACACAAAAAAAGCTATCAAGTGGCTATCCTTCAATTCTCCCAAAAATCAAAGGTCCAGATCTAATCTTACAAAACATATTTTCCCCCCTAAAAGTTTCCCCCCAAAACTCAAATTCAAATCCCCCACCCAAAACAACTCCTATATTTATTTATTTTTTTTCTCTCTCTCTCTCCTTCCCTCTTCTATTCAAAAAATTAAGAAAATAAAAAGTTTTAAAAATTTAAAAAAAAATTAAAAAACTAAAAAATTAAAAAAATTAAAAACTTTAAAAATAATTCAAAAAAAAATCAAAAAAATCAAATAATATATTTTTTGTTGGACCATCAAAAGTTTCTCATATAATATGTTTGCTACTTCAATTAATTTACTAGACCTCCAAAACTATTTTATATAATCAAACAAGATGCACCGTTCCGAAGACGTGTCGTAGGCACGTGTCAACAGGCAAACCTAGTATATTCATATCTTCCATAAAATATATAGTCTCCATAGTGCCATTAGTACTAAAATTACCAAGACACAATATTTTATTTTAACATTATTATTGTCACATATACATATATTCCTTCAGTACACAAATGCACAATTATATTTTTCTCCTTTCAGTGCCCACACAACTGACCTCCTCGTACAACACAGAGATCTCTGTGCCTCCCTCCGTACACTTCAATCCCGCTAACCCACCATTTCACCCAGATCTAGGTGTCCTAAAATCTAACATTAGTGGGTTGGATTGAAAGTACGGTTGCACGCATTTCCTACCAAGATTAAAGCCAGAAAGCTAGTCAAAAACAAGTATAATACACGGATTGCTGCCACATAGGTCTTACGCATCTGAGGCTACGTCTTCCTCCTGGCTCTATACCAGCGAAGGAAAACTCTTGTTCCCCAAATAAAATTCGGGGTCATATATAACTCTTGTTCCCCAAATATAAATTTGGAGCAATATATAACTCCTGTTCCTGGGTGTATCCCGGGCATGTGGGGTCTAGCTTAAACCCCTGGAAGATTGTGCGACACTACAATAGTAAATTATCTCCTTTATATCTCTGCATATATATATTTCCTGTATATCTCCATATATAAAGATATATCTTTTATAATTTCTCCTTACAATTAAATTTCACCTTATTATAAAATTTCTCCTTTATTATATATTTTCTCCTTTATAATACAAATTTCTCCTTTTCATTACTGTATATACGTATATATCCTTTATATTTTCAGATGTAAGTATATCTCATTTATATCTCCACTAGGTATGCCCGTGTGCACGTTCCTACGGCACGTATGCGGAATGATACAACATATGAAAAATCATGTAAACAGTAAGGGATGATTTATATAGATGTTTATTTGCTAGTAGACATTGATGTATTGATGTACTTTTAAGTAGAATTATGAAGTGACCTTGATGTTTATTGGTTTGTATATTGTAGGATTATTTGTCAACAACTCGTGATTCAAAAATAGTATTGTGAATCTACAACAGTAGTGAATCAGAAATTCCTTGCTATGTGTGACATGAGCATAAGAGATTTCTTTTTTAATTTTGTCATGCCCCGCTTCCCAAAAAGAGAATACGGAATACGGATACGTAACTAAGTCCAGCGAATGATTTTCATCATCCATAAGCTGTCAGGATCTTTACAACATTTCACAAGAATAATCAGAGTAAGAAGCAAGAGAAGTCAACCACGCATGCATAAATGAGTCAATACAAACATAATTTACTTGAAACAAAATTTAATAATCTCAAATAAACTAGATCTTAACAAGTTAATAATTCTGGGTGACATTGCCCAATACAAAATAATCCAAGTAACAGATATAATTATTCAAATAAGCAACAGGAAATAATAATAATAGCAAAATTCCAGCATTTAGAATCTCATATCACTTACTCCATCGGGCAACTGATCACCATAATCTGCAATTTAACAAACTGCAGGAAAAGGAAAGAGAAACAAAAGCCCGTCAATACAAGTTATGGGGTGCTTGAAGTGCAGGCACAAGTACAAGAAAAGAATAAACAAATATAGTGTAACAGCGGAAGCAAACATAGCATGGAATAGACATGACAACAAATAGAACAACTAGCATGGCAAGATGAACAAGTGCAAGTGGCATGTAACAAGTGCCAAGTAAACATGTATCATGTAAACAAGTAACGAGTAACAAGTGTCCAGTAATCATGTATCAAGTATCATGTACAAGTAACAAGTAGCGAGTGTCAAGTATCAAGTATCAAGTATCATGTGCAAGTAACAAGTAGCGAGTGTCAAGTATCAAGTATCAAGTATCATGTGCAAGTAACAAGTAGCGAGTGTCAAGTATCAAGTATCAAGTATCATGTGCAAGTAACAAGTAGCGAGTGTCCATCACTAAGGCATATGAATCCTTCAATAGTTGTGTGAAGTCAGCGATAGGTAACGGCAGACTCTCCAGGTTTTGGTGGGATAAGTGGTGTGCGGATCACACACACAGGGTGGCCAGACTCCACCTTTTCTTCAAAAAAAACAAACAAAAAAAAAAGTAGCGAGTGTCAAGTATCAAGTATCAAGTATCATGTGCAAATAACAAGTAGCGAGTGTCAAGTATCAAGTAACAAGTAACAAGCACGAAACACGTAATCGTGAACTCGTGGCATCAAGTAGTAGTAACAAGCATGAATCATGTAGTCATGAAACATGGCGGCATATAGTAATAACAAGCATGAATCATGTAATCATGAAACATAGCGGTAAGTAATAAAAAGCATGAATCATGTAATCATGAAACATGGCAACAAGTAATGGAAAACACGGGCCCCCTTCTGAGTACACATACCTATATTGTCCACTACTAAGATATTTCCATTAACCCCGGCTTGATTATTTATTTTTGTTATCAAATAGGCATGTACGTGAACAAAAACATGACAAGAATAACACAACATGAACAAGTTGTAGCGCCCCAAATTTCTAGTAAGATATCTTAGAAAATACGTGGTACAATCCCAGCATCAACTTCAATGTAACATTAAACACAACCAACTCCACTAAAAATTTTCAACTTTTATTACAACAAACTTTTACAAAGCACAGCGGAATTTAAAACATCTCAATCACAGTTTTCTTTTATTTACAACACAGTCTTATTACAACACTGTTCTTACAAATTTACACAAAACTCTATTGAATCAATTTATCTCAAAACTAACTCAAGCATCCACACCTCCAAACTCTAAGCAACAACCTGCAACACACGAGGCTAGAGATGATCCCTAACCCCCAAAACTAAAGGGGTCAGCCATAAATGGTGTGAGTGACATAAAACAACAAACAACATAAATGAACATTAGTCATGAATCCTTAAACAACATGTAATAATCCAAAATACATAAAATATGAAGTAGCAAGAAATGTAAACAACAAGTGAGACTAAACCAAGTGTCATGTGTAGAAAACAGGAAATCCACATGCATGAAAACCAAGTCAAGAAAACACAAATTATATATGCGGACTCTCTAATGCGTACTTGTCGAAGTCTATGCATCTCACTCTACATAGGTTCGGTGCAAGCCCTTAACGTCTTCACTTCATAGGGTTCAATTTCCCGCTATGCAACTAATCCTAACACGATGACTACTACGAGATAAAGATAAGCTATGGATAGTATCCCATGCCCGATCATTCCGGAGATAGATCCCACACCCAAGATATTTTACCTGGATAATTCCGGAGATCATCCCACACCGAAACATTGACACATCACCACACGAATACCACATGTGCTTCGCCTCGACTCCGATAATTCCGGAGATCAATCCCATACCGAAAGCAACTACTTGGATAATTCCGGAGATATATCTCACACCCAAAGTAAAATACTTGGATAATTCTGGAGATAGATCTCATACCCAAAGTAAGATAATTCGATAATTCCGGAGATTAAATCCCACACCGAAAGCCATACTGAGGTACTTGACTCATGTTCCCGTTCATCATATCACCACTAGTGCCTGTCCTTATTATTTTTGGGTTACTTAATTACTCAACGAATCTCCTAGAGTGGTGTACCCTGCCGGACTTAACTCAAAACTGAATAACTGAAATGCCTCAACAGGCCTCAACAAAATAACTCAACACCGGTATACTAGGGTCACACACATCCTCTAGAGACTCAAACTCAAAAAGTCTAAACCAACTTTCCACTAAACAAAATAACTCAACTGAATATCTCAAATTCATATACTCAACTGAAGACAAAGTATAATCTCAAAATATCTGAAGACTAACCATTCGAAAGAACATTCAAGTTTACGAAAACTCATCAGTACCAGTCGACTTATACTGTAGTAAGTCGACTGTCCAGGGGACAAATATCCTTGATTCGTAAGAAAATACACTAAGTCATATAAGTCGACTTAAGAAGCCATTAATCGACTTACCCGAGACAAATTCCAATAATTTTCCAGAAAATATTCTAAGTACATAAGTCGACTTAAAGAGGTCATAGGTCGACTGTCCAGAAAAGAACTGCAATAAATTTGCAAAATAAATTCTAAGTATACCAGACGACTGAATAAGGGTCTAAGTCGACTGTCCAGAACGGATTTTCAAGAAAACTAAAGATACAGCAGCTGGGTCGTTCCAGTCGACTGAGAAGTCTACCAGTCGACTGTCGGCCTACAGTTTACATAATTTAGGTATGTATACAATAATCAAAATTGGAGTTTTTCTAAAGATTCATTGTTTATGAAAATAATTCGTATTCAGGTAAAAATCACAATCTCAAAGTACCCTCAGATTGGATACATTACTCAAAACATTCAATACCTCAAAACTCAAGTTCTCATGTTCTAAATTCCTAATTCTTCCATTAGGGTTTCTCAATACTGAAATTCTTTCATAACTCAAAACCAAAATCTGATTTATAACACAAGATCCAGATGTTCATCCATCCGATCACCATACTCAAATCTTAAACATGCTTTCTATCAATACACTTTTATGAACCAAAATCTATTCAACATTCTTAGATTTCACATACATGGTACAAACAACAACCTTTGCATCGTTCTCATGCAAAATACTAAATAACATACATGCCAAACAAACAACACAACAATCGTTCACATAAATCCATCAGCCAAACATGTTCATATCACTCACAAAATAAAACAAAACAAAACAATGTCACTCACCTTTGAATTGAAAAGATCCAAAGAAAAAGCCTTCCTTTTTGCGAGATCCAAATCTTCCTCTTTCTTCACCAAAACAAATCACAAAATTCTGTATATTGCAGCAAATGACGGCTGCCAAAAATCCTTTTAAATATCCGGAATGAGTTTAGGGTTTTACCTATTTTTGCAAAATAATCCCTTCAAAATACAAGTTTACATATATAGCTCTTTTCTTGGAAATTCAATAAAATTCATTTAAATTAGGATTTAAAAGTGAAATATAGCCCTTAATCTCAACCGGTACTGTTCAAACGTCTAGAATATACTTTTTATATTTTAACCCCTAAAAATGACAAATTTGCAAAAAGGTCATTCTTTTCTCAAAATTTGCAAATGGTTCCAATTAATTTCAAAAAAATCTGAAAAAATAATAAATAAATCCCAAATATTAAATAATGATTTTTCATGAAGAAAACTTGACTTTCAAACTTCTCAAGAAAGTATTTGCACGTGTTTTGCACGTGTAAAAAGATAAATTTTTCTGAAAATATTCATTAATTCTCCAAAAATCATTTTAGTCATTTATAAACCTTTAAAAATAATATTTTAAAAATACAGGGTTCTACATCACTCCCTCCTTAGAAGAGTTCTGTCCTCAGAACTACTACTAATGAGTCCAAACCACATACCAACAAAGGGAACAATATCTCATAAATAGATCAAAGTCCAAACAATCGCATATGACAACACAATCAAAAATAGAAGGAATACAACTTAACTCAATCAATGGTACAATCATTCAAAAAATTACAATCACATAAAAGAAATACACTCATACAAAAAGCTCAGGGAAATCCTTCTGCATGCGATCCTCTGGCTCCCAAGTAGCCTCCTCAAACTGCTGATTCCTCCACAACACCTTGACCATAGGTATCACATTGCTCCTAAGAACTTTCTCCCTACGATCAACGATCTCAACAGGCTATTCCTTGTAACTCAAGTTCACCTGTAGATTTTCAGGAATCTCTACCAACTGATGATTCTGATCTGGCACATACTTCCTCACTAACGACACATGAAATACATCATGCACCTGTGCCAACTCCTCTGGAAGCTTCAATCTATATGCTGTCTTGCCAATCCGCTCTATGATCCTGTAAGGCCCAATATACCTTGGCACCAACTTGCCTCCCTTACCAAACCTGATCACTCCTTTGGTCGGAGAAATCTTGAGAAAAACTGCATCCCCAACCTCAAACTCCAAGTCCCTTCGTCGAGTATCAGCATAACTCTTCTGCCGACTCTGAGCCTCGACTAACCTCTTGCGAATCAGCTCAATCTGCTCTGATGTCTGTTGTACGATCTCAGGACCATACATCTGCCTCTCGCCAACCTCATGCCAACAAACAGGTGTCCTGCACCTCCGCCCGTACAAAGCCTCATACGGTGCCATCCCAATACTCGCATGGTAACTGTTGTTATAAGCAAACTCAACCAATGCCAAGTATCTCTCCCAACTACCACCGAAATCCATAACACAAGCCCTCAACATGTCTTCCAGCACTCGATTCACCCTCTCCGTCTGACCATCAGTCTGTGGATGAAAAGCGGTACTGAAATCAGTTCTGGTGCCTAAAGCTGCTTGTAGGCTCTTCCAAAACCTTGAAGTGAACCTTGCATCTCTGTCGGAAACGATCGACACTGGAACTCTATGAAGTCTCACAATTTCCCCAATGTACAACTCAGCCAATTTCTCCATCGACCAAGTAATCTTCATGGCTAGAAAGTGAGCCGACTTAGTCAAACGGTCCACGATAATCCAAATAGAGTCATTGCCCTTCAAACTCCTCGGCAAACCCGTGATGAAATCCATACTGATATTCTCCCATTTCCACTCCGGAATGGGCAACGGTTGCAACAAACCTCCAGGTCTCTGATTTTCTGCTTTGATCTGCTGACAAGTCATACACCTTGCCACGAAATCTGCCATATCCCTCTTCATACCAGATCACCAAAAATGCTGTTTGATGTCCGTGTACATCTTCTTGCCTCCTGGATGAATTGACAACAAGGTACTGTGTGCTTCTTGCAAGATACTATCTCTCAAATCTGCATTATCTGGAACACACAACCTCTCACCCAACCAAAGAATTCCATCTTGGACACGAAACTCTGATAGTCTGCCCTCTGAAACCTGGTGCAACATCTTCTGAATCTTTGAGTCTGATTTCTGACCTTCCACAATCCTCTCTCTCAAGGACGGCTGCAGCCTCAACTGAGCCAAAGATGCCCCTAAACCTTGCAGCACCACCTCGATACCTGCCTGATCGATCTCTGCTGCCAACTCACTTCGAGTAGTGATCAAACTTGATAAACTACTCTGCCTGCTAAGTCCATCCGCCACCACATTCGCCTTGTCTGGATGATACTTGATCTCAGGGAGAATGTCTTCCAAAACTTCTAACCACCTTCTCTGCCGAAGATTAAGATCCTTCTGTTGATAAATGTACTTCAGGCTCTTGTGGTCAGTGTACATGTTAACCTTCTCACCATAAACATAATGCCTCCACTGCTTCAAGGCATAAATGATAGCTGCTAGCTCCAAATCATGCGTCGGATAATTCTTCTCATGCGGACGCAATTGCTTCGAACCATAAGCAATAACCTTGCTTTCTTGCATCAAGACACAACCCAAACCTCCGAGAGACGCGCCACTGAAGATATCATAATCCTTCCCAGCTTGTGGCAAAGCTAAGATAGGTGCAGTAGTCAACCTCTTCTTTAACTCAAGGAAACTCTCCTCACACTTATCAGTCCATGAAAATGCCACATTCTTCCGGGTCAAACCTGTCAAAGGAACTGCAATCTGAGAATAACCCTGGATGAATCTCCTGTAGTAACCAGCTAAACCCAAGAAACTTCTGACTTCCTTCACAGACGTTGGTCTGGGCCAATCCTTCACTGCTTCAACTTTCTAAGGATCAGTGGCTACTCCCTCCTTAGAAAGAATATGACCAAGGAAAGCTACCTCAGATTTTCAAAACTCACACTTCGACAATTTGGCATACAAGCTATGCTCCTGCAATTTCTGTAATACCGCTGTCAAGTGCATAGAATGCTCCTCCTCCGACTTCGAATACACCAAGATATCGTCGATGAAAACCACCACGAAGGAGTCAATAAATGGCCTCAAAACCCGGTTCATCATATCCATGAACACTGCTGGCGCATTCGTCAACCCGAATGGCATTACCAAAAACTCATAGAGCCCATGACGAGTCCTGAAAGCTGTCTTACTCACATCTTCCTCCTTGACTCGAACCTGATGATACCCTGATCTCAAATCAATCTTCGAAAACACCGCTGCTCCTCGAAGCCTGTCGAACAAATCATCAATCCGCGGCAGTGGATACTTGTTCTGAATAGTCACCCTATTAAACTCCCAGTAGTCAATGCACATCCTCATTGACCCATCCTTCTTCTTGACAACAGCACTGGCGCTCCCCATGGAGAAGAACTCGGCCTAATAAGTCCTTTGCTCAACAGCTCCACTATCTGCTTCTTCACTTCATCTTGCTCTACAGGTGCCATCCTGTACGGAGCCTTAGAAATTGGCGCACTCCCCGGCTGAATATTGATGCAAAACTCCACATCTCTCTGCGGCGGTAATCCAGGAAAATCATCCAAGAACACCTTAGAAAAATCTCGGACAACCGGAATGCCCTTGACTTCATCTGAAATAACCATCTTGGATACCATTGCACCCACCTTCAGAATCTTCTTCTTCCCTTGGAAAGTCACTGCAGGTCCACCTGGTGCTTTCACCAACACCTCCTTCTGCTTGCATTCGATTGTGGCATCATATATTGCCATCCAATCAATGCCCACGATGACATCCACTCCTAAGACTTGCAGCTCGATCAAATCGATGCCGAACAACCTCCCACCAATCTCGATATCACAGCCCTCATAATATCGATCCGCAATCAACTCTTCACCTGATGGTGTTGCCACCGACAAAACCCTGCCTGGAAACAACTTAGGTTCCACACCTAAGATCCTTGCAAAATTTGGCGATACAAAAGTATGCGATGAACCAGTATCAAATAAAACCCTTGCCTTTATTCCATTAATCAAAACAAACCCTGTTACAAGAAGAGTGATACTCAATCTCCAATTGTTGTCAAATAAAGGTTTTACTTATTAC
Organism: Hemerocallis citrina; assembly: GCA_017893485.1. Taxonomy (NCBI): domain Eukaryota; kingdom Viridiplantae; phylum Streptophyta; class Magnoliopsida; order Asparagales; family Asphodelaceae; genus Hemerocallis; species Hemerocallis citrina. The sequence continues at coordinate 138,524,309 of CM030359.1, read as the reverse complement.
ATTGATTTAAAATAAAAATCAAAATTCTTGCATACCAAGTATTACATCTTCCGAGTTACCCGCGTCCTCCTCGGTTCATGCAAATACTCGCCCTTGCCTCTGGGATTTGCTTCCACCTGAACCATCCTTCCTCAATTGTGGACAATAGGGCTTAGAATGTCCTGCCTGCCCACACTGGGAACAAATCTGCTTCGCCAACTTCGGACATGCTGACCTGTAATGACCTGCCTCCTTGCAGTAATAACAAGTCACTCCCTGAGTTGCAGGTGCCTTCTGCACCGGATCACTAAACTTGGCTTGTTTCGCGGGGAATCCCTTCCCACTCTGACCTGATGCTGGCCTCTTGTTCCGGTTCCATGTATCTTGCCTCTTCTTGAACTGGTCCATATCCTCCTCAGTCATAGCTGCTCTCCTGACCAGCTTGTCGAACCTTCTGATGCCCAACGGGATCATCCTCGACCTCAAGTTTGGCCTCAAGTCCTGCTCAAACTTCTTGGCCTTCTTCGCCTCGTCAACGACCAAATCTGGTGCATACCTCGAAAGCTGAGCAAACTTGGTCTCATACTCCCGCACGGTCATGCTACCCTGCTGAAGGTTCAAGAACTCGGTCGCCTTCTTCTCCTGAACATCTAGGGGAAAGAAGCGATCCCTGAATTCTTCCAGAAAAGCTTCCCAAGTCATCGGCTGATCTCCCAAAGTCCTCTTTAGCGATTCCCACCAGACACCAGCGTCCTTTTCCTGCATCGTAGCTAACTTCACCTTATTGGCTACCGGAGTCTCCGATACCTCGAAGATTGTCTCCATCCTTCTAATCCAATCATCAGCTGCGGTTGGATCAGATTGCCCCTCAAAAACTGGCGGCCTCATCCTCTTAAAGGACTCGATCTGCTTGATAGGATCGGCGTTAACCAATCCCTGTCCAGCTCCATGATTTTGCTGCTGATTCTGACTTTGCGCCAAATTAAATGCCATTAGCGCATTCAGAGTCTGATACACCTTGGCGAATTCAGCCTCAAGATCAATTTCAGTTCCTCGAGAACTACCAGATCCATCCTCATTGTTACCACCTTTCCTGGGCCTGGGTGCAACCATTCTGAATACTGCAAAACGAGGGAAAAGTTAGAGCATCACACACAATTCAAACTCACATCAATATCTATTGGCAAAACTTCACTTGTATCCCAAAGGTAAAACATCATATTTCAGTTCTATGTGATACTCACTCTTCAATGTTCACACCTAGGTACTCACACTCTAGTGTCCACACCTAGGTTATTTTTATGCCATGTTTATTATTACTATTGAAGCATGCTTTGAAACCAATCTCTGAAGTGCCCCGAATTTCTAATAAGATATCTTAGAAAATACGTGGCACAATCCCAGCATCAACTTCAATGTAACATTAAACACAACCAACTCCACTAAAAATTTTCAATTTTTATTACAACAAACTTTTACAAAGCACAGCGGAATTTAAAACATCTCAATCACAGTTTTCTTTTATTTACAACACAGTCTTATTACAACACTGTTCTTACAAATTTACACAAAACTCTATTGAATCAATTTATCTCAAAACTAACTCAAGCATCCACACCTCCAAACTCTAAGCAGCAACCTGCAACACACGAGGCTAGAGATGATCCCTAAACTCCAAAATTAAAGGGGTCAGCCATAAATGGTGTGAGTGACATAAAACAATAAACAACATAAATGAACATTAGTCATGAATCCTTAAACAACATGTAATAATCCAAAGTACATAAAATATGAAGTAGCAAGAAATGTAAACAACAAGTGAGACTAAACCAAGTGTCATGTGTAGAAAACAGGAAATCTACATGCATGAAAACCAAGTCAAGAAAACACAAATTCTATATGCGGACTCTCTAATGCGTACTTGTCGAAGTCTATGCATCCCACTCTACATAGGTTCGGTGCAAGCCCTTAACGTCTTCACTTCATAGGGTTCAATTTCCCGCTATGCAACTAATCCTAACACGATGACTACTACGAGATAAAGATAAGCTATGGATAGTATCCCATGCCCGATAATTCCAGAGATAGATCCCACACCCAAGATATTTTACCTGGATAATTCCGGAGATCATCCCACACCGAAACATTGACACATCACCACACGAATACCACATGTGCTTCGCCTCGACTCCGATAATTCCGGAGATCAATCCCACACCGAAAGCAACTACTTGGATAATTCCGGAGATATATCTCACACCCAAAGTAAAATACTTGGATAATTCTGGAGATAGATCTCATACCCAAAGTAAGATAATTCGATAATTCCGGAGATTAAATCCCACACCGAAAGCCATACTGAGGTACTTGACTCATGTTCCCGTTCATCATATCACCACTAGTGCCTGTCCTTATTATTTTTGGGTTACTTAATTACTCAACGAATCTCCTAGAGTGGTGTACCCTGCCGGACTTAACTCAAAACTGAATAACTGAAATGCCTCAACAGGCCTCAACAAAATAACTCAACACCGGTATACTAGGGTCACACACATCCTCTAGAGACTCAAACTCAAAAAGTCTAAACCAACTTTCCACTAAACAAAATAACTCAACTGAATATCTCAAATTCATATACTCAACTGAAGACAAAGTATAATCTCAAAATATCTGAAGACTAACCATTCGAAAGAACATTCAAGTTTACGAAAACTCATCAGTACCAGTCGACTTATACTGTAGTAAGTCGACTGTCCAGGGGACAAATATCCTTGATTCGTAAGAAAATACACTAAGTCATATAAGTCGACTTAAGAAGCCATTAATCGACTTACCCGAGACAAATTCCAATAATTTTCCAGAAAATATTCTAAGTACATAAGTCGACTTAAAGAGGTCATAGGTCGACTGTCCAGAAAAGAACTGCAATAAATTTGCAAAATAAATTCTAAGTATACCAGACGACTGAATAAGGGTCTAAGTCGACTGTCCAGAACGGATTTTCAAGAAAACTAAAGATACAGCAGCTGGGTCGTTCCAGTCGACTGTCGGCCTACAGTTTACATAATTTAGGTATGTATACAATAATCAAAATTGGAGTTTTTCTAAAGATTCATTGTTTATGAAAATAATTCGTATTCAGGTAAAAATCACAATCTCAAAGTACCCTCAGATTGGATACATTACTCAAAACATTCAGTACCTCAAAACTCAAGTTCTCATGTTCTAAATTCCTAATTCTTCCATTAGGGTTTCTCAATACTGAAATTCTTTCATAACTCAAAACCAAAATCTGATTTATAACACAAGATCCAGATGTTCATCCATCCGATCATAACCATACTCAAATCTTAAACATGCTTTCTATCAATACACTTTTATGAACCAAGATCTCTTCAACATTCTTAGATTTCACATACATGGTACAAACAATAACCTTTGCATCGTTCTCATGCAAAATACTAAATAACATACATGCCAAACAAACAACACAACAATCGTTCACATAAATCCATCAACCAAACAAGTTCATATCACTCACAAAATAAAAACAAAACAAAACAATGTCACTCACCTTTGAATTGAAAAGATCCAAAGAAAAAGCCTTCCTTTTTGCGAGATCCAAATCTTCCTCTTGCTTCACCAAAACAAATCACAAAATTTTGTATATTGCAGCAAATGACGGCTGCCAAAAATCCTTTTAAATATTCGGGATGAGTTTAGGGTTTTACCCATTTTTGCAAAATAATCCCTTCAAAATACAAGTTTACATATATAGCTCTCTTCTTGGAAATTCAATTAAATTCATTTAAATTAGGATTTAAAAGTGAAATATAGCCCTTAATCTCAACCGGTACTGTTCAAACGTCCAGAATATACTCTTTACATTTTAACCCCTAAAAATGACAAATTTGCAAAAAGGTCATTCTTTTCTCAAAATTTGCAAATGGTTCCAATTAATTTCAGAAAAATCTGGAAAAATACTAAATAAATTCCAAATATTAAATAATGATTTTTCATAAAGAAAACTTGACTTTCAAATTTCTCAAGAGAATATTTGCACGTGTTTTGCACGTGTAAAAAGATAAATTTTTCTAAAAATATTCATAAATTCTCCAAAAATTATTTTAGTCATTTATAAACCTTTAAAAATAATATTTTAAAAATACGGGGTTCTACACAAGTAACAAGTTCAGGTCGGAAGATAAACATGCACGGGTGAAAGACAACACCTAAAAGGATGGAACAACGAAAATTCTAGTTCAGAACAGCAGAACAGTACTGCACTAAATCTAGAATTCCCGTTGGCAAAAACATGCAAACCTAGATCCGTCAGAAAATCTCGAAAATAGACTCCCGACTGAATCCATAAAATATATATAAGTCATATGGTACTTCTCAAAAACAAGTCTCAAAATAGAATTGTATCCAGAAAACATGCTTAGCCAGAAATCAGAAGTTTATGTTCATAAACAGGAAAACAGCTTGAAACTTACTGATTAAATCCACGAAAAATATGGAGTATTACCTAGTAAGTTTAGTATCAGAATATAAAGTTTCATAATTTTCCAATATAAATAGAATTGTCAAGTAAAATCAGAAAGCGGCAAGATACGGCAGTTTTGTAAATCTAGAATCATAAACAAAGCAGTACTAAAATAGCAATAGATTTCAAAATACAAATTGAAATCCAGATCCGTCAAAAGGGTGATAAAATAGATACAGTAGGATACAATTCATATTCACAAAGTTTGTATAAACAACAAATAGAATCAGGTCGAAATTATGTTTCTTTACTAAACAGTATGAAAATTCTGCATTTATAGTAGTTGTTTGCAAGCATAGAATAGGGTATAAAATTCATCAACTAAATCCACAAAAATTAGGGGTTAATCTCAATCAGGTCTAGTTGGTACTCGGAAAAATGTTGGCTCAAAATATTATCTTTAACATCAGTAAAAAAATAAATAGTTATACAGAATTCATATAAAACTGAATCTGGATTTTTCTACACATCTGTAGTAAAATAGTCATAACTTGCAATTCATAAATCGAAACTGTGATCTGTCAGAAATTTTGGAAAGTAAACAGAATTCTATATAATTCATATTCACAAATAATTTTCATATACTGAACTTAATAGGGTCTAAAATACTGAACAAAAACGGGTAACAACAAAAATTGAAATCTTCTTTATGCATAAAATCAACATAGATCATATGAAACTCATCCAAATCATAACAAACGTGAAATATGGTGTACTAGATGTCCAAGCAACATGGTATAGGATATTTCACAAGTCTATAACAAGTTATACTATGACTAACACAAGCAAACACACGACATCATACGAACAACATGCATGTATACATCAAGAAGTGGTCATCCCTAAGTTATTTCATGTCATGTGTGTAATGAGACAACTACGGGCAACACAATAGAGACAAGATATAACAGGATTTTTCCACAAGAATTGTCTCTAGAACACAACTACACTACATGTGGTATTTATTACTTGTATTACACAAAGAAAAGAATACAAGTTACTGGTCTTAGAGACGACAAAAATGACGATGCAAAGAGAATAACGAGAACGGATCCCGGGGTACGAACTCAATGAACGACTCACGAACGAACACACGATCAACTCACGAACAACAAACCCACGAGCCAATAATGAACACATGAACCCAACGAGATCACATGCACACCAAGAGAGCAAGAGGGAGAGTGCAAGAGAACGGTGGACGGGGAGCGACGATGCTGCAGTCGGGAGAAGCACAGGCCAAGGGCTGCGGCTGTGTGGCGTTGCTGGCTGCAGGAGAGGAGGAGGGAAGGAGGGCTATTGAGGTGGTGGTCGCTGGTGTCGCTGCAAGAGGAGGGCGGCGCTGGGTCGCTGGGGTGAAGCAACGGGAGGTCGCGACTGCTGGCTTCGCCGTGGGGCTGTGTTGCTGCTGGTCGTGACAAGGAAGAGGAGGCAGGGGAAAGAGGAGGGCTGCGATGAGCGGGAGTAGGGCGGTGCAGCAGGCGAGGCACAGGGCTAGGAGTAACAGGGATGGGTGAAGGGGATGGTAAGGAGGAGCGGCTAGGGTGATGAATATGGGGCAGGGCACGGGTATATATATATGTATAAAATATTAGGGTTAGGGTTAGGTACAGATGGGGGTTTTGGGTTTATGGGTTTAGGGTGTTAATGGGTCTGGGTCCATTAGGGTATAACAATGGGTAGTGGGTTATAACGGGTAATGGATTTTAGGTGAATAGGAGTAGGTTGATCCAACAAGAGATTTAAATGGGTTATAGGGTTTTGAATAGGATTTAATTAGAAAATCCACAAGGAATTATAGGGTGATCCAAAAGTAAGATGGGCACAAAAATGAATAAATAAAATAGGCACGAACAATTAAAATAATGAGGATCAAAGAAATACAAGCTCGATCAACAGAGATGAAATAATATGAGACAATTGAATCAAGAAGATCAGATAAAGGACAACAATCATTTAGATGAATGTAATGAAAAAGAAGATCCAATACACGGTCCAAAAAGAAACACAAGCTGAATAAATACACAAAAAGAAGAATCCCCCAAAAATACATAAAATGAAAAATAGGGGTTACAAATCCTACCTACCTAACAAGAAGAATTTCGTCCTCGAAATTCAAACAAGAGGTACATAGGGTAACCCTGAAACGAAAAGAAAGAACAAAACAAAAAGCTATTCAAACAGATGAGGAAACTTCTACTGAATCTCCTCCTCCAGCTGCCAAGTCGACTCACCCGGTGAGTGAGGATTCCAAGAAATCCTGAACCAACTTGATGACCTTGTTCTTAAGCACTTTCTCCCGCCGATCCAAAATAGCAACTGGTAGAATCGCACAAGTAAATTCGGCCGAACAGTCAACTCAGAATAGCCGATCACGTGGCTCTTATCTCGGATATATCTCCTAAGTTGTGAGACATGGAAAATATCGTGCACTCCTGATAAAGCTGGCAGCAATGCAAGACGATAAGCCACCTTTCCTACTCTCTCCACAATGTCGAACGGTCCAATAAACCTAGGGCTGAGCTTGCCCCCACCACCAAACCGAATGACATCGTGCCAAGGCGATACCTTTAGAAAAACATGGTCACCAACCTCAAACTCCAAAGCTCTCTGATGAACATCTGCCCACCACCTCTGCCTATCCTGATCTGCCTGCAAGTGCTTCCTGATCTGAGTCACCGCTTCAACTGTCCTGGTGATCAACTCTGGACCGACCAACTTCCTCTCACCAATGTCATCCCAGCACACTGGTGATCTGCACTTCTGTCCATAAAGTGCCTCGAATGGTGCAGCTTTAAGACTGGCCTGAAAGCTGTAATTGTACGAGAATTCTACGAGATGCAAATGGTCCTCCCATGATCCACTGAACTGTAGCATACAAGACCTCAACATGTGCTCAAGAATTTGGATGGTCCTCTCTGACTGTCTATCAGTCTGGGGATGAAAAGTTGTACTGTACTTCAATTTACACCCCAAACAACTCTGAAGACTCTCCCAAAACTGAGATCTGAATCTCGTATCCCTGTCGGATATAATGCTAACTGGAACCCCATGAAGTCTGACGGTCTCTTGCATGTACTTCTCAACTAGGCTCTCAGTAGACTGTCCGACACGGAAGGGAATGAAGTGAGCACTCTTCGTCAGTCTGTCGACAATCACCCAAATGGCATTATGATCCTTAGGACTCCTCGACAAAGCGGTCACAAAGTCCATAGTGATATGCTCCCACTTCCACTCCGGAATGGGAAGCGGTTGAAGAAGTCTGGCGGTCCTCTAATGCTCTGCCTTAACCTGGTGGCAGATCAAACACTGAGACACAAACCGAGCCACAGCCCTCTTCATACCGTGCCACCAGAAATAAAGCTTCAAATCCTGATACATCTTAGTACCTTCAGGATGGATAGAATACGATTACTGGTGGGCTTCCTCAAGCAACCTCTAACGAACTTCACCCTTCGGGACACAACCTGGACCCAAAACGAAGCGATCCATCAGCATGAATAACCATATATGTTCTGGAACCAGCCTTAACTTCAGCTCTGAAACCCTACAACTGCTCATCGCTAGCATGCACCTCTTTGATCTGATCAACAAGAGATGATTGAAGCTGGAGCACCAAACAACTCCGATCAGAACTTGGTAACAACACATCCAACTCCAACCTCCGCATTTGCTCGACCAAATCTCTCTACTGAGTCAGGAACATAGCTGCTGGTCTCCTGCTCAAAGCATCTGGCACCAAGTTCCCTCTACCAGGGTGGTATTGCAAACTGAAGTCATAATCGGCCATAAGCTCTAACCAACGCCTTTGTCTCATGTTCAACTCCTTCTAGGTGAAGACGTACTTGAGACTTTTGTGATCTGTAAAGATCTCCACTCGGTCCCCAAGTATTTCTCCACAGCTTCAAAGCAAAGATCACTGCCGCTAACTCCAAGTCATGAGTCAGATAGTTCTTCTCATGCGGCCTCAACTACCTCGATGCATAAGCAACGGCTCGGCCCTTCTGCAATAGAACTGCTCCAAGACCCTTACCAGAAGCATCACAGTAAACTACAAATCTGCCTGAACCATCTGGAATAGTCAACATTGGCGCTGACGTCAACCTGCTCTTCAACTCAGCAAAAGCCTCACTGCAATCCTCAGACCAACAGACCTTCTGATCCTTCCCAGTCAGCTTAGCCAATGGTCCTGCTATCTTCGAAAAATCATGGAGGAATTTCCAATAATAGCCAGCTAAACCAAGGAAACTCCTCACCTCTGAAACTGACTTAGGAACTGGCCAATCCTTTACAGCCTCGACCTTGGACGGATCCACAGAAATCCCATCGCCCGAGATAATTTTCCTCGAGAAAGTAACCTTGTCGAGCCAAAACTCACACTTGCTGAGTTTCTCATAGAGCTGATTCTCTCTCAAAATCTGCAGGACCAACCTAAGATGCTCAACGAGAATACACCAGAGTGTCATCAATGAAGACCACCACAAATCTATCCAAGAACTGGGAAAAGACCCTGTTTATAAGACTCATAAATACAGCTGGCGCATTCGTGACCCCAAACGGCATCACATGGTACTCACAGTGCCCATATCTAATCCTGAATGCAGTTTTCTGTACATCAGTCACCTTCACCTTGACCTGATGATACCCGGAAAGAAGATCCAACCTTGAGAAAATGGCAGCTCTGCTCAACTGATCAAATAAGTCATCGGTCCTGGGCAACGGATACCGATTCTTCACAGTAACACTGTTCAGATCTCGATAATCAACACACAGTCGACGACTACCATCCTTCTTGTTGACAAAAAGGACTGGAGAACCCCACGGCGAAACACTAGGTCTGATGAATCCCAAATCAAGCAACTCCTAAATCTGCACCTTAAACTCTGCTAACTCAACCGGTTCCATCCTGTAGGGTCTCTTCGATATCGGCGCCGTACCAGGATGAACTTCAATACCGAACTCCACATCCCTATCAGAAGGTAAGCAGGCAACTCCTCAAGAAAAACATCCAGGAAATCCCCACTACTAGAGGCACTGTCTCACAGCCTGAATGCAACTCCAACTCAAAAACCTCCTGATCGACTGTAGTCTCAGCTCGGCCAAGGGACATCTCCCTGGCTTGGAACTCAAAATCAGCGCGACCTGAAATTTGGAATACAACTTTCTTGGCATGACAATCAATAATGGCATGGGATTCACCCAACCAATCCATACCGAGAATAACGTCGAATCCTAAATTCCCAATTACAAACAGGTTGGCCTTAAAATCTACACCACCAATAATAACGAGACACTACCTGCACTCCCGAAAACAAATGACAACACCACCACCTGTCACAATGTTCCAAGTCTCAGACATAAAGCTGCACTCCAACAGATGGCGAGCCACGAACTGAGAAGAGACGAAGGAATGGGTATCACCGAAATCAAAAAGAACATGAGCAGGGAAAGAGCAAAAAAGGACAACACCTAAGATAGAATCAAAAGCAAGAGGAAAAGGATTGATGATCAAGGGTGAGGAAAACCCAATGCAGAAAGACAATAGGAAAGAAAAATGCAAGAGAAACGAAAGAAGCAAAGGAAAACAACAAAACAACGAAGCAATAAAAGCAAAATATACCTGCAACAACACCCTCGGCTGTCTCAGCATCTGCAGCAGTCACGTTGAAAGCCTCACCTCTCCTGGGAACCACGGTCCTCTGACCGACAATTTGGCACTGAGGAGGAAGCGGTGGCCTGACAGGACCACGAGCTGGAGCTTCCTACTGAACTGGACCCCCTGCTGGAAAAGCCATAAGCTATTACGGCGGACAATCCCGCACTGTTTGGTTGGTAGAACCACAACCAAAACAGAGGCAATTGGCACACCTGCAGTCTCTGCACACATGCCCGGACATCTGGCAGAAATCACAGAATTCTTTTCTTCGAGGAGCGACAGAAGGGAAAGGCGTTGCCCTGACAGGATGGTCGGGAACAGGCCTCCGAATCGGCCCACCAGAAGGCCTAGCAACAACAGCAGAGTGCGGAACAGTCCACCGAGGAGGTAAACAGGTACAGGTAGACCTACTTGTGCTCTTCCAAGTACACCTTCCTATAGGGAAGCGTTCAGTCGGATAATCAGGTAAACATGATCGTGTATCATGTAATCATGAACACGTAACAGGTGGGAAACACGGGCCCCCTTTTAAGTACACATTTCTATATCTTCCACTACTTGATCTTTCCATTAACCCCAACATGGTTATTTAGTATTATTATCAAACAAATATGTATGTGTCACAAACAGAGCAAGAGTAACATGGCATGAACAGGTAACAGGTTCAGGTTGCAAGATAAACATGTACAAATGAAAGACAACTCATAAAAGGATAGAACAACAAAAATTCTAGTTCAGGATAGCAAGACAGTACTGCACTAAATCTGGAATTCCCATAGCTACAAATATGCAAATCTGGATCCATTAGAAAATATAGAAAATAGACACTCGGCCGAATCCAGCAAATATATATAAATCATATGGTATTTCACAAAAATATGGCTGAAAACAGAATTGTATCTAGAAAACATGTTCAACCAGAAATCAGAAGTTTGCATTCATAAACAGGAAAACAGCATAAAAGCATACTGATTAAATCCAAGAAAAATCAGGGGTATTCCCTAGTATGTTTAGTATCAGAAAATAATGTTTCATAATTTTCCAACATATATAAAATAGTCAAGTAAAATCAGAAAGCAGAAAGATACGGCAGTTTTGTAAATCTGGAATCATAAACACAGTAGTACCAAAACAACAATAGATTTCAAAATGTAAATCAAAACTCAGATCAGTCAAAAGGGTGATAAAATAGATACAGTAGGCTAAATTTCATATTCACAAAATTTTTATATACAACAAATAGAATCAGGTTGAAATTAAGGTTCTTTACTGAACAGCATGAAAATTCTACAAGTATAGTAGTTGTTTGCAAGCATGAAATGGTTTATAAAAGTTATTAATTAAATCATAAAAATTAGGGGTTAATTCCAATCAAGTCTAGTTGTATTCAGCAGAATATTGGATCAAAATATTATCTTTAACCTCAGTATCAAAATAATTTACCATACAGAATTCATATAAAACTGGATTTAGAATTTTCTACACATCTGTAGTAAAATAGTCACAGCTTGCAACTCATATCGAAACTAAGATTTGTCAGAAATTCTGGAAAGTAGACAGAATTCTATATAATTCATATTCACAAATAATTTTTATATTTTGACCTTAATAGGGTCTAAAATACTAAACAAAAACGAGGTAACAACAAAACTGAAATCTTCTTCAAGCATAAAATCAACTAGATCATATGAAACACATCCAAATCATAACCAAGCATGAAATAGGGTATACTAGATGTCCAAGCAACATGGTATAGGGTGTTTGACAAGTCTACAATGAGTTATACTACAATGAACCCATCAAACATACAAGATCATACAACACCTCATATCCACAAACACATGCATATATACAAGAGTTGATTATATCTAATCCTAAATTTATGTGGTGTGTGTAATGAGATAACTACGAGCAAATCAACACATAAAGACAAGTTATAACAGGGGTTTTGCACAAGAATTGACTCTAGAACAAAGCTACACTACATGCGGTATTTAGTACTTGTATTTGCAACAGAAATTGATAAAGTTACTTGCCTTAAAGTCGACGATAGAAACGGTGCAAAGAGCAAGAATAACGGGAGGTGCTGCAGCTGCTGCTGTATTCGGGGAAGAGCAAGAGGAGGAGCATCGACTGGGGTTGTCGCGGCATCGGGAGGAGACACAGTGGGGTTGTGCTGCTGCTGCAGCTGCAAGGGTGTGTCGGGGCTGCTGGAGGCGCACAGGGGAAACACCGTGGTGGTGGCAGGAGGGCGGCACGGTGGTGTGACTAGCGCTCGCGTCGAGAAGGGAGGGTCGACAGCGGGGCTGATCGGCAAGGAGCAGGAGACAGGAGGGTGGTTGGGAGTGGGTTCGGGAGGAGGCTGAACGGGGAAGAAGAGTAGGGCGGTAGAGGGTAGATGATTAGGGTATGCATACAGGGTATATTATAGGGTGTATATAAATGAAGAAGTTAGGCTTTAGGTGTATAGGATAACAAGTAGGCATTTGGGTGTAAACGGGTAGGGTATAGGAGTAGTGGATCCAATAGGGTATAAGGTTTAAAATAGGGTATTAATGGGGTAGTGGATTTGGGTTTAATAAAAGCTTCAAGAGAATAATAGAATGATCCAACAATGAGATAAAAATGAATAAATAAAATAGGGCACAAACAATTTGAATAATGAGGATAAAAAATAGAATCTCGATCAAACAGAGATGAAATAATAGGAGATAATAAGATCAAGAAACTCAAATAAGGAGACGACAAATCAAATAAATGAATATATTGAAAATGAAGATCTAATATACGGTCCAAAAAGAGATACAATGAGAATAAATACACAAAAAGAAAAATACACCCAAAAATACAGAAAATTGAAAATAGGGGGTACAAATCCTATCCACCTAACAAGAAGAATTTCGTCCTCAAAATTCAAACAAGAAATACATAGGGTAACCCCGAAAAGAAAAGAAAAGAACGAACAAAATAAAAGGCTACTCAAACATATGAGAAAACTTCTGCTGAATCTCCTCCTCCAGCTCCCAAGTCGACTCACCTGGCGAGTGATGATTCCAAAAAACACGAACCAGCTCGATGACCTTGTTCTTAAGCACTTTCTCTCGTCGATCCAAAATAGCACCTAGCGGAATCTCACAAGTCAAATCCAGCTGAACGGTCAACTCAGAATAGTCAATCACGTGACTCTCATATCGGATATATCTTCTGAATTGTGAGACATGGAAAAAATCGTGCACTCCTAATAAAGCATGCGGCAATGCAAGACGATAAGCCACCTTGCCTACTCATTCCACAATGTTGAACGGTCTAATAAACCTAGGGCTGAGCTTGCCCCCACCACCAAACCGAATGACACCCTGCCAAGGCGATACCTTTAGGAAAACATGGTCACCAACCTCAAACTCCAAAGCTCTCCAATGGACATCAGCCTATCGCCTCTGCCTATCCTGAGCTGCCTGCAAGTGCTTCCTGATTTGAGTCACCGCATCAACTGTCCTGGTGATCAACTCCGGACCCACAACTTCCTCTCACCAATATCATCCCAGCATATTGGTGATCTGCACTTCTGCCTGTCAAGTGCCTCGAATGGTGAAGCTTTAAGACTGTCCTGAAAGCTGTTATTGTACGAGAACACTACGAGATGCAGATGGTCCTCCCATGATCCATCGAACTGTAGCATACAAGACCTCAACATGTCCTCTAGAGTTTGGATGATCCCCTCTGACTTTCTATCAGTCTGGGGATGAAAATCTGTAGTGTACTTCAATTTACTCCCCAAACTATTCTGAAGACTCTTCCGAAACTGAGACCTGAATTTCGTATCCCTGTCGGATACAATACTGATTGGAACCCCATGAAGTCTGACGATCTCTTGCATGTACTTCTCAGCTAGGCTCTCAATATATTGTCCGACATGGAAGGGAATGAAGTGAGAACTCCTCGTCAGTCAGTCGACAATCACCCAAATGGTATTGTGACATTTAGGACTCCTCAGCAAAGCGGTCACAAAATCCATAGTGATATGTTCCCACTTCCACTCTGGAATGGAAAGTGGTTGAAGAAGTCTGGCGGTCCTCTGATGCTCTGCCTTCACCTGCTGGCAGATCAAACACTGAGATAAAAACCGAGCCACAGCTCTCTTCATACCGTGTCACTAGAAATGAAGCTTCAAGTACCGATACATCTTAGTACCTCTAGGATGGATAGAATACGATGACTGGTGGGCTTCCTCAAGCAACCTCTGACGAACTTCACCCTTCGGGACACATGGCCTTGACCCAAAACGAAGCGATCCATTAGCATGAATAGCCATATCCATTTGGGAACCAGCCTCAATTTCTACTCGAAAACCCTGCAGCTGCACATCACTAGCCTGAGCCTCTTTGATCTGATCAACAAGAGACGATTGAAGCTGGAGCACCAAACAACTCCGATCAAAACTTGGCAACAACACATCCAACTCCAACCTCCGCATCTGCTCGACCAAATCTCTCTGCTGAGTCAGGAACATAGCTGTCGGTCTCCTGCTCAAAGCATCTGGCACCAAGTTCACTCTACCATATGGTATTGCAAACTGATGTCATAATCGGTCATAAGTTCCAACCAATGCCTTTGCCTCATGTTCAACTCCTGCTGGGTGAAGATGTACTTGAGACTTTTATGGTCAGTAAAGATCTCCACTCGGTCTCCAAGTGAATAATGTCCTGTAACCCCTGTTTTCGCAAATACGTATTTTCTGTGTATTTTTGGATTTTTGATTTTTTTAAAATTATTTTTCCGCTCTTAAACTTTTTTTTGTTAAAAAAAATTTGGATCTCTTATTAGAGTCTATTTATGATCAATAGTTTTAGTTGTAGCTATTTTTCCAATGATTTTTATATTATAATACAAACCCTATTATTCTTGTTATTATTACTATTATTGTTTCTGCTATTATTATCATTGTTGTTATTTTTACTACTATTTTTATTATTATTACCTTTTGATTGTATACTAAAAATCCTATTTTTATTTATCTATTTTTCCTATCTCTTATTGGTTTTCTATAACCCATAAACCCTATTGGATCTTTTCTACCCAATACCCTTTTACCCAAATACCCGCATTGACCCCTAACCCTAAATCCTACCCTATATATATACTATTCCCAACCCTTGTTCACCCTACCAAAAACCTAGCCGCTTCTCCAAGCCATCCCCCTACCTCTCCTGCCCTCCCGTTTCCCCCTGAACCCATCCCGACCTCCTAGCCCTAGCCTTGTGCTTCCCCAACTCCTCTCTGCAACTCTCGATCCCCTTGCACCCCCCGACCTTCAGCCATCCCGGTGCTCCTCCGCCCTACATACATCAGCACCCCATCATCTGAACCCATCCCTTCCTCCTCCATCGCTCCTTCGCCCTGCAGCCAGCAGTCGACCCCTGTGTTGCCTCCCCTCGAGTGCCGCACGACAGCAGACGACAGCCTCAGCCCCAGCCATGACCCTCCGCTGGTGCTTCCTCCCTGCTCGCGACCACCCCCTAGTCGGCTTCCCCCGTGCTTCCTCCGACGACTAACAGCAGTAGCACCAACTGCTCCCTATCCGCTGTCACCTTCCCTTGTTGTTGTGCACCCCGACTCCCTATCTTCCTCTTATTCTCTGGGTGCGTGTGCTCGATATTGCTTGTTTGCTTGTTCGTGCATTCGTGTGTTTGTGTGGCTCGTGTTTTGTTCATTCGTTCGTTGTGATCATGCCCGGGAATTTGTTCCTGTTATTCTTGTTCTTGCTTCGTTCTGGTCGTCGGCTATAAGGCAAGTAACTTGTATTCTTTTTGTTGTGTAATACAATTACTAAATACCGTCTGTAGTGTAGTTGTGTTCCAGAGACAATTCTTGTGCAAAACCCCTATTATATCTTTTCTCTATTGTGATGACCCACCCATAGTTATCTCTTTACACACACGACATAAATTTAGGGTTATAGGTAATCAATTCTTGTATACATGCATGTGTTCGTGATTATGAGGTGTTGTATGATCTTGTATGCACGATGTGTTCGATGTAGTGTAACTTGTTGTAGACTTATTAAAAATACTATACCATGTTGCTTGGACATCTAGTATACCATATTCTGCTTTTTGTTACGATTTGGATGAGTTTCATATGATCTATGTCGATTTTATGCATAAAGAATATTTCTATTTTTGTGTTGTATCCCGTTTTTGTTCAGTATTTTAGACTCTATTAAGGTCAGTTTATGAAAATTATTTGAGAATATGAATTATAGTAAATTTTGTCTACTTTCCAGATTTTCTAACAGATCTCAGTTTCGATATATGAGTTAAAAGTTATGACCATTTTACTACAAATATGTTTAAAATTCCAGATCCAGTTTTATATGAATTCTGTATGGTAATTTATTTTTTTACTGATGTTAAAGATAATATTTTGTTCCAATATTTTGCTGAGTACAACTAGACTTGATGGGGATCAACCCCAAACTTTTATGGATTTAATTGATAACTTTTATAAACTATTCTATGCCTGCAAACAACTACTATACATGCAGAATTTTCATGCTGTTCAGTAAAGAAACTTAATTTCAACCTGATTTTATTTGTTGTCTATAAAAACTTTGTGAAACTGAATTGTAGCCTACTATATCTATTTTATCACCCTTTTGACGGATATGGATTTTGATTTATATTTTGTACGATATTTCTATTTTAGTGCTGCTATGTTTATGATTCTAGATTTACAAAACTACTGTATCTTGCTGCTTTCTGATTTTACTTGACTATTCTATCTATGTTGGAAAATTATGAAATTTTATTTTCGGATGCTAAACATACTAGGAAATACTCGAGATTTTTCTTGGATTTAATCAGTAAGTTTTTATGCTATTTTCCTGTTTATGAATACAAACTTCTGATTTCTGGCTGAACATGTTTTCTGGATACAAATCTGTTTTGGGACTTGTTTTTGTGAATTATCATATGACTTATATATATTTGCTGGATTCGTCCGAGAGTCTATTTTCCAGATTTTCTGACGGATCCATATTTGCATTTTTGTAGCAACGGAAATTCCAGATTTAGTGCAGTACTATCTTGTCCTGAACTAGAATTTTCGTTGTTCTATCATCTTATGTGTTGTCTATCAGCTGTACATGTTTATCTTTCAATCTTAACATGTTACTTGTTCATGCCATGTTATTATTGTCCTAATTTGTGACACATACATACCTGTTTGATAATAATAACAAATAACCAAGACGGGGTTAAGGGAAAGATCTAGTAATGGAAAATATAGAAATGTGTACTTGGAAGGGGGACCGTGTTTCCGACCTGATGATTTGTTATCTGTTACCTGTGATATGATTACCTGATATGTGATTCTGATTATCTGTTATCTAATTTCTGACTACATACTTCGTACGGGAGGGTGTACTCAGAAGGGGGCCCGTGTTTCCCACCTGTTACCCAACAACATACTTCCTACAGGAGGGTGTACTTGAAGGGGACATTGTCCTACCAGATGCATGATTACCTGCACATGTACATGTACCTATTTACCTGATACCTGAGTACACGGCCCGATATACTCCACTACGAAATCTAAACGCAAACTTGTCTGAATGTAGCAACCATGTGGTAAAAATCTGGGACGCATGAAGTGCTACCTAGATAGTAATAATACAAGACTTGACATTACATGATACCTGTTACATGCTGACCTGTTACATGATACCTGTACATGCTACTTTACACCTGTTATCTATTTGCCTGCTTGCATGTTACTTGACACTTGATACATGTTACCTGTACCCTGTTAGTATATCATGTTACTTGATTTTGTTTTTTGATTCATGTTAGTTATCCTATTTTGTGACATGCCTATTCCATTCTATGTTGTTTCCGCTGTTACTCTATATTTGTTTATTCTTTTCCTGTGCTTGTGCCTGCACTACAAGCCACTCGTAACTTGCATTGACGGGGATTTTGTTTTCTTTTCCTCTTCCTGCAATTTGCTAAATTGCAGATCATGGAGATCAGCTGCCCGATAGAGTAGGTGATCTGAGATTTTGGTTGCTGGAGTTCTTGCTATATTTACTTCCCTGCTATTCTTGAATAATTGTATCTGCTACTTGGATTATTTGTTTTGGGCAATGTGACCCAGGATTATTGACTTATTTCCAGATCTGATTTATTTGAGATTATTAAATTTTGTTTCAAGTAAATTCCTGTTGGTATATTGATTCAGTTATGCATGCATGGTTGACTTCTCTTGCTTCCTACTCTGATTATTCTTGTGCTTGTTGTAAAGATCCTGACAGCTTATGGATGATGAAAATCATTCGTTGGGCTTAGTCACGTATCCGTATTTAATATTTTCTTTTGGGAAGCGGGGCATGACATGTCTCCACAGCTTCAAAGCAAAGATCACTGCTGCTAACTCCAAGTCATGAGTCGAATAGTTCTTCTCATGTGACCTCAACTGGCTCGATGCATAAGCAACGACTCGGCCCTTCTGCATTAGAACTGCTCTAAGACCCTTACCCAAAGCATCACAGTGAACTACTAAAAATCCGCCTGAATCATCTGGAATAGTCAACACTGGCACTGACGTCAACCTGCTCTTCAATTCAGCAAAAGCCTCACTGCAAGCCTCAGACCAACAGAACTTCTGATCCTTCCCTGTCAGCATAGTCAATAGTCCTGCTATCATCGAAAAATCTTGGACAAATTACCGATAATATCCAGCTAGACCAAGGAAACTCCTCCCTCTGAAACTGGCTTGGGAACTGGCCAATCCTTCACAGCTTCAACCTTGGACGGATCCACAGAAATACCATCGCCCAAGATAATGTGCCCCAAGAAAGTAACTCTGTCTCACACTTGCTGAGTTTCCCATAGAGCTGATTCTCCCTCAAGGTCTGCAGAACCAACCTAAGATGCTCAGCATGATCTTCTCGATTCCGAGAATACACCAGAATGTCATCAATGAAGACCACCACAAATCTATCCAGGAACTGGGAAAAGACCCTGTTCATAAGACTCATGAATACAGCCGGCACATTTGTGACCCCGAACGGCATCACAAGATACTCATAGTGCCCATATCTGGTCCAAAATGCAGTCTTCTATTTATCAGTCGCCTTCACCTTGACCTGATGATACCCAGAACGAAGATCCAACTTCGAGATAATAGATGCTCCACCCATCTGATCAAATAAGTCATCGATCCTGGGCAACGGATACCGGTTCTTCACAGTAACATTGTTCAGTTCCAGATAATCAACACACAGTCGACGACTACCATCCTACTTATTGACAAAAAGGACTAGAGCACCCCACGGCAAAACACTGGGTCTGATGAACCCCAAATCAAGCAACTCCTGAATCTGCACCTTAAGCTCTGTTAACTCAACCGGTGCCATATTGTAAGGACTCTTCGATATCGGTGCCGTACCAGGCTGAACTTCAATACCGAACTCTACATCCCTATTAGGGGGTAAGCCAGGCAACTCCTCTAGAAAAACATCCAAGAAATCTTGCACTACTAGAGGCGCAGCCTCACAGACTAAATGTAATTCCATCGCACAAACCTCCTGATCAACCGAAGTCTCTGCTCGGCCAAGGGGCATCTCCCCGGCATGGAACTCAAACTCTGTGCGACTGGGATCCGGAATACAACCTTCTTGGCACGGCAATCAATAATGGCGTGGGATTCACCCAACCAATTCATACCGAGAATGATATCGAATACTGAATTCCCAATTACAATCAGGTCGGCATCGAAATCTGCGCCGCCAATAACTACGAAACTCTGCCTGCACTTCCAGAAACAAATAACAACACCACCACCTGTCACAATGTTCCAAGTCTCAGACATGATGCTGCACTCCGACCGATGGCAAGTCACGAAGCGGGAAGAGACGAAGGAATGGGTTGCCCCGGAATCAAAGAGAACATGAGCAGAGAAAGAGCAAACAAGGACAATACCTAAGATAGAATAAAAAGCAAGAGCAAAAGAATAATTGATAATCAAGGGTGGGGAGAACACAATGCAGAAAGATAAAATGAAAGAATAATGCAAGAGAAATGAAAAGAAGCAAAAGAGAAACAACAAAAACAACAAAAACAACAAATTGCAAAATATACCTGCAACAACACCCTCTGCTAACTTAGCATCTGCAGTAATTAGGTTGAAAGCCTGACCTCTTTTGGGAACAGCGGTCCTCTGACCGACAATCTGGCGCTGAGGAGGAAGCAGTGGCCTGACTGGATATCATGCCCCACTTCCCAAAAAGGAATACGGAATACGGATACGTGACTAAGCCCAGCGAATAATTTTTATCATCCATAAGTTGTTCAGAATCTTTACAACATCTCACAGAAATAATCAGAGTCGGAAGCAAGACAAAATCAACCATATACATAATTGAATCAAATATACCAACAAAAATTTACTTGAAACCAAAATATAATAATAATCTCAAATAAACCAGATCTGAACAAGTTAATTGTCCTGGGTTACATTGCCCAAATACAAAATAAATCCAAGTATCAAATACAATATTCAAATAAGCAACAGAAACTAATAATAATAGCAAAACTCCAGCACTAATATCTCATATCACCAACTCCATCTGGCAGTTGATCATCCTGGTCTGCAATTAATAAATTGCAGGAAAAAGGAAAAGAAACAAGATTCCCGTCAATGCAAGTTACGGGCCGCTTGTAGTGCAGGATACTAGTACATGGAAAAGATGATAAATCTAAATACAGCGAAACGAACATAGCATCGAATAGGCATATTAACCGAAATATAATATCTAACATGAATTAGGAAAACAAATCAAATAGCATGGCATACTAACAGATACAGATAACATGTGTCAAGTGTCAAGTGGTATGCAGACAAATGTACAGATGATGGTGTCAGATGATAGTCCGACAGATAACAGATAATCAGATAATAGATGTTAGATAACATGTACAGAGGTCATGTTCTTATAAGTCTTGTGTTTATTACTATCTAGGTAGCACTTCATGCATCCATCCTTTTACCACATGGTTGCTACATTCAAACAGTTTCGTTTAGATTTCGTAGGGGATCATATAAAGCTGTGTACTTAGGTATCAGACAGACATATATCATATGCAGATCCAGACAAACAGATAGAAACTATGGGTTATCTTCTGAGTACACCTTCCTATAGAGAAGTAATGTAGTCAGGGTTCAGATTATAGAATCGTACCACATAACAGATAATCAGATGGAAAACACGGGGGCCCTTCCAAATACACATTTCTATATTTTTCACTACTAGATTTTTCTCACAAACCCACCTTGGTTATTTTGTTATTATTATCAGACAGACATGTATGTACAGAAAATAAAGTAAAAATAGCATGGTATAAGCAATTAACTGGTTCAGGGTGACAGACAAACATATACAAACTAAATATATCACCTAAAAGAATAGTACAACGAAAATTCTAGTTTAGGACAGAAAGACAAAACTGCACTAAAACTGGAATTTCCGTTGCTAAAGAAATGCAAATCTGGATCCGTCAAAGAATCTGGAAAATAGACACCCGGCTGAATCCAACAAATATATATAAGTTATATGGTATTTCACCAA
Organism: Hemerocallis citrina; assembly: GCA_017893485.1. NCBI lineage: Eukaryota > Viridiplantae > Streptophyta > Magnoliopsida > Asparagales > Asphodelaceae > Hemerocallis > Hemerocallis citrina. The sequence continues at coordinate 138,502,502 of CM030359.1, read as the reverse complement.
AACAAGTCTCAAAACTGATTTGAATCCAGAAAATGTGTTTAGCCAGAAATTAGAAGTTGGTATTCAAGAAAAGGAAAATAGCATAAAAACATATCAATTAAATCCACGAAAAATCTGGGGCATTTCCTAGTATATCTAGTATTAGAAAATATACTTTCATAATTTTTCAACGTAAATAGTTTAGTCAATAAATATCAGAAACCATCAAGATACAGTAGTTTTGTAAATCTGGAATTATAAACACTGCAGTATGAAAACAGCAATATCTCACAAACCATAAATCGAAATCCAAATCCATCAAAAGGGTGATAAAGAAGACACAGTAGGCTAACTTTCATATTAACAAATATTTTACAAACAGCAAGAAGAATTAAGTCGAAAATCAGGTTCCTTACTGAACAGTATGAAAATTTTGCATGTATAGTAGTTGTTTGGAAACATAGAACGGTTTGTAAAACTCATCAAATAAATCCACAAAATTTCAGGGTTAATCCCCATCAAGTCTAGTTGTAATGTGCAAAAGATTGGATCAAAATAATACTTTTAACATCATGATAAAAATAGATTACTCTTCAGAATTCATGGAAAACAAAATCAGGAAATCTCTCTACACCTCTGTAGTAAAATGGACATAACTCACAACTAGTAAAACAAAACTGAGGTCTGTTAGAAGGGTTGGAAAATAGACAGAATTCTATACAGTTCATGTTCATAAATATTTTTAATATACTGACCTTAATATGGTCTAAAATATTGATCAAAAGATCGGTAACAGAAAAATAGAGAATTATTCTTCGAACATAAAATCATCTATTCATGTAAAACTCATCCAAATCAACCCGAACATGAAATATGGCATACTAGATGTCCAAAAAACATGGTATAAGGTATTTTGCAAGTTCATGGCAAGTTATAGCACGAATAACACATCAAGCACACGATATCACAAAATAACATGCATATATACATCCAAAAAAGTAGTCAACCCTAGTTGTTTCATGTCATGTATGTCGTGAGACAACTATAGTCGAATCAACACAATAGAGACAATATATAACAGAGGATTCAGACACAAATTATCTCCAACTACACTACAGGCGGTATTTAGTACTTGTATTACACAAAGAAAAGAATACAAGTTACTTGCCTGAGAGACGACGACGGATTCGACACAAGAGCAAGAATAACGAGAACGAATTCCCAATCAATGAACACAACGACGAACTCCGAAATACGAACCACGAACGAATTATGAACCCAAAACGAGCAAACCCACGAACGCACGACCAACGAGCAACGAACACAAACCCACAAACCTATGAACGCACGACAGGGAACCAACAACACATGCACACCAGAGGAGCAGCGGTGGGGTGCACAATGATAATAGGGAGCAGTTGTCATCGGAGGGGAGACGGCACACAGGGACTGCCATCCGCTGACTGGCGACGCAGCAGGGCGGCTGGCGGCACTGGGGGACTGCACTGGTGTCGGGACTGTGGGTTGCCGAGGGAAAGGATACTGGAGGCTGACGAGGGATGGGGGAATGCTTGGAGAGAGAGAGAATGGGAGATGGGATGCAGCGGCTAACAGGATATGTTTATAGAACAGGGGAAAGGAGCTCGGGTGTATGTGTGTGTGTGTGTGTGTGTGTGTGTGTGTGTGTGTGTGTGTGTATACATGGATTTTAGGGTTAGGTTAACAGGGTGACGGCTGAATAGGTGAATAGGGTGCAAAACAGGTCCAAGAGGGTTTCGGGTTAAATTAAATGGAGTTTGGGTTTTAGGAGCTAACGGGTCTGGTCATGGGTTTGAGTAGGATAATGGGTTTAAATAATAAATGGGTACGGTTTGGGGTATAAGTGGATTGTAATTAGGATTTTAAAAGGGGATGAATAGATCATAAAATCAAGATAGAGCAAATGAACAAAATAATAAAAATAGGATATGAACAAATAAAATACCGGAGATGAAAACAAGAGTTTGATCAAACAGAGATGACCCCAAAAGAGACAATAGGATCAAGAAGATCAAATAGAAGACGACAAAAACAATAAATGAATATATTGAAAAAGAAGGCCCAATATACGACTGTTACCGCTAAATCTGGTGTGGGGGTAAACAGATAGAATTTGTGAGTTCTTGGAAAACCTGAATAGCAAACCTCTAACCTGTTCCGCCGGAGTTTGACTGTTGACTCCCGCCGTTTACCTGCAAAAAGTGCAAGACACCGGGGTTGATCCCGGCGACGCACCCTCCGACACTCAAGTCAGTAATCAGAAATGATTATGAAAGAGCGTGAAACTGGAAAAAGATTGATTACCTTGTAACAGTGGTAGGTCGGAGGTATTTATAGTCGCCATGGGGATTTGATTGGGGATCTGATTTCCTGTGATTCTGTTAGGAGTAAAATCCTCATGATCAGTTTAGGAAACTGATCCCTAATTCCCGGTGAGAGGATAATTGCGGATCAGGACCGTTGATTTAGTCAAATCAGAGACCCTGATTTCCTCCTGCTGGTCTGGGTTTGTCTCAGGTCGGAACCCATACCCAGTTAGAGTGGATCCGTTTATGGGTTATTGGGCTTTGAATAAAGACCCAGTTCCCATTTCAGACCCGTCAGTAGGTGAAATTACCGTTTTACCCCTGAGCTTTAAGATTCGTCTCCGATGTTAACGGTCCCGACTTAATCCTCTTTTTAGCCATATCACGAGCCCCCCACTCCTAGAGACTGAGTTTGTCAGTCTTTGAGGAGTAGTTTTACTGTTCTAATGGCGTACGGAATTTTATCGGTGTTCTTAAGGGAGTTTTGGATCTTGCTTGGGGTGTAACGGTGTTATTCCGGGCTTGTAAAATGTCCAAAAATATTCTCAGAATTTTCTGGATTTTTGGTGATTTTTCCAGATTTTTCTGGATTTTTTCTCTTTTTTTTTGAATTTTTTATTCATTTTCCGAATTAAATAATTAATTATCAAAAATATTAATTAATTATTCTAATCTAATAATTATTTTTCCAGAATTTTAAAATAATTTTTCTGAATTAATAATTATTTTTAGAATTTTTAATTAATTTTTTTCGATTTTTTAAATTTTTTTCAGAATTTTTAAATAATTAATACAATTAAATAAATAAATAAATAAATTAAATATTACCTGACATGTGGCGCGATCTGTGCCGTCGGATCCCAAAAAATCGTTATCTTGTCGTTTAGCGCACGTGGCGCGATCTGGATCGTCTATCACCAGAAGCGCAAATTTCTGGAAGATCCAACGGCCGTAGTCGCTCGGCGGCTTTTTTCTCCGTTTTTGAAGCTCGGATGGGGACTTGCTCGACAGTCCGACCGGGAGGTGATTTTTTTTTTTTCTCTCTCTCTCTCCGCGCTGTTCTGTATGTTCTTCTTCTTCTTCTTTCCTCTGTTCTCTCTCCCTTCCTCTCGCCCAACTTCGACTCTCCTCTGTTCTTCGCCTTCTTCGTCCCGCCTCCCCTCTCCTTCGTCTCCTCCATTCGGCGCCACCTCAACGACGAGGGGAGCTCGACGTCGGTGGCGGGAAGGAACTCAGCGGAGAGGAGGCGAGATGGCAAGGGGAGCTCGACACTTTGGCGAAGCTTTGTCGACAGTGTGAGCTCGGGAATGGGTTCGGAGCTCGTGACGGTGGAGCTTCGGCAGCGAAGCTTGGTACTGTGGTCGACACTTGGAGAGGAGCTCGGCGAACGAAAGGCGAGGGTCGTTCGGCGATGGGCTCGGCGACGCTCGATGAAGAAGAGGAGTTCGTTCGCCAAGGAGTTGAGCGACGAGGGGGACGCGGCGAGGAGTTGGAGCTTCGGGCTAGGAGCTCGACAGTGGTGAGTCAAGGTCGGCGATGGAAGAGAGGAGGAGAGGTGGTTTTGGAGCTCTACAACCAGAGGTGGAGGTTGAGGTTCGGCAGTAATGGCGAGGCGGTTAGATGGCGAGCTCGACATCGGTAGGCGGTGGAGCTTGGCAGTAGGTGCTCGCGAAGTGGAGGGCTCGGCGATGACTGTGCAGGGTTCGAGCTTCGGCCATGGTCAACGAAGCTTGAACGCAGCGGAGAGTTGTGGCAATTTGAGGTGGTCTGCGCTCGTCGATGGAAGCTCGCTGTCATGGAGCTCGGCGAGGTTGGCGAGGATGGAGCTCGCCGGTGGTGGAGTTTGGAGAGCTCGGAGCTTGAAGAAGAAAGCTTTCTTCTTGTTTGGTTTTGGCGGGAGCGTGTGAAGAAGAGGAAGGATAGGAACGGGTTCGGGTTTGAGGACCCTAACGGGTCCGACCCGACCGTCATGCTCCATTTTATTTTTTTGGCTTCTTGTTCGGCGAATCCGAGCACGGATTTTGAGGCAAATTTTTTGGCCATTTTGCAGCTCGGTAGGGAAGTAGCTCGGACTGGAGATCCAAACTTGTGGCTCGATCTGGACGTTTGATCACGATCGTGGCGCGAATCTCGAGACGGGCTCAATTCCCAAGAAAACACTATCTTGTCGTTTAGCAATGTTGGCAAGATCTGGGCCGTCCGATCGAGATCTTACACGAATGTTGAGGGAAAAGTGATTTTTCTCCGTTTTGGGGCTTGGATGGGCACTTGCTCGGTTAGCCGACCGGAGGGAAGAGCTCGGATTCGATTTTGACAGTTGCTCGGGTTCGGTTCGGATTTTCCCTCGCGCGAGTGGCTCGGCTCGGATTTCCGAGCTATTCAGTGCAGCTGTATTGAGATCCACTTTCCCGGTGCTACGGAGGTCCGATCAGGGCGTGCGATCCCTCGTTTCGAAGATAATTTGAAGATCTACAACTTCTCTTTAGGAGTGGGATGAAGATTCACCCTCCTTCATGGTCAAAATAGCCCCGCAACATCCTTGTCTTCATGAAGTTGAGGAGTGTTTTGGTCTTGGGGATTTTGGCAGAGGAGCTCCACTCCTAGGGGCAGAGAAGATGTGCTAGGAAGACCCTTGTGCTAGGAAGACCCTAGGGGCGAAGAAGGGGCGCGAGTGGCTCGGATCGCTAGTTGCTTGGCTCGGAATACCGAGCGACGTGGAGCGATTCTGAGCCGTCGATCTCAGCGCAGATCTCGAGGTGAGCACAGTTTCCAAGAAAACACTATCTTGTCGTTTAACGACGCTGGCATGATCTGGGCCGTTGGATGATGGCACGAATCTCGAGACGGGCTCAGTTTCCAAGAAAACACCATCTTGTCGTTTAGCGATGCTGGCAAGATCTGGGCCGTCTGATCGTGATCTTACACGAATGTTGAGGGAAAAGTGAATTTTCTCCGTTTTGGGGCTCGGATGGGCACTTGCTCGGTCAGCCGACCGGACCCCTTGATGTCGGGGTCGGATCGCACGTCGCTCGGATTTTGATCCCGTGTGTGCCGAGCTATTCGACTTGTATCGAAACGTTTTGTCTTTTCGCCAACCGTTGCTGCTCGGTTACAAAGTCGTTTGGGCTTTCGTAACGCTTCAAGAGCCCATCGAGAGTCGCGCCCTTTCGTTACGAAGTCCAATAGACTTTTTCTTTTACTTTCGAGGGTCGGATTGGGCGAGCGAAGTGAAGAGCTCGGCTCTGGAAGAGAGCTATTTGTGAGACGAGTGTGAGGAGGCACTCTATGAGAGAGTTGTGCTCCAAACTCGTTGAGAAGAGGTCCGCTTCGGAGGCGAGCGGAGTGAAGAGCTCGGCTCTGGAAGAGAGCTATTTGTGAGACAAGTGTGAGGAGGAACTCTAGGAGAGAGTTGTGCTCCAAACTTGTCGAGAAGGGGTCCGCTTTGGATCCGAGCGGAGTGAAGAGCTCGGCTCTGGAAGAGAGCTATTTGTGGGACAAGTGTGAGGAGGAACTCTAGGAGAGAGTTGTGCTCCAAACTTGTCGAGAAGGGGTCTGCTTTGGAGGCAAGCGGAGTGAAGAGCTCGGCTCTGGAAGAGAGCCATTTGTGAGACGAGTTTGAGGAGCAACTCTAAGGGAGAGTTTTAGCTCCGAACTCGTCGAGAAGGGGTCCGCTTAGGAGCCGAGCGGAGTGAAGAGCTCGGCTCTGGAAGAAAGCCATTTGTGAGATGAGTTTGAGGAGCAACTCTAGGAGAGAGTTGTGAGCTCCGAACTCGTTGAGAAGAGGTCCGCTTCGGAGGCGAGCGGAGTGAAGAGCTCGGCTCTGGAAGAGAGCTATTTGTGGGACAAGTGTGAGGAGGAACTCTAGGAGAGAGTTGTGCTCCAAACTTGTCGAGAAGGGGTCCACTTTGGAGGCGAGCGGAGTGAAGAGCTCGGCTCTGGAAGAGAGCTATTTGTGAGACGAGTGTGAGGAGGCACTCTATGAGAGAGTTGTGCTCCAAACTCATTGAGAAGAGTTCCGCTTCGGAGGCGAGCGGAGTGAAGAGCTCGGCTCTTGGAAGAGAGCTATTTGTGAGACGAGTTTGAGGAGCAACTCTAGGGAAGAGTTTTAGCTCCGAACTCGCTGCTTATGTGAGAGAATCAACAGTTGTGGGAGCAATTCCGAATGGCAAACCACTTCTAACTCGCTGAAGAGCAAGTTATTTGAAGCAGAATCGAGCCAAGTGTTGGACTCCGAACTCGTCGTTAGAGGGATTCAACGGTTGTGGGAGCAATTCCGAATGGCGAACCACTTCTAACTCGCTGAAGAGCAAGTTATTTGAAGCAGAATCGAGCCAAGTGTTGGACTCCGAACTCGTCGTTAGAGGGATTCAACGGTTGTTGGAGCAATTCCGAATGGCGAACCACTTCTAACTCGCTGAAGAGCAAGTTATTTGAAGCAGAATCGAGCCAAGTGTTGGACTCCGAACTCGTTGTGAATAGCTTAGTAAGTTGCGGGAGCAGCCATGTAGAAGAAGCTGGACTCCGAACTCACCATTCAGTGAGTCATGACTCGGGGAGGTAGAGATGAAGCAAGAGCAACAATCTCCAATGAAAAAACGTAAAGTTTTATTGAAATAAACTAAGTGGCTGCTGAGCGGAAGAAACTAAGTTTTATTATAAAAACGTAAAGTTTTATTGTAAGAGTCGGACCTTACAGGAGCGGAAGAAGGGCATGCTGAGCATTGACTGTAGTTCTAAGCAACTACAAGAGCATCGGCTTTGAGCAAATTACAGGAGAAAACCCTAGAAGTCTGAAGTGGTATTCGTAGGCCATGTCCTATTCTAAGGAGGGAGTGGCTATCAAAGTGCAAAAGATCAAGGTAGTAAAATATTAGCCTCAGCTAAAGACCGTGAAGGAATTAAGGAGCTAGATGATGAGATCAGGCAAGCCAGTATTGGAGTGATTACTCAAGATTGGAGCTCAGTTTTGGCACGATTGAAGCTGCAACCGAGTCGAAGAAAGCAAGTCAGAAGGCTAAGGCAGACGATGCAGGGATCAAAGCACCAAAGCGGCAAGTTGATGTAGGAAAATATCAGAATATCAATATGTACTTTGTCACAGGATTACCCAAAAATTATGGAATGTATGACTCAATTTGGGATATTGGGGACCTGTTGAACGAATCTGCACATTTTTTTCCGATAAAGATGACTTAATCGCTAGAGAAATTAGCAGGAGTCTACATTGAAGACGTAAGGAAGCAGCATAGAGTGCCAGCGTAAGTGGATTTGACCAAGATTCAAGAGTTACATCTCGATTTTTGTAGAGTTGCAGGCAGCTTGGGGATCGAGGTCGGGTTCTTTGGAGAACCAGTTCGTAGATAAGCCACTTGGGAACCGGAAAGCCGTATAAGCTTTTTTTTCCGAGTTATTTAGTGTTTGGATGTTCTTCTATTTGGAAGATCCAGCAACCAGCTTTGAGCTGAGTGTGCTTGCTGTTTGACTTCTTTGAGGTTTTCGAGTGTCTTACCTGTAGAATCTGAGGTTTGGGCCAACTAGAGAGTTGTAGTAGACATTCTCTTCTTTCCGAATTGACCTCTCGGTCAAATTCCGACAAGCGGAGTAGAAGTTATGGGCTTCGAAAGCTTTCAGCTTGGTTGTGTATTTTGCGGGTTGAAATTGTATCTGTCTTAATTCTTTGTAGTTTTTTAGTATCTTACTTGCTGAATCTGAGGAGCCGACCAACTAGGAAGTTATAGTAGACGTTCTCATCTTTCCGAATTGCCCTCTTGGGTTAAATTCCGATTTGTGGAACAAAAATTATAGTCTTTGAAAGTTTCAGCTTCTCTTTGCTAAATCTGCTGTTTTCTTACCGCTTGCGTGTGTTCGATGGGTAGGAATTTAGAATTCCCTCTGGAATATGAGAAAGTGGTCAAGTAGGAAGTTTTAGTAGATGTTCCCACCTTTTTCAAATTGTCCAATTTTGTTAGATTCCGATAAATAGAGCAAAAGTTACAAGCTACAGAAGTTTCATCTTTTATTCGAAATCTATAGTTTGGTAACTGTTTGCATATGTTCGAGGTCAGAAATTTAGAAATCCTTACGGAATCTGAGAAAGTGGTAAACTAGGGAGTTTTAGTAGATATTCCCATCTTTTCAAATTGTCCAGTTTCGTTAGATTCCGATAAGTAGAGCAAAAGTTACAAGCTGTAGAAGTTTCAGCTTTTGTTGAAAATCCGCAGTTTGGTTAAACTGTTTGCGTGTGTTCGATGGACCGGATTTTGGATTCCTTGCAGAATCTGAAATAGTGTTCCACTAGAGAGTTGTGGTAGATATTCTTACCTTTTTAAAAAGTATATTTCTGTTAAAATCCGATGAGCGTAGTACTGGTTGCTTCTAGGTTGTCGGAAGGTTTTTATGTCGCTTTTGGGCTTCTCATTGGTTGTATGCCTATTTTAGACTGTTAATTATAGAAGATCAAGTTTTCTTAGTAAGCATGTTTGGTTGCTTCTAGGTTGTTTACCTGTATGGTTGTTTTCGTATGTAATCCTGCTCATACATGGCTTGCCTGACCCGCATGTAGCTGTTGGTATCATACGTAGCTTATTTGACTCGTATGTATCTTGTTGTCTCATACATGGCTCGCCTGACCGTATGTTGTTGTGGTCTCATACGCAGCTTATTTGGCTCGTATGTATGTTGTAGTTTCATACATGGCTTGCCTGGCCCGTATGTAGCTGTGGTCTCATAAGCAGCTTATTTGGCTGGTATGTTTGTTGTTGTCTCATACGTAGCCCACCTGGCTCGTATGTAGTTGTTGGTTTCATACGTAGCTTGTTGGCTCGTATGTGTTCTGATTACTCGTATATAGCTTATTAGCTAGTACACAGTTTTGTTGTGCTCGTCTAGAGAGATATTATTTCCCTAGGGCTATCGACCATCAAGATGTGTGTTTACCTTACTCCTAAGGGAATGTAGACGAGTCACTCCTTGTGTACCGTCGGATCTTAACTGGTGTAGGTTGATCGTGGACTGGAGCGTAAACGAAATCCAAGTTCAGGGTAGTAGCATGCGAATACGTTCGTATTGCCAGGGTCTTGGATCGATAGGCCATGAACCAGATCCTTAGAGATTCTGGTAAGTCTAGGTTGAGCAGCCTAGTAGAGTTATCTTGCAAAGTCTAACTTAAGACCTAGCATATTGTGCTAATACTGTTGTCATCCCTAGGATTGTTCAGGGTTAGTGACATCGTTAGAGTAGTAACTTATGGCTATTACTACTTAACCATTACTTATTATCATTTTTGTCGAAGGGAAAGAGTTGGTGTTAAGGGTGATACCTTATGATCCGACCTATCCTATAGGCTGGCACTAGGTGGTGTTATTGGGTTGTACCCTTCTGGTCAAAGGAATACGGTCTGTGCCTTCTCACGAGTTGGGAGCACGGGATCCATATCTCGTCTGTTAATTTCTGAAGTGCCTTGATAAGCGGGAGCGATTCCTGTCGGAGCTAGGGGGGATGAACCCTCCCGTAACTTCGTCTTGTCTTGTATCTAAGGGCGAGAAGCCATAGACTACGGTCTGGCTGGGGGGCGGCATGAGATACTTAGAGCTAACCTGCGTCCGCAGAAACTCCAAGGATTTGTCAGTTATTTGAGTGGGGTCCGGTGCGACCGGGCAATAGTGGAAAATGGGGACACCACTATATGACTGCGAATGTCGGGATTAGACCGTTTCAGAGAAACTTCATCAGTCATGTCTAATCTTCAGAAACAAGTCGAGTACAAGAGTAGAATTCATGGTGCGGGTTCAAATCCCTATATATGAAGAAACGGCTTGATATGGGGCGTATGTAGTATGGGCTGCATACTGTCCCAGAGTCTTGCCTGCATTAGAATAAGTGCATCCTTGCATTATTAGTCTTGCATTAGAGTCTAAGTCATAACATACACTGACACATCATATATATTTACACGTTTCTCTTTTCATCAATCTCTTTGCTATAGTTAAGATTCGTTGCTTGTTATCAGCCTTAAATCGTCAGTATATGTACAGACGTCCCCACTTCAATAGGTATTGGATTGTAGAGGTACATGTACATGTTTCAGGAGGACTCAAGGCAAGAGAAACAAGGAGTTGAGGTCATTAAAGTTTTCCGCTGTAATATTGTTGTAATTTATGTTGATAACTATTTGTAATAATTGTTGTAAATTATTTATTTGTTGGAAAGCATCCAAGTGAAATACCAAGTATTGTTCTTTATTCATTGTACTCTGATACAATTTGTTGAAAGTTGTAACACTTGGGATTGTAAAGATATTATTGTAACACTGTTATAATGTATTACAATTTGTAACATTCGGACTTGTAATACATTTGTGTTGAATAAAAAGTTTTAAATTTTTCTGTTTTTCTGTGTAATGTGGCTAATTGAAAAAAAGATTCTGGCTTATGTCACAGTTTCCCAGTTACCAGAAATTGGGGTGTTACAGTGTGCAGTCAGGTAATCAGGTAAACAGGGATAGGTAGAACCTACTGGTCCTCTTCCGAGTCCACCTTCCTATAGGGAAGTGTGCAGTCGGGTAATCAGGTAAACATGATGGTGTATCATGTAGTCATGAACACATAATATGTGGAAGCAGGTGGAAACACGGGCCCCTTCGAAGTACACATTTCTATATTTTTCACTTCTCGATCTTTCCCTTAACCCCAGCTTGGTTATTTATTATTATTATTAAACAGACATGTATGTGTCACAAATAGAGCAAGAGTAGCATGGCATGAACAGGTAATAGGTTCAGGTTGCAAGACAAACATATACAAATGAAAGACAAGTCATAAAAGGATAAAACAACGAAAATTCTAGTTCAGGACAGCAAGACAGTACTGCACTACATCTAGAATTCCCATTGCTACAAATATGCAAATCTGGATCCGTCAGAAAATCTGGAAAATAGGCTCTCAGCCAAATCCAACAAATATATATAAGTCATATGGTATTTCACAAAAACAAGTCTCAAAACAGTATTGTATCCACACAACATATTCAGCCACAAATCAGAAGTTTACATTCATAAACAGGAAAACAGCATAAAAGCTTACTGATTAAATCCAAAAAAAATCTGGGGTATTTCCTAGTATGTTTAGTATCAGAAATTAAAGTTTCATAATTTTCCAACATAGATAGAATAATCAAGTAAAATCAGAAAGCAGCAAGATACGTCAGTTTTGTAAATCTAGAATCATAAACACAGCAGTACCAAAACAGCAATAGATTTCAAAATTTAAATCGAAATCCAGATCCGTTAAAAGGGTGATAAAATAGATACAGTAGGCTACAATTCATATTCACAAAGTTTTTATAGACAGCAAATAGAATCAGGATGAAATTAAGGTTCTTTACTGAACAACATGAAAATTCTACAAGTATAGTGGTTGTTTGCAAGCATGAAATGGTTTATAAAAGTTATTAATTAAATCCACAAAAATTTGGGATTAATCACAATCAAGTCTAGTTGTATTTAGTAAAATATTGGATCAAAATATTATCTTTAACCTCAGTATCAAAATAATTTACCTTACTGAATTTATATAAAACTAGATCTGGAATTTTCTACACATCTGTAATAAAATAGTCATAACTTGCAACTCATAAATCGAAACTGAGATCTGTCAGTAATTCTGGAAAGTAGACAGAATTCTCTATAATTCATATTCGCAAATAATTTTCATATACTGGCCTTAATGGGGTCTAAAATACTGAACAAAAACGAGTTAACAACAAAACTAAAATCTTCTTCAAGCATAAAATCAAGTAGATCATATGCAACACATCCAAATCATAACCAAGCATGAAATAGGATATACTAGATGTCCAAACAACATGGTATAGGGTATTTGACAAGTCTACAACGAGTCATACTACAACGAACCCATCAAACATACAAGATCATACAACACCTCATATCCACGAACACATGCATATATACAAGAATTGATTATCTTTAACTCTACATTTATGTCGTATGTGTAATGAGATCAACACATAGAGACAAGCTATAATAGGGGTTTTGCACAAGAATTGACTCTAAAACAAATCTACAGTACAGGCTGTATTTAGTACTTGTATTTGCAACAGAAATTGATACAAGTTACTTGCCTTATAGTCGACGATAGAACGGTGCAAAGAGCAAGAATAACGGGAACGGATTCCCGAGCAACGAACTCAACGAACGACTACGAGCAAACGGAACCCACGATCAACACACGCACACAAGAGAGAGGGAGAGGGAGAGGGCTGGGTGTGCACAGGGTTAAAGAACGGCGATGGTGGCGAAACGATGGCGGGGAGCGCTCGCCGCTACTGCTGTTAGTCATCGGAGGAGCAACACGACACAGGGAGGTGCTGCGGCTGCTGCTGTCATTGGGGAAGAGCAAGATGAGGAGGGTCGACTGGGGTTGTCGCCGTGTCGGGGGGAGACACATAGCAGGGCTGTGCAATACTGCAGCTGCGAGGGTGTGTCGGGGCTGCTGGAGGTGCACAGCGGAAATTCCGAGGTGGTGGTAGGAGGGCAGCACGGTGACGCAACTGGCACTGGCATCGAGAAGGGGGGGTCAACAGCGGGGCTGAGCGGCGAGGAGCGGGAGACAGGAGAGTGGTCGGGAGTGGGTTCGGGAGGAGGCTGAATGGGGAAGAAGAGTAGGGTGGCTGAGGGTAGATGATTAGGGTATGCACACAGGGTATATTATAGGGTATATATATATGCAGAAGTTAGGGTTTAGGGGTATAGGATAACGGGTAGGCATTTGGGTGTAGGGTATAGGAGTAGTGGATCCAATAGGGTATACAGTTTAAATTAAGGTATTAATGGGGTAGTGGATTTGGGTTTAATAAAAGTTTCAAGAGAATAATAGAATGATCCAACAATGAGATAAAAATGAATAAACAAAATATGGCACGAACAATTTGAATAATAAGGATAAAAAATACAAGCACGATCAAACAGAGGTGAAATAATAGGAGATAATAGGATCAAGAAACTCAAATAAGGAGACGACAAATCAAATAAATCAATATATTGAAAATGAAGATCCAATATACGGTCCAAAAAGAGATACAAAGAGAATAAATATACAAAAAGAAAAATGCACCCCAAAAATACAAAAAATGGAAAATAGAGGTTACCCCCCCCCGCCTGTGAATGGTAACCGACCCAAAGCGCACCCAACGACCAGGAAGGCCAGAGTGACTAACCATTATAAAGGGAACTTAGATTATACTTAAAGTCTGGTCTCGAAAATTGATTAATAATCGAAATTTTAATAAAACAGAACCGCTTGCCAGACTCGAACCCAAGACCAGTACCCTCGCCTAGCTACAGTGACATACCCAAAACGCACTCGAAGACCAGTAGGTCTTGAGTGACTAACCGATATAAGATCTAGTTAAATACTTTTTGTCTTAACTGCACTGTAGCTAGTTCTTTCTTTAATAAACTCGATTTTTCCAATCAAATTGTACTTTATAAAAATCTAAATCTTTTTTCATAATATATTCAAAATTATCATTTTTAACCACACAGTAGACTATTTCTCTTATTTCTTTTGAAAAGTGGAATAGTAATACATTTTTCGACAATGAAAATTTTCTTTTCTAGATGAATCTTTTTATTTACTTGTTCCTCATTTATCCACAAATGTGTTTACACAAATTTTTCATTCTTTAACATAATCAAAGCCCATAAGTTAATCTTATCTTTACAAAACTAACACATTTTCTTATGTTTCAAAGAGACAACACAATTGACAATCTAGTGAATATAATATTACCCATACAATAAAATTAAAATTTAATAATTATTGCAACTTTTCCATGCTAATCAATTCATTTCACAAATCATGGGTGTTAACTTGCATTCTACAATCCATTCACAAATACAATTTCATATAATCATGATTCATCAATTCATATGTATTCTAGTATGCAAATTTATTAATAAAGCATCATAACAAATCTTAATTAATAAATTTCAATTCATTTTGTTAACTTTCTCATATAGCCAAACAAGATATTTCCCTTTTTCCTTACTAATCTTTTCAAGCAAGTGTATGACAACTTTTCTATTTGTTTCTATTATGTTCATAAATTAGAATCCTAGCATGGTATTTACATTAGAAGTTAGAGAAATCACTCACCTTTTGAAGAAAACAATAAAAAACTCCTAAAGAACTCCTTGAAAGCACAATCGTCTCCCTTCTCCTCCTAGATTGTTGTAAATTTTGAGATCCTCCTCCTTGCTATTGTACTCTGGTTCCTTCTCCTTGATGGCCAGCCTCCAAGATGCAAGAGCACACACTCACACAAACACTCAATCTTTTCCTCACACAACTCTTTCTTTTTTCTCTCAATATTTTCTTCACAAATGCCTTTTTCTTTTCTCTTCTCTTTAAAAAATTTCTATTGCAAGTAATGAAGAAGACAAAGGCTAGGATGGAGGGGGGGTATTTATATACATTTCAAGAGTGAATGGAGAGTTGAGATGAGTTTAGATGAAAGGCTAGGATGCATTTGGGAGTTAGAAGAACTACCAATCATTAAGTAACCACCTCACCACTTTTTCACTCTCTCCCTCCACTCCAAGTGTGGCCGGCCAAGTCCTCTCATTCAAATTGCACATGCATGTACAATGCACGTGCCTCTTCATGCATACTACAAATTAGTTTGTTCATTTAATTGTTATATTATTTGTTTTTTTTATAACGAGGATAGAGTCCAAATATTCCAGCCCAATATATAATTAATCGAAAGAATACTACAAAGGACATTAATTTATTTGTTACTTGATCAAGTCTACACTACAATTTGCATTAATTATTAATAAAATTAACTAGTGGGCTAATTAGGTGGGCTAAAATCCATGAGATCTTTAATTAATTAATTAATTAATTTAAGTGGGCTAGAATAATTTGAAAATTTAATAATAGGCTTTAATTTAAAAGAGAAGAAAATGTTTATTCATGATATTAAAATAATTTTTAAAGCTAAAAATACAAATTAATTTGCACGTGTGAAACACGTGAAAACAAATGAAAATTTTTATATTTAATTATTTGAAAATTCAGGATGTTACACCACCGTTACAGCAGTTGCAGAAAAATCAGAGTAGTGTAGTGGAAGACTCGAACCGCGTAGCCCATCTCGAGGGAAGCAGATTGACCACTTGGTGGAGTTCCAGTGAAGATCGGTTGACTACTGTTCTGAAGGGCAGGCGATAGATGTTTCAAAGTAGGATCTGTAATAAGTTGATGTAATTTGTATTCCTTGTTCAAGAATAAGATGATGATGTAATAACTGTGATGGCAATAAAAGGTTTTAAAATTTTCATATTATTACTGTGTTGAGATGCATTCGAAGGCAAAGATTCTGGTTTGTGTCACGGATTTTAGATAGTGGGATCCGGGGCGTTCCACTTATGAATTTCTATACTCGATACATTTTATGCATCACACATAGAAAACCATAATTTAAATTTTTTCATAGCACTTCATGTGCATGAAAAAAAAATCATACTCACATTCCAAGGAGCCAATCCAAGAAACCAATGCCGGGAGATTGAAGAGCACTCGACCTATGACCAAAACCCTCAAAAATCCGAGCATAAAGTGGTTTCGATCAGGTGAATTTGCAAGCTCTAGGGTATGGGTTCATCGGGTTTCGGTTTTGGTTGGTTTCGGTTGGTTTCGGTCGGTAGAAGAGAAGAAGGAGAGATGAAATGAAGAGGGTGGTAATCTAGTAAATATGTAGGGTTTAAATAGTAAAGGGGTTAGGGTTATAGGCTTAGGCCCAAAATCTAATAAAAATATATCATTTCAAGGGTTATTTTCAACCCATAACTCCAAAATTAATCACTATTAAGTAGAATAAACCAATTAATATAAGAAATTAAACTCAAAATCATAGATAAACTAAAATTAAGATATAAAAATCAATATTTAAGAATTTTTAAAAAGATGGGTGTTACATTTTATCCCTTAATTAATGGGTATTATGATTTAGTCCACATATTATAGTAATTGCAATTTAGACATCCAAATCATATAGCAATTGCAATTTAGCCCACAAATTAGAACATATTCATCGCAATTGCTATAAAGTTAGAGTAAGTTAATTTTATTAATTTTTCAATTCATTATATTCAAGTACATCTACTGCAACCATAATTATATAACTTACTCTAATTTGAGACTAAACTGAATTGAATTAGTAGATTCAGTTAAAGTTGGGGACTAAATTAATGAATGGATTTTAACTTAGTGACTAAATAGCAATTGTTGTATAATTTACAAGACTAAATTATAATTTTTATAATTTTTATAATTTTTATAATTTATAAGATGAAACTGCAAATATCAATTCAATGAGGGACTCAATTGTAAAACACCCTTAAAAAACTTGATTTTGATGTAACGTCCATTGGGTGACTACTGTACAATACCCCTACGAGACTCAATTTCTCTTTGAACACATACTTGGTGTGGAACTGCATATTCAGCTCTCAACCAGGGAGTTCCCATAAAAACACAAAAAAAATTCTCTAATACTATAATGGGATAAGGCCTTAGTGTTATTTGTCAACCTACCAACACGTGTGATGTACTAATGGGATAAGGCCTTCAGGTTCGAGACCTCACTATGTTATAGTTTTTTTTTTTGAAAAAAATATTATTAAAATATATATTGTCCGTATATAACTAATATAAAATAGGTCTCAGATTTGAGGCAATATTACGTTAAAATTTTTACTTAATATATATAGATATATATATATTTATTAAGCATGTGTAAAAAAATGGAGCCAAAACGATCTTACTAACCTACATCCCCATCCCGACTAAGCGCACATCAGTCCCAACCCCATCCTCATATAAAACCCCCCACTCCCTCATCTCCCCCATTTCAAACTACCCTCTCTCTCACCCTCCAAATCCCACCATGCGGTCTCGATACCTAACCACCAACTACTTCTCTTCTTCCCAATCTCAAACCCTAAAAAATCTTCACCTCTTCCCTCTCCCCCCCCCTCCTCCATCTCTCTCCTCCCCCAATCCCCACCTCGACACCGATCTCGACCTCCTCTTCTCCGATCTCGATCTCAGCTCCGAGCTCGATCGCCTCCCATTCGCCGCCGCTCTCTCCGACTTCCTGTCCCACGTCCTCCCTCAGTTCGTCGAAATCCAGGTCAAAATCGCCGCCGATTCCTCTTCTGTTGGTTTCTGGTGTTGATTTTGCTGATTTTGCTGCTTTGATTTTGAAATAGGAGCCGGATTTGGCGGGTTCCGAATCTGAAGCTTGCGATGTAAGTTTTATTTTTTCTGAGGTTTTGTGATTTTTCGCTTTAAAATCCGCGCTGATTTGTTTATTTGTTTGTTTGTGTTTGAAGATCAATGAGTTTGTTTATGAAGAGGAGTTTAGATCTGAGGCGAAAGGAAGTAGCAAACTGGAGGTATGAAGGTTTTTTTCCTCTTTTTTGATATATTTTTTTAGTATGTATTTTTGGTGGTGATTGGCGGTTGAATAAGTCTTGATTTTGATGGTAGGAGTGGAGAGTGGAGTTTGAAGTGGTGGAGGTGGAGGAGTTTCCTTTGGTAAGATGAGTTGCATGGAGTTGATTTATTTTTTTATATTTATTTTGGAGGTTTTGATCTGTATTTGTTGGCGAAATGTGGCTAATTTGTGTTTGTTTGGTTGGCAGGGGGAGGATGGGAGCTCCTGTAAAGGAGAGGGAGAAGGGATCTGCTTTGAGGTTCCACGGAATTGGATTCCAGTGGTAAATATATTTCTTTGTGTGGTAGATGTTTAGATAAGTTTGTTATGAGTTATGTCTAGATTGATAGGATTTGACCTGTTAATAGTGAAACTTAACTATGAATATGCACCAAATGGCATGCGATATAATACAATCATTATTACAATACACTAAGATTAGGATTTGAGTTATTTGGTTATATGTCTTTGTCCATGGGCTGCGAAGAGAGACTTTTCATTATTCAAGATTAAAAGAGTGGTTTAAATAGATTCATACCATGAGAGTAGCCAAGAGCCAATATCTGATAAGCCGATTGACATTCGTATCTCATTCCTACTAAAATAGGAAGCACCTAATAAACAACCAAAACAACCAAATTTGATAATTTTTTATTTGAGTTTCATTAATTGTAGTTTGTGGGAGGCAACTGAAAAGATGTAAAGGGAAATTGACTGGGAGGAAGTAGAGGACTAAAACTTAAGCAAAGGAAGAGAAATGTGTTGTGGGCTTCTTTGAGAAGAAGATCAGGTAGGATCTATCTATCCTATTTTCAATCCAAAAAAGGAAACATTTGTTCCGACTTTTCATCTCTTCATCTTGATATAATGTACGTGTTTGAGCAGTAACACATGTGAATTTTAGCTTAATTCACATGTGAGTTTTTTTAGCTAGTTCTTTCATATTAAGTTTCATGAGATTTTACTAGTAGGCGTTTGGAGCATATTGAAGCATTTTTAGCTAAGTCCTTTAGGATTGGATCATTTACTGATTAGCCTGTAGCTATTAGCCAAAATCAGTTTATTCCCCGATTACATAGTACTTTTAGATCTATAATAACAATTGAATGGTCTGTTTCACCTTATTGTTTTGTTACTATTTCATATATTTCATTTATTTATTTGGTGTAACAAAGGCATTTGTTAGTTTCTTTGCTTATATTAGATTGTATTTTGTGAAGTTCTGTTTAATATCTTTTGATTCATTATTTCTCCTTTATTCTCATACTTGTCTTATTTTCCTGTAGGAAGCAGTTGAGATTGATATGGGATTGACAGTTATATATCCCCATGAAATTGTAAAGTCAGTTTGTGCGGTTGAATCTATTCCTGATTGTCTTTCTGTGAATGAAGATCGTTTATGTCCAGCTAAACTATCAAACCGTGTTGTCAAAATTTCTGAATTTGAAGTCACTGAGGTAGGTTTGGGCCTTGAAGGAGCTCTGTCCATCGGAGAGACATTAAGTTGTTTACTTCCTCTTGTAGAGCCCCGGCATGCAGTATATAATGAAAAGTTGGAAGTTAATGGAAACGAATTTCTGGGATCCTCAAGCATTGACATTTTGGAGCTTATCTCAAAACAACCTCTACCTGAACAGTGTCCCATGGAGGAACCCATACCCCTTAATTCTGTCTTAGAAATGAATGTAATTAACCTCAATGGCAGCTTGTTCCTTGAGAAAGATTCAGCTATCTATCCTATGACGTCAGATGGGAATTGTTCTCGTACTCCTTGCTCAGGTAATTTTCAGGAAGTGCAGACTCTTGACATTCCTCCTGTTCAGAATGAACTGTTCGCTGGTTCAACAGAAGCTGAGGAACTCAATCTCTCTGACCAGATGTTCAAAGATGATATGAACTCTGTTGGGAGTTTGTATAAATCATTCGTCAGTTCTGAGCTAACACTAGTAGATGATACATTCAAGTCATTGCCTATTCCTATTCTTTCTGATAATAAACATTTGAAATTACCAAGCATGATTTTTGAAGACACTCTACATGTCCTCAAACTTCATGCATTCACAGCAGCTGATGGATTATACTTAGACTGGCATCTTTTGCTGGAAGGTACATGCACTCGTGAAATTTGCTCTACTTATATGTGCATGCTACTGGAGGTAAGCTCCTGCACGGTAACTTCTCCGATGCAATCCATTGATGAAGTTATGATACATATCAATTTAGATTTTGTAGATGATTCTCCCAAAAGGTCAAAAATGTCAGAATGCAAAGTACTCGATGACCTCGACCGGAATTTTCCCCATGCAAATGTTATATCTGCAAAACCTGTTGTTACTCTGATCAGTAAAGATGATGTTGGCACAGTGCAGACTGAAAAGCACAATCCAAAGATAAATTCACAGAAGGCTTCTTCTTTATTTGAGTCAATGTCACAGTCTAATGATCTAAACTTTTTCTTAGGTGTACGGAAAGGTACTGCTGGAAAAATATCTACCAGTGAAACTATGAAGGGAGGTAGTAGTACAGTTACACCTGCTGTTGAATCCCAAAATGAACCATCCCATCCACCAGTTTGTCTTGAAATACAATTGAAGCACTGTGATATAAAGGTTCATGATATTATTTTGTCAGATCATATTTTAGGCCTTATGGATAATGTACAGAAAAGCTATTTAGCCATTTTAAATTATGGGACGGATTTAAGAAGCCATGCTTCTTTTACACCAGAATATGATCTTGAATTTCTAAGTTTGCCAAAGGAAAAGCTGCTGGAGCTTATTACTGAGAAAAGTAAATGCCAGTTAACTTCAGACTTTCGGGATGAAACTTTCACCGGATTACTTGCTTTATATGCTATTAAGCAGTTGGCCTACTTTCTCTGCTTCTTCGGAATCCATACTGCTCTTTTATATGTAAGAAACTTGACAAAAAATATAGGTAGTTTGGTAATAAAATTAAGACCCCTCGAGTTGTTGCTTGAGGATGCACAGAAGAAGACTGAGAGACGGATAATTGACTCACATCCTTCACTATCTATAATTGAAGGAATTCTGAAATCAAATACTTCTCAAAATGGTAAAATACTGATTGTAGCGGAGAGATTATTTTGGCTGCCACTTAATCAGAAGCTGATTAGTATGAGGATAAAGCTTCATGAAGTAAGACGTTCATTTAAGCTTGTGGGTCAACTGGATACATTGAACGGTAGTGGCTTTATAAATTACATATCGGAAACCCTGTTGCACTCAGATTGCTTACTAATTTCTCACGAGTAAGTCATTGATATACTTCTCTTCTTTTCCTAGTTTCTAATTATTGGTATTTTCTGTTAAACTTATTTGCCCATTCATAGTCTAAATCTGGAATCAAAGTAGGTGATTATGCTCAAGGCATACGTTGCCTGGTTTGTCTTCAAATCTTTCTGATTAGCTATTGCAGAAAAATTTGAAGAAAATATTCTATTTGGCTTTCATAAGTATGTGATTTAAAGATAAATCCAGAAAGTTCAGCCTTAAGCATCAACATTTCCATCAAGAAGAAAATATTTTAAATATTTCTCTTCCAAATTTCAAATTTTGTTTCAAATAGGTTTTTTAGTATACTGAGAATTGGCTCTTCTATGAACTTAATCATGTATCTGGACTTTTGGAAGAGGAAGAAGAGTTTCTTTCAACGTCAAAGTCAAAATGTGATATAGTTCTGAGTCATGGCTCAATCTGTTGCACTCAAAATGTGATATAGAGTAATAGAAAAACAAATTATGCAATTGAAGTGTGGTACACTTCAAAGTCTAAATGTAATATATTTTAGTGGGTAGGGATCCGTTAACCTCCGTATTGCTTCATATTTTAAATGATTTAACAAAACAATCTGATTCGTTCTTTGAAGTTACTTGTTCCCTTTGGTGAAATATTCTCAACTTTATAATTTATTATTGGCACATTACAAGCATGACTGTGCTTAAATTAATCGACCAGGAAAATCAATTTCTTGATTTTCATGGGTCTTTGAGTTCCATATTTTTACGAAGCTCACGCCATATGAATATAGTATAAAATTCTCTCAAAGAAAATAAAACTATGTTGTTAGTTCCTCTCTGATTTGTGGACACTACGTGGAAGGTGTAAACATGAGATTTCACTCAACTTAGCTTGGATGTTTTTATTTTCATTCTTCTGCATATTTTATGACAGGATGATTGGGAAATTTTGTGCAATGAGGTACTGTTTTCAAATAAATTTTGAAATATATCTCTTATGTTAACCAGGAATATTTCAGATTCACTTCCATTTAACATGTTCAGCATAATCTTGGAGTACGGCGGTCCATGTGCATCATCTAGAATTTCTTCTATCTCGTCCACATCATATGGTTTTCCTAGAGTTCACTTCCTCAAACTTTGTATGGAAAATCATGGTCTAGTCAAGGCACTTTGTGAAGGATTTGATGAGCCCCATCATATAAGCATGGTATTATGTATTCTTTTATCTATAATTCAGTTTCCTGCTTAAGGGCTTTAATGTTTCTTTTTAGAATAACTCTACATTACGATGCAACTTATTTTTTACAGGCTCATTTAACCACCTTAGATTTTAAGTGTTTGCTTGAATGAATGTATGGGTGCCTTACTCATCCCTGTAAACACTGAAATTTATAGAACAACTCAGACTAGTTCTTCCTCATCATGTCTTAGTCATGATTATTCTTTCACTACATACTGGATTGAGAAAGCTATCATGGTTATGTTCTTAGAATCCTGGTTCTTTTGTTTGATATGAGACACGTCCTTTGACCAACTCTCACTATATCTGTTTGAGGTATGCCATCAACTTGTGATACCTTTGTCGGAGGCACTTGCCTTACAAACTCATTAGGTTCCTCATGCAATCTAGTACTTTTGAGTTAGAATGGTGCATGTTTTCATTAGACAGGTTTTTAATGTGATAAACTACCCTTACTTAAAACTACATTAAGCAGAATGAGTGTTGAACTGAACAAGAGCACCATATAAAAATATCTGTATTGATGTTTCTTGACCCTTGCACATTTGATTAAGGGACCATACTTTTTTTTCTTTTTCGAAATAGACTACTACTTGGTGATTTAAACAAGGGATTAACTTTTCTCTGCTAACAATATTTTCTTATTTGCAAATGTCATACTTTTGAGCTTAGCAATTGATTGGAACAAGTGCCATTGGTGTTGATGACATTAAAATTATTAGTTCCAGTTAGTAGTTCGTCATTCCATGTTTGCAATTCTACATGTTTAAACTTATCTGTTTATTTTTAAAATTTATCTTTTAATTTGATATATGTTGATCTCCAGGATCGAGTTTCACAATCTGTGACGAATATGCAAGGGATTTTGAACAAGAATCATGTTGAAGAACTATTAAGTTTTGTGCCTATTGAAAATAATAATTGTCTCTCATCTGGATCTGAAGTTCACGTAGATGCCTCCCATGACAATAGGTCTTCTATGAGTATCTCACATTCACTGAATTCCAAGAATATAAGTGCAAATATTCCTTCCTCACCCGATGTAGTTGTTGTTGTCAATACTCAAAATCTTGAGAAAGAAATGTTCATATCTCGAAGGAGTTCATATCAAAAGGTCCTAGCACTGGAAAAGGAAGGTGTACAAGTAGTAGAGCGAGATATTAATCTTCCCTTGGACCTTATCTTCAGTGCTGATGTCTGCTTAGTATGGTACGAGACGAGCAGTCTTGGTGACAACAGTATAACCACCTCATCTATTCCCTTGTTCATGGAAACAATTGCCACTACTGTTTTGATGACACTTAGTTTTGCTTTCAGTGGCTGCATACTGGTAATTAATTTTTCTGATTCCTCTTTCAGATTTCACTTTTCTTCTCTTCCTCCAGTATGTTTAAATATTTTTCTAAGTTGATGCAATCCATTCACTATGATAAAAGACAAATTCTATGGAAGTTAAAATAAAATATATTTTCCTGGGACCAAAATTGATGACACAATTATGAATGTAAAGCTTTTGAAGAAAAAAATCATTAAAGTTAAGTTTTTGAAGACCAAGGGTTTCCTTCTTACCCTCATAAAACTCTTAAATATGTTTCTGCTACTACTAACTGGAAAACTTTTTTATATTTGGAAATTAATACTGTGAAGCCTATCCACCCTGTTACAACACCTAAACCATCCATGATGATATAACTTTTCTTTAATGTATGTCCTTCCAGATCTTTGAGGGTGAAAGCAAATATCTTTCAGCGATAATGGAATCATCTGATACACTTTATGCTGCAGCTGCCAGCCTTGACTTGAACTTACAGCTATTTTGGTCATATATGCAAGAATCAACTGATGAGATTATTTTGAGCTGCATTGGTAGTTCAATAAAGTTAAACAAAGGTATCTTTCCTGCAATGCCAGAATCAGAAACGCTTGGTGAATCATTTCTCACAAGGTTTCCTTCAATTAATACACTCTCAGCACATGCAATACTTTCCTCCGGCGGCATGCTTATAGAGTTTCTGGAATGGTCACTAAAGCGCCGAATTCAGGCTATTGGGAAGTATCATGTACCTGATGAAAGTATTCATCTTTTTAATGTTCTATGCAGATTTGGGGAGATGGGGGAATCTAAATCAGTTATGACAGAATGCTCCTCCATTGGTTCAGAGATAAGTAGTATAAAATTCGATGAAAGGAAAAGGCATAGAGCAATAAGTCCTCAAAACCTTGAAATGCCTTCAGATCATTCTGTTTTTGTCAAGCCGCTGAAACAAATAAACGAGAAATTCCCGAACTTTCCTCACTTTCCTCACGGAATAAATCAGTCAGGGAATTTCTTCAACTTTCAGGATTCAGAGCACACTAAAAGCAGCCAGTTATTTACAACTGATGAATCTTTAGCTAAAAAGCAAAAAACCCACACTTCAAGAGGAACTATTCTTCATAATGATGACACATTTGGTTGTAGACTAACCAAGGAGAGCTTCAGAGAAGAGGTTACTAATCATAACCACACTTATGTGAATGGGACTGATGAAGCTTTTGAAAAAAAACAAGGATCATATGGCTCAAATATGAGAAATCCTGACAGTAATAAGACAAGTAATCATGGGTATCTCAGGGAAATTTTCAGTGATGAAGTTAATGATCATAACTCCACTTTCCGGGATGAGAATTTAACTTCTATTCCAAGCATTACAAGGTTCTTTGGGGAAGCTGAACCAACTAATAAACCAGTAGGCAATAGCTCTCTGCATGACGGCAGATTAGCTTTCAACCCTTCCAGTTATCGAACTTTCCCAACCTCTGAAGAGATCAACTCAGACATAGATGGTTGGAAATCAGTAGTTGAGAAGAGTCAGAATTCAGATGAGAAAATCATCAGTCAGGGAGATTCTTACTCTAGAAAAAATGATTTTCCTATGAAACACCAGAAGGTTAATTTAAAATGGATGCCAAAAAGCATAAGAAATGCCCTTGGATCACAGAAGCAAGAAAAAGTGGCACTTTGTGTAGAAACGCTGCACCAAAATGAAATTATGTCATCCAGGATGCCAGAAGACCCGATAAGGATATCTGAATTTCTTCAAAGAGTCAAGGACAAGAGAGAAGTGCACCCGCGAACCCTTGAATGCAACACATGTCTCAATTGCCCAGGTACCTCAAGAAACGAAGGAAAATCATACAAGAGGCAAAGCCCATCGATTACTGACAGTTATAAGTACCAAGGAAGTAGAAAAATTCCTGCAAATTTCAGGAAGTGGAGAAGGGGGGGTAGAGTACAGGGTAACTCTATCAACGAGGAGAAGAAAGAATCTTCTTTCATTATTCCGTCATCATGGACCCCTGTTGACAAGAGGGCAAGACAAGTATGCATCTCATACCAGACTGGTCGTATTTTACTTATTATGTAAGAGAAATCTGATTTGATTAATTATTGCAGAACCTGACTTTCTCAAGAACTGGAAATGAAAAACAACGCAAGCTGGTTTGGAGAAACAGATGCAGCCCTGGTTCAAGTTTTAATTTGAGGAAAAGAACTCGAGATACCATTTAGGTATATGTTCTTTGTATTACGATTTGGTGTTGTTCTAACATTGCTGTTGCCTGTTTGAGTGAACTGTCTAATCAATGATATGGATATATACAAAATTGTCTACTCAAACTTTCATGGATTGAAACTGCATCTCAAGAACACATACTGCAGTGCGGACACACCAGACAAGGAATGTGAACTTTCAGGAAATAATTTCTTTGTTTGGTAATAATCTTCTCTACACGATTCATGGTTAAATTCTAAAATTCAAGGAAACAACCAATATCTGCTTTAAGCAAAGATTAATGCTATACATCTCGGTGAAAAACTCCATCAACAATGTGTTTCTCTTTGCCAGTTCATCCAATTTAAATGGCCATTGTTCTGTAATAAAATAAAATTATAACATCCAGGTAAAAGGAAAAACAAAACTTTTTCTGGATGTACATATCCTTTTCTTATTATTCCGATTGCTCCTGCTGGCCTTGCAAGTCTTGGACATGCTATCTAATATACCCAGAAGCTTGCCTGTACAAAATCTATTTTGAAGTCTGAGAGTAACACTAGTTCTTCAAAGCATTTTTAAGAGTCCGGATTGTCATTACAAGTTGTTGTCTTTCACTTTCCACCTCTGCAAACTTTAAGCTCATCTCCAGGTATCTTTCTTGCATTTCTTTCAGCTCTGCTTCCATACGTTGGTTCCTTTCTTTCAGTGCTTCCATTTTACACAGTACTTCTGCTATTTTGGGCTGCTCACTCGGGCAGGCGCAAGGAACCAAACTCTCCCATTCTTTACTTGTATTGGCACCAAAATTACTGCAATTGTATTGAAATTCAATCAGAATAGATTAAAGAACTGTGCCGTATAATTTCATTTTCTTATAGACTCCTAGCAAACAAATATAATTCTTACATAAACAGGGATAGAAATTACTTTAGTCCACAAATTATTACCTAATGATTCGTTCTCTGTTACTGTCATGTGCATATTTCACTAATTCTTTTTCTCCTACAATCTTCTCTCGAAAAAGATCACCATCGGTATTTATACCATTTGATTTGCCACCCTTCAAATTCTTTCTGATATTACTGCCATCCTGCATCTTACAGAGGATCGGAAGATAGCACTCAATCCAAATGAAGTTAAATCATCTTAAAGATACAACTGGTAATCATTGTAATTGATGTCGACCATCGTCGTGATCCACAAAGTGTTATATACCTGTGAATGAGTAACATCTAACTGCACGAACTCATTAGATATCTCTTGTTGAACTTCACGATTATTTCCATTGTGTCGATTGAGTAAATTAACCTGCCAAAACATGGGAATTAGAAGAGAGCAAAAGATACTTGCCTGAAGCAGAGTTGGATGTTAGTAAATGCTGTAACCACTTTTCGTAATCTGGAAGATCTTCAATTGACCAAATACGTTCGTATTTGTGCAATTTTTTTACCCAGTAATTTGTATTTTAGATTGTGCATATATGCACTTGAAAGATGATACTATCAGATATGTTGAATATTTCATCTGATGTACGTCTGATATTCATCAGTGTAGATTTAACAGCTACTGAATTTGAGAACTTCAAACAGCTTATTTGCAAGGGCTTTCATTCCTTATATGAGTTATCTCAGTTCATTTATATTCATTTTTCTGAACTCATAATCATTAGAAAAAAGATTGGTTAAACTTATTTGTGAAATTCATAGTACTTGTTTAGAAGTTGAATCGAGTATATGAATGTAAAATGCTGTAATTTTACATTATGCCTTTACAAGTATCTGAATTTTTTAATGACATATATCCTAGTTATCTTACGCTATCTAATTTTTGTGGGTCCTTTCATTTGACTTTTATTTTTCGCTAGGACTACTGATGCAGGCTGCATAGAAAACAGCTTCTAGATAAAACTAAAGATATTTCATTTGTACGTTTTTGTGTGTATGTATGTCACATGTGAATTGGGTGTGTTTCCACAGTAATGTTTACTAACATCCTAAAGTATTTCATGAAGTAAAAAGAGTACTATTTATTCATACACATTTTGAAAGAAGATCAGCTTACATCAAGAGATTTGGAGTTCTCAGTCAAGCTATCAGTCAGTCGAGGGTCATGACCTGCGTGCGAAGATCTCCTCTTGTCTGTAACAATTATCTTTGTGGTTGGTTCTGACCCTGTTAGTTTTGTATTGTTGTGCTTGAGGCTTTTCTCAATAGTGGCAATAATGTCAGTGCCCTTCCTAAGGTCTCCTCTTAACAGAGAGACTTGTTTTCTCAAGTTCTCCTTTTCTAATTCATCATCAGATTGGCAATGTTTCAAGTCAGTATACTCTGTTGTTAGACGTTGAATCTTGGAATTCAATGATTTGATTGTGGCATTTTGTTCACCCTTCAAATGCCTCAACTCACTTCCTCCAATGATTTGTTTAAGTCCTCCTTTAACATAGCTAATTCTTCTCCAAGCTTCTTCCTGTCTAAGTTTCTTTCTTTTAACAACTGTTCCCATTCTTCTATGGATGCCTTCAGTTTTTCTACCTCAGCTACCAACTTTTCCTTCTGTTCCATTTGTCCTCTTGGGAGCTCTTCCATCTCTTTAAGCATCAGCATTTCTTCCCTGGAATCCCTTTGTCTAGCTTCCTCAGATTCCTTTTGGTAATCAAGCTTCTGTCGCTTATCTTTAAGTTCCAGGAGTAACTCCCCCATTTCTTTTGTTTTGAAATTTAGTAAGGTAAATAGCTGCCGACATTTTAACTGATGTTGATGTTGCAGAGATGAAAGTTCATCATTGCTTTTCTCCAGCATTTCTTTTAAATTATTTTTTTCCAAACGCAATTCTCTAGAGTCCGCTAATGCTTTCATTACCAGTTCCTCGTTTGTATATAATGAGGATGACATTTGAGCAGAAAGCATTCTGAATTCCTTCTGAAGCTGTTCAACTGTGTTTGTGCAGTTCCATCTGGTTTTTCTCAATGCCGCCTCTGCCTCTATGGTCCTTTTCGCTTGGTCAACTTTGGATTTTATTACACTTGCTAGATTAGCTTCATATGACTCCGCTTGTTTCTCAAGTTCCTTTTCCAGGTTCTCGATTTGAACTTCAAGATCATTGATGATGGCCAAATGTGCTGAACATTCATATTGCATCCTTAACTGTTCTTTCAGCTGAGTTTGTTCCAGCCTTGTAGTTATATCATGGTTTTCTTGTTTCAAAATCTCATAATCTAAGGCAAGTTGTTCCATTTGCATTTCTAGATCTTCGCGGTCCTTCTTATACAATTCTAATTCATTATTCAGATCTAGAATCTTCATTTCTTGTGAATTTTCTAGACTACTTTGATCATGGTCTTTAACTAGTTCTTCTAGTTCACATTGTACTTCCTCCAGTTCGGAACTTATTTTGTACTTCTTAACTTCACGCTTTCTCAAATGCGTAATTTTCTTGTGGAAGTCCACTTCTTGGCAATTTTTCTGCTCTAACAATTCCTCAAGGTCTCCCACAGCAAATATTAACTCAGAGTTAGATTCTTTTGTCTTCTGTAATTGTAAGCGGAGGTTAACATTCAAATTTTTCTCATGATCAAGCTCTTCTTTCACCTCTTCTAGCATAGACCATTGATCTTTGGCCCCAAACTGCACTGCTGCTGAAATATACTCATTCTCAGCTTCTCTTTTCTTTGAGACCTTAAGCTCTTCATATTCTCTTTTAAGTGCATCTCTCTCCTCTTTTAGTTCACGGAACTCCTTGGAAAGGTCGTGCCCTTTTCTGCTTTCCTTCATGATTTATTTGCGAAGTGTCTGCAATTCCAGCTCTGATACTTCTAACTGCCTTGCTAAAGAACTAAGATCACTTTTTTGTTTGTCAAGACTGTTTTCTCTTAACCCAGTTATCTCTGAACTGTTTGTTGATCCTTTGGCACTTCCATTTAGAGCTGAACTTGTAGACCAGTCAAGATTTCGAGGAGTATCACCACTACTGAGTGGTGATAGTAAGCTTGCACTACGCTGTAGAGTATTGCTTTCCATTATTACATTTTCCTTTGGTGTATAGTGTCCTGAACTTCTTTCAGAACCTGAAGCTGAAATACTATCAAAGCTGCTGGATTTTCTGAGGTTGCCATTGGAATTAGCATGATGCGGCATATTTCTTGTTGAATGGAACTTCACAGGAACGTCCATGTTTATGAGTGAACCTTCCTACCAAAAAATAGAAGACAGTTCAGGATAAGTGAAAGGCATTTTATGCAATAACACAATAATTGAAAAATGTGTGAACTAAGCACGGACACGATGCGACTCGACAGACGGGCACAAGGAAAATTTTGAAAAACTACACTTAAATAATGAATGGTGTGTCAGATTCGTGTTCCTATCACGAGCATTCGACATATATCCGACACAACATGACTACCAAATCAAGTGTGCATGCATAGGGTGTGAGTTGTTCATGTCAGGGCGCATAGGGTGAGTTGTACCTGTCACCATAGGGTTTGAGTTGAGATAGAAAGGAAATTAGTACTACTATTTGTTGATATATAGAAAATGTAGGTAACATTGACCATATTAACTTCGAATTATTCAGATAGTAGAGAAGGTTAAGCATTCTCAACTTCAGAGAGAACTATTTGTGAGCATTTATAGTAAACATATATAAAAATGGAGCAATTTATGGTCGCGTTTGAACATGTCTGTTGAAGCACAAGAACAATATTAGTTTTACAATCTTTCTTTTGAAAAACAATGAAAACCAGAAAAGACGGACAAATTCCTAATCATCTTTGAGAAATCTGAACAGATAAGCAACTAATAATTTGGTAATTCAAAAAAGAAATCCTGGTAGAATTCAATCATGCTAATGCAGTCAAGCCCTTTATGGATCATACCCATGGGGTCATTGTTTTACAATTATAACCTTTCCACAATGTTTTAGTTATCTGACAGATTAAATGCCTGGAAAATGGATATGTGCTAATTTTTCCTTTAATTCTCGTAAGCACGTCCTTGGGTCCAATTAGAGGTGTCAGAGCATCTGTAGTCGTTGAAGGTGAAAATATGGATATATGGATAAATGGAAATAAAAATTGAACTTTTGCTGTACTCGTTAAAAGCTATTTTTTAACTTTCTAACGTAAAATAATAAGCGACGGCATATGAAGTGCCGTCGGAGAGGGGAAAAAAAAAATTTTGTGGGACGGCACTCAAAGTGCCGTCCGATCGTTTAAAAAAAAAAAAAATTAATACATGCAGCGACGACACATGAAGTGTCGTCGGAGACAAAGAAAAAAAAAATTTGGGTGAGTGTATGCATGCATGATTAATCTTTAAGTAAATATAAAAGGAGACATGACTGTGAAAAAGGTTTACAAATAATTAATCTGTTGCATGCATGATTAATCTATAAGTATTTTTTTTTTTCTAAAATATACCAAAGGACGGCACGTGAAGTGCCGTCCAGGAACTAGAACTAAAGAAAGAGTGGGACGGCACTCGAAGTGCCGTCCAAGGATATTTCGTTTTGGGTTTTTTTAATTCTTTTTGGGGCTTTTTAATTGCAAAAAATTAATTTATTTTTCAACGAACGACACTTGAAGTGCCATCTGACTGAACCGATTCTCATTTATAGCACACGACTGTAGCGATTTATCGATAAAATGGATATTTAGCAAACGAGTGCAGCACGTTTATCAACCAAATATCCATTTTATCGATATTTGGCAAACGACTACAGATGCTCTCAGTGAATATAGGTACATAGCCGTTTTAGCAATTACAATTTGCAGACTAACTTAAACCATACAGTAGATTATAAATCTGGATTACAGTTCAACAACATAGGATTGGAGTACCTCAATTCTTATGCTCACAGATCATGTAGATGTGTCTGATTTATTGAAATAAGAAACATATGGTGATTACAAAAATTAAATTTCATATAACAATCTCTATTATGAATGCTTCACTAGAATAAACCTTTTTACTTCAGAACTTGTTTGGCTAGAAAGAAAATTAAGGACTTCCACGACATATTATCTAAAAGGCAATCAATCTTACTTGGTCAGAATTAACGTCATTTGCATGATCGGCAACTCCACTACCTTCTTCATAATCTGACTTGCTCAGTTGGATCTTTAGTGTTCTTCGCTGCTGTTTAGTACTATCTATGCTATGAACAGTTTCTTCTACCATTACTCCATTTACAGCAGTTTCTCTAAAGAATAAATGAATAGTTAAATACAAACAATGTTATGAAAATCACCAACAAGAAGCAAGCAGTTAGCTTCTAGATATTTACCGTACGTCGACACTGCCCTGTACTCTTTGTAAGGTAACCTGCCAATTGCAGTAAAATAATCAATAAGTGTGCTGCATAAAACCAAAACCAAATTACTTGAGCAACAATCAAATGAAATGACTGATTTCTTTTACTGTCTTTCTATTTTTATTTCGCTTGTTTACATTGCTAATAAGATTATTGTTTATACTTTGTCAGGATATAATTTCAGTCACCGTGAATGTCTGATCTTCAATCTAGATATTTTATTATTTATTTGTTTATTTATTATTGAATTGAGAGTGAGGGAGGAGGAGCATGGAGAGCAGGTGGGAAACCTGTGATTTCTAGGAATTTTCATTATAACACAGAACACATTGGAATTTAATGCAATTCAATTCAATCTGTAAAGAATGATCACGTGCAGGATGGCTCCAGTATTTGAATCTTGAAGAGGGAGACAAACCGAGGTAGGCTTGTTACGCACCTCAGCATAATCAGCTAAATTAATCTTGATTTCTCCTAACACCCCAGATTTCCCTGATCCCTGCAGATAAAAGATTTGATGAAATTGGTCAACTCGGAGAGGTTAAACACAAACTCGAGAAGCAAATTCGATGCTTCATACGTACATTTGCTGAAACAAGAAACTGGTAAAGTTTATCTCTCAACTTTCCAGTTTTGGCATCATGGTTGAGTTTCACTGGTTCATATATTGGGTTCACCCATTGACATTCTCCATCGATCACCGCAGTCTTTTCTGATCTTTGACTTGGCTTTCCGACATCTATAGGAACTAGAGTTACCATCATTGTCTCCCATCCTATTTGAGGCACCTGGGCAGCCAGAAAACACATTGATCGCATCTCATCTAAATCTGAAACCAATTTGGGATCAAAATTCTATACAAAATACATTGTAGTTTGAAGAATACCTGGGTTGCTTTGAACTGCAATTTGAAGACAGCTTTGGCCCTGTTCTTCTCGCTTCTCCATTTGGCTGCTTTAAACATCTTGGATCTTGTCCTCTTCAGCTAATCATTGCATTTTGTTTTCTTCAATTCCAAGCAGCATTGTAGATCTGTAGGGTTTGGACATGAAAGGCCAATGAACACACTGACAATAGATGGGAAATGGGGAAGTTTGTTATGGTTAGGATGAGTTGGAAAAATGAGAAAGGGAGGAAGAGAACAAGCTAGCAGATCTGAGACCTCACTCACTCACTCTCTCTCTCTCTGTGAATCGGTCAAATCTTTTGGTTGGATTGGAGATAGTATTATATTATAATAATTGCTCAATTGAAAAAGTAAGAAGCTTCTTTGCAATAATTTAAATTTTCAAATACGAAACAGTCTAGATCCGGATTATCATTTAGAAAACAGAAAGATTTGAATAGTGTGAAGTAGGGTATGCTGTGATTATATTAAAATCGTCAGTTGTTGGCTTGCTTCAGACTTACAGAAGATGAGAGAGGGGAGAGTTTCGGTTGCGTTTTGGACAAAACAAAGCGCGCTCTCTCTCTATAGCGCCCGAATTTCGAACACTGGTAATTCGTAGTAAATACATGATC
This sequence comes from Hemerocallis citrina, assembly GCA_017893485.1. Taxonomy (NCBI): domain Eukaryota; kingdom Viridiplantae; phylum Streptophyta; class Magnoliopsida; order Asparagales; family Asphodelaceae; genus Hemerocallis; species Hemerocallis citrina. The sequence continues at coordinate 138,468,788 of CM030359.1, read as the reverse complement.
TTTTACTTTAATTCGTACAAAAATATAATGAATTTAAAAAATTTTCATTTACAACATTGTTTTTTACAAAAACACAACGAAAATAAATAAATACAATACAACATATGGAAAAGAAAGTTCTTCAATCTCGTGACATTCCTCATAATGACTTCAGTCCATGTTAAATCCAATCTACAACTATAAAACTGTGGACACGTTAGTTGCATACAATGACGCAATGCAATAATACAGCGATTTCACCATCTTAACAATCACACTTGAATGCAGAAATATAGAAAAATGACTATCCTAATAATGTCAGCGTATGATATGAATTTAATGCCTAATGCAGACATTTAAACTTATGATGACACTAATGCATACTTGTTCGAATTCTATGCATCCCATACTATATAGGTCCGCGTGCAAGTCCTTAACGCACTTCACAATATAGGGTTCAACCTATCGCTATGAAATCCTAAATTGATGATTGTACTCCAACTCGTAATCACGTGCAAACCGCACCCTTAGGACTGTGAACTCTATCGGCCTATACCTAGTCCACACAGGTAGATTTACCGGGTGTATCCTCAGTCGTGAACATTCCTAGGAGCCGCAGCTCTTTACCGGCCATTTCATCGACCTCACCGGCCTACCTCTTGCCCACAGATGTAGATTTATCGGGCGTATCCTAGGTCCCGAGTCCAGCGAGTCGATCACCCATAATTACGAACCAGGCCTATCCCTAGCCCACGATCCGTGGATTTACCAGGCATACCTGTCCGTTCCGAACATTCCTAGGAACCGCAAGTTCTTTACCGGCCTTTTCATGATAGACAAACATACCCCTGGCCCACATACTGTGGATTTACCGGGCGTATTCTTCAATCCTGAACCTCTAGGAACTGCAAGTTTTTTACCGGACATGTTCGCCATTGTTTCCAGCCATAACTCCACCTAGCGCCTGTCCTTAAGTTCAAACATAAATAATAATAACACATAGAGCTAGCTTACCCCCCCCCCCCTACTGGATTTAAAACAATATACCGAGAACGATAGCCTATACTGGCCATTTCTCAAAAAGAAAGTTAACCTACACTGGTTACTTCTCAAATTTCATATATCAAAATGTGTCGGTATTTTGGGTCCCGCTCACTCTAGAACCAGGGCCGGCCCCACCTTACGGCCGGTGAGGCGGCCGCCTCAGGCTCCCGCATTTTACAATTTTAGGGGTCCCAAATTTGTTTTTCCCTTGTAAATATATGCACGTATTTTGGGCGTAAAAAATTTATATTGTTATTAGGGGCCCCCAAAAATAATTATTTGAGCCTTTCACCTTGGGCCGCCGGGAACTCAGGGCCAGCCCTGTCTAGAACCAACAACCATCTCAATTAAAGAGATCACATAGGTTACATTTAACCTCATCATAAACATCTCATTCATTATTCATCATTTTTTCTTTATCTATTCTCTTTATGTTTATTATCTCAATGTAAATGAACACTCGATCAATTTCTTGTAGACAAACACTAAGTTGACATTTCTGATTTATCACTTAACAATAACCAATAACTTTTAATTGATAAACCCTTTGCAAAACATTGCATAATTAATATTTCAAATTCTTTTCTTTTATTATCTCGTAATCTCTTATATAGCACCCTTTGCATGAGTTTCTAAAATTATGCTCCATTCCCAAAATTTTAGATCATTTTAACATAAGCAAATACTCTCAAATTTCGACTATAAACTAGATTCATCTAGTACATTATCTAATATAACTTTTAAATCTCCAAATATATCTTTAAATAGTGTAGAATTATTTTAAAATGTTCTAATAATATTATAAAATATTTGTACATTTTTTTTCCAATTTTTAAAACATGAAAAACCATGAAAAATAAAAATAAAACTATAATGTGTACGCCCAAAATTGAACACAGGCCGCTTAACAAGCCAAACCGTAGCCTAGAGCCAGTGAGCCACTCACGGTTTGCGAATAAAGTCCCATTCAATTGTTTTTTATATCTCGCCTACTGTTAATATAATGTACTCAGCACTCTAACCCTCACACACTAGCATGGTAATTCTTTTATTGCAACTCTCTATTTCTAAAAGAAAATAAATTTCAATTTCGTATTTGTTATGCATAATTATTTCTAATCATTTCTAGGGAATAAGGTCCTTCGAGAATAGTGTATTAGCCCGAAATAAAATCCTATAACCATCTATTCTCAAAAATGAGGAAATTATTATCCAACTTGTATAAATTGTTCATAATTCTACAACTTGAACTGTATAAATTATTGTTCCTTATGCAACTTATATTTTTTACTCGTTTATAAATTTTTCGCTAGTTGATAATTCCATAAAACTCTTACAAAACATTACTTCAATTATCTACAACATGGTTATAATAAAGCTTGTACCAATAAGACTTCTGGGAAATTTCCTCCACATACACCTACTTAGGGTGCGTTTGGCCTAGCTTTTTTTAGCTTTAAAGCTACTTCAGAAGGAGAAGTTAGAAAGTACAGCTTTGAAATTAAAAGCTGAAGCTGTTTGGATAGTCAGCTTTTTTTTTAACTTTAAAGCTACTTTTAAGCTAGAAGTTGTTTGGAGATAGAGCATGAAGTGTCAAAATTTTTTTGATCATAATTTCTTCAAAATTATCCAATTACAAATCTGTAGAGTTAAGTCTACAAATTTATCGAAAATTTTCCAAACTTATTCTACACTAAAGTTTTCATCTTTTTTCTAATCAAACTTCAAACAAGCCCCCAGCATAGCTATCTTGGCTACCTCCTTTATCATTATCAGTAGGTGCTCGCCAAAAGCATGGAAGTATGCCAAGGTTTGTCAGTGGACATCCTTCCACCTGTAATTCATCCATCAAAAGCTTATAAGCTTTCGGTAGACAGGTCAAGAGGAAACAGTAGTAAAATCATTACCTTCCAATTCTCTATTGTGCCAGTAAGAGTACTAATTCTGATCTCCCAAATTTTCTGCTTGCTAATTGTTATAATATCACCAATGCACTCACAGACAAGAGGAGCAGTGTTGAAGCTAATCACCTGCATGAATATTGACTTATTATATGCAAACTAAATATGCATCATTTAAGTATTTGACATAGGTCTGAAGAGAAAATACATGAGGTGCAGATTTTCTCTTGGTAGGCAAGGAGAGTTGAGATGAAGCAACAACGTGACCATCTTTTGCCCAGCGTGTTGAATGCTTAAGTTTTGCAGTTAGAGTTAAAAAAATCTTTGTCGCCGTAGATGATTCCCATATAGAATGCCATGGTGATGATTCCAGTTTTAATTCATAACTATTTTGTGGTTCTATTAAGGGAAGGTCTAGAATCCCAGATCCATGACGGCGGCGAGGTTCGACGACGGCGGCAAACTTGGACGACGGCGGCGAGGTTCGACGATGGCGGCGATGGTTCGATGGCGGCGGCGAGGGAATGGAGGAAGGGGAAGGGGAAGGGGAATTTTTTTGATCTTTGATTTTGGGTAAAAAAAAGAAGAAAAGGAGAAAGCCAGAAGCCAGAAGTAGATCTGGAAGGCTTCTTTTGGAGCTCCTTTTCTTAATAAAAAAAAAGCTACTTCTACTTTTTTTGGGCTTTTCAAAATATGTGTTTGGCCCAGCTTCTCCTTCTAAAGGAGAAGCTAAGCTAATTTTAAGCTGGGCCAAACACTACCTTATTATCATCTTCACATTTCTAATTTGACATGAATATTTATTAACCCCCTAGAAGATAATAAAACACCCATATAATCACATACTAACTATGACTAAGAGTACACAATCAAAATTAGAAAACTTCTATACTTATACACATAAAATAAATTAGCATCTACACATGTTATTGCTAAGCATGCACAATCTACAAAAATTTAGAAGACAATAAGAATACCCACTTATTTGAAAAATTTAATTACTCCCAACCAAATGAACTCCAAGAAGCTCTAATCCCCTCTCCAAAATCGTGCTCCAAAAGAGAAGCAAAGAGCAAAAGCAAGATGAAAAGAAATATATATATATATATATATATATATATATATATATATATATATATATATAGAGGAGTGATCCAATGAGAAACACTCTTAAATGAGAAAATGAGAAACATTGATTTTGACCATTGGATATGAGGGGATTTAGATGAATGGCTCTAATTCATTTGGATTAATTAATTGAAAACCCGGTTTTTTTTCTACACATCTATTAAAAAAAAACCAAATCAATTAATTAATCCTCCATCCAATCTTGGTTTTGGGTTTTTATCCTTAGAAAAGGATGAAGATGCTGATGCAGCGATTCGTGCAGTTGATCAGACTGAGTGGAACGGAAGGATTCTTCTTGTCGAGAAATCCAAAACATCAACCCGCTCTTAGCTTTTAGGGGGGAGTTCTAGTTTCTGGGCTTATTTCAATTGCTCACAGTTTTCTCTTAGAAAACCTTTGGAAGTCATCTTACTCGATACGTTTGGCCTTCTTCAAAGATGTCTTTATATAAAACTACAGTAGGTGCCACAATAAGTTACTGTATTTTTGAAATTAATTTGAGTCTATCTTAAAAATTAATCAAAGAGGAAATTAATTTGAGTGTCTTTGAAATTAATGAAAGATAAATTTAGTGTTGAGTACGTGTATTTTTTGAAGTAGTCAAACAGAAACTTAATTTGAGTGCCTTTGAAATTAATCAAAGAGGTGCTTGGATTTAGTTTTTCTCCTTCGAGATGCCGTCATCAATGACCTGTTATCTAAGTCTAGTTCCAAACTTACAAGCAAATGGGTTATCTACTTATTAGTGCCTAACAAATTATTGAATTGTGAATCCATCCTTTGTGAATCATTATTTACATTTTCCTGTGGATCATGATATGGAAATTGCATGGAGAAATTTGTAGGCTACCATCCATTTTGAACGATTTAACACCGTAAAAGGAAAATTAATCAAAATTCTAAAACACGTTGAATTTTTGTAAAAGCTAAGATGCGATATAAAGCAATAACAACGAACTGATTGGATGGAGGATTAATTAATTGATTTGGTTTTTTTTAAATAGATGTGTAGAAAAAAAACCGGGTTTTCAATTAATTAATCCAAATGAATTAGAGCCATTCATCTAAATCCCCTCATATCCAATGGTCAAAATCAATGTTTCTCATTTTCTCATTTAAGAGTGTTTCTCATTGGATCACCCCTATATATATATATATATATATATATATATATATATATATATATATATATATATATATATATATAGATAGAGAGAGAGAGAGAGAGAGAGAGAGCATCATATAGAGTATGAGGAAATTTTCCTCATACAAAGTGATTATACTCACTTGGTGTGGCCCTTATAAAAAATTCACTCTCTCCATCATGTTTATCATACTAATGGATGTATGTGTAGAAAAAATCAAATGGTTTGGAGGTCATTCACCCATGCATCATATGGTTGAAAAATGAATGATTTCAATAGTGTTGCCGCTGAATCTGGTGTGGGGGCAAACAGATAGTATTTGTGGGTTCTTGGGAAACTTTGAATAACAAACCTTATACCTGTTCCGCCGGAGTTTGACCGTTGCTCCCGCCGTTCACCTGCAAGAAGTGCGAGACACCGGGGTTGTTACCGGCGACGCACCCTCCGACGCTCAAGTCAGTAATCCGAAGTGATTATGAATGAACGCAAAAACTGGCAAAAGATTGATTACCTCTTAATGGAGATGGATGGGGGGTATTTATAAGCACCGCTGGGATCAGATTAGGAATGTAATCCCCCTGTGGTTAGATAAGGAATGTAATCCCTAATCCCCAGTGAAGGAATAACTATGAATCAGGACCGTTGATTAGGATTGAATCAGAAACCCTAATTCTATCCCTTCTGGACCGGGTTTGCTGCGGGTTGAAACCCGCATCCAGTTGAGGTGAATCCGTTTGCGGGTAAGTGGGTCTTCGGGGAAGATAACCAGTACCCGCTTCAGACCCGTCGGTGGGTGAAATTACCGTTTTACCCCTGAGCTTCAAGATTCGTGCCCCATCTGGACGGTTCCGATTTAACCCTATTTTTAGCCATATCACGAGCCCCCACTCCTAAAGACTGAGTTTGATCAGTCTTTGAGGAGTAGTTTAACTGTTTTAGTGGCTAGTGGAGTTTGTATCGGAGTCCGAATGGAGGGTTTTGAATCTCGAAGGGGGTAGTGAGGTGATTTTTGAAGCTGTAAGCTGTTCTTAAGCTTCTCTGAATATCCGACGGTCTTTATCTATTTTTTCGGATTATTTATTTAATTTTGCGATGTATTAACCAGTCGTTCGGGGGCCTTCACAATACATTCTAGGCAATAATTGTTCGTTCAGGGCTTCAAAAATATTCTCCCGAATTTATAATTATTTTCTAGAATTTCTAGTGAATTTTCCCGAATTTTTAGTTATTTTTTCGCAATTTTTAAATAAATAAAACGATTAAAATAAATAAAAACTGATTTTTATTACCTATTTATGGTGTGGCTTGATATGGGCCCTTTATCTGTGTTGAGCGCAATTTTCTGGGCGATCGGACGGTCTTAGTCGCTCGGCGGCTTTTTTCTCCGTTTTGGAGCTCGGATGGACACTTGCTCGGCAACCGACCGAAGGTCTAGGGGCTCGGCAGTCCGAGCGACGTGGCGCGATCTGTGCCGTCGGATCCCAGCACAAATCTCGAGGAGGCGTGTTTCTCAAAAAAATTATCTTGTCGTTTAGCGCACGTGGCACGATCTGGACCGTCCATCACCAGAAGCGCGATTTTCTGGAAGATCCAACGGTCGTTGTCGCTCGGCGGCTTTTTTTTCCGTTTTGGAGCTCGGATGGGCACTTGCTCGACAGCCGATCGGGGGTCTGAGGGTTCGGCTATCCGAGCGACGTGGCGCGATCTGAGCCGTTGGATGGTGGCACGAATCTCGAGACGGGCCCAGTTCTCAAGAAAACACTATCTTGTCGTTTAGCGACGCTGGCAAGATCTGGGCCGTCTGATCGAGATCTTACACGAATGTTGAGGGAAAAGTGATTTTTCTCCGTTTTGGGGCTCGGATGGGCACTTGCTCGGCAGCCGACCGGGCTCTTTGATGTTGGGGTCGGATCGCACGTCGCTCGGATTTTGATCCCATGTGTGCCGAGCTATTCAACTTGTATCGAAACGTTTTACCTTTTCGCCAACCGTTGCTGCTCAGTTATAAAGTCGTTTGGGTTTTCGTAACGCTTCAAGAGCCGATCGAGATTCGCGCCCTTACGTTACAAAGTCCAAGAGACTTTTTCGTTTACTATAAATCTTCACTCCCCCACCCCCAATCTCATTATTCACTTTTACTTTCTTACTCAAGTTTTTACTCTTCACCATCGAAGTTTTTAGCTCCCTGGGTGGCGCTGCTAGCTATCGCGGCAAGGCGTTTCTTTGCTCCGACGAACTTTTCCGACCGTAACAGTCACTTCAAGGTCAGTCTCTCTCCTTTCTCTTTAGAAAAAATGGTTAAGATTACTTCTTCGGACGAGACCCCCGCCTCGGACCGAGTCGTTAGCTGAGAGGGTAAAGAGAAGGAGGTGGTAGAGCCGACCGAGCAGACCGTGGTCCGGCCGAGCAAGAGTGGGGAGGTCGCCGAGCCACTCTAGGAAGTTTCACCGAGGTCCTGGAAGGGTAAGGGAGTGGTTACGGTCATAGAGCAGCCGAAGACGGCAGGGGAGTTCGGTCGGTAGCCGATCGCTCTGTCGAGCGTGGGGGGAGTACGGAGCTGCTCCGAAGAGATGCTGGAGAAGGTGACCCAGGGCACCGCCAAGTCGGTGGAGGAAAACGAGCCGAGAGAGATGTCCGAGGTGGACCAGATCTCTTCGGTCCTTACTGAGGCTGATCTGCATCGGATCCGGACTGGATTCTAGATCCCTGCCGAGTATGGGCTACTTCTCCCCGGACCCGGTTTTCGAGCCTGCACGTCGTCTTCGGCAGACACGTGCATTTTTTCGGTCGACTCCTTGGCCGCCGGGCTTCGTTTGCCGTTGCACCCGTTCATTGTCGAGGTCCTCAATTGGTACGGCCTGAGTCTTGCCCAGCTGATGCCGAACACTTGGAGGCACGTCTTGGCATTTGTTCTTCGGTGTCAAGAGATCGGCGCCGAGCCAAGTCTGTTCCTTCTTCGGAGACACTACCGTCCTTGCCAGCCGAACAGGAACGAGCAGAGGTTCTACCTTTCGCCGCGGACAGGCGTGAAGTTGATCGAGAACCCGGACTCGATCAAGCATTGGAAGGAGAAGTACTTTATTGTCCGAGCTCCCGAACCCTGGGCAATTCCGATAGCTTGGTCGAGGGAGAGCCTGCCCAAGCGAGCGAAGAAAGAGCCAGTGCTTAGTGACGAGGAGGCCGAAGTCCTCAAGAAACTTCTCGGCCTGCCGACGCTTAGTTGGAAGGACATCACCGAGGAGGCCTTGTTCCGAGGGGGTCTCAGTCCGATCAATCCCAGTATGCCTCTGGTATTTTTACTTTTTCCTTGAAGTTCTTGAAAATTTTTCTAAGTTTTTTCATTCGGTTTGTGCAGAGTCTTCCGGCATGGACTATAGGGCGTTGATGGCGAAGGCCAAGGCGGCTAGGGAGCAGGAGGTGTAACGCCCCAAATTTTTTTTTTTTTGACTCCAAACTCAATTCTTTCAATTTCTATGTTACTTTAAACATAAACTAAGAAAGTTATATTTCAAGGAAAATTTCGGCAGAGTTTCCCCTGTAAATTTTGCCCCGAAACACAGATAGCTTACGGAATTCTGCTCAAAATTCCGTAGCTCACAACATATACAATCATTTCACGGGCTTCCCAGGCCAAAATGAGCAGAAACATACAGGCAATATAATATAATGCTCTGGGAGCCAAACTCATAACGGATTATCAAATATCAAATATAAACGATAAATTTCTTTGAAAAACAAGGTAAAATTTTAGAAAAATCTTTGTAAAACCTACCACAGAGCCCGGTACTCCACAACGAGATGGGTACGGGTCACAAACATACCATACCACCCCACACTATACTCATCGTCATCATATACATGCATATACATCCATAATACAATTTAAATCATAAATTCAACTATTCATAAAGCTAATTAGTACAAAAATTTTAAATTAAAACTTCACCCTACAATCTGCGCCTCACCTTTGCATTGATGAGAACCTGTAACAGTAGGGGATCTAGGGTCGTCCTCGGACTCCCCTAACCCCCCAAACACTAAGGGGTTAGCCATTTCTGGTGTGAGTATAAATCACTAATCTAATAAATAAATCAAACTATATAAATAAAACAAATTAAACTTACAATTATAAAGGTAAAAAGATTCAACCTGGATCCGAACATTAAAGCATCAACAATACGCCTTTATATCAAATACTTGACAAATCTACATCCGTCCCCATATATATATCGTTACCTTCACACCCTTCGCTAAACACATCATATTAATATATAACTGAGTATATATATATATATATATATATATATATATATATATATATATATAAATACAACTCCTTTAGTTCACACTCAATCACATAGCAACATATTAATTCACACTCCATTGCGTTTCATTTTGAACTCTCCAACGCTAATACTCTATCTTTTCACAATTTCCATCACCTCCTCATTTCTTTATTTACATAAATAGTCACATAAGGTCACTACCTCCTTTTCTTCATACGATTCAACCACGTATTTCATTTACCATTTATTTTCATTTATACACACAACTCATATTCTTTCCTATTTATCTCATAACCTTACTTCACATTCATTCCACTACAAATCATCTTATACATTTTCATCGCATATCCTCATGTGCATTCATTTTAATCGCACAATCTTCCCCACGCTTAATCTCATAATAACACATTCACCCCACGTATCATCACATTATAATTCACCCTTTACTTTCTTTTCATTCCAATCTCATCATATCGCTTATTTTCACCCTCATCTTTACTTTTATTTCCAACTCACAATACCACTAGCATATCAACACCTCACCTATTCATCCTGAAAATTATGCCTAGGCAGGTAGTTCCCACTATTTCCTCCGAAATAGCAGGCGGGTAGTTCATAGTCACAATTCTCAGGGCACACAAACTTATAACACAGCTATTTATCTTATGGCATTATATCACGTACCGCATCATAAACATAAGCATCTCTTCTCATTATATCATATTAACTCATATCTAATAACACAAAACATAACATCTCAGTACACATGGCAATTTACTTGCATTTCATCACATCATTAACATATCACTTATAGCACAAAATGCCATTAACTTCACTTTCATTCTTATCACAATATACTCCATATCCCAAACATAGTTTGGGCAATCACCTATCACACCCCAAAGCCGATAGCTTGGGTAATACTCACCGCACCCCAAACACATAGTCTGGGTAATATCACATCACATCTCAAACCAAATGCCAATATATACATATATATCTCCCGTAGTATATTCACATCTCCCATAATATAAATAATCTCCGCAATATATATCATATCATCAATATCTTTATATATACATACATTCTTTCAATACACATGTACACCTTTATATTTTCTCCTTTTCATTGCCCACATAACTGGCCTCCTCGTACAACACAGGGATCTCTGTGCCTCCCCTCCCGTACATTTCAATCCCGCTAACCCACCACATCACCCAGATCCAGGTGTCCTAAGCATCTATCATTTGTGGGCTGGATTGAAAGTACGGTTGCGCGCTTGTCCAACCAAGACTAAAGCCAGAAGGCTAGTCAAAAACAAAATATAACACGCGGACCGATGCTCACACAGAGTCTTACACGTCCGAGGCTACGTCTTCCTCCTGGCCCTATACCAGCGAGGGAAACTCCTGATCCCCAAATATAATTTGGGGCAATATATAACTCCTGATCCCCAAATATAAAATTTGGGGCAATATAAATATAACACCTGTTCCCGGGTGTATCTCGGGCCTGTGGGGTCTAGCCCAAACCCCGGGAGATTGTGCGGCACTGCAATATTTAATTCTCCTTTATATACACATACATATCTCCTTTATTATATACTCCTTCACAATATAACTCATGTTCCCCAAATATAATTTGGGGCAATATAAATATATATATAACTCCTGTTCCCCAAATATAATTTGGGGCAATATATAACTCCTTTATAATAACTCCTTTAATATAATAACTCCTTTAATAAGATATCTCCGCGTATTCATTTATAATTTATCTCCTTTATAATATACTCCATATATATAAATCTATCTCCTGTATAACATAACTCCTTTATAATATCACTGTATATCTCCTTTACAGTATAGCTCCTTTATAAAATAACTCATGTACAATATAACTCCTTTATACTTTAATTTCACCGTTATAACATAACATAAAAGCATATAAACTCCATGAAATTCATAGACATACACAAGCCATTAATCTCACTGATATCATATAAACTTTTCATTTCCCACCCACACGTCACACACACACCCTATCCATTTCACATCACAATATCACATAAAATTTCCAATTTATCACCCGCATATCACACATACACCATATGACTCATATCATATACACCATGCGTTCCACCTCATCACATCAGTCATGAGATCACACATCACACATCCCCATACATTCGCATACATAAATCTAATCATTACAACCCATGAGCATATAAATATTTATCTACAAGCAACCACACACTCCCGTACATATATATACTAATTTCTTACACCTCATAATTTACTCCGTATTCTACTTATGAACTTTTTCATACTCAATACACTTCACACATCACACACCAAACCGTATTTTAAAATTTTCATCGCACCTTATGCATATAAAATAAAAAGATCATACTCACATAGCATCCCGCGAAGACTCGAAGTGCCATCTCGCCATCCCACATCCAAAGTCGCCAACATATCCTATTATCAAATTTCAACGCAATTAAGGCTCAAATCATTCAAACCAGTCACGGGAAAACAATAATACTACTTATCTTACTATCACACCGACGTTTTATTGAACGTCTAGGATACACGTGCGATGCACGTAATAATTTAATGTCTAAGGGATTTTTATTCCCCAAACAATTACTAGAACCATTCCCAATTTATTCTAATGGCTAAACTACAATTTCTACTACCATGCGGAAGATAATTTATATATATATAATTCTCATTTCTAAACCCAAAACCCTAATTTTTAGTAACTTGCAAAATCTCTAAAAAATTGCTAATTTCTCGTCTCTACCCTTCTCAACATCTTCTAATCTCCCTACCATAATACTCCTACTCAAAATAAATTTACCACACTAAATTTTATACAAAAATAAAATCTAGGGTTTACCTTTTCGAAACCCTTTCGAAAAACGGACTCCGCCACGACGTAGAGGACCCTCCAATTAGTCAATCCCTCAATTTAATTTGAAAACGGTGGAGATTTGGAGTGGATTTGAGGAGGGAGAAGACCGGCCGAAGCATGGGTTCGGTTTGGGGCTCGGGATCGGGAAAAGAAAAAAGGAAGAAGAAGAAGTAAGAAGAAAAGGAAAGGAGGGGGGGGGGGGGGTTATTAAAATAAAGAAATAAACAAATAATAAGGAATCTTACATATGAGCCCACAATCTCAAAAATATTTCAAATAAACCCCCAACTCTTACACTTTAAAAATACTAACAATGTAAAATACATAAAATTGTCTCATAATAATTCTCTAAAATTATAAAATAAAGTAAACAATATTTCTTCACACAAAACTCGACTCATAAACTCCAATATATCATCTACACCAATCTAACAAAATATTCATATCAATATCAATATTTAAAAATAAAATACGATAAGATATAACTCATAAATAATTCTCACCACTATAATAATATAAAAACGAATATTTTTAGTATTTAAAATTCGAGGTGTTACAGGAGGCGATGAAGAAGAAGAGACCCTCGACAGGGCCTCAGGGCGGCCGAGCGCCGAAGATACCTTCGGTCCCAAAGACCGCCGACCTGCAGGTGGTCGTGCTCCCGGATGCCGATCCCGAGCAAGACCAGGTCGCAGCCTCCGATCTTCTTATCTCGGATGCGCCGACTCCAACGGCGAAGACGGATGCTCCCGGCTCGTCGAGCGGCGCGTTCAACGTGAGCGCGACGTTAGCCCTTTAAGTTCCGCCTCTCACCGCCGAAGCGGAGAAGATTCTGACCGAGGAGCATAAGCGGATCTTTGTCCCCGACTGGCAAGTAATGAAGGTCGATGGCTTCTTGGGGGACGGCAACATTTGTATGCAGGCGGTGAAGCACCTGCCGACCCCGAAGGACCGAGCGGCGCTTAAGTCCAGGGAGGTCGGGGACGCTACAATGCAGATTGCTCGGAACACGATGTCGGTAAGTAGACCGAACACTTTCTTCTTGAAGCATTTTTTTCGAAATTTTCTAAGTTTTTAGGTCCGGATTCTAACTGTTTGTTCTCTTTTCAGGCCCTTTGCCACTTCAACTTTTTGATCGAAGAGTTCGCGAGCAAAGAACAGGAGCTGACGGCGCTGTGCAACCGGGAGAGGTCGGAGCGTGCGAAAGCTGTGAAGCTGTTCGAAGCCGAGCAACTCCTCTCGGCAAAGCGTGGAGCCGAAGTGGCGGGGTTGGAGGTGAAGCTGGCCGAAGCTATGCAGCGGTCGGCAGACGAGGCAGCCAAGCTCGAGGCCTCGGAGAAGGAGAATGCCGCGCTTAAGGAGGAGCTGGCCAAAGCACGGTCGGAGGCGGAGAAAGCTCGGAAGGAGACCGAAAGGGTCATGGCCAAGCACCAATCGAAGGTGGCAAGGGAAAAAAGGGCTATCCAAAAAGAGGCTGAGGAGCACATGTTTAAGAACATGGAGGATGCGTACGGCCGAGCCCTACTTCATATCGCAGCTCGGAACCCGGGGTTCGACACCTCCTCCTACCACTTTTACGACCCTGTGGAGGGGGAGGAGGAGCTTCCTTCGGCAATGCTCGGCCCCGAGGGACAGGCCGACAGTGTCGAAGGCACGGGCGAGACAGAGGCCGAAGGTGAGGAGGAGGACGGCTCCGAGGACGACGACGAGGACGAGGACATAGGAATCGTCGAGGGGTCGGTAGACCCGAGCGACAAAAAGGTCGACCCCTGACTTGGTTGCGTCTTTGGTCTTCTTTTTGCTTCTTTTTTTTTGTAAAGCCTGACTGCGGACTGGCCACCGCTCTTGTAATGCTTTTTGAGTTTTGAATGAAAACACTTTTTGCTTGGCCAAAAATTCTCCAAGTGTTAGACTTCGGATTTTGTGTTTGACTAGCCGCAAAATTTCTCCAAGTGTTGGGCATCGGATTTATCTTTGCTTTTCAGGTGAAGTTTGGTCCGATCACGGAGGTTTCGTATCTTCGTAAGGAGCTGAAAGAAACGAAGCGAGAGCTTTCCCATAGCCGAGAGAGGCGATTTTATATGCTCTTGAAGTTGGAGGAGATAAAAGCAGCTGCGAGGGGGTATTCTCGTGAGTTGAAGCAACTACGGAAGCAACCCCAAGCTTCTCGTCTCGAAGGTGAGATAGAGCGGCTTCATAGGGAGCTTTTCGTTGTCGAGCAAAAGAATAACAAGCTCTTGGCCGAGATCCGTCACTTGGAGGTAACGGAGAAAGAACATTCGGCGGAAGAAGAGAAGTTAGCTTCCGAGTTGGAGAAGTTGTCATCCGAGCGCCAAAAGTTGTTGGCCAAGGTCGACAAGCTTAGGAGGATTACGATAGACAGGGGAATCGAGGTCACCCATTATCGACGTCTTGCGACCGATAGTGCCAATGTTGCGGGCTCGTCACGACCTCCTCGTCTGAAGATGTCGACAGAGGGTGATGTTCTGAGAGATAGGATTATCGAGCTGGAGGAAGAGATCGCGTCGCTCAAGCCTCTGCCTGAGAGGGCCAACATACGTAGTACATCGTGTACTCGCGAAGAGAGCGAGAGAGGGATCACTTTCTATGAACTTGCGACTCGTTTGCCTGCGGCGAGGCAGAGTTCTGCTGACGCTCAGAGTAGTGTAGCTGTCTCGTCTAGCGGCACCTCAGTTGGCGCCACAGTTAGAGTTAGCCGCGAAGGGGGATCTTGCTTCGCTGGTTTGGAATCGAGCTCGGAGGTTAGGCGTTGCCGCTCCCGCGTTTCCTTGAACCGGAGCGTTCCCCTTCCGAAGAGGCACTAAACAAGTTGTATTATGTTCCTTTAAATTATTGTAAAACTCTGCTGTAGCGTCGGTCTAGTTGTATGTAGAGCTACTTTATTTGAATAAAAACCTTTGCTTTGCTTCTGATGCTGCGTTGGGATTATTGGCTTCATGTGTTGGACTTCGGCAATGTTTGAAATTTTGTTGTTTGTCTCTTCTTCTTTTCAGCTCGTGGTGGTAGCTCAAGACGTCGAGCCCACTCGCTCGGATGACCACGCTCGAGCTGAGGCTGGCTCGGGGGTGACGAGGCTGTGCTTGGCGAGGTGCCGAGAGCGGCTCTATGAAGTCGAGCTGGGATTGCGCCGAGCCGAAAGCGAGCGGAACCATCTTCAGCTCATCCTAGGTCGGCGAGACATCGAGATCCGGCGTCTGGAGAGCAGGATCGCCGAGATGACCCCCATAGGAGAGGACGAAGGTTCGTCGACCGCCTTTAGCAATGCCCTTCGGATCCAGTGCGTTCGGCACAATTTGTCGAAAATAACAGCGGAGAGGGACGATCTGCTTTCTGAGATCCGTCACTTGCAGACTGTAGAGGCGGAGCTTCGGACAGAGGGAGAGGGACTGACGACCGAGGTTGCCAAACTGATGACCGAACGGGACATTGATGATCGTTTTCAAAGCCAAGTGTAGTGGGCCGGCATTGTAATTTTTGTACTTTAAGGCCTTGTAACCTTGTTGTATGGAAGAGTCGCTTTGCACTATATCCTAATTATCAATAACATTTCTTTCTCGAACTTGCATGTCCTTTGTAGCTTTGTGTAGTCTTTTTGTTTGTGACTGTGTTCATCGCGTCGAGGTCCCTGAGCCGGCCTCTTGCTCGTTCGCGGTTCGGCGACATGAGCGTTCGGCCAGTGGTGCCGAGCAGCGCTTCGGTCTCCTAATCTTGCGAACTTGCAAGATGAGTCGAGCCTTACCTAATAATAGGCTCGCTGACCATCGTAAGAGTAGTTCGACGGTTGTGGGAGCAACTCCGACTTGCGAACTACTTCTAGCTCGCTTAGGAACGAACTTGCGAGGTAGAATCGAGCCAAGTGTTGGACCCTGGAACCATCGTTAGAGTTCAACGGTCGTGGGAGCAATTTCGAATGGCGACCCACTCCTAGCCTGCTTAAAAGCGAGCTTGCGGAGTAGAATCGAGCCAAGTGTTGGACTCCGGAACCATCGTTAGAGTTCAACGGTCGTGGGAGCAATTCCGAATGGCGACTTACTCCTAGCCCGCTTAGAAGCGAGCTTGCGGAGTAGAATCGAGCCAAGTGTTGGACTCCGGAACCATCGTTAGAGTTCAACGGTCATGGGAGCAATTTTGAATGGCGACCCACTCCTAGCCCGCTTAGAAGCGAGCTTGCGGAGTAGAATCGAGCCAAGTGTTGGACTTTGGAACCATCGTTAGAGTTCAACGGTCGTGGGAGCAATTCCGAATGGCGACCCACTCCTAGCCCGCTTAGAAGCGAGCTTGCGAAGTAGAGACGAGCCAAGTGTTGGACTCCGAAACCATCGTTAGAGTTCAACGGTCGTGGGAGCAATTCCGAATGGCGACCCACTCCTATCCCGCTTAGAAGCGAGCTTGCGGAGTAGAATCGAGCTAAGTGTTGGACTCCGAACCATCGATAGAGTGAAGAGTGAAGGCAGAGGGAAGTGAACAATTTTTACAAGTAAAGTATGAAAAAAGTTCTTTATTGATGACTAAGGGTCGGCTGCTTCTAAAGTTGCGAGCCATTATTACAAGAGTGAAATAAAAGAAAAAACATTACAAGTAATAGGAGAGGAACGGTTCGACATCTCGAAATACTTAGAGAGGCGTTGGTGCTCTCTCTTGGTATTTTAAGAGATGGTCAGCATTCCAAGTCCGGGGGATCTCCCTACCTTCAAGATCTTCTAGTCTATATGTGCCGGGACGGACCACTTTGGCGATCCTGTAAAGTCCCTCCTAATTTGGGGCCAATTTTCTCTTCTGACCTGGGAATGAGATGGCCAACTTTTGGAGGACCAGGTCCCCTTCTTTGAGATTCGTGGGGCGGACTTTCTTGTTGTATGCCAACTCGATCCTTCTTCAAGAGCTTTGTTGACGAATGGCAGCTTTTTCTCGGATTTCGTCTATCAGGTCAAGACTGGCTCGGAGGTCTCTGGCATTTTGCTCTTCTTCATAAGCTAATAGACGAGGAGAGGGTATTCTGACTTCTAGGGGGATGATGGCCTCGGACCCATAGGTGAGATTAAATGGGCTCTCTCCTGTGGGGGTCCGTTTTGTGGTGCGGTAGTTCCACAGCACGTTGGGAAGCTGATCGACCCATAAGCCTTTGGAACACTTATTTAACCTCTTCTTAATGCCGGAGAGGATCTGTCGGTTAGCATTTTCGGCTTGGCCATTTGACTGGGGATGAGAAACGGAGGAGAACCGGTGCTGGATGGCAAGGTCCTCGCATAGAGCTCGGAACGCAGCCCCGGTGAACTGTGTTCCGTTGTCTGTTATCAGGACCCTAGGAACGCCGAATCGGCAGATCACGCTCTTCCAGAATAACTGAACAACCTTGTTCTCGGTGATCGTGGCCAAGGGCTTGACCTCTATCCATTTCGAGAAGTAGTCGATCACCACGACTAAGAATTTGAACTGTCCGGGAGCTGGTGGGAATGGCCCTAGTAAATCCATCCCCCACATTGCAAAGGGGATCGGACTTGATAAGGAAGTGAGTGGAGCTTGTGGTAGCCGTCGGATGTCGGCGTACTTCTGACAGGAGCTGCATTGCCGAACGTATCGTTCGGCGTCTCGTAAGAGAGTGGGCCAGAAATATCCGTAATTCAACACTTTGCGGGCAAGAGCTCTGGACCCCGAGTGTGCCCCGCCGATGCCCTCATGAAGTTCTTGCAGGGCGTAGTCGGCTTGTCCGGGGGAGAGGCATCTCAGGTAAGGCCGACCGTCTACCTGTGTGAAGGAGCATTTATATAGGATACCTCCGATTAGTGTGTAACGCTCGGCTCGGGTTCTAACTCTTCGTGCTTCCTTAGGATCTTCGGGGAGGAGCCCGTCCCTCAAGAATTCGACGAGGGGTTTCATCCAATTGTCTTCGAGCAGGACAGGCAACGTCTCTATAGAGTCGAGAGTTTCGTCCTCTATGCTTGGCTTCAGAAGGACTTCTATCAAAACGGTCTGCTCGAGACCTTGAAGGGAGGAGGAGGCTAGTTTGGAGTGGGCGTCGGCCTGAGCATTTTCTTCTCGGGGGATTCTTTGGATGAGGGCTTCTTCAAACAGTGCCATGAGGCTCTTGACTTTGGCTAAGTATTTAACCATCCTATCATCCCGTGCTTCATACTCGCCGAGGACCTGATTGACGACTAGCTGAGAGTTGCTAAAGATCCGGAGGCATTGGGCCCCTACATTTCGAGCCATTCCAAGGCCGGCTATGAGCGCCTCGTATTTTGCCTCGTTGTTCGAGGCCTTGAAGTTGATACGGAGGGAGTATTGGAGGATGAAGTCATCTGGGCCCTGCCAGAATGACCCCTGCCCCGCTTCCTTCATTGCAGGAGGATCAGTCCACATAAACCGACCAGACGGGTGGTCCCTTCATTGTTTGGCTGGACTCGGGGGTGGTACTCTCAACTATGAATTCTGCTAAGGCCTGAGCCTTGATCGCGGTCCGAGGCTGATAAGTTATATCGTGCTGGCTCAGCTCGATAGACCACTTCATATGGCAGCCCTGAGGTCTCGGGCTTGTGGAGGACCTGCTTCAGCGGTTGGTCGGTAAGGACGACTACCGAATGGGACTGAAAGTATGGGCGAAGCTTTCTCGCGGCCATCACCAGGGCATAAGCCATCTTTTCTATCTTCGGGTAGCGGAGCTCGGCATCCCGAAGTACTTTGCTCACATAGTAGATGGGCTTCTGAGCCCGGTCTTCTTCCCTCACTAAAACTACACTGAGGGTCTGCTCGGAGGCTGCCAGGTAGAGGTAGAGGGGTTCACCAGGGATCGATTTGTGGAGGAGGGGAGGATTGACGAGGTAAGCCTTGAGCTGGTCGAAGGACTCCTGTTGTTGTTGTCCCTATTCAAAACCTTTAGCCCCCCTGAGGGCCTTGAAGAAGGGGAGGCATTTCTCCCCAGACTTCGAGAGAAAGCGCCCAATGGCGACTAAGCGGCCTGTTAACCTCTGAACTTCCTTAACATTTTTGGGAGGGGCCATGTTTAATATGGCCTTGATTTTCTCAGGATTTACTTCAATTCCTCGTTGGCTAACCATGAAGTCGAGGAACTTCCCTGAAGAGACTCCGAACGCACACTTGTTCGGATTGAGTCTCATGCTGTGCTTTCTCAGAATGTCAAACGCTTTTTAGAGGTCGGTCACATGATTGGCACCTCGGATGCTCTTTACAAGCATGTCGTCAACATATACCTCCATATTACGGCTGATTTGGGCTTGAAAAACCTTGTTGACGAGGCGTTGGTATGTGGCTCCTGCGTTCTTCAGACCGAAGGGCATAATCCTGTAGCAATAGAGGCCCTGATCGGTCACGAATGATGTCTTCGGGATATCCGGGGGGAACATCCGGATCTGGTTGTAGCCTGAAAAGGCATCCATGAAGCTGAGGAGTTCATGTCCCGAGGTGGCATCAATCAAAGTGTCAATACTCGGAAGAGGGAAGGGATCCTTGGGTCAGGCCTTGTTGAGATCAGTAAAATCAATACAAATCCTCCAAGTCCCGTTGGACTTCTTCACCATTACCACATTCGACAACCACTCGGGGTAGTTCACCTCTTGTATGAATCGGGCCTTCAAGAGCTTATCCACCTCCTCTTTTATAGCTAGCTGATGCTCAGGAGCGAACTTGCGCCTTTTCTGCTGAATCGGTTTGGACCCCGGAACAACGCTGAGGTGGTGGACTAAGAGCTCTTCGGAGATTCCGGGCATATCTGCAGCTGACCAAGCGAAGAGGTCTCGGTTCCTTCGGATGCCCTGTACAATGTCTGAGCATAGGGCGGACGGGAGGGTCTTGCTAACAAAGAACTTGCGAGTTGGGTCCTGCTCAGAGAAGAGCACTTCCTCCAATTCATCCACCGGCTCAGATGTCGGCCGGGCAGCATCCTGGGGGATTTCCAAAGTTTCTAAGGAGAGGACGGGTCCGAGGGTAGAGGTCATGTAGCACTTACGGGCCGTTTCCTGATTGCCCCTGACTTCCCCTACTCCGGCCCGAGTGGGAAACTTCATTTTGAGGTGGTAGGCAGAAGGGACGGCTTCAAGGGCAGCTAGGCCGGGCCGACCTAGAATGACATTATAGGCTGCGGGGACATCTACGACCATGAAGTCCATCGTTCGGGTGGTAGGAGTTTTGCCAGCGGTTACGTCGAGGGTGATTACCCCTTCAATAGTCACTGGCACTCCCGTGAACCCATGGAGCGTGTAGCCAGTGGGCTTGAGTCTGTCTCGGGAGAGCTTTAGGCCTTTGAAAGCGGCGAGGAAGAGGATGTTAACGGAGCTGCCGTTGTCCACTAGGATCCTCTCCACTTTGAAGTTCGCCATGTGGAGGCTGACGACGAGTGCGTCACAATGAGGGTTGCGGACACCTTCAAGATCTTCGTCTGAGAATGTGACGGGCACTCCGAGGCCTTTGGGAGGAGGGGTGGTGCGAACCGAATTGACTTCTCTTATAATGCCTTTCGAGAGGAGTTTGAGGAGCCCCCCATTGGGCCCCCATGGATGAGGTGCAGGACACGCTCCTCCTCGAAGTCGGGCATTTCATCGCGTTCCGGATGCTTATTAGCCCCCCGAGGCGGGGGAGGAAGTTCGGCTCGGTCCTTTCTGACGAACCTGGTCAGCTGTCCCCTCTGGATGAGGACTTCTATCTCATTCTTCAGGGCCCAACAATCGTTGGTGTCGTGGCCGTGGTCCCGATGATAACGGCACCACTTCTCTTTATCCCTTTTCTTAGCAGGGGTGTTCATCCTCGGAGCAGGGGGTATGATCCCTTCCTTCTCAACTTCCATCAGAATGGTAGAGACATTAGTGGTGAGGGGAGTAAACTTGTCGAATCTGGGGGGAGGTCGGCACTGGCCGGCATTATCCTTCTGGAGCTTCTTGGCTCCTTCCTCTTCTGTTCCCTTCCTCTTAAACCCGGAGGAAGACCCCTCCAAGTTGGGGCGGTGCTCGGCTTCTTCGGCCCTAATATACTTTTTTCTTCGGAGGAGGAGGTCGGAAAAGTTCTGTGGGGGTTTCTTGGCGAGGGAGGAGCGGAGGTTGGAATTGAGAACATTAGATTAAAATGCTGCTGCAGCGACCGACTGGTCAAGGGATGCTATGGACCGGGATTCAGCTGTGAACCTCTTCACATAGTCTCTCAACTTCTCACCCTTCTTCTGGTGGAGGTACAGTAGCGAGATGCTGGTCTTCTCAGTTCTACGGCTACTTACAAAATGGGTGTCGAAGAGGGTCTCGAATTGCTCGAAGGAGAATATTGAGGACGGGGCAAGGCGAGAGTACTATTCTCGAGCTGGACCCTTGAGAGTTGCGGGGAAGGTTTTACAGAGTAGAGCATTGGAAGCTTGATGGATGAGCATTAGGGTCTTGAAGCTCTAGATGTGATCAACGGGGTTGGTCTCCCCAGAATAGATCTCAAATTGAGGGGGTTTGAAGCCGATCGGCACAGGTGCATCCATTATGGTTCGGGAGAAAGGAGGTCTGCTAGGACGAAGGGTCCTTCCTCTAAGTTCCTCTTCTCGGTCTAACTAACCCAAGCGCCTCTCCATTTCATGGAGACGAAGGCACATGGCGTCGTCCCTTCGACGGTAATCAGCTGAGCCTCTAGACTCGTCTTCGTACGAGGGAGAGCAGGGGCTACGACGATGGTAGCTCCTGGAGCGGTGAGGACTTTGCTCATGCCGGGAGTTGCTGGGAGCTAGAGGAGGAGATGTGGACCGTCGGCGAGGACTTCGGACCAGAGGAGGAGAGGGGATCTTGGGTGCATTGGTGTTGGAACGGAGATTGAGAGCTTGTAGGACGGTCGCTTGGAATTGCTGGAACTCGGCACGGGTAATGGGTGCCTCATTGTTCCTAGGCTGTTGCCGACCTGCAGGGGAGTGTGGCCTTCTTCGGTAATGCTCGGAGGACTCTCTCCGCCCCCTTCGGATAGGGGACCTTCTGTATTCTCGGCGGCGAGGAGACCGCTCATCCGGACGGTGTTGGCGGGAGGTTCCCTCGGGCCCGCTTTTCATCCAGATAGTGGCAAAGATCCTCATCCTTCTGCCGATTGAGGGCGGTGTTGCGGAGACCGGAAGCTCGGGGATGATGGGAGGCCATAGAGTCCGAAGAGGCGTTGTGGATGGAGACGTGGTCCTGGTGAAGAGGTTGTTTCTGAGGGTTAGGACCTTTAGGAGGTGGCTGATTCGGAGGAGGAGGAAGGTCCTATTGGAGCGGATCTTCCGCTGGAGGAGGGAGTTGCCCTTGCTGTTGGGTAGGCTGGATGGGAATTTCTTGCTGCTGATCGGGGTTGGGTCCTCGGTTGGACCCTTTGGATCTGACTTTTCTAGGAGGCATGGCCGGAGCGGATCTGACCAACGGGAAGAGGGGAGGTTGCTATCGTTAGATTCCCACAGATGGCGCCAATCTGTTGCTGCTGAATCTGGTGTGGGCAAACAGATAGTATTTGTGGGTTCTTGGGAAACTTTGAATAACAAACCTTATACCTGTTCCGTCGGAGTTTGACCGTTGCTCCCGCCGTTCACCTGCAAGAGGTGCGAGACACGGGGTTGTTCCCGGCGACGCACCCTCCGACGCTCAAGTCAGTAATCAGAAGTGATTATGAATGGAGGCAAAAACTGGCAAAATATTGATTACCTCTTAATGGAGATGGATGGGGGGTATTTATAAGCGCCGCTGGGATCAGATTAGGAATGTAATCCCTCTGTGGTTAGATAAGGAATGTAATCCCTAATCCCCAGTGAAGGGATAACTATGAATCAGGGCCGTTGATTAGGATTGAATCAGAAACCCTAATTCTATCCCTTCTGGACCGGGTTTGCTGCGGGTTGAAACCCGCATCCTGTTGAGGTGGATCCGTTTGCGGGTAAGTGGGTCTTCGAGGAAGATAACCAGTACCCGCTTCAGACCCGTCGGTGGGTGAAATTACCGTTTTACCCCTGAGCTTCAAGATTCGTGCCCCATCTGGACGGTTCCGATTTAACCCCATTTTTAGCCATATCAAATAGTAATACAAATCGAATACACAAATTGGACCCACATGATGCATGGGTGAATGACCTCCAAACCGCTTGATTTTTTCTACACATATATCTATTAGCATGATAAAAATAATGGGCGGACTGGATCTTCCATAAGGGCCCCACCAAGTGAGTATAATCACTTTGTATGAGGAAAATTTTCTCATACAAATATGAGGCTCACATTACTCATATATATATATATATATATATATATATATATATAGGGAAAGGATCCGTTGCACACTACCCCAGTGTGCAATCCCGTGCACACTAGTTGTGGACCGTCCGATTGTAGTCTTCCATCTTGATGAATATCCAACGGTTGGGGATCCGTTCCGATTATACACTTAATATGGGGGGGGGGGGGTATAATCGGAAATCCCCCCCCCCTCCCACACACTGCATCTATCTCACCTATCTCCTTTCCCTCTCTCTCCCGCTCATCTCCTTCAGTTCCTTCGAAAAAGAAAAAAACCCTAGCCCCCTTTCTCTCCCGCTCATCTGCGTACCTACCTTCGATCGGAAAAATGCTAGCCCCCTTTCTCTTCCGCTCATCTCCTTCAAACCCTTCGATTGGAAGAAATACTAGCGAAGTGTTCAATCCCGCTCATCTCAAACCCTAACCCTTCGATTGGAAAAAACCCTAGCCCCCAAATCATCTCCTCTCCTCCTCGTGATGCGATCCAGATCTTGAGGCTCTATTCAATTTCTCATCTCTATATTCAGTTCGCACCCCATCGTCATTCAAGGTATTGATCTGATTTTGGTTTTTTTTTTGTTTTTTTTGTTTTTTTTTGTTTTTTACTTGAATAATTCAAATTAGCACGACTTTTCAACTTGTCATCAAATTTTCTTTCAAAAATTTATCCATGAATATTCTACTCGAATCTTCAAAATATATTCTTTCTTTTGTGTATTATGCGTTTTGAGATTCCATCCAGGTGATTACATATGTTGGTTGTATTTATTATTACCTGCATTCGTGGGTTTTTTGTGTGTGTTATATATATAAAAGATTGTGAAGGTCTTCTAAAGCACATTTAGGATATACATTTTCAAAAAAGAAATTACTTTGGGACTTTTCCCTTCGATTCCTAATACTCAACTGCAGGTAAACTGCATTTTACAATTTTTTTTAAAAATCATTTCCTTATGGTCTCGATTTTGTTGTCTACTCTGTTTTGCATAATCGTCGAATTTAAAACAATGTTATCTCATGCATCTTCAAAAAATTATTAGAATAAGTTAGAAAGAGACATTACTACCCAGTTTCAATTTTAAAAGACTGCTGCATCTCTTCCTCTAAATATTCAAACAATGCGGACTCAATTTTCAAACGAAAATTAGTCTTTTGATTATTTGTGGACAACACACATTTTACTTTTAGTAGTACAATGAGCATTACTTAAAATTTATGTCGTCGATCTTTATAAACATAAACATATTGGTAAACTGCTAATGCATGGCATTATTAATGATAGTGTAGGTCACGAACTTAGGAATTGATGACAACACTTCTATTTACTGAAGCACTTTCAAATTTCAACTCCACATTTGTTAGAGCAAGAAGTCACTTATTTTATATTTCGGAATTAGTTAATAGCATGTCTTTCTTTTGTAAGTTTATTGGCTTGAACGTTACAACATCTTGTAGGATGACATCAAACTATTCTTCCAACCAAATCCACAATCATTACAGTTGTAGCTCTAGGTCCTCCCGAGCTAGTTCGGGTGAGAGAATTGTAGGTCATAAATGTTTCTGCCGAATACAGACAAGGGTAAAATATTTTTCTTCAGGAAAGAATCCAGGCAAAGCTTATTATAATTGTCCCAATTTTCCAAATGGTTGGGAATTTTTTTGCTGGGTGTAGAATTATGGGCCAGAGGAGGATAAAGATGCAACCATCAGGGATTTGCATGATGAGCTTTCGATCCAGTCATTGATAAGGTCGATAGATATTGATGGTGCGTACAATTGTGGTTACAGGAGAGGTTCCCATGTTTATGGAGTTGTGGGGTTGATTGGTGGGGTGTTGTTGTCTTTGTTGTTGTTTCAGGCTTTCTTCAAGCAGTACTGATATGTAATGTTGTCTGAAGTGTTGAGAAAAATGTATTTTGTAGTAATTATATTTTGTGGACCTTGTCTGAAGCTAGTATGAGAAGTTGTAGCCACATTTTGATGAAAAAATGTAATGTTGTCTGGCTTTCTATAAGTACTGATGTTAAGTATCTAAATCTATTATCCTTATTATTTCGATCTTTTGTTTAACATGATGGAAATTTTGTGAAGTATCTGAATCTATTATTCCATACAAACATATACTCGCTCTTGTATTGCTTGGTACTTAAGCTTGGAATCAACAACTTGGCTTGTATTGCATTACTCATTTTATGAATGGTTCTCCCATTCCTCCTTTTCCCAAATGGAAGCAAAAGAGATGATCAAAACTTTTGCTTGAGAATAAAACTCATTAATTCTCAATATCCCTTCTTAATTTATGTCTTGACCTTGAACAAGGTTAACAAATTCTGACTAATAATTAGTTCTATCCTAAGCAAGAACATAATCATACATATCTCCACTTTTCCATATACACTGTGTCATTTACAATGATGGATTGACCTTAATAGCTTCTGACCTTATTAGCATTTGAGATGAGTTACTTAAATTATACTTCATGACACAGAATGTTGCACTGTGTTTCAAACCAATATATAATGATGCAAATATGAAATGAACAAGTACAAAATGAAACAATTGCCATCAAAAGCACCATCAGCATACTCCAATCTACTGCCCTGCCCATACACCACAACTGCATTGGACACATCCCACTCTTCAACAGATGCAACCCCCGAGTCCGAGAGAGCAGCGACACCTGCATGCAGGATCAACACCAACTGAAGCATAGGTTTAGATGCAGCATTCTGATAATTACCAAAGGCGCATGAGAACTAACATAAGAAGAACCAGTTTCAACAACCACTCCAGAATCCATATCAAAATCCTGATTATCAACAAGACTACCACCCCAACTTTCTTCCCTACCATATCAGATACAAAAACCCTTTTGGAATTTCCAGCCAGATTATCAGATTCAAGAATCATCAAGTCAACTGCTGTATGTACATCAACAACTGATTTGAAGAAATTGAAAATCAATAAATAATTCAAAGGGCCAGTATTGAGTGTAGATCCACAGGTTCTCATTCTCTATAATTTACTCAACATTCAAGTAATCCAAACATAATCCCATACTATTGACTTTGATATCAACGTGCAATGAAAAATAACATAATTCAAATTCCACGTGCTAGTACAGATAAAATTAGAACTATCCAAAAATGTTGATGACCATCAGATCCCTTGAGCGACCATCACCATTCATCAGCTACTTAAATCCTGAATGCACTCTCGCATCAGCCATCCCTACCTCTTCTGCAGATACATCTCTTCCAGCAAAAAAACACCTAAATTTGGAGAAAACAAAACAAGTCTAATAAGCAATTATACTTGAAGAATAATACTGACCCATTCCAACTGATTTCAAAGTTGTAGTTTCAGAAATTCATGGCGTACAGAATATAGTGCAAATACTTGAAGAATATAAAAAAGAGAAGAAATACAGAAAAGAAGTGTATGCATGAAGAAGCTGCATTTACCATTTTACATCAGTAAGATTTCTGCACAGGTTAGTATGCACGGTAAGTTCAGATGGCCATTTTTATTTGGAAGAGATGGTGCAGATAGTAATTCTGTGAGTTGTGAGTCCTGAGCTACTCATCTAGATTCATCACTCTTCCATAGTAGTATCCTGCTGCCACAACAAGCACATCACTCTTCTACATTCATCTGTGCATAGCGGTAGATGACTGCAAAAATAAAAGAAGCATTAGATGAATTTCATACTGATTTATTAGATACCATAAAGTAATTGTACATTACAGGATGATTGTGTTCATGAAATGAATTTAAGTAGGCTCAGAAATGACTTCAATTCATGAGACTGCGATGGTGTAGTCACATTTGGCTGCAGTTGGACTGCCACGCCCAAATTTCAGCCTAACAATCACAATCCCAATCATGTGGTACCACAATTTCAATTAAATGCATCCGCAATTCATATCAGCCAAATTTCAACCAGTGAAACCAAAACAAAATAAAATTTGGTCACTACAAGTGTTGAAATGAGCAGGTATAAGCTCCAAGAAATCAACCATAAAGAGTACTGCATAACTGAAAACTTTGATAAGCTAAACATTTCCATGAAATATATACAGACAAGCCACTCATTGAGTAGCAAAACAGGGAAAGGATCCGTTGCACACTAGTCCAGTGTTCAATCCCGTGCGATCTGGTTGTTCACACTACCCAAAGTCAAGTATCAGCCAAACTTAAACTCCTCCATGCAAACTATCAGACTTGTAGTGCACAACCAAGACAAATGTTCAGTCAAACAGCGGGGTTAAGGCTATACAGTAAGGCAACTCAATTAGCCAAACTTATACCTTTCAGACATAGTGCACATGCATTGCAAATTCCTTTCATAAGTAGTGCACAAAACTTTAACCACAAAGCCAAAGCCAAGTATCAGCCAAACTTATACCCCCCCATGCAAACTATCAGACATAGTGCACAACCAAGTCAAATTTGGTGTTTTGATATCAGACAAATTTCAACCAGTGATACCAAAACAAATTAAAATTTGGTCACTACAAGTAGAGCTGAAATGGGCAGGTATTAAATGCAACAACTGCAACAAACTTATACCCTTCCAACATTAACAGATGAACGGGAAGTGAATGACTTCCGTTGGATGGGAGTCAAGATGGATGTTTACGATTGGACAGTGTACAACTAGTGCGCACGGGATTGCACACTAAGATGTTTACGAACAGCAATACTATCGCTATATATATATAGTTGGTGAACAAGACAATATATTCATCACTGCCTATCAAATTCATTCCGTACCCAAAAATAAAAGTAGGGTATCAATAGTTACCAAAATTGAGTAGGAATGAAATACTTCCCTCAGTGGATACTATCGTGAGATTCATCGGAACTATTGTCAGTAGATGAATTCACATCTTCTTCGTCGAATGCACGCTTGCCACTGGAAAAAAAACAAATCACATAAAAGTCATTATCGAGCAAACTATAAAATAATTAATAAGTAAGTGCACACTTAATTGACAATTTTATTAATTACACAAATAACATTAAATACCTTTCATTTTTCTTTGGGCAATTTCGCGCGTCATGGCCTTGCCCACGCAAACCGCAACAATTGCACTTCTTAGGTTTGCCTCTTAATTTCTCCCGCATTGGTTTCAACCTTTTTCCACTTGGTCTTCCCTTCGTATTACATTGACGAGGTTCTTCCACCGAGACTTGAGACAAGACAATTTGCTTCCCATGTGCCCGTGTTCCACTACCTTTAGCCCCACCACTATACCCTTCGGGAGCTATCATATTGAAGCCTTCATGTGACTTGATCATAGCTTCACGCATGAACTCATACCCTTCATCGCAAGACAGTCCGATCTCAACTTGTTGCTTGGACAAGTTATTTAACTCACAATAGCGGGACGCAAAATGCTCTCTATTATTGCCATCGTCTTTACCAAAATTTATGGGGGTGTAGCTTCTTCTAATAACCTCATGGTTCCATCTTCTCATCATATATTGTTTGGGAAGTTCATTACAATTTGAATATTTAAGGAAGGCCAAGAGATGCCTACAAGGGAGGCCAACAAATTCGAACATAAAACATGAACAACACCCATACCGAGTCTCTTTGGAATAAGTAATCATGGTCTCTTTTTCCGACCTACCAATGAATGTCACTGTGTAATAAGTATGCAAAGTATTCACGTCATCTTCCAATAAATTCACATTAAACAGTAGGCTTTCCTTGAGTTCTTTTTGAAACTTTAAAAACATTGATAAAGTATAGACTTGGGCCATTTGTTCCTCCATATACCACCCAGTCTTCAATTTTGGTTTCCTATCTAGTGTACGGTGGTTCTCTTTAACTTCTTCTTCTCTTTGCCTACAAATAACTCTTTCAAAGATCAAAGCAAACTCATGAAGTGAATACTTCTTTTGGGTGTGCTTCTTTAAAAGGAATTCATTCCCTCGCTTCTTTGACTACTAGACATACCCGCCCAAAAATGAGACCTATGGTATACGGGGGCCCATTTTTCACGAATATGAAAAATATCACTCAACCATTTGTTGTTTTCTGTCCTAAATTCCACAACCAAAGCCTTCCATTGTTCTTCAAAAGAGACACAGTCAAAAGAATTCCAAATATTAGCTTTAAAAGCTTCCATGAACTTAGAATTTTGTACCAATTGAGGCATCTCGGAAGGGATTTTATCTAAAATATGCCATATGCAATATCTATGGCGAATTCGAGGAAAAACTTGTTGAATTGTAGCACCAATACCCCGGTCTTGGTCCGTTACAATGCCAACGGGAGCTTTTTTCATGACTCCTAACCATGTTTGGAATAACCAAACAAAAGATGAAGCCGTCTCATTTGGGATGAACCCACAATCAAGAAAAATAGACTGCCAATGATGGTTAATCCCAACAAATGGAACAAATAGCATACCATAACGGTTGGTACTATGTGTAGCATCAAAAGAAACTACATCACCAAAAACCTCATAGTTCAAACGAGCAATCCCATCAACCCAAAAACAATGAGACAGTCTACTGGATTCATCTTGCTCGAATGCATTAAAGAAAGAAGGATCTTTTTCCTTTTGCCATTTAAAAAAGTCTACCAACATTTGACCGTCATGACCTTTTAATGAATCCCTCAAATCTCTTTCATGGTTTCTAGCGTCTTTTAGAGTAAATCCAACCCTATCATATCCCCCACTTGAACCTTCAAAAAAAGCATTTGTTTGCATGTGGGAATATTTGCACCCGCAAGTTGCTCCATTATGATTTTATCTGAACTTGACGCAACACGATTACGCGGCAACAAATGCCTTCTACCGGGTGTGGTGAATGCATGATTGTGCACCTCATGGAAAGAATAAACAGACCATGAATTTGTTTCTTTGTTTAATCTCACCCTAACCAATGCATTGTAAGATGTCCTGGATGTAGTACCTATTCTAATTTCATTATTCTTGCTTTTCGACACCCCCGCTTTATTACATAAAAAAGTTTTTTTCACCACCTGACCATCCTTCAATTTATTACCTCCTTTACGCATTTGAAAACCCGAACATTTTGCATAGCTATCATAGTATTTTTCTACTAGCTCAAGGGTCTCAAATATCATACCTATCTTAGGGATTAGATGCTCTTTAACAGTAGGGGTAAATTCACCTTCTTCAACATACAAAAAATTATCACCCAATTGTGAGCAACCTTCACCTAACTCCATACCTGTACCAAATTTGAAATGTTAATCAACTTCATAATTTTGGATTTAATTTCGACAATAGCAATTTAATTTTGAAACTTAGTTCGTTTGAAATGGGTTTTTTTCAATCAATATCAAGTAAAAAAAAAAAAAATCAAAATCAGATCGATACCTTGAATGACGATGGGGTGCGAACTGAATATAGAGATGAGAAATTGAATAGAGCCTCAAGATCTGGATCGCGTCACGAGGAGGAGAGGAGATGATTTGGGGGCTAGGGTTTTTTCCAATCGAAGGGTTAGGGTTTGAGATGAGCGGGATTGAACACTTCGCTAGTATTTTTTCCACTCGAAGGGTTCGAAGGAGATAAGCAGAAGAGAAAGGGGGCTAGCGCTTTTCCGATTGAAGGCAGGGACGCAGATGAGCGGGAGAGAAAGGGGGCTAGGGTTTTTTTCTTTTTCGAAGGAACTGAAGGAGATGAGCGGGGGAGAGAGGGAAAGGAGATAGGTGAGATAGACACAGTGTGTGTGTGTGTGGGGGGGGGGGGAATTTCCGATTATACCCCCCCATATTAAGTGTATAATCGGAATGGATCCCCAACCGTTGGATATTCATCAAGATGGAAGACTACGATCGGACGGTCCACAACTAGTGCGCACGAGATTGCACACTGGGGTAGTGTGCAACGGATCCTTTCCCTATATATATATATATGAGAAAAGTGAGCCTCATATTTGTATGAGGAAATTTTCTCATACAAAGTGATGTGTCAAAATAAGAGCCGTTAATCAAAGGGTTCATTTGCAAAAACAAAATTGACAATTATTGATTGAATTCCTAAAATTAATGGTTTTCTCTCTCCAATCCCTCTTCCTCCCCTTCCCTTCCTCTTTCTCACGCCGCTTTCTCACTAACAGAAATTGGGACTTGAAAGAGGCATTTATTATGTGATTAGTGAAATTACGAGACATTTTTTGGTTATAGCATAATTGGACTATGAGGTCCAAGATTGAGGAAACCACGTTAAGAGATTTTATACTTTCTTCCCTTCCTATTTCTGTAGCTAGCCATCAGTGCATTGTCCAAATCTTCTTTTTATTTGGCCTTTGATCCATCACTTGAATATTACAATTCAGAAGATCATTGCAAATGTTTGTCATCTATAGACGATCATGAATCTTTCATATGATTGGTGAATTTGGATCTTCTAACAATTTTTAAAATCTTTGTCCATAATTTAGCTAAATTGGGCTGTTCACCATTTATCTATTCCAGATATTAACTAGCAATCATATGAAGGCGTGGGTTTGAGGAGGAGGGAGAAAGACGTGAGAAAGAGGAAGGAGCGGAATTGGGAAAATCACATCATTTATTTTAGGAATTTAACAAATAATTATCAATTTTATTTTTGCAAATGAGCCCTTTGATTAAAACTATGATCTAACGGCTCTTATTTTGACACATCACTTTGTATGAGGAAATTTCCTCATACAAATATGAGGCTCACTTTTCTCTATATCTATATAATAAAACACAAAGAAAGCTATCAAGTGGCTCTTCTTCAATCCCCCCAAAAATCAAAGGTCCAGATTTAACCTCACAAAATATATTTTTCCTCCCAAAACTTTCCCTCCAAAACTCAAATTCAAATCACCCACCCAAAACAACTCCTATATTTATTTTTTTACTTTTTTTTCTCTCTCTCTCTCTCTCTCCCTCCCTCTTCTAATAAAAAAAATTAAGAAAATAAAATTTTAAAAAAATTTTATAAAATAAAAAATTAAAAAAATTTAAAAATTAAAAACTTTAAAAATAATTCAAAAAAATTAAAAAAATCATACAATATGTTTTTTGCGGGACCCCAAAAGTTTCTCATATAATATGTTTGCTACTTCAATTAATTTGCTGGATCTCCAAAACTATTTTATATGATCAAACAAGGTGCACCGTTTCGAAGATAACGGGCAAACCTAGTATATATATATATATATATATATATATATATATATATATTTGGGAGGGATATCCGGATGTGGGTGGGGGTACTATAAAGGGAGAATGTGGGGGTTTTTTATTAACTACCTACTATATTAATTAACCATCCACTAATTTATTCAAAAAAAAAATTTCCCTCCTACTCAAAATGGCCTATCCAAATAAAGTGTGAGCAAAGCCCGAGTTTTCTATGTGTTTTCATGTGCTTGTAAAATGCACACCAAATCTTAAGAACTTTTTTTATTAAAATTTGCATATGTTACTCAAATTAATAAAAACTGCTTTTGATTAATTATAATTAAAGTTTTTTTATGCACAAATAGAAATAAATACATACACTTCACAACCAGCAAGTGCACTATATATACGTGCACCACACGTATCAATAAATATTCAAATACGAAATAGATTTGTGTAACTGATAAATGTTTATAAACAATTGAAATATAACAAACTTAAAAATAT
Organism: Hemerocallis citrina; assembly: GCA_017893485.1. Lineage (NCBI taxonomy): Eukaryota > Viridiplantae > Streptophyta > Magnoliopsida > Asparagales > Asphodelaceae > Hemerocallis > Hemerocallis citrina. The sequence continues at coordinate 138,435,485 of CM030359.1, read as the reverse complement.
TTATATCGATAATATTACGGATATTTCATGTAACGGTAAAATATACGTAATCGACATATGTATTGAAAGCATGTGCAATGCACATAAAAACATAAACATTAAAATAAATGCTTAAGTTGGCTCAGAATATGATGAAAATGAATTTTGAAAAGACGAAAAATGTATAAATAATTGAAATGCAAAAATACATAGGACATTTATTTTAAAATATATTACGGATATTACTCGTAACAGTACTAAATACATGTGTATAACATCTGCGGATAAAATTGTCATAATTTAATTTTACGGGGCTGTTACACTCTATTTCTCGAAGACAAGTGCGCTGGGTTTGAGCAGAGAAGGACCCACTTGGTGTTTGGCTTTTGTGCACGTGGGTTTGGTTCCATTCGGTGTATTAAACAGCTTCAGGACATGGATGATGATCATAATCCATCCATTAAGTGCCTCTTTAGAGCATCCACAGTGGTGTTTCTCATTTTGTCAAAAATGGCTGCAACAGTAATAGCAAATAGGATCGATCGCTGCAGTGGTTGTTTGCTATATTGTTCGCATTTTTCCAAAAATTGAGTCGGACGGTATATGATATACCGTCTCACAAAAAAGAAAACCTCTCAGTCTGAGGAGTTTTTTAAAATAAAAAAAAACCTCTCAGACGGGATATGATCTCTTGTCTGATCTCAGACGGGATATGATATCCCGTCCTTTATAATTTGAGAATGGGTATTCTGTTTCTCATATATGAGAAACGAATATAGCACATTTGCTAAAATTGACAAAATGAGAAACCATTGCCGACGATCATTTCTTATAAAATGGCAATTTGCCAATTATAAGAAACCACTGTGGATACTCTTACCATCTCTTTGTTATCTTTTATCTTTTTTTTGTCTGGGATCATTTGTTTAAAAATAATAAAATTATAGAAACTATAAAAATAAAAATATGTTTCTGACACTTCTATGAGCCAATGAGTCAGATATGTGCAGTCACTGTATGAATCTTTCCATTATGGAGGATGTCAATGGGTGAACCCAATATATGAGCTAGTGAAACTCAACCATGATGCCAAAACTAGAAAGTTGAGAGATAAACATTACCAGTTTTAATTTCTGATTTTTCTGTGATTTAAAAATAAGTAGGAAAAATCTGAAAATTCAATTACATTTTTTTGGACTAGTAATATACACTTGCGATATTTTTAAAGAAATTTAAAATAAAAATCCTGATTTACACGTGCGATGTATATCTTAATATATATGATTATATATATTTTAAAAGTAAATGTCAAGACTATAATGAGAAAGTTGGAGTTGCACGTGCATTGCACGTAAGTAGGTAGATTTACAATTCCAACTCTTCCATTATAATAGTTATTAGTATTTTTCACGTGCGATGCACGATTTGATAAGAGTTGGAGGATTTTCACTTTCGATATATGTGTTAAGAAATAGTTTTGGAGTTGGACGTGCATTGCACTTAATTGGAAATTTTTTTTGAAGAAAAAGCTACGGTTTGTGCGTGCAATGCACGTATTATAAGTAGAATTTGAGTTGTATGTAGGGCTGGTATACCGTACCGTACCGTATTATCATTACTCTACCGTCTACCGTACCGGAATACTTGGTACACAAATTTCTCTACCATTACCGTGCCAAGATTTTGGTATTACCAAGTTCGGTACTACCGGAATATTGGTATGGTATTGGTAATACCATGGTACTATCGGACATCAATTAGCTTTAAAAAATAACATTCATATAAATGGCAAATGAAGGATAAATAAGCCCAACATGAATATATATATGAAGAAGTTCCAACATAAATATATATATATATATATATATATATATATATATATATATATATATATATATATATGAAGAAGTTCCTTAATCCACCCAGGCCAAACAACAAATCAGGGTTGTAGACTTAATTGTTGTACAATTTCAGAGATGTATAAGTTTCAATATAAAATATCTTTATTGTATGAAAATTAGTTTCAACATTCTCCAATATGATATATTTAATATGCTACTCTATTAGATTCAACATTCTGCAATATGCTTAATTAGATATAATTGGATAGATTCAACATACAGAGAAAGAATGACAACAATTCCCGAAGTTAAGAAGATTCATATATAAAGAATGACAACAGTATTGTTATTTTCCGTTCATAACATTCATGATATTTGATGGTTCTTTCATTTCTGTGTATTGTTCTACTCCTTTTTTTTCCAGTATGTATCTTATTTAGAAGATTCATATATAAATCAATTTCAGGATTATGATACAAATATAATACATAAATAAGATTTCATCTATATTAACTCCTAAAAAAATACAAAAATTAATTTGATAAATCAAATCAGAAGATCTTTTACATTCTAAATTCCTAATTACTTGTGAATAATAATACCCAAGATCTCAAGAAAACCCAACAAGAACAAGAAGAAGATGGATCTTATATTAATACACCAACTAAACTCTAATGTTTCCTAATTTGTCAAAAAAATCTTCCAAAAATACCGTACCGATGGGGCTGAAGAAGGTAGGCGGCGTCGCGACAGCGTGGTGCTTCGGCAGCGTAGTGCGTAGGTCAATCAGTGCGTGTGTCCTAGATTCAAAAAAAGAAAAAAAGGAAGAAGGAAAAATAGAAGAATAGTTGAAGTACTAGTATAACTGGGGTGAAAAATTGAAAAAGAAAATAAAAAAAATGGGCCTAGAGCTAAGTCTGTGCATGGGTTTTTAAATATAAAAATTAAATTAAATATATATTAATTACTTGGTATGGTACGGTATACCATGGTATCAGTAGTGGGTACCAGTACCATACCATATAATTTTGGTATGGTACAATACCGAGATTTCGGTATGGTATTACCAAGATTTTGGTAATATATGGTATGGTAATGGTATGGTACGGTATGGTATGGTAATATGGTATTTTTTGATACCCCTAGTTGTATGTGCAACATATGTATATGTTTGGTATTAAAAAATATTAAAAATTTATTTTTCACGTGCGTTGCACTTTTAAATAGGTGAAATTTTGTCAGTTTGTTAGTTTTTGTTGTAATTAAAGGAAGAGTTTGAGTTGCATATATAATGCACGGATTTGTATGTCGACAAATTACAACTCCAACTCTCCCATTATATATAGAGATTATATATTATATTATAGATAGATGGATAGATAGATAATAATTTACACAGATAGTAATTTACACGTGTGATGCACATTTAATATATTAAAAAAATTAAAGTAAAAAATCTGACGTAGTGAGGACTCAAACCTGTGACTTCCTTCATATTAGTTATGTACGTGTAATGCATGCGTTGCTAGATTTACAAATGACACTAAGACCTTCTCCCATTATAATAACAAGAGCACTAGTAATTTACACGTGTGATGCACGTTTTAATAATTTTAAAAAATAAAAACAAAAACTCTGACGTAAGGAAGATTTGAACTGGAAACCTTCTTTATATTAGTTATGTACGTGCGTTGCACATGTTGGTAGAATGACAAAATGACAAATGACACTAAGGCCTTCTCCCATTATAATATTCGGGATTAGAGATTAAAGATATATATATATATTATTATTATTAGAGATGTAATTTTAAAAACTAGAAAATAGTTTTCCATATTTGATTTTTTCCTTGTTTGGTGGAGAAAGTTTAATGAGAAAGCATTCAACAATACACTCTGGAGAATAATCACAACCACAACCTTTTGAAAGATTATATTTATAATTTTCTAGTGTTTGCTTTCTTTTTAAAAGGGAACAATTTTTCTTTAAATCTAATCTAATGTGGCACATTATTTTTTTTGTCAACTTTTGTTTCCTCGCAATGATTGAAAAATATCTTCTAATGGAAAATGGAAAGCCAATTGGACACAAAAACGAGATTCCACCTAATTTCTATCGAAACAAACAAATCTATCAAAGAAAAAAAAACATTAAACCAATTTTCTATTGTTTCCTTTTTTGCTAGAGTCAGATCTGTGCATTCTCACAAAATTCTAGTTCACCTGCATCATAGAAGGATTCATCTAGTGATCAACCGGGCCGGGTTGACCCGCGATCTGCTCACTCGAACTCGGCCCGCTTAGGCGGTTCGGGTTCGGGTCGACCCGTGTTGCAAATTTCGGAAAACCAACCCTGCTCAACCCAGTCCGTGAACTCGTTGACCAAGTCAAACCCGCCCTCAATCGCACACTCGACCCGCGGGTTTGGACCCGTTTGACCCGAAGCGGGTCGAACAGTATAAAACAGAGCCAATAGCTCTGTTTTCGGCTGTTTTTTTTTTGTTTTTTGTTTTTGTTTTTGTTTTTGTTTTTGTTTTCCCCCTATAAATAGCTCCTTAATTCAATCTAAAAATTTTCACACATTTCTCTCTTACGCTCTCTACTACTACTACTCAATTCAATCTCAATTCAATAAAGAAGTAAGCAACAAAGAAGTGAAAAATTTCGATCTTATCGAATTGTGTTGATTCAACTCTCAACTACGTCTATTTCAACTCATCCAACAAAGAAGCACTCTCTCTCTCTCTCAACGACTACCGAACTTCGTGACTATGTCTACTACATTTCTCAATCGGCTACGACTACTAATTTTATATTCTTTATCATTTCTATATATGATTATCCGCGAAGTACGATATCAAAATTTTACAACCCTCCTATTGTTTCGAATTTTGTTGTAGTTCTTATTTTTTGTATCATATTTGTTTGCTGGTTTTTTACTTTTCTCTCTCTTAACCCTTTTATTGGCTTTTAGATTTTATTTTTTAACATATACCTCTCCTAGATTGTTTTGTATTATTTTAACTAGAAATCTTTTTTTTCACATACACTATTACCATGTCTAAATCACGAGGTACTTGCCGTAACCAAAGTGGACAAAGATTCCACCGGTACTTCACGTCGGCCTCCATAGTCCCACATGTAGAGCCCAAATTTATACCGAATCCTATGATAGGAACTCATGATATTCTTACACGAAATAGAAGAAGAAATGCATGATGTTGACACATAAACATAACAAACAGAACCCAATAGTAGTAGAAAAATTAGGGAAAAAACAAGTGATTGGCACAAATATTATGGCTGTATCCCCGATGCGGATAATCCGGGTGTAGGACAAAATTTGTAAAATTTGTGACAAGTGTTACAAATGAAAGAAGGGTGAGGGAACATGTACAATTAAATGACACAATTTAATTGTACGCAAAGTATTATTATAAGACTAACAAGCCCAACAAAAAAACAACCCCTGGACTGGACAAATGGATAGCCAACTCTATGATCCCGAACTTATTCGTCGGATTATGACCTGGCTAGTTATTAAGGATGATCTACCTTTTTCCTATTCTAAGAGTAGGAATGTAGAGTTTTTCAACCAAAATGTACTAAATTCACATTTTAGAAGAATTCCTAGAAACACACTAAAGTCCGATTGTTTTGAACTTTACAATGAAATGTGAGATGCTTTAATTGTACTCTTGTATTCTTTAACTTGTAGAGTATCGTTAACTTCCGATATTGAAAATATTGTAACGATATTCCGATGATGAACTTAACTTGTCATTGGATACATAGTGATTGGATGATTCAAAAGAGAATCATCTCACTTGCCGCTTTACCGTATCCCCATACTGGACTAGTTAGTGCAACACGTATTTTAGAAGTTTGTGATTTATATCATATTTGTGATAAAATTTTTACTATTAGTTTTAATAATGCATCTAACAACAATGTTTCGATTAGTACATTAAAAACAAAATTAGCTCCTCCATGTAATGAAATTTTTCATGTTAGATGTATGTGTCATATTTTAAATTTATGTATACATGATGCATTAAAAGTAGTTGATTCATATATAATTGCAATTAGAAATTGTGTACATTTTATTGCTTTGAGTGGTCTATGCTTCTAGAATTTAAAGGATGGTGTAAAGCTCGGGGAATACATTTTAGAAAAATTTACTTCAATTTAAAGGATGCTTTTCTTACAAGTGGCATAGTTCTAACAGATTACAGGAATCACTTGAAGCCGGATTCGTTGGAGATACTCATGTGCACTGAAGATTAGATGAGGCTGAAGACAAGACTGAAGAAAAATCGGCATTTACATCAACAAGTAGAAGCACCTCGCCTGAAGTCCAACAGCAAGATTACGGAATTTAGGGCGATGAGATCCTAAGTTTAGGTTAAATAGAGGTGTACGACAGTAGTCCATTGCCCTCCTTTCAATCTAACTCTAGGCTATCTCGAACCCTAGATTGTCCTCTTAAACATGTAATTGAAGAAATTTGTATATTTTTTAACAGTATTTGTATGTAAAAATTGCTGTAAAAATTTCATAGTAGTTGAAATGAATAATATATACAATTTTGTTTAATTCTTTTTCTACAACCTCTGAAATGAATGGGGTTATAAAGTGATCATATCGTGAAAGTGCTATTTTTCTCCACTCCCCATGCTTTCCTATCTGCTCCATGTGAACATTATACTCTTGAGTTGGCAATATGAGCCAGTAGCTCCCTAAACCTGAGCTGGGAGCCCTGGTCAAGGGCCTGAGTAAAGGCTGGCTTCCATGAAATTCTTCTCCAAGTTTTGCCCACCGTGCAGTGTGGCTGTGTTGCTAGTGCATATAAGTTTGGAAAAATATCTCTGTGTGTGTGGTCACCACACCGTTTATCCCACTGGAATCTAGTAAGTCTGCCATTGCCGATATAAGACATTACACAGCTATTGAACGGATCATTGGCTTTGGTTATCCCCTTCTAGAACCAAGAGACGCGTGGACCCACTCTGAAGCCTAGGTTATGTGTCTCGTTCCCATGAAGATAAGCCTGAACAAAGTTCTGACATCCTTCTCCGTTACGGTGAGACTTTTAACCACCACTTTTCCAACAGCGTAAGATTCATATATTGAGGATCAATTATCTCTAGTCCTCCATTTATTTTCTTCATGCATACCTTTTCCCATCTAATGCGGTAATAGCCACCTCTATAAGAGTTTGTACCCTTCCAAAGTAATCGCTTTCGGATGCAGTCAATTCTCTGGATAACCAATCGTGGCATTTCGAAGAAAGATAGATAGTAAGTCGGTAGGTTTGAGAGCACTGAGTTGATTAAAGTGACTCTTCCCTCCCAAGGACAATGATTTACCCTTTCAACCCGCAAGTCTGTTATCAACCCGATCAATGATAGGTAGCCAATATGCTTTCTTGAGAGCCACAGGTATTTAATGGGGAAAACTCTCAATGGTGCAGTTGAGAATGGTGGCATGTTCCTTTGCCTTCTATAGGGATAAAACAATGGGGATTATGGCGCTTTCGTGGAAATTAATCCTGAGCCCGGACCATGCTTCAAAATTGTATAGAACTCCATTGAAAGTGGTGGTTTCTCCGAGATCGTCATCTCCAAACAGAAGAGTATCATCTGCATATTGATGGATTGAGCAGTCCGAATGATTATCACCACTGGCCACAAGAGAGATCCAACCAACTGTCTGCAGTTAACCATCATAGATTTCAGAATGTCTGCCACTATGGTAAATAGGAGGGGGAAGAGGGGGTCTCCTTGTCGGAGGCCACGTTTGCAAGAAAATGATTGTCTCGTACCACCATTCACCATGATGGCTGTCCTACTGGTGGTGAGGCAATTATGGATCCATCCGATCCACGTGCCCCCAAAACCATTGCCTGCAAGTGCTTCCAATAGACAGTCCCATTCAACTGAATCATATGCCTTTTCGAAATCCAGTTTAAGGAGATAGCTCCAAGCATTCGAGATGTGGCATTGATGGATAGTTTTTTCAGCTGTAGCTACATAGTCCAGGATACATCGCCTTTGATGAATCCAGTTTGCTCACAACTAATAAGTCTGTCCATCACCCTTTCTAGTCTGTTAGCGAGGGTCTTGGTGATGATCTTAACAGAGAAATTAAGGAGACTAATAGGGTGGAAGTGTAACTGCCGTTTTCGATTAGACAGATTTTCATTTTTCTTTTCTTCGTATTCTTGTACTTCAATTTCCTTATAAATTCGTTTGTTCGTTTAAACTCATTTATTTGTGCATCTCTTATTTGATTGAACACAGCCTAGATTTTCTACGTATTTTTTTAGTAAGTTGATTTATTTTTACGATTTCATTTTCTTAAATTATTTTTGTATGAGATTTTATTGAAACTCATTCTATTATTATTGCAACTATTTTCTTTTATCCTATCTCATTCTATAAATTATTTAGTTCGTTATTTTATTGTGAAACCAAGCCCACATTTTAAAATCCTAATCCATTCTATAAATTGTTTATTTATTTAATTTCCTAATCTTATTTATTTTGTAAACCCAAAACAGTAATCCATACTATAAGTATTTTATTATTTTATTATTTATTGAAGCCGAATCTTATACTCCTTCCATTTGCATTATTTATTAATATGGGAAGCCCATACAAAAAAATCCAAGCTCATACAAATCTCCCCAAAACCAAACTAAAATCCTAACAGCTATCACCCCCCTTCATATTTTAACTGACCCCCTCACTCCAACTCTTCCCTGCCATACAATCAAGTCCATTAATCACATTCTAATCAACCCATTACTCCATGCTTTAATCACTTGAGTACCCCCCTACTATACTAGCACTAATCACCTCCTCCTCTCTTCTTCAAACTGAACCCGTTCTCCTTCTTCTATTCAACTCGAAGTGTAAGCCCTATTTTCAGTTTTATTGTATTTTGTACTCTTTTGATTATTGTATCTGAATTCATTTATTATGGTGCATTTTTATCTTTTCTTGTGTTCTTTTGTTCTCTTTGGATCAATCTGCATTCTTCTTATTGGATTATGTCATTTGTGGATTTGGCTCTTTTCTATTTTGAATTCGATTTGTTCTCCATTGTGTTCATCTTGTCTCTTTGGCCTTGTTTGTCTCTTTTTGGAGCTAGAACCGAAACTTAGAACCCACAAAATCCTAACCTAAACCCTAATTTCCTAATCCCTATAAATACCCACATTAATTAACCCTAATTAATTCTAATTCTTTCTCTCACAGTCGCTCTCTCTCTCCCCGTAACCATCTTTCTCTTTCTCTGTTTTTCCCAAACCCAAAACCCACGCCGTTAACCCCCCGATCGCCATCCATCCCTCGACCCTCGTCTATCCCCGTCATCACTATTGTCTCCGTCTCCGTCTCCTCTACATCGTCATCGCCGTCGCTTGCTTTCCCCCGTCCTCGCCATCACCGTTCGACCCCATTGCCAAAGTTTTCTGTCGCCATATCTTCATCTCCGTCACCCTATTCCATCGTCGTGCCCGTTCATCTTCTTTGTCGTCCCTTACCGCGCCTGTGCACCCCCTAGAGTCGCAGTCGAGTCCCCAGGGTCACCGCGAGCGTCGTCTCTTTTTTCGACCGAGGAACAGGGCGCTCTTCGCCGCCGTCGCTTCCCGACCGTGGTTACGACGCCGCTCTGCCACCGCAGTCGTCGCCGCCACAGTCATCACACATTGCCAAGGCCGCGCTCTCTCTCTCTCTTCTCCGCTGTCGTGAGGTTGAAGACAAGTCACGATTCGTCCAAACCACTGCCCCGTGTTTTGCCGCACTCGATCCTAGTCGGTGTCCCCTGTTCGGCGTGGATCCGGTGTGAGGTCGAGTTCTGGTTGGTTGCTTTTGGTGTTTCGTGTTCTGCCGCACCCGATCCAGATTGGTGTTCGCTGTTTTGGGGCTAGATCCGGTGTGAGGCAGTGGTTTTGATTGGATAGAATTGGTGTTCTGTATTCTGTGTGCGTCAGATCCAGTTTCGGTGTTCTGCATTCTATCCAGATCCAGTGTATGGGATTTGCTCTAGGATTTTGCTATTGCGGTTGATTCTTCGTACAATTTTTCGGAGTTTTTTGCCGGGATTCTGATCCCGTTATTCTATTTTATTAATATCTGTAAATACAGGCAAGTCTCTTCTTGAACCCTTTTATTTATTTGTGTTCAAGATTTCTTTGATCTCTTGTGAGTAGATCCTGTCATTTTATTATCAAAAAACTGCTTTGACTATTCCGTTAAGGTTATCGAGGGTTTATACGAGCTAACCCGACATACTCTTAACTTCGTACTTCTCTTCGATCTAAACCTAGTCCCCAATATTTCATGCATTTGCACAATAAAGAACTAGATTCATGCATAGAATTACTTGTTGACTTGGACATTGAAATTGAACATGCTAGAATTGAACTTAATTGATGAATTAACCCCAATGATCATGATAAATATATCTTAAACCCTAGAAATTTGCATGGTTACACGTTGGTTTGTTTTGATTGCCAATTTGTATGCTATATGTGATTGTATGAATTATTTATTATCTTTTTATGTTAAGTTGATTTCTGGACTGCTGCATGTTTCAGTTTGAATCAGACTTTTAGTCCTGTTAGTGACATAATTTAAGAAAACTTACTAAATATAAAATGTAGCCCTTGATGTCTGGATAATTTTTCTTTACTCTGAACTTAAATTCCAATTTACCATCTGTTAGATATCAGCATTTTACTGCAACTGTGTTAGCAATTTTCAGACTCATAATTTCATGCGTATCCTGTAGTTGTTTATTTTATTTGACCCTATTATCAGTATAGGAAAAATATGAAATAATTCATGCTGAACCTAGACATGTATAGCTACTTCCTTGAATTTCTGTAGATTTTAATCATGAGTTTTCAGACCCAAATTAATTAATGGAACATAACCTACTGCATGCTGACTGAACATAAAACCTGATTTGATTAGAACTTTCACCCTAGTTCCCATGACTTTAATATACCTTAATTATACTTGCTGGAACCATATGGAAGTTTACTTTCCCGATCTTCTAGCGGATTCAATTTTGCTATTGTGTAGTGACCCTGACCCATAATTTAGTACAACAAGGTCATGCTGTCCTGATTTTGTGAAATGTGTTAAATGATGTGTTTTGCTTCATGCTTTGTTTGTAGAGCATAGAATTAGTCACACATAGTAAAATACGACATTTTACGCCCTCTTGCATGCTCACATAGGATGAAAATAAATTATTAACAAGCCGGGGATATTGTGGGTAGACTTGGTAGTGAACAATCGGAAAATGTACTCGGTAAGGCCTCATCGTTATATCGTATTGACATAGAAGGAGAAACATTGACTGCAATAATTGATTGATGGGTCTTGCACGTAAATTCTTAATATCAATGCCGAGTACACGAACAGTGAATTCACCATCGGTCTAAAATGATCACTGTGCTTGCATGGAATCTGTAGTATGGGATGCAGTAGGACGTACACTAGATAGGTTAATAAAATACTTAACAACCTGCATAATTGATCTTGTATTGATATTGACTTGACATTACGCATTTCATGTGTGATTATTGTAATCTTTTGATATTGCCTACTCTTTGTTTTGTTCTTTGTCCTTGCCCATGTTCCTTTCGTTTTATATTCATGTTTATCCTATTATCCTTTGTTTTCTCTACTTGCCGCCCACGACTTGCTTTAAGGGTACTATTTTATTTCTTTTTAGACCAGGAATTTACAGGTACCGAAGGATCTGTTCCAGAAGGAATTGGTGAGCAACGTTTTCAGTGATGGATCCAGTTTTTCGCTGCGTTGTTTTATAGTTGTTGCTAGATTTATTTTCCGAACTCTGTTATCTCTTGTACTTTGTTTTGGGCTTTATGACCCGTAGTTTTTTTTCCCAAATGTTGGATATTTACATTGTTGGTTTATTTCATTATTATTGGAACTTTATCATTGATTCATGTGGTTATATTCTTGCGTGGTTGTATATTTGTTGACCTTATTGCTGAGTTAGTCTGGTACAGCTTTTGGATGGTGTTTACATCATTCACTGGGCCTACATTACGTGCTCGTGATTCCCGTATTCTGGGAGGCGGGGCGTGACAGGGTTTTTGGTGGTATCTAAGCGCAAGGTTGAGTAATATATCAATCAAACATGACTATCTTTATGAGGGTTAGCTTTGATTGGTATATTAGTCAAGTTTGGCTCTAACCGGGTTAACTCAGTGATTTGCACAGCACGATAATCACATGAATACTTGTATAATAACCAATGTATAATCATGGTACTAACCATCTTTGACCGTGTTTCAGGCTATGGCTCGTGGAAATTCTTCTTCTCGCTCGGATCAGCAGTCGGACAACGCTGCTATTCTCGAGACAATCGAGCAGATGTTGGCTCTTCAGCAGGAGCACAATGAACTGATGAGAGCCACTTTGGCAGCCAATGGGAATGCTGCTAGACCTCCACCTGGTGCTCTTCCACCGAGGCCAGGTACGGTAGCGGATTTCATGAGGTTGCACCCAGATAAGTTCTCGAGTACTGAGTCTCTGTTGGAAGCTGAGCAATGGCTTGTTCGGACGGAGCAACTGCTGGTTGCTGCTTGTGTTGTTGAGGTGGATCGTGTGGATGTGGTTCGCATCCAGCTAGTGGATCTCGCTCATATCTGGTGGCGGGTTGAATCCGACAGGATGCCGCGACCCATTGAGTGGACCACTTTCTCTGAGAGCTTCATGGCGAAGTTCTTTCCCAGTGTCACCAAGGCAGAGATGGAGCAACAATTTGTTTCCCTAACTCAGGTCAGTTAGATAATGTTCTTAATTGTCATTTGTTGTTGCCTACTTCACTTGTGACGGTATTAATTTGAGCATTATCTTAATCAGGGAATCCGTTCCGTGGACGAGTATGCTGCAGAGTTTACTCGACTCAGTCGCTTCGCCCCTACCCTCATTGCCACTGATGAGGCTCAGGCTAGTCGTTTTCTATTGGGCTTGAGCTTTCCTTTCCAGGACCGTTTAGCTGCTCTTCGGCTTTGTGCTTACTCCGATATTCTGGAGCGGCTCGGATCCAGGAGCAGACTCTCAGCAGGTCTAGTGTTCCTCAGAGGACTATTTCGCACCCCGTTGCACCTCGGCCTTCCGGAGGACCTATTCGGAGGCCAGTTCCGCCCCCTCCCGCCAGAGCACAGCCGTACGCACCTGCTGTACTGAGGAATGTTGAGACTTGTGGCTACTGCCATAAGACTGGACATTCACAGCGAGACTGCAGGATGTCCAACCAATAGTGTTTAGTGTGTGGGTGCAGTGAGCATATGGTTTGTGACTGTCCGAGGAACAGAGCTCCTGTGCCGGTTATTGGTGCTGCTCAGCTAGAAGCACCGATGCGTGGTCAGGGCAGGCCGTCTCTTCCTCCGCAGAGGTAAGTCGTTGACCAGAGGCGTGTGGATCCAAGAGGTGTTCAGGTTGGTTATCGTGGTCAGGCTTATAACCTGACTGCCGAGGAAGCGGCAGTTACAATTAGAGTGGTTGCAGGTATATCACAGTAGTTGCACTTTCTTTCTTTCTTTCTTTCTTTCTTTCAGTTTTTCTGCATGTTATTCCTATTTATTTTTCTTTTCCCTTGTGCAATTATTCTTGTGTATGTCTTACTGGCACCTTATTCTTTGTTTGATCTTTCGCTAGGTGTGATTTTAGTCTTCTCTCTCCCTGCTCATGTGTTGTTTGACTCGGGTGCTACCCACTCTTTCATTTCTACTTGTTTTGATGATCTGCATGGTTTGGCTTGCGATGCTATGCCCACAGCTTGGGACATCACCACTGGAGGAGGTGTCGTTGTCTGTTCTAGGGTTTGCAAGCAGAGTCCATTGCACATTGGTGGTGTGGTGTTCTCGACTGATCTGATTGTGATTCCCAACTCCGGTTTCGATGTCATTCTGGGCATGGATTGGTTGGGTATTTTTTATGCCGTGATTGATTGTCGGGAGAAGAAGGTGACTTTTCGGCCTTCTGGTCAGCCAACTTTTGTTTTCCATGCAGGTGAGACACTGTCAGGGCGTGTTAAGAACTCGTTGGATTCTAAGGTTGTTTCCCTTGCATCGCTGGGTTCTGATAGGATTGTTGCACCCTTGGTTGTGCGGGACTTCCTTGATGTGTTTCGCGAGGAATTGCCCAGTTTGCCGCAAGTTCGAGATGTGGAGTTCGGCATTTATGTTTTGCCCGGTACGACCCCTATTTCCAAGAGTCTGTATCGTATGGTGCCAGTCGAATTGGCAGAACTGAAGGTGCAAGTTCAGGAGCTGCTTGATAAGGGTTTTGTTAGACCTAGTGTTTTTCCTTGGGGAGCCCCAGTCCTGTTTGTCTGTAAGAAGGATGGAAGCCGCATGCTTTGCATTAACTACAGGGAGTTAAACAATGTTACTGTCAAGAATCGGTATCCATTGTCGATGATTGACGACTTGTTAGATTAACTGGGTGGTGCTTCAGTGTTCTCGAAGTTGGATCTGCGTTTCGGATACCATCAAGTCAGGGTGAAGTCAGAGGATGTTTCAAAGACAGCATTCCAAACGAGATATGGGCAATATAAGTTCTTGGTGATGCCGTTCAGAGTGACTAACGCACCGGCAGTATTCATGAGTTTGATGAACCGTGTGTTTTCGCCGTTCTTGGACCAGTTTGTCATGGTTTTCATTGACGACATACTAGTGTACTCGCGGAACAAGGAGGATCATGTTGAGCATCTGAAGGTGGTTCTGCAGAATTTGAGAGAGAACCAGCTGTTTGGGAAGCTCGACAAGTGCGAGTTTTGGTTGGATCAGGTTGCTTTTCTTGGCCACATTATCTCTGGTGCTGGTGTTTCTGTGGATCCGTCAAAGGTTTCTGCGGTCAAGGATTGGCCTATTCCAAAGTCTGTTTCTGAGGTGCACAGTTTTCTTGGTTTGGCTGGTTGCTATCGGAAGTTCATTCAAGATTTCTCCAATATCGCTGGACCCTTGACCAGTTTGACCAAGAAGGAGCAGAAGTTCGTCTGGGATGAAGCTTGTGATGGAGCTTTCGCCGAGTTGAAGCGTCGGTTGATGTCAGCGCCTGTGCTGACTATACCCGACAGTTCAAGTAATTTTGTGATCTTTTGTGATGCTTCAGGAAGAGGTCTGGGAGCAGTGCTGATGCAGCGAGGTAGAGTTTTGGCTTATGCACGAGGCAGTTGAGACCTCACGAGAAGAACTATCCTACGCATGATCTGGAGCTTGCTGCTGTGATCTTTGCCTTGAAGTAGTGGAAGCACTTTTTTGCTTGGAGATAAGGTCGAGATTTTCACAGATCACAAGAGTCTCAAGTATGTGTTCACGCAGAGAGAGTTAAAAATGAGGCAGAGAAGATGGCTGGAGTTGATGGCAGATTTTGACATCAATTTGCAGTATCACCCGGGCATGATTAATTAGGTACCAGATGCTTTGAGTCGGAGGCCTGCTACCATGTTCCTCACTCAGCAGAAGGAGCTTGTGGAGGACATAAGGAGGCTTGAGTTGGATGCGTTGCTTCCAGGATTAGATCGGCAGCTTATGTTGTTACAGTTGCAGTCTTCCTTAGTAGAGCATATCAAAGCAGCTCAAGGGAGTGATCAGTAATTGTAGGAGTTTCAGAGCGAGGTTGAAGCTGGTTCGAGATCTGATTTTGTTGTCCATGCTGGTGGGTCACTTCAGTTTGGCTCTAGGTTGTGTGTACCTAGAAGGGATGTCAGGCAGAAGCTACTCGAGGAAGCTCATCGGACCCCGTATTCTATACATCCTGGTGGTACCAAGATGTACAAGGACTTGAAACAGCATTTTTGGTGTCATGGTATGAAGAGGAATGTGGCTCGATTCGTCGCCCAGTGCCTTATCTGTCAGCAGGTGAAGGCAGAGCATCAGGGGACCACAGGACTTTTGCAACCCCTTCCTATCCGTGAATGGAAGTGGGAGAATATCATGATGGACTTTGTGATGGCTTTGCCAAGGAGTCCTAAAGGTCATAATGCTGTTTGGGTGATAGTGCATCGGCAGACGAAGTGTGTTCACTTCATTCATTTTCGTATGGGTCAGTCTACGGAGAGTTTGGCCGAGCAGTATGTTCAAGAGGTTGTTCGTCTGCATGGAGTTCCTGTCAGCATTGTATCGGATCGGGATACGAGATTCACATCTCAGTTCTGGGAGGGTTGGCAGAGGAGCTTGGGTACTAAGCTGAGCTACAGTACAGCGTTCCATCCTTACACTGATGGGTAGTCAGAAAGGACAATTCAGATCCTAGAAGATTTGTTGAGATTCTGCGTTCTTCAGTTTGGAGGTTCGTGGGAAGATCATCTTCACTTGGCTGAGTTCTCTTATAATAACAGTTATCAGGCGAGTCTCAAGGCTGCTCCATTCGAAGCTTTGTATGGGCGCAGGTGTAGATCGCCAGTCTGTTGGGATGATATCGGCGAGAGGAAAGTTTTAGGCCCTAAGTTGGTCACGAAGACAGTTGACACCGTGGCTTAGATTCGCAAGCGTTTACAGGCCGCTTACGATCGGCAGAAAAGGTGGGCTGATTGTCGTCGGAGACCTCTAGAGTTTGAGGCAGGCAAGCATGTGTTCCTCAAGGTATCGCCTTGGAAAGGTGTTATCCGTTTCGGTGGTGGAGGCAAGTTGAGTCCTCGATTCATCGGTCCATTCGATATTGTGGAACGTGTGGGCAAGGTTGCTTACAGGCTTGCGTTACCGCCAGGTTTAGCGGGTGTCCACGATGTATTCCATGTTTCTCAGCTCACGAAATACATCAGAGATGACAGTCATGTGGTTGACTACTCAGACTTGTCTGTGAGGCCGGATCTGTCATGTGAAATTCGATCTGCCTTTATCTTAGGCCGTCGAGAGAAGGTGCTAAAGAATAGAGTCATCAAGTTGGTCCGAGTTTCTTGGGATCCTCGCTCGCAAGGGGAGTCTACTTGGGAGTTAGAGAATGAGATTCGGGAGAGATTTCCTCATTTGTTTGAGTATAGCTTGTTTGTTTTGCTTGTTTGTTGTTGTTTGTTTCGAGTTCGTCCTATGTACCACTTGTGTGAATTTTGAGGACAAAATTCTTCTTGTAAGGTGGGTAGGATTTGTAAGCCCTATTTTCAGTTTTATTGTATTTTGTACTCTTTTGATTATTGTATATGAATTCATTTATTATGGTGCATTTTTGTCTTTTCTCGTGTTCTTTTGTTTTCTTTGGATCAATCTGCATTCTTCTGATTGGATTCTGTCTTTTGTGGATTTGGCTCTTTTCTATTTTGAATTCGATTTGTTCTCTACTGTGTTCGTCTCATCTCTTTGGCCTTGTTTGTCTCTTTTTGGAGCCAGAACAGAAACCAATAACCCGCAAAATCCTAACCTAAATCCTAATTTCCTGATCCCTATAAATACACACATTAATTAAGCCTAATTAATTCTAATTCTCTCTCTCCCCGTAACCATCTTTCTCTCTCTCTGTTTTTCCCAAACCCAAAACCCATGCCGTTAACCCCCCAATCGCCGTCTATCCCTCGACCCTCATCCATCCCCGTCATCACCACCATCTCCGTTTCTGCCTCCTCTGCATCGTCATCGCCGTTGCTCGATTTCCCCCGTCCTCGCCATCACCGTTCGACCCCATTGCCGAAGTTTTCCTTCGCCATATCTTCATCTCCGTCGCCCTATTCCATTGCCATGCCCATTCATCGTCTTCGTCATCCCTCACCGTGCCTGTGCTCCCCCTAGCGTTGCAGTCGAGTCCCTAGGGAAGCTGCGAGCATCGTCTCTATTTTCGACCGAGGAACAGGGCGCTCTTCGCCGCCGTCGCTTCCCGACCGTGGTCACGACGCCGCTCTGCCACCACAGTCATCGCTGCCACTATCGTCGGACATCGCCAAGGCCTCGCTCTCTCTCTCTCCTCCGCTGTCGTGAGGCTGAAGACGAGCTGCAATTCGTCCAAACCACTGCCCCGTGTTTTTCCACACTCGATCCTAGCCGCTGTCCCCTGTTCGGTGTGGATTCGGTGTGAGGTCGAGTTCTGGTCTGTTTCTTTTGGTGTTTCGAGTTTTGCCACTCCCGATCCAGTTTGGTGTTCGTTGTTTTGGGGCTGGATCCGGTGTGAGGCTGTGGTTTTGATTGGCTGGAATTGGTGTTCTGTGTTCTGTGTGCGCCAGATCCAATTTCGGTGTTCTGCGTTCTATCCAGATCCAGTGTATGGGATTTGCTCCAGAATTTTGCCATTGCGGTTGATTCTTCGTGCAATTTTTCGGAGTTTTTCGCCGGGATTCTGATCCCGTTATTCAATTTTATTAATATCTGCAAATACATGCAGGTCTCTTCTTGAACCCTTTTATTTATTTGTGTTCAAGATTTCTTTGATCTCCTGCAAGTAGATCCTGTCATTTTATTATAAAAAAACTGCTTTGACAATTCCGTTAAGATTATCGAGGGTTTACACGAGCTAACTCGACATACTCTTAACTTCGTGCTTCTCTTCGATCTAAACCTAGTCCCTAATGTTTCATGCATTTGCACAATAAAGAACTAAATTCATGCATAGGATTACTTGTTGACTTGGACATTGAAATTGAATATGCTAGAATTGAACTTAATTGATGAATTGACCCCATGATCATGATACATGTATCTTAAACCTTAGAAATTTGCATGTTGACACCAGGGTTTGTTTTGATTGCCAATTTTTATGCTATATGTGATCGTGTGAATTATTTATTATCTTTTTATGTTAAGTTGATTTTTAGACTGCTATATGTTTCACTTTGAATCAGACTTTTAGCCATGTTAGTGAGATAATCTGAGAAAACTTACTAAATATAAAATGTAGCCCTTGATGTCTAGATAATTTTTCCCTACTCTGAATTTAAATTCCAATTTACCATCTGTTAGATATCAATCTTTTACTGCAACTGTGTTAGCAATTTTCAGACTCATAATTTCATGCGTATCCTGCTGTTGTTTATTTTATTTGGCCCTGTTATCAGCAAAGGAAAAATCTGAAATAATTCATGCTGAACCTAGACAAGTATAGCTACTTCCTTGAATTTCTGTAGATTTTAATCATGAGTTTTCAGACCCGAAATAATTAATAGAACATAACCTACTGCATGCTGACTGAACATAAAACCTGATTTTATTAGAACTTTCACCCTTGTTCCCATGACTTTCATATACCTTAATTATACTCGCTGGAACCGTATGGAAGTCTACTTTTCAGATCTTCTGGCGGATTTAGTTTTGCTATTGTGTAGTGACCCCGACCCATGATTTAGTACCGCAAGGTCATGCTGTCCTGATTTTGTGAAATGTGTTAAATGATGTGTTTTGCTTCATGCTTTGTTTGTAGCACTTAGAATTAGTCACACATAGTAAAATACGACATTGAAACCCATCTGCATGGTCGCATAGGATGAAAATAAACAATTAACAAGCTGGGGTTATTATGGGTAGACTTGGTAGTGAACAATCGAGAAATGTACTCAGTAAGGCCTCATCGTTATATCGTATTGACATAGAAGGAGAAACATTGACTGCAATAATTGATTGATGGGTCTTGCACGTAAATTCTTAATATCAATGTCGAGTACACGAACAGTGAATTCACCATCGGTCTAAAATGATCACTGTGCTTGCATGGAATCTGTAGTATGGGATGCAGTAGGACGTACACTAGATAGATTAATAAAATACTTAACAACCTGCATAATTGATCTTGTATTGATATTGACTTGACATCACGCATTTCATGTGTGATTATTGTAATCTTTTGATATTGCCTACTCTTTGTTTTGTTCTTTGTCCTTGCCCATGTTCCTTTCGTTTTATATTCATGTTTATCCTATTATCCTTTGTTTTCTCTACTTGCCGCCCACGACTTGCTTTAAGGGTACTATTTTATTTCTTTTTAGACCAGGAATTTACAGGTACCGAAGGATCTGTTCCAGAAGGAATTGGTGAGCAACGTTTTCAGTGATGGATCCAGTTTTTCGCTGCGTTGTTTTATAGTTGTTGCTAGATTTATTTTCCGAACTCTGTTATCTCTTGTACTTTGTTTTGGGCTTTATGACCCGTAGTTTTTTTTCCCAAATGTTGGATATTTACATTGTTGGTTTATTTCATTATTATTGGAACTTTATCATTGATTCATGTGGTTATATTCTTGCGTGGTTGTGTATTTGTTGAGCTTATTGCTGAGTTAGTCTGGTACAGCTTATGGATGGTCTTTACATCATTCGCTGGGCCTACATTACGTGCTCGTGATTCCCGTATTCTGGGAAGCGGGTCGTGACAGGGTTTTTGGTGGTATCTGAGTGCAAGGTTGAGTAATATATCAATCAAATATGACTATCTTGACAAGGGTTAGCTTTGATTGGTATATTAGTCGAGTTTGGCTCTAACCGGGTTAACTCAGCGATTTGCACACCACGATAATCACATGAATACTTGTATAATAACCAGCGTATAATCTGGGTACTAACCATCTTTGACCGTGTTTCAGGCTATGGCTCGTGGGAATTCTTCTTCTCGCTCGGATCAGTAGCCAGAAAACACTGCTATCTCGAGACAATCGAGTAGATGATGGCTCTTAAGCAGTAGCACAATGAACTGATGAGAGCCACTTTGGCAGCCAGTGGGAATGCTGCTAGACCTCCACCTGGTGCTCTTCCACCGAGGCCTGGTACGATAGCGGATTTCATGAGGTTGCACCCAGATAAGTTCTCGGGTACTGAGTCTCCGTTGGAAGCCGAGCAATGGCTTGTTCGGACGGAACAACTGCTGGTTGTTGCTCGTGTTGTTGGGGCAGGATCGTGTGGATGTGGTTCGCATCCAGATGGTGGATCTCGCTCATATCTGGTGGCGGGTTGAATTCGACAGGATGCCGCGACCCATTGAGTGGACCACTTTCTCTTAGAGCTTCATGGCGAAGTTCTTTTCGAGTGTCACCAAGGCAGAGATGGAGCGACAATTTGTTTCCCTAACTCATGTTAGTTAGATAATGTTCTTCATTGTCATTTGTTGTTGCCTACTTCACTTGTGACGGTATTAATTTGAGCATTATCTTAATCAGGGAACCCGTTCCGTGGACGAGTATGCTGCAGAGTTTACTCGACTCAGTCTCTTCGCTCCTACTCTCATTGCCACTGATGTGGCTCGGGCTAGTCATTTTCTTTTGGGCTTGAGCTTTCCTCTCTAGGACCGTTTAGCTGCTCTTCGGCTTTGTCTTAGTCCGATATTCTGGATGCAGCTCGGATCCAGGAGCAGACTTTCAACAGGTCTAGTGTTCCTCAGAGGACTGTTTCGCACCCCGTTGCACCTCGGCCTTCCGGAAGACCTATTCGGAGGCTAGTTTTGCCCCCTCCCGCTAGAGCACAACCGTACGCACCTGTTGTCCCAAGGAATGTTGAGACTTGTGGCTATTACCATAAGACTGGGCATTCACAGCGAGACTGCAGGATGGCCAACCGACAGTGTTTAGTGTGTGGGAGCAGTGAGCATATGGTTCGTGACTGTTCGAGGAATAGAGCTCCTGTACCGGTTACTGGTGCTGCTCAGCTTGGAGTGCCGATGCGTGGTCAGGGCAGGCCGTCTCTTCCTCCGCAGAGGCAAGTCATTGACAAGAGGCGTGTGGCTCCCAAAGGTGTTCAGGTTGGTGGTCGTGGTTAGGCTTATAACCTGACAGCCGAGGAAGTGGCAGTTGCAGTTGGAGTGGTTGCAGGTATATCACAGTCGTTGCACTTTCTTTTTTTCTTTCTTTCTTTCTTTCAGTTTTTCTGCTTGTTATTCCTATTTATTTTTCTTTTTCCTTGTGCAATTATTCGTGTGTATGTCTTGCTGGCACCTTATTCTTTGTTTGATCTTCTAATAGGTGTGTTTTTAGTCTTCTTTCTCCCTACTCATGTGTTGTTTGACTCAGGGTGCTACCCAGTCTTTCATTTCTACTCGTTTTGTTGATCTGCATGGTTTGGCTTGTGATGCTATGCCCGCAGTTTGGGACATCACCACTGGAGGATGTGTCATTGTTTGTTTTATGGTTTGCAAACAGAGTCCATTGCAGATTGGTGGTGTGGTGTTCTCGGCTGATCTGATTGTGATTCCCAACTCCGATTTTGATGTCATTCTGGGCATGGACTGGTTGGGTGTTTCCTGTGCCGTGATTGATTGTCGGGAGAAGAAGGTGACTTTTTGACCTTCTGGTCAGCCAACTTTTGTTTTCCATGCGGGTGAGACACCGTCAGGGCGTGTCAAGAACTCGTTTGATTTCGAGATTGTTTCCCTTGCGTCGTTGGGTTTGGGAGCTGCTTGATAAGGATTTTGTCAGACCTAGTGTTTTGCCTTCGGGAGCCCCAGTCCTATTTGTCAGTAAGAAGGATGAAGCCGTAGGCTTTGCATTGACTACAGGGAGTTGAACAATGTTACTGTCAAGAATCGGTATCCATTGCCGAGGATTGACGATTTGTTAGATCAACTGGGTGGTGCTTCAGTGTTCTCAAAGTTGGATCCATGTTCTGGATACCATAAAGTCAGGGTGAAGTCAGAGGATGTTTCGAAGACAGCTTTCCAAACGAGATATGGGCATTATGAGTTCTTGGTGATGTGTGATTCCATAATTTGAGATGTTTAAACTGTTCAGTCGACCGAATGTGTGTAGCAGTCGACTGTATAGAACTGGAGAAATTACATAATTGAACTATGTAGAATAGGCGACTGTGTTGAACGACAGTCGACTGTCCTGTGATTGATGATTGAATTGGAACACTGCGGAACAGCCGACTGCCATGTGCAGCAGTCGACTCTCCCGAGTGGTTATGAAGAATGTGAATTGACTGAACAAGTCGACTGGAAGAGATCCAAGTCGACTGTCCAGAGTGTTTTGATCTGTCAGAGAACATTATTCTGTTTATTTTGAAGATTGTGAACTTTATGGTGGGTGTTGTTAAACTCTATTTGTTGCTGCATGAACTTATATGAAATGAATCATAGTTTTGAATTGAGAATTTACATGAAATGAGTCATAATTTGAATGAAGAATTACATGAATATGAAAGCTAAGATCATGATATGCTGAGGCAATGAAAAATGAACTCATGAGCTGGGAATGCTCAGATTATGTTAGCAATTGTGAATTGGAATTGAAATGAAAGAGTAGCTAAGTCTCCCCCGGCATTTGAAAATGAAATAAATATTGAAAAAGACCAAGGTTGGTCATGTTGAAATGAATGAATAAGTCCGGTTTAGTGGAGAGGCTAACTCTAGAGCTTTGATTTTGTCCATGATTCTAATAAAAACTAAGGATTAGTACATAGTGGAGATGTGATGAAAGTAGGAGAAAAACACGAGTGAGAGCCATCGGATTTGTGGCGGAGGGTATTTCACAGGTTCTTCACGATGAGTCGTGACATGACGTAGATACGACTCCAGGGTGCCGTGGCGGCGGTGAGTATTTCACAGGTTCTTCACGATGCGTCGTGACATGACGTGAATACTGCTCCAGGGTACCGTCCCTGTGGTGACACTTGTGGGATGTTTGGTGACTGCATGAGGATCGTGTGCCATGTAGGAGGCTGAATTGTCCATAGGTTCTTCACGATGTGTCGTGACATGACGTGGGATTCCCCTCCAGTTTCTGTACACGTGCTTGCACTCATAGATCATCTAAGACACTATCGGAGTTACAGTAGTAGATTAAGTCATGACGAGGGATTGAACCCTACAAAGATGAAGAACGATTAAGAGGCTTGCCCTCAGACCTATGTAGTATGGGATGCATAGACTCTGAACAAGTGTGAATTAGTGTCATGTAACATAAATTATTGCATTAAGGATTAAGTGCACAATCACAACACGACATCAATAGGGTAGTCCCTTTAATTGTAATGTGACAAGTTTGTGTTTGCTAAATATGGAAAATTAAGTTATACTGTTTCCGGCATAGAGAGGATGGCCGTGTATAATGATCGTCGGTTGAATATACTGACGTACCCACAGTCTTATATGCAGGTAAATGGCATGTTAAAGAGGAAAGGATGCTTAAAGATTATATCATGTTGTTGTACATTTATTTAATTGTTGTATTTTACTTCCGCTGTGCAAATGAAAAGTGTAATATTGATATGTAAGATGAAAAGTTTAAAATTTCCTTGTAAAATTGTACTGAAGAAAGTGAAAAGATCCTGTAGAACATCTCGAATTCAGTGTTTTTGGGATTCAGGGCGTTACAGAGTGGTATCAGAGCCACGCTTTCTACGCTTTCACACTGGTACAAATTTATAAGGAACGACACCCTAGAAGTGGACATTAGAGTGTGTGAGTCTAGAGATTTAAATGTGAGTGACTTACATTTGTGTTGCTCTATGACTCATGCTTCTTCTTCTCTATTTCTAAGATGGCTGATCACTTCGACCTTGCTGGAGGCGACGATTGGCTTGTAGTATCTCTTCAGAGGCAGGTGGAAACACTGCGAGAGAGAGTCGAATTATTGGAGGCTCAACTGGCGAAGCGAAAGGACGACTATTCTGTTCTCAGTCATCGGGTTTGGGAACTCGAGAAGAGGAAGAACCTGACAGATGTGCTGAAGGATGAAGTTGATGAACTACGGGAAGAACTTCGAGCAGCGAAGAGGACCCGTAGGGATTAGATTGTCTTAGTTTCTACTATCTTCTATTCTGATGTCAAAAATATTTTTAATTCGAATGTATAAACTTTGGAATTCAATGAAATGCAAGTTGATTTAAGTTCTTGTCTTATACTTCGGATTTAATGGATATTTTGCATCAGAATATGTCGAGAAGAGAAGCTAGGAGTGGGGAAGGTTTGGATCTGGAGACCGAGCTTGCAAGGGTTTACCAGACGCTGAATGCAGTGGCTATGAACCAAGGAAGGGGGCCGGTGAATCCAGTGCCCGAGGCGATTAAGCTGGTGGAATCGTTCAAGAGAATGAAACCACCTGTATTCGAGGGAAAGTCAGACCCAGATGTGGTTGACAACTGGATCCGTCAAGTGGAGACGATCTTTGAGGTGTTGGAGACCCCTGAGGGTAGCAAGGTCAAGTTGGCGACTTTGCAACTGGAGAAGGATGCGGCGGTTTGGTGGCAATCCATGAAGAGGACCATGGGAGGCATAATGCTTGGCTGGGAGGAATTTCTGGAAGAATTCCGCAGTCATTATTTCCCCTCCGATGTTCAGGAGAAGAAGGCAATGGAGTTTCTGTCACTTCAGCAAGGCAGCATGTCAGTGAGGGAGTATGAGACCAAGTTTACTCAGCTCTCTAGGTATGCGCCTGAACTGGTAATTAATGAGGCTAAGAAGGCTCGTAAGTTCGAGCATGGACTGAGGCCAAGCTTGAGGTCTCGGATGATACCTCTCGGTATCAGAAGATTCGACAAGTTGGTGAAGAGGGCAGCAGCGACAGAAGCAGATATGGAGCAGTTCCATGTTGTTCAGAACCGGAGGAACAACTGGCAGACTGGTAAAAGGCCTGCACATTCTGAGAGTTTCAAGGGGCAACCATCTGCACAAAGGTTCAAACCGACAGGGGCGAACGCGGTTAGTGTAGCTGGAGGACCTGGAAACAATGTGGTGAGACCTCCTGCGGGGACTTGCTTCAACTGTGGTGAGATGGGACATTTCATGTCTCAATGCTCCAAGCCACGGAACAGTAATCGCAGTGCACCTATGCAGCAGTCTGGGAGGAGGCCGTACCAATCAGGGCGAGTATTTGCCTTGACGGAGGCTGATGCTGAGGAAGCAGATCAGGTCATCTCTGGTACGAGGGCTGATGTTTAGTGGTTTTTGTCATTTCTTCTTCCCGTTCATGTTGTGAAACTGTTATGTAATAGTGCGTATTATGTAACAGGAGAACTCTATCTTAATGGAATAAAAGCTGTTGTATTGTTCGATACTGGATCCTCTCATACATTTGTGTCTCCTAGATTTGCTAAAGTGTTGGGAGTTGAACCGAAGATTTTTCCAAGCAAGATCTCAGCAGTAGCTACTCCATCAGGGGAAACTTTAACCACTGATCGGTATTACGCTGATTGCGAGATTGTGATTGGGGATAGAATCTTTGGCATTGATCTGATCGAGCTGACTATCTTGGGAGTCGATGTTATCATTGGCATTGATTGGATGTCGGTGTACAGTGCAAGCATCGAGTGTAAGACCAAGACGGTAATAGTGAAGGCTCCAGGTGGACCTGAAGTCACTTTCCAAGGGAAGCAGAAGTGTTCTAAGCTGGTGGCAACTATCCGCAAGGAAGAGACTCCTGTGGAATTGCAAGGGATTCCTGTGGTTCGGGACTATCCGACTGTGTTCTTGGAAGATTTTCCTGGGTTACCCCCGCATCGTGATGTAGAGTTCAGCATCACTGTTCAACTGGGAAGTGCACCCATTTCTAAGGCACCGTATAGGATGGCTCCAGTGGAACAGGATGAGGTGAAACGGCAGATTGAGGAACTGTTGGAGAAAGGCTTTATTCAACCTAGTGCGTCACCTTGGGGAGCACCAGTGCTTTTGGTAAAGAAGAAGGATGGATCGATGAGAATGTGTATCGATTACCGGGAGCTGAATAAGGTCACTATTCATAATAAGTATCCGATTCCTCGAATTGATGACTTGTTCGATCGTCTACAAGGAGCAGCTATTTTCTCCAAAATAGATCTTCGATCAGGATATCACCAAGTTCGAGTGAAAGCTGAAGATGTGCACAAAACCGCATTTAGAACTCGGCATGGGCATTACGAATTCTTAGTTATGCCATTCGGAGTGACGAATGCACCCGCAATCTTCATGGATTTGATGAACAGAGTTCTGAGGCCGTTTATTGATTCTTTCGTCGTGGTGTTTATCGACTATATTCTCGTGTACTCCAAGTCAGAGGCGGAGCACACCGAGCATCTGGCAGCAGTTTTGCAGAAGCTGGAAGAGCAGGAGTTGTATGCCAAGTTATCCAAGTGTGATTTCTGGAAATCTGAAGTGGCATTCCTAGGTCACATCCTTTCTAAGGAGGGAGTGGCAACTGACCCTCAGAAGATAGAGGCAGTGAGAGATTGGGCTAGGCCTACTACAGTGAAAGAAGTAAGAAGTTTTCTTGGGATGACTGGATACTACAGGAGATTCATTCAAGGTTATGCTCAGATAGCCGTACTGCTTACTGGTCTGACCAAGAAGAATGTGAGCTTCAAGTGGACTGAGCAATGTGAGGCGAGCTTTCAGGAGTTGAAAGAGAAGCTGACGACTGCACCCATTTTGGCTCTTCCTAGAGTAGGTATTGAGTATGACGTCTATAGCGATGCTTCCCATCGTGGGCTTGGTTGTGTCTTAATGCAAGAAGGTAAAGTAATCGCTTATGGGTCTAGGCAACTACGACCGCATGAGAAGAATTACCCGACTCATGATCTGGAGTTGGCTGCGATTATCTTTGCCCTGAAGCAATGGAGGCACTATGTGTACGGTGAGAAGTTGAATATGTACACGGACCACAAGAGCTTGAAGTATATATATCAGCAGAGGGATCTGAATCTGAGGCAGCGGAGATGGTTGGAAGTGCTCGAGGATATGCGACCTGAGATCAAGTATCATCCTAGAAAGGCTAATGTTGTTGCTGATGCACTTAGTCGCAAGAGCAGTTTGGCCAGTTTGATTACAACTCAGGAGCATCTGATTGAGGAGTTAGATCGGGCAGGTATTGAGGTTGTCTTGCAAGGATTGGGAGCATCTTTGGCTCAGTTGAGGCTTCAGCCTACTCTGAATGCAAGGATCATTGCAAGTCAGGAGGTTGATGCTGATATCTTGGAGATGAAGGAGCAGGTTGGTGCTGGCAGGTTGCCCGGATTTCAAATCAGGGATGGAGTGCTGTGGTTCGGAGATAGACTGTGTGTTCCAAATCAGATGGACCTGAAAGAGAGTATTCTTCAGGAGGCACATGCTACTCTTCTGTCTGTACATCCTGGGAGTACTAAGATGTACAAAGACATCAAAAAGCATTTCTGGTGGTCAGGTTTGAAACGGGATGTGGCTGATTTTGTTGCGAAGTGTGAGGTTTGTCAGCAAGTCAAAGCCGAAAATCAGAGACCCGGAGGTCTATTACAGCCGTTACCTATTCCGGAATGGAAGTGGGATAACATCAGTATGGATTTCATCACGGGATTGCCTAAGAGTCCTAAAGGCAATGATGCGATTTGGGTTATAGTCGATCGACTAACCAAGTTCGCTCACTTTTTGGCGATGAAACTCACTGCTTCGATGGACAAGTTGGCTGAGATGTATGTTGGTGAGATTGTCCGACTTCATGGTGTTCCCTCAACTATTGTGTCTGATCGAGATGCGCGGTTCACTTCGCACTTCTGGAGGAGTCTTCAGGCAGCTTTGGGTACCAAGACATATTTCAGCACTGCTTTTCATCCGCAAAGCGATGGACAGACCGAGAGAGTCAACCGTATTCTTGAGGATATGCTTCGGTGTTGTATACTAGACTTTGGAGGCAGTTGGGAAAGGCATTTACCTCTGGTAGAGTTTGCCTACAACAACAGTTTTCAGGCTAGCATCGGGATGGCGCTGTACGAAACTTTGTATGGCAGGAAGTGCAGGACACCTGTTTGTTGGTGTGAAGTTGGGAAGCGTCAGTTGTTTGGTCCTGAGCTTGTATAGCAAACTTCTGAGAAGATTGATCTGATCAGGAAAAGGTTGGGGGAAGCTCAGAGCAGGCAGAAATGCTATGCAGACAACCGGAGAAGGGACCTTGAGTTTGAGGTTGGTGACTTTGTCTTTCTGAAGGTATCACCCAGTAAAGGTGTGGTTCGATTTGGCAAAGGCGGGAAGTTAGCCCCGAGGTTTATAGGCCCGTATAAGATATTGAAAAGGATCGGGAAAATTGCTTACCGGCTTGAATTACCGGAAGAGTTGTCTCAGGTGCACAGTGTCTTTCATGTGTCTATGCTGAGAGGTTACATTCCAGATCCGAGTCATCATTTGCCTGAAGTGCCGGAAGGTTTGCAGTTGGATCTGAACTACATCGAATCTCCTGTCGAGATTGTTGACCGCAGGGAGAAAGTCTTGAGGAATAAGATGATACCGATGGTCAAGGTAGTCTGGAGAAACCATTTGGTTGAAGAGGCTACTTGGGAGTCTGAGGAGAGGATGTTGAAGGATTATCCTGAGCTTTTTGCTTGATTGTATCTTTGTATCTTTTGTTCTTGTTGTTGTGTTTTCTGTTTTTCTCGCTCTTGACTGTAATTCCGGGGACGGAACTATTCTAAGGAGGGAGTGTTGTAATACCCTGATTTTTCAATTAATAAAAAATTATTTATTTTGCACGTAGTGTGCACGTGCAATATGTTAGTTGAATTAAATCTTATAATTGTTTTATTGTGATGTGTATGAATATTTAAATATATGTTTTCAAACTATTTTTATACAAAAGCCTTTTCTTTAAATAAATAGAAAGCCATATTTTAAAGCCTTTTCTTAAAGCCCAAAATGTATTTTTATTTATTTTATTTTAAAAATATTTATCTTGGCCCATAAACTAAAGCCCATGGATTAATTTATTTAAAAAGTCTATTTTACTTTTATGTAAAAATCAAATGCACAATTTTGGGCCTAGTTGCATGCACGTGCACTACACGTACACGTGCAATGCACACTTCTCCTAATGGCCGGATTACTTCTTTTTGGAGGGAGATTCAAAAGTTTAGTGGTGGTCATGGTGTGGTAGTTATGTAAATGTGGGTAGTTGTGGTAACTTCTACTCTCATCCTAGCCTTCCATCCCACAACCAACCAACTAATCCTAGCCCTCCATTTTAGTTGATTTTTAGTATAAATACCCCCTCCCATGGCTATATTCATATGCAATTATATCTCTCTAAAACTATAGTCTAATTTAGTAGTAAGTTGGCGAGTAAAAGATTGAGTTGTGAGCGAGATTGTGCTTGCGTTCTACCAAGGAGGAGAAGGGCCGGCTATTCAAGGAGGGAAGTTTTTGGTGGTTCTTGTGGAACTTGTGCGCGCATCATTTAGGAGGAGGTGCATCTCGTCGCAAGGACTTAGTTGCTATTGTGTTGTTTTCTCTCCATACAAGGTGGGTAAAATTTTCCATATTTCTAAAGTAGAAATGCTTGCTAGAATGAATGAATGATAGTGGGTTTGATTTTCCTTATTTCTAATTAGAAATGATGCTAGCATTATATTGAGAAATGATGCATGAAAAATACTAATAAGAGTACACTTCTAATTGGAAAATTGACCTATGAATTGATTGGAATGTGAGTATGCAATCTAAGTTGAGATGGATTAATTATAACCATGAATGTGAACTTGGCTAATAAAGAGATTTGTGGCATTAATTGTTGAGAAATGTTGAAAAGAAACGTTCTGGTAAGTCGACTTAGGACCTTGTAAGTCGACTTATATGCTCATCTAAGTCGACTGGTGCTGTTATAAGTCAACTATTTATTGCTTAAAATCATGGATGTTTTCCCCTGAACAGTCGACTTACTATAGTATAAGTCGACTGGTACTGATGCATTTTTATAAACTCGAATGTCCTACTCTTTTGAAAATACATGAGACTTTATAAAGATAATTTGGGAATTGTTGCATGGAATAAAATGTGGTTTGAGAATAAAAGGTGTAATCAGAACTATGATTTTGATATGTATATTTTTGGGAAATTATACCTTACAAAAGAACTAGAAATGAAGAAGATTAGTATAGGAAAGATTGAAGTGACATTATAGATGTATGAAAACATGAATAATGAATATTCGTTAGTACTTCTCATTTTGAGAACAATGTGATAACTATGAAATGTGAATTATTCTTGTTGAAGAATAGCATGACAAAATATGATGTGTGATTCCTTAATTTGAGATGTTGAAACTGTTCAGTCGACCGAATGTGTGTAGCAGTCGACTGTATAGAACTGGAGAAATTACATAATTGAACTATGCAGAACAGGCGACTGTGTTGAACGACAGTCGACTGTCCTGTGATTGATGATTGAATTGGAACACTGCGGAACAGCCGACTGCCATGTGCAGCAGTCGACTCTCCCGAGTGGTTATGAAGAATGTGAGTTGACTGAACAAGTCGACTGGAAGAGATCCAAGTTGACTGTCCAGAGTGTTTTGATCTGTCAGAGAACATTATTCTGTTTATTTTGAAGATTGTGAACTTTATGGTGGGTGTTGTTAAACTCTATTTGTTGCTGCATGAACTTATATGAAATGAATCATAGTTTTGAGTTGAGAATTTACATGAAATGAGTCATAATTTGAATGAAGAATTACATGAATATGAACGCTAAGATCATGATATGCTGAGGCAATGAAAAATGAACTCATGAGCTGGGAATGCTCAGATTATGTTAGCAATTGTGAATTGGAATTGAAATGAAAGAGTAGCTAAGTCTCCCCCGGCATTTGAAAATGAAATAAATATTGAAAAAGACCAAGGTTGGTCATGTTGAAATGAATGAATAAGTCCGGTTTAGTGGAGAGGCTAACTCTAGAGCTTTGATTTTGTTCATGATTCTAATAAAAACTAAGGATTAGTACATAGTGGAGATGTGATGAAAGTATGAGAAAAACACGAGTGAGAGCCATCGGATTTGCGGCGGA
This sequence comes from Hemerocallis citrina, assembly GCA_017893485.1. Classification (NCBI taxonomy): domain Eukaryota; kingdom Viridiplantae; phylum Streptophyta; class Magnoliopsida; order Asparagales; family Asphodelaceae; genus Hemerocallis; species Hemerocallis citrina. The sequence goes on along the minus strand of CM030359.1, from coordinate 138,404,000 downwards.
GGGTATTTCACAGGTTCTTCACGATGAGTCGTGACATGACGTGGATACGACTCCAGGGTGCCGTGGCGGCGGAGAGTATTTCACAGGTTCTTCACGATGCGTCGTGACATGACGTGAATACTGCTCCAGGGTACCGTCCCTGTGGTGACACTTATGGGATGTTTGGTGACTGCATGAGGATCGTGTGCCATGAAGGAGGCTGAATTGTCCATAGGTTTTTCACGATGCGTCGAGACATGACGTGGGATTCCCCTCCAGTTTCTGTACACGTGCTTGCACTCATAGATCATCTAAGACACTACCGGAGTTACAGTAGTAGATTAAGTCATGACGAGGGATTGAACCCTACAAAGATGAAGAACGATTAAGAGGCTTGCCCTCGGACCTATGTAGTATGGGATGCATAGACTCCGAACAAGTGTGCATTAGTGTCATGTAACATAAATTATTGCATTAAGGATTAAGTGAACAATCACAACACGACATCAATAGGGTAGTCCCTTTAATTGTAATGTGACAAGTTTGTGTTTGCTAAATATGGAAAATTAAGTTATACTGTTTCCGGCATAGAGAGGATGGCCGTGTATAATGATCGTCGGTTGAATAAACTGACGTACCCACAGTCTTATGTGTAGGTAAATGGCATGTTAAAGAGGAAAGGATGCTTAAAGATTATATCATGTTGTTGTACATTTATTTAATTGTTGTATTTTACTTCCGCTGTGCAAATGAAAAGTGTAATATTGATGTAAACTCTGATGTAAGATGAAAAGTTTAAAATTTCCATGTAAAATTGTACTGAAGAAAGTGAAAAGATCCTGTAGAACATCTCGAATTCAGTGTTTTTGGGATTCGGGGCGTTACACCGAAACCGAGAACCCACAAAATCCTAACCTAAACCCTAATTTCCTGATCCCTATAAATACCCACATTAATTAACCTTAGTTAATTATAATTCTCTCTCTCACAGCTGCTTTCTCTCTCCCCGTAACCGTCTCTCTCTCTTTCTATTTTTTCCAAACCCAAAACCCACACCGTTAACCCCCCGATCGCCATCCATCCCTCGACCCTCGTCCATCCCTGTCATCACCACCGTCTCCGTCTCCATCTCCTTTACATCGTCATCGCCGTCGCTTGCTTTCCCCCATCCTCGCCATCACCGTTTGACCCCATTGCCGAAGTTTTCCATCGCCATATCTTTATCTCCGTCGCCCTATTCCATCGCTGTGTCCATTCATCGTCTTCGTTGTCCCTCACCGAGCCTGTGCACCTCCCTAGCATTGCAGTCGAGTCCCCAGGGTCGCCGCGAGCGTCGTCTCTGTTTTCGACCAAAGAACAGGGTGCTCTTCGCCGGAGTTGTGTCGCCGCCGTCGCTTCCCGATCGTGGTCACGATGCCACTCCGCCTCACGATGCCACTCCGCCACCGCAGTCGTCGCCGTCGCTGTCGTCGCACGTTGCGAAGGCTACTCTCTCTCTCTCTCCTCCGTTGTCGTGAGGTTGAAGACGAGCTGCGATTTGTCCAAACCGCTGCCCCGTGTTTTACCGCACTTGGTTCTAGCCGCTGTCCCCTGTTCGGCATGGATCCGGTGTGAGGTCGAGTTCTGGTTGGTTGCTTTTGGTGTTTGGAGTTCTGCCGCACCCGATCCAATTTGGTGTTCGCTATTTTGGGGCTGGATCCGGTGTGAGGCTGTGGTTTTGATTGGCTGGAATTGGTGTTCTGTGTTCTGTGTGCGCCTGATCCAATTTCGGTGTTCTACGTTCTATCCAGATCTAGTGTATGGGATTTGCTCCAGGATTTTGCTATTGCAGTTGATTCTTCGTGCAATTTTTCGAGATAATTTGAGAGAACTTACTAAATATAAAATGTAGCCCTTGATGTCTAGATAATTTTTCCCTAGTCTGAATTTAAATTCAATTTACCATCTATTAGATATTAGTCTTTTGCTGCAACTGTGTTAGCAATTTTCAGACTCATATTTTCATACGTATCCTGCTGTTGTTTATTTTATTTGACCCTATTATCAGTAGAGGAAAGATCTCAAATAATTCATGCTGAACCTAGACATGTATAGCTACTTCCCTGAATTTCTGTAGGTTTTCATAATGAGTTTTCAGACCCGAATTAGTTAATGGAACATAACCTACTGCATGCTGACTGAACATAAAACCTGATTTGATTAGAACTTTAACCCTTGTTCCCATGACTTCCTTATACCTCAATTATACTCGCTGGAACCGTATGGACGTCTACTTTCCAGATCTTCTGGCAGATTTAATTTTGCTATTGTGTAGTGACCCTGACCCATGATTTAGTACAGCAAGGTCATGCTGTCCTGATTTTGTGAATTGTGTTTAATGATGTGTTTTGCTTCATGCTTTGTTTGTAGCGCTTAGAATTAGGCACACATAGTAAAATACGACATTGAAACCCTTTTGCATGCTCACATAGGATGAAAATAAACTATTAACAAGCTGGGGTTATTATGGGTAGACTTGGTAGTGAACAATCGGAAAATGTACTCTGTAAGGCCTCATCTTTATATCGTATTGACATAGAAGGAGAAACATTGACTGCAATAATTGATTGATGGATCTTGCACGTAAATTCTTAATATCAATGTCGAGTACACGAACTGTGAATTCACCATCGTTCTAAAATGATCACTGTGCTTGCATGGAATCTGTAGTATGGGATGCAGTAGGACGTGCACTAGATAGGTTAATAAAATACTTAACAACCTGCATAATTGATCTTGTATTGATATTGACTTGACATCATGCATTTCATGTGTGATTATTGTAACCTTTTGATATTGCCTACTCTTTGTTTTGTTCTTTGTCCTTGACCATGTTCCTTTCCTTTGATATTCATGTTTATCCTATTATCCTTTGTTTTCTGTACTTGCCACCCACGACTTGCTCTAAGGGTACTATTTTATTTCTTTTTAGACCAGGAATTTACAGGTACCGAAGGATCTGTTCCCGAAGGAATTAGTGAGCAACGTTTCCAGTGATGGATCTAGTTTTCTGCTAGGTAGTTTTATAGTTGTTGCTAGTTTTATTTTTCTGAATTCTGTTATCTCTTGTACTTCGTTTTGGAATCTATGACATGTAGTTTTATTTTCCCAGATGTTGGATATTTACATTGTTGGTTTATTTCATTATTATTAGAACTTTATCATTAATTCATGTGGTTATATTCTTGCGTGGTTGTATATTTGTTGATCTTATTGGTGAGTTAGTCTGGTATAGCTTATGGATGGTGTTTACATCATTCGCTGGGCCTATGTTACGTGCTCATGATTCCCGTATTCTGGGAGCGGGGCGTGACACGAAGACTCCAAACCCATCATCCCCCGAGTTCTTCATCCTCCATAACTCCTATCTCTCTCGAGTATCTTCCCACACACTCACCTTCACCCCGTTGCTCCACTCCAGCACCATCACGACCCGAGCCCTCCTCCATCGAACGACAGCCACCTCATGCCTCCCTGTGTCCGTCACTGCACCCTTGCAACCTTACTTTCTCCCTTACTGCGACATCTCTCCTGAGCACCTTGACGTCCGTCTCCTTCTTGCTTCCCCTCGCTATCGATCGTCGACCCAAAATGTCGCTACCTTGACTCCACTACCCTGACATCCTATCGCTGCTCCTTATCACTGTCGTCATCATCTCGCACCGACGAAATTCTCTCCACTGCCATCTCTCATCGCCATCACCAGCCCCCGAACCCATTGCTGCCATCTTCTCCGATTGCTGCCTCCACCATCTCTTGCATCCCGAAGCCCCCTTGCACTTTCGGCCACCACCGCAGCACCGCCGACACCTCCAGCACAACCCTGAGCTCTCGTTGCCTTCAATCAGCTCCACAAACAGCACCTCGCAACCAGCCTTCTTGATGTGTCTAATATTTATATAAATATCTGTATTCATTTACCCATAAAAATTGCTTGTATTCGTATATCTTGTTAATAATTCATCTTATTTCTATAGATTTAAGTTAATTAACTATTTTTGAAGGAATAATATTTTTTTTGATACAGAAGGTGATGATTTTCGGAAAAAGTCAACAAACAAAATAAGGTGAGTATTGATTAATTTTTATTGATTTGTTCAAATTTGAATTTGACAATTTGGCCATGTGATAAGCAAAATAGAAATTTTAATTGTCAATAGAGGGTGAAAATGAAATAAACAAATTTTAAAAAGGGTTTAAAACAGCTAATGTGATTACTAGTTAGTTTAATTAATTTAAACCAATTGATTTTAATATTATTTTGATTTTATTTTGTATGTATGCAGTACGTGTTTCAAGAAAAAGAAAGAGAAGAAAAAGAAGCAAGAAATAAAGAGCAAATCAAATAAGGAAAGAAATAAATGAAGATATGGGGTTTTCTGCAAAAATAAACCCTAATACCCCACGTTCGTGCTCCTATAAATACAACAGCATAAGAGAGGAGAAGGACACGCAGAACGAAGAAAGAGAGCGACGACTGATCTTTATTAATAAAAGAAAAAAAAAGGAAAAAAAAAGAAAAAAAAAGAAAGACAGGACGAAAGAGACAGAAAGGAAGTAGCAGGGTGTGGTAGGTCGCGTGGACACCCAGGGAAATCAAAGAATATATATAGAGTAAAAGGGATATGAGCAACTTGCTCATTTTGTAAATAAGTAATTGATGATGTGGCTTGCATGTGATACATTGGACAACTAACCACTTTTAGAATTTTCAAATCACATGCATGCCACTTCATCAATTGCTCATTTACTAAATGAGCAAGTTGCTCATACCCCTTTTTCCCATATATATATATATATATATATATATATATATAGTGAGGAGGAGTACTCAGTGATGTTAGCGAAACACAGGAAACAGAGAAAAGGACCAAGAAAAGAAGTCAGGGGGTTTTGGGCGGCACGCAATTCGAGGTGGTAGGTGGCTGTTGGCGGCGCGACTTTCGGGACGGTGCAGTGCGGAAACAAAGAAAAGGAAAGAAAGAATAGCGCTGAGTTCAAGGAGCTTCTACTTGGATTTTCGGCAACAAACAGAGTTTTTCTTCTTTCTCTTTTTATAATTTTATTATGCAATCCAAGACAGTATTTGTTAGTTGCAATTTTATTATGAACTAATTTTATTTTTCTAGGACTTTGATGTAGTCTAATTTTGAGAACACAATTTTAATTCCATATTATTTTTCTATTTTTCGATGGTTGTGTGTTTGATTCTTGTTCTTAATGCTTACAATTGTTTGGCTAACTTTTGTATGATCTATTTAATCATGGAGAGATCGAACTAGTAATATGTGATTTTGAATTAATAAAATTAAACTCTGTTACAAGAGAGAACCGCTGTTAATGTGACCGTTAAAAAAATCTATTGATCTGAATGAATTTTTATTTTTTAATTTGTGTATGAACCATGACAAATAATTAGTTGAGAATATATTTGATATTGCTTGAGAGAGAATATTGAATAATTTGGGGATTTTGGTCTACAACTTGGAAAAATAATATTTTTATTCACATGGAGTTATAAATTGTGTGAGATTAATTAGGTGAAATCAAAAGTCCTAGAATTTGTTTTGCTATTAACAAATCACAAAAATTTCAGATTTTCATTCTATTTTGTTAGTTTAGATCTTTAGATTAATTTAGTTGCATTATTTATTAAAATTTCGGTTTTCCAAATAGTAGTTAATCTAATAATTTCGGTACTCGGTAAAATAATTGGGTTTTGTGGGTTCGACACTCTTTTCACTTAACTATACTACTTGTTGAGATTTTGTACACTTGCAAGTATTCACATCACTTCTCCATCCTTGCCATCATTGCTCTTGCCCTTGTTGTCATCGCCTTGCTCACTATTGTTGTTGTGTTTGTTGTCTCGCTTGTTGCTGTCTGTGACCCCTGTTTTCCATTTTATGTATTTTTGAATGTATTTTTCTTTTTGATCGTTGATTCATATTGTATCTCTTTTTGAACCTTGTTTTGGATCTTCATTCTCATTATATTCATCTATTGATCTATCGCTTCTTAATTTGATCTTCTTGATTTATTGTCTGCATATTATTTCATCTTTGTTCGATCGGGCTATTATTTTGGATCCCCACTATTTTTTTTTCTTTTTTCACGTCCTATTTTATTGTCTATTCGTTTTTATTCCTAACTATATTGATTGGATCAACCCAATTTCTATCTCAACCCATTAATCCTAAACCCTATTTCTTATTGGATACCTTATAACTATCCTACCCGTTTACCCCCTAGCCGTCACACACCCTTAAAACCCTATATGCTCATCCTATATATTAGCCTACTGTGCATATCCTAACCCTAAAAACCCCGGCCGCTATTTTTCCTTTCATCCCCTACCTCCTCTCCTTCTCCTGAACCATCCCGACCCATCTCTCAACTCCGACCTCCTCTCCCTCTTCCTCTGATTGTTCGCCTCCACGACTTAGCGATCCCCCGTCCTGCATCCCTATGCCGTTCTCCTCCCGAGTGTCGCACGGTACCAGCATCTCATAGAGTTCTCGTACTGTTGCCACTGAAATAGGTGTGGGGGCAAACAGATAGATTTGTAGATTCTTAGGATGTTGAATAGTCAAACCTGAACAACTTTCACTGGAGTTTGATCATGATCTCCCGCCGTCGACCTGCAAAAAGTGCGAAATACCGGGGTTGATCCCGGTGACGCACCTTCCGATGCTCTAGTCAGTAATCAGAAAGATTATGAAAGAGCTTTGATTGGCAAAAGATTGATTACCTGTTAATAGTGGGGGATGGGGGGTATTCATAGCCGCCTTAGGGACCAGTTTCGGGATAAGATCAAAAATCCCTACTTCCCAGGGAATGGATAGAAGGAATCAGGGCCGTTGATTAAGTAGAAATATAAACCTTAATTCTATCTAGCTGGGCTGGGTTTCTTGTGGGTTGGAACCCGCACCTAGTTAACATGGATCCATTCGTGGGTTATTGGGCCTTTTGAAAAAGGCCCAGCTCCCATTTCAAACCCAAAATTACCATTTTACCCCTCAGCTTTGAGATTCGTGCCTGATTTGGATGGTTCCAATTTAACACTTATTTTTAGCCATATCATGAGCCACCCACTTGTAATATCCCGGACAGATATTACCTTGTATGAATTATTATTTTATTATTATTTTATAATTATTTTGTTTTAATTCCAAAATCGAATTATTTTGGTGATTTTCACCCGGTTTGTTCATAGACATTATCTGTACCCATATACCGGTCAGTATACATCCGTATTGTATCAAATTGGTACTGTGGTCTTCTGAACTAATAATAAAATTTATTTTATTATTATTTCCGAGATTAAATTATTTTTATACAGAGTATGCGAAGATTTTAGGTATACATACATATATGCGCACAGATGTGTAGTATGTCGATTAGTACTATACAAATTGTGTGGACAAAACACTTGTCTTGTTTATGACAAAACCTATTAGATTGTTAGAGTTTATAAGTGGTTAACCTAGGTTAAGTGTGCATAAGGAGGTTAAGGAAACCCTTCTAGAAACCCTCACATAACACCTCCACCACATAGCACCATACCACACCCACCTCCACCTCATTCCACCTCCCCCTAGAGGAAAACCGGTCCCAATTTAAGGGAGGGCCAAAATGCATTTTTGTGTGTGCACATATTCACTCTCCACCCTTCTCTCCACCTATAAATACCCCCTTCCTCCACCTTTGTCTCATTTTAGAAAGATCATAAAGAAAGAAAGAAAGAAAGGAAAAGAAAGAGAGAACACCATACTAACTTGAGAGTTTTCCCATTGTAGGTTTCATAAGGATTCCTAGGAGCTAAGGAGGAGAGTTAGTCTAGTTCTTCCATCAAAGAAAAGAAGGTGGGGGTTTCTCTTTTGTTTGTTTGTTTGTTTGTTTGTATTGTTGTTTTGATGTTCCTCTTCTTCTTACCTTCCTAGTTTTGTCTCTTTTTGTTTTGGGGGTGTTTTTCTTGTGATGTGATTATGTGTTGTTTGTTGTATATGTTATAGCTTAAAAAGAGAAAGAGATAAGTAGTAGTAAAAGAACATAAAGGTTGAATCTTGAAGTGGAAATTGTTGTTTTAATGTTATGAATTGGACTAAAATGAACACATACACATGGACATAGCATATACAACCATTTTTGGTTGTAGGACTTGAATGAGGACTTATACATAATCATATGACATAGTGCATACACCACTTTGTGGTTATAGAACATAAACTTGAACTTGGACTAGAAAGAATGCATATGGTTGGTTGAAGCAAATGAAGGTTCTTACTTTATTTTTATTATTGTTATTTTCTTTTATAATCTTAAGTAAGAAAGAACTCATTGTAGATATGAAAAAGGAAATTAATCTAAAATCACTAGTTGTAGAATGGTAAAAAGATCTCTTTTTATGTTCAACTAGTGTTAATAAGAAATAAATACTAATGAAGATTTGGTAGAAATGTTAGTAGATGTTCATATTAAAATAAAGTAGTAGTAGTAGTAGTAGATAATTAAAAGAAGTAGTTGTAGATGTTTTATGTTCATATTAAAATAAAGTAGTAGTAGTTGTAGTAGATAATTAAAAGAAGTAGTTGTAGATGTTTTATGTTCATATTAGAATAAAGTAGTAGTAGTAGTAGATGATTAAAAGAAATAGTTGTAGATACTTTATGTTATGTTCATGGTTAAAATAAAGTAGTAGTAGTAGTAGTAGATAGTTGTAGATGTTTTATGTTATGTTCATGGTTAAAATAAAGTAGTAGTAGTAGTAGATGATTAAAAGAAATAGTTGTAGATGCTTTATGTTATGTTCATGGTTAAAATAAAGTAGTAGTAGTAGTAAAATGTTGTAGGATTCATGCCAAAATTATCTATCATGTTTAGGAATGACATACATGCTTAGAATGTTGTAGGATAAATGCTAAAATTTCTTACCATGTTTAGAAGTATGTATGTATATACTTAGGAATGTTGTATGTTCATACTAGTAGTTATCCATGCTTAGTAAGATATTCATGCTTAGTAGTTATTCATGCTTAATAAGATTCATGCTTAGATGATAGTAGGAAAGTAGTATACCATGCTAGATTAATTTGTCTATGCTTAGATGATAGTAGGAAAGTAGTATACCATGATAGATTAATTTGTCTATGCTTAGATGATAGTAGGAAAGTGGTATATCATGCTAGATTAATTTATCCATGCTTACATGCTTATAGGAAAGTTGTATACCATACTAGATTAATTTATCTATGTTTAGATAGTTGTAGGAAAGTGGATATCATGCTAAATTAATTTATCCATGCTTACATGCTAGTAGGAAAGTTGTATACCATGTTAGTTTAATTATCGAAAGTTGTATACCATGCTAGATTAATTGTATACCATGTTAGTCAAATTGTAGGTAAGTTGTATACCATGCTAGATTAATGGTAGGAAAGTTGTATACCATGTTAGTTTAATTATAGGAAAGTTATATACCATGCTAGATCAAATAAATATTCATGCTTACATGATATCCATGCATAGATAAGTATATGTTCATGCTATGTTAGTAGATGATCATGCTTAATCATTACTCATGCTAAGTTAGTAGATGTCATGCTAATTATTGTTTATGTTAAGTAGTAGATGACCATGCTAATGATTGTTCATGCTAAGTAGTAGATGATTATGCTTAATCATTATTCATGCCAAATTAGGAGATGTCATGCTAATTATTGTTCATGCTAAGTTAGTAGACGATCATGCTTAGATAAGTATATGTTCATGCTATGTTAGTAGATGATCATGCCAAATCATTATTGATGCTAAGTTAGTAGATGTCATGCTAATTATTGTTTATGTTAAGTAGTAGATGACCATGCTAATGATTGTTTATGCTAAGATTAGTAGATGTCATACTTAATGGTTGTTCATGCTAAGTATTGTTTATGCTAAGTTAGTAGATGATCATGCTTAGTCATTAATCATGCTAAAGATGGTAGACATTCATGTTTAAATAATTGTAGGAACCATGCTTATAGCGTATGCCATGTCGTGGGTTTAATGTAGAAAGAAACCATGTTTAGGTTGTACATACATGGTAGGAATTATCATACTATGGTTAGAATGTTGTAGGTCTCTACTTGGAATAGATATCATGCTTAGTCGTAGCAATTCTATGTTTATGTTCTACCCATACTAGATTGTAATAGTAGATGTTCCACTAAGTTGTCTTCGTGATTAGATCATAGTAATTAATCATGCTTAAAGTAATGAAGATCCATGTGTAAGGTGGTGGTAGAGATGCATACTCTAAGGTAGTAGGCATTCACGCTCAAGTTGTAACTTATACTTGACTATAGTAAACTTCATGTTTAGACCATAGTGATAATTCATGCTTAAGCTTGATATAAGCACATGCTTAAATCATATTCGTACTTAGGAGTATTGTGGTGAGGGGTTACATTATGTACCATAATTAGATTGTCGTGGATAGATGCTGGCAATTGTATGCCATGCTTAAAGTACTATAGGTTGAAGTAATAAGGATTTGGGAGACCACTAGTAATAGTTAGTTTGATAAAGATTGTTATGTCGCCTTGGGTTTTTCATTGGTAGAATACCGATCATAGACTATTGTAGATTCTTCTATTGCTTCTAATAATAGAAGATCATGTTTGCTAGTAAGCACGTTTGGTTGCTCCTAGGATTGATTACCTGTATGGTTGTTTGCATATGGTTGTGCTCGTACGTGGCTCGACTGGCCCGTATGTAGCTGTGGGTCTCATACGTAGTTTATTTGGCTCGTATGTAGGTTATTGTCTCGTACGCGGCTCGACCGGTCCGTGCGTAGCTATTGGTCTCATACGCAGCTTATTTAGCTGGTATGTACGTTGTTATCTCCTACGAGGCCCGCCTGGCTCGAAGGTAGCTCGTATGTGGTTGTTACTCGTGTATAGCCTATTAGCTAGTACACTGTTCGTTGTGCTCGTCTAGGGTGATATTACCACCCTAGGGGCTATCGACCATCAAGACATATGTTTTCTATCCTAAGAAACTGTGGATGAGTCACTCCTTGTATACCGTCGAATCTTAACCAGTGTAGGTTGATCGAGGACCAGAGTATAGACGGAATCCAAGTTTAGGGTAGCAGCATGCATGTATGTTCGCACGGCCGAGGTCTTGGATCGATGGACCAGGAACCGGATCCCGAAGGGTTCTGGTAAGTCTAGGCTGAGCAGCCTAGTAGAGTTGTCTTGCAAAGTCTAAATTAAGACCTAGCATGTTGTGGTTATAATATTGTCCTCCCTAGGAGTGTTCAGGGCTAGGGACATTATTAGGGTAGTGACTTATAAAGATCATTGCTTAAACCCTTTGCCAGAAGAGAGGAGTCGGTTGTAGGGGGCACCTTATGACTCACTCGTCTCTGAAGGCAGACTAGGTGGTGTTATTGGGTTGCGCCTTCCTGTCAAAGGGATACGTACGGTGCCGTCTCACAAGTTGGGAGCACGGGTTGCGTATCTCGCGCTGTTAATTCTTGAAGTACCGTGGCTTGGGGTGCCACAGGATGCATTGGGCAGTCCTGCGCTTGCGAGACCCCAGGGGTGCCACAAGGTAGGCTTCGCGCTACCCTGCGCTTGCGAGACCCTATGATTTTGGTTTTTGAAATGACGCCCGACACACTGGCGGACTGCATTAGTGGGACTTGACCACGTCTGCAACCTCATCAGTCACGTTGTATCTGTCAGGAACAGGTTGTGTACAATTAGAATTCATAATGCGGGTTCAAATCCCTATATATGGAGAAACGGCTTGAGATGGGGTCGCATGTAGTATGGGCTGCATGTTGCTTCGGAGACTCGCTAACATTAGAATAGGAAGCATCCTAGTTCTATTTAAATATCGCATTAGAGTCTAGTCATAGCACTCACGAACACTTAAACTACACCAACACCATTGCCATGTTTTGTATGTTGTTTGGGAGATTCGCTGCTTTGATATCAGCCTTTAAGCGTCAGTGAATACTTACGTCCCCACTTCCATAGGTACTGGATCGCCGAAGTACAAGGGCGAGATTCAGGAGGACTCAAGGCAAGGAAAGCAAGGAGTCAATGTCGTATTTAGTTCCGCTATAAAATGTGTGTTGATCATCTATTAGTTGGAAAGTACTCTGATGTAAGATGTTGAAGGTTGTAATACTTGGAAATGTAAAGGTAATATTGTAACTATATTGTAATGTATTGCAGTTGTATAATGTTCAGACTTGTAATACATTGAGTGTTGAATAAAAAGTTTTAAATTCTCCTGTTTTTCTGTGTACTGTGACTAATTGAAGAAAAGGTCTTGGCTCGTGCCTCGGTTTTCCCAGTATTGGAAATCGGGGCGCTACACCACTCCTGAAGACTGAGTTTGATCAGCCTTTGAGGAGTAGTTTTGCTATTTTAATGGCTTGCGGAGTTGTATCGGAGTCCAATGAGGGGTGAATCTTTATATGAGGTATTATGGTGAATTTCAGAGTTAGTTGCGTGCTCAAGGTTGTTCTTGAGCTCTCCTGGACTTTTGGTGATTTTTCGGACCATTTGTTTAATTTTGCGGAGTGGTATTCTATTTTTCGGAAGCACTAATTAATTATTCTAAGCAATAATTATTTACCCAGGGGTTCAAAAATATTTTCCCAAATTTATAATTATTATTTAGAATTTTTAATCAATTTTCCTGAATTTTAAACCATTTTCCTGCAATTTTTAAACAAATAATTCGAATTAAATAAATAGAAATATATTTTTTAATTCTATTTATGACGTGGCACGATCTGGGCTCTCCCATAGCATGGAGCGCGAATTTTGGGGAGATCTTGTGCCCGTGGTTGCTCAAAGGTGTATTTCTCTTCATTCGGTGGCAAGTTGCTTCGGCGACATTACCGACCTCCTCCAAATACGTGTTAGGAAGGAGGCCGAAGTCTAGGGGGTTCGGGATCTCCTGCCGAGGTGTAGAGATACCTCGGTGTGGCGACACGTGTAAACAAGGGGTTCGGCGAGTCTTTGCCGAGGTCCGAAGAGGGTTTTTCCATGTTTGAGCATCGGTGCCAAGAGCGCTCGGCGAGGCGTGCCGAAGTCCCAAAGTGAGGATTTTTTCCATGTTTGGGCGTCGGTGCCGAGAGCGCTCGGCAAGGCATGCCCAGGTCCCAAAGTGAGGATTTTTTCCATGTTTGGGTGTCGGTGCCAAGAGCGCTCGGCAAGGTGTGCCGAGGTCCCAAAGCGAGGATTTTTTCCATATTTGGGCGTCAGTGCCAAAAGCGCTCGGCAAGGCATGCCGAGGTCCCAAAGTGAGGATTGTTTCCATGTTTGGGCATCGGTGCCAGGAGCACTCGGCAAGGCGTGATGAGGTCCCAAAGTGAGGATTTTTTTCATGTTTGGGCGTCGGTGCCAAGAGTGCTCGGCAAGGCTTGCCGAGGTCCCAAAGTGAGGATTTTTTCCATGTTTAGGCGTCGGTGCCAAGAGCGCTCGGCAAGGTGTGCCGAGGTCTCAAAGTGAGGATTTTTCCATGTTTGGGCGCCGGTGCTAAGAGCGCTCGGCAAGGCATGCCAATGTCCCAAAGTAAGGATTTTTTCCATGTTTGGGCGTCGGTGCCAAGAGCGCTCGGCAAGGCGTGCCGAGGTCCCTAAGTGAGGATTTTTTCCATGTTTGGGCATCGGTGGCAAGAGCGCTCGACAAGGCGTGCCGAGGTCCCAAAGTGAGGATTTTTTTCATGTTTGGGTGTCGGTGCCAAGAGTGCTCGGCAATGCGTGCCGAGGTCCCAAAGTGAGGAGTTTTCCCATGTTTAGGCATCGGTGCCAAGAGCGCTCGGCAAGGCATTCCGAGGTCCCAAAGTGAGGATTTTTCCCATGTTTGGGCATCGATGCCAAGAGCGCTCGGCAAGGCATGCCGAGGTCCCAAAGTGAGGATGACAGCTTGGAGGTGACAGCTGGCCTTTTGACTGTTGATCTTCTGACAACCTTGACCTTTAGTTATTAATGCGACGGTACAACTTTTGTCGTTTTGCGTAAATGGGCCTGACTGTTGGTCTTTTGAGGCCCAACATCCTCGTTTAGTGTGCCAGCTTCTATAAGACTCAACCCCCCCTCATTTCCTCACTTCTCAAGTTTTTACTCAGGCAGTGATTTTTACTATCGAGAGCTTCCGGCGATCGTCGACCATTTTCCGGTGAATACTTTGACCGCGACTGTCACTTCAAGGTAACTTATACTTAGTTTATTTCAAGTAGAAAAATATCCCTTTCCCCTATTTCGGAGCCCTCCACCTCTGCTGGCGAAGCGCCGTCTCCGAGTCAGAGACCTCGCACCGAAAAGGGTAAGAGAGTTGATGGTCGAAACACCATAGTGGAAGATCCGAAGCATATGGGGGAGTTCGGTAGACTGCCAGGGGTGCTGATGGGGCTCCATAGGGTTCGGGAACTTCCGGAGGAGCACGCCGAGCGTATAGTACATAGGAGGGGGCGGAGCTTCGAGGAGAAGGCAGCGAGAGAGACCTCGAAAGCAGACGACACAGTCTCCATTCTTAATGAGGCAGACTTGGCAGTGATCCGGGAGTGCTTTCATATTCCGGTGGAGTACGAGTTAATGCTGCTTGGTCTCGGGGTGAGTCTAACTCGCCGTTGCCAGTAAACATGTGTTTCTGGCCGATCGATGCCTTCATCGCCGGGGCGCGGCTACCTCTCCACCCGTTCGTAGTTCAAGTGCTTAGGTGGTTCGGGGTCAGCCCCATGCAACTAATGCCGAATGTGTGGAGGGTCATCAATGGGTTCGCGCTCCACTGCCAGGCAGCCGAGATCGAGCCAGAGGTGAGGGTGCTCCGGACACTCTATCGGCTTCATCAGTAGCACAAGGCCGAGTTTAGATACTACTTGGCTCCGAGGCATGGTGCTCGGCTCGTCAGCTGCCCCGACTCGATAAATCACTGGCGAGACAAGTATTTCATAGTTCGGAGTCACAAAGCATGGCCCATTCCCTCAGGTTGGGTGGAGGAGGTGACGAAGAGGGTGAGGGAGTCGCCAGTGCTCCACCCCAACGAAGAAGAGGCGGTTCGGATTATTCTCAACCGACCAAAGTTCGATTGGAGAGATCTGACCGAAGACGCGCTCTTCAGGGGAGGGATCTGTCGCGTAGACCCCAGTACGCGGTTTTATCCATTATTATATATATATATATATATATATATATATATATATATATATATATATATATATATATATTTGATCATAACTTTTGTTTTAACCAACTTCTCTTGCTGCAGAGTCTATGGACTACGACGCAATTCTGGCGCAGAAGGCGGCCCTCGGAAGCAAGGCACCTAAGAAGCGCAAGAGGGTCGCCACGAAGGTGACCGCTCCGAAGTCCCAGACAGGTCGTCGGTACCGTTCCAGAGGTGGAGGCTTCGGTGACTGTGACCCCGAGGAGGGCACCAGCAGCGACCTCGGCATTGGCCGAGGCTGGCGAATTCCCGATAACCGCTGCTCTCGGGATGGAGGTGCCCCCACTAACGGTGGAGGTCGAGGTGTTCCTGACCGAGGAGCACAAGAAGATATTCGTTCCGGACTGGCAGGTTCGAAAACTCGACGGCTTCCTCGGCGACTCGACATCGAGTATGCAAGCGGTGAAGCATTTGGCGACGCCGAAAGACCGAGCTGCCCTGGACGCTGGCAGCGTGGGCGATGATGCCTTCGAGATCGTTCGCTTAGCAGTATCGGTGAGTATCGATCTCTTTCTCTTAGAATACTTGCATGTTTATTTCTAACTCTTTTTTTTGTTGTTCGGCTGCAGATAACCGTCCACTTCGGTTATCTCATGGAGAAGATGACGGAGCTCGAGAAGGACCTCAAGAAGGAGGTCGACCGTGCCCGAGTAGAGAAAGCTCGTCTCGCCAACGAGCTCGATAATTTGAAAGTCGAGGTCGAGGGGAAGACGACGAGGCTTGAATACCTCGAAGGCCTCGTCACGAAGCTCGAAGGCGATCTGCTTCGGCAGAGGGAGGAGGCGGTAAAGCAGCATGCCGAGGCTGTGGAGGCCGCTAAGGTTGCAGCGGCGAAGGAGGCCGAAGCTACAACTATGGAGAAAGCACAGGGCTTCCTCGCGGCCAACATGGCCAAGGCATATGCTCGTGCCATCGAGCAAGTGTCAGAGCGATACCCCGAGGTTGACTACTCCAGATGGCGACTCTTCCCCGACCATGTCGACGGCTTCGATGACGAGTCCGAGGGGGAAGTAGGGGACGATGATGTGGATGCCGAGGTCGAGATCGTTGGCGAATGCCAGGGGTCTGAGGTGACTTTGCTAGCGATGGTCCCGCCTTCGGGGCAATCCGACCCTGTTTAATCCCGTCGTCCTGGGAAAGAGGTTGCCCCCTGACTTCTTCTGTTTCTTCTTTCTTTTGTACTTTTTGATGTACTGCCTAATTGCGGACTGGCCACCGCACTTTTTGGGAATGAATGAAAAATCCATCTTCTTGAGTTCGGCTAAATGTTTGTGAGTCCACGGCAATGAGTTTACAAAAGTTCTTGAATTTTGGCTAAGTGTCCACGTTGTCTTGTTCAGGAGTTGTCTTTGTGTTAACCAAATTTGCTAATTTTTTCGGCTCGTTGAGGTGACCCAACTTGTCGAAGCAGCTCATGCGGCGGAGGAGTCAGGTTCCGAGGTCAGCTTAAGGGCGACGAAGTTGTGCCTCTCTAGGTGCCGAGAGCACCTTTATGAAGTTGAGTTGGGGCTGCGCAGAGCCGAAAGTGAATGAAATCATCTGTAACTAATTGTAGGCCGCCGAGACATCGAGATTTGAAGACTAGAAGGGACACTTGCTGAGATAACCCCTGAAGGCGATGACAATGGCTCGTCGACAGCCTTTAGTCTCGGCTTGAGGCTCAAGTGTCTCCGCCACTCCTTGTCGAAGATGACAACGGAGAGGGATGAGCTATTAGCTGAAATCCACCACTTCGAGATAGTGGAAGAAGTGCTTTGGCGGAGGAAGAAGAATTAACAGCGGTGGTGAGCAAGTTGATGGCCGAGCGTGACGAGTTGACGGCGGAGGTCGACGAGTTGAAGAGGGTTATGGTCGACAAGAGTATCGAGGTTACTCAGCTCCGTCAAATTATTGTTGACAGCTTTGGTGCTGTGGGCTCCACTGTGCCCCCTCGCTTCAAGATAGCCGTGAAGGACGACTCTCTGAAGCAACGAATAGTCGAGCTAGAGGCGGAGGTTGCTCGCCTTAAGCCCCATTCGGGACCGATCAACGTCAGAAGCACTTCGTGTACTCGTGAAGAGAGCGAGCGAGGGATTTCGTTCTATGAGCTTGCGACTCATTTGCCTGTTGCTCGGTAAAGTCCAGGTGATGCCCAAAGTGAGGTGGCTGTCTCGTCGAGCGGAGCATCCGTTGGTGCGACCGTTAGAAGTAGCGCAGAAGATACATCTCAGTTCGCCGGTCTAGGGACGAGCTCCGAGGTTAGGCACTGCCGCCCCCGGGTGTCTTTAAAGCGGAACATCCCTGCACCTAGGAGGCGTTGAGGCAGTCTTTTGTTTTCCAAGTTTTGAATCTTTGTCTAAGTACGAAGAGTCGGTCTTGTAATTTTGCTTTTTAACTCTTGTACCTTCGTTGTAAAGAGAAGTACTGTAATTTTAGCTTTTTAACTCCTGTAACTGCGTTGTAAAGCAAAGTACCATATTGTAATTTTGATTTGTTCCCAAACTTTATAGGATCGAAGCTTGTTCACTCTTTTGGACTTGTGTGTTTTGTTAGTCACCTGTGGTTGTAGGAGCACTTCTGAAGGGTGGACCACTTCTTACTCGCTTGTGAGAGCGCTCGGCAAGGTGTGCCGAAGTCCAACGCGAGAGTTTTTTCTAACGTTTGGGCGTCGGTGCTAAGAGCGCTCGGCAAAATGTGTCAAAGTCCAAAGCGAGAGTTTTTTCTCACATTTGGGCGTCGGTGCCAAGAGTGCTCGGCAAGGCATACCGAAGCCCAATGCTAGAGCTTTTTCTCATGTTAGGGCATCGGTGCCAAGAGCGCTCGGCAAAATGTGCCGAAGTCCAAAGCGAGAGTTTTTTCTCACGTTTGGGCATCGGTGCCAAGAGCGCTCGGCAAGGCATGCCGAAGTCCACACGAGAGTTTTTTCTCACGTTAGGGCGTCGGTGCCAAGAGCGCTCGACAAAATGTGTTGAAATCCCAAAGTGAGAATTACAACTTCAACTTGACAACTACTCAAAATCAGAAGCAAATCTTCCTTCTTAAAGGCAGGGAATGTCAACCTTATAAGCTTGAGGTAAGCGATACTATGGTTTTTGCAGCCTCTCCCATGTGAGAGCTACTGCGAACTGTAAGAGAATCCTGTTTCTTGCAGTGGAGAGCAGTCTCTTGAAGAATTACTTCAACTTTAAATGAACCATAAGGTTAGCTCTTCTAAGTACTCTTCTCCCATATCTAGTATAGTGGTAGAAACTCAGTTGTCCAGCCAAGTGATTTGGATTCCGAACACGTGGTTCGAGTAAGTTTCAACGGTTGTGGGAGCAGTTCCGAATAGCGAACCACTTCTAACTCGCTTAAGAGAGAGCTTGCAAAGCAGAATCGGGCCAAGTTTTGGACTCCGAACACATCGTTCGAGTAAGTTTCAACAGTTGTGGGAGCAGTTCCAAATGGCGAACCACTTCTAACTTGCTTAAGAGCGAGCTTGCGAAGCGGAATCGAGCCAAATTTTGGACTCCGAACACGTCGTTCGAGTAAATTTCAACGGTTGTGGGAGCAGTTCCGAATGGCGAACCACTTCTAACCCGCTTAAGAGCGAGCTTGCAAAGCGGAGTCGAGCCAAGTTTTGGACTCCGAACACGTCGTTCGAGTAAATTTCAACGGCTGTGGGAGCAGTTCCGAATGGCTAACCACTTCTAACTCACTTAAGTGCAAGCTTGCGAAGCGGAGTTGAGCCAAGTTTTGGACTCCGAACACATCGTTCGAGTAAATTTCAACGATTGTGGGAGCAGTTCCGAATAGCGAACCACTTCTAACTCGCTTAAGAGCGAGCTTGCGAAGCGGAGTCGAGCCAAGTTTTGGACTCCAAACACGTCGTTCGAGTAAATTTCAATTAAAGGTCTTCAACAGAGAGAGAAAATAATCGCAAGAGAATCATCAGGGAAAAGAAGTTCTTTATTGATAACTGCTAATCGGCTGCTTCTAAGTTGTAAGTCGTTATTACAATGAGAAAATAAAGAAGCAAGTACAAATAAAAAGAAAGGAAGGGCTCGACACTTGAATGTACTTGGAAAGGCATTCAAACACCCTCTTGGTACTTCAGTAAGTGGTCGGCATTCCAAGTTCTTTGTATCTCTCTGCCTTCAAGGTCTTCAAGACGATATGCTCCTGGCCGGACTACTTTGGAAACCTTGTACGGTCCTTCCCAATTCGGAGTCAGCTTACGCTTTTGGCTAGGAAATGAGATAGCTAGCTTTCTGAGGAATAAATCCCCTTCCTTGAGATCGGTGGGACGGACACTTTTGTTGTAGGCCTGCTCGATTCTCCTCCGATAATTTTGCTAGCGAATTGAAGCTCTTTCACGGAGCTCATCAATAAGGTCCAAATTCGCCCGGAGCTCTCTGGCGTTCTGCTCTTCATCATAGGCAATAAGGCGAGGGGATGGCAAGCCAACCTCCGGCCTCGGACCCATAGGTGAGGTTGAAGGGTGACTCTCCTGTGGGAGTCCGTTTCGTAGTGCGGTAGTTTCACAGTACGTTAGGAAGTTGTTTCACCCATAAGCCTTTGGATGACTTATCTAGTCTCTTCTTGATGCCGGAGAGAATCTGCCTGTTGACATTCTCCACTTGGCCATTGGACTGAGGATGGGAGACGGAGGAGACGCATTGCTGAATGCCGAGGTCTTCACATAAAGATCGGAATGCTGCCCCTGTAAACTGTGTTCCATTATCTGTTATCAGAACCCGAGGTACGCCGAACCTACAGATTACATTTCTCCAGAAGAACTGCAGCACTATGCTCTCAGTAATAGTGGCCAGTGGCTCAGCCTCGATCTACTTAGAGAAGTATTCGATTGCCACGACAAGGAACTTGAGCTGGCCGGGAGCTGGTGAGAATGGACCTAGCAAGTCCATCCCCCATATTGCGAAGGGAATTGGACTCGAGAGAGATGTAAGTTGTGCTTGGGGTAATCGGCGGATGTTAGAGAACTGCTATCAAGGTCTGCATTGCCGGACGTGTTGCTCGGCATCTCGAAGTAGAGTAGGCCAGAAGTACCCGTAATTAAAAATTTTCCTAGCGAGGGACCTTGATCCTGAGTGGGCTCCGCCTATCCCTTCGTGGAGCTCTTGCAGGGCATACGAGGCTTCTTCCAGAGAGAGGCATCTCAAGTAGGGTCTGCCATCTACTTGGGTATAGGAGCGTTTGTACAAAACTCCTTCAACAAGGGTGTACCGCTCTGCTCTCATTCGGATTTGACGGGCTTCCCTTGGATTTTGGGGAAGGATCCCATCCCTGAGGAATTCTATCAAAGGCTTCATCCAGTTGTCCCGGAGTTGGACGGGTAGCGACTCCATCGAGTTGGGGGCTTCTTCTTCTATGCTTGGTCTTAGGGTCACTTCGATTAAGACGGTCTGCTCGAGACCTTGGAGGGAGGAGGAGGCCAATTTTGAGAGGGCATCTGCTTGGGAGTTTTCTTCTTTAGGGATCCACTGGATTTGTGCCTCTTCGAACGAAGCCATGAGACTTTGGACCTTGGCTAGGTACTTAACCATTCGATCGTCTCGCGCCTTGTAGTCTCCTAAGACTTGATTAACTACCAGCTACGAATCACTAAATATCCGGACGCGTTGCGCCCTGCCTTGCGAGCCATACCTAGGCCTGCTATTAGGGCTTCATACTCAGCCTCGTTGTTGGAAGGTCTAAAGTTGATGCGGAGGGAGTATTGGAGAACGAAATTGTCTGGGCCTGCCAGAATGACTCCGGCTCTGCTCCCTTCGGCGCAAGAAGACCCGTCTACATATACTGTCCACATGGGTGGCCCATTTGCGGCTTGACTCACTTCCGGGATGGTGCTTTCTACTATAAATTCAGCTAAGGCTTGAGCCTTGATTGCAGTCTAAGGCTGATAGGATATGTCATGTTAACTAAGCTCGATCGACTACTTCATCAGACGCCCTGGAGGTCTCCGGCTTGTGTAGGACTTGCTTAAGCGGCTGGTTGGTAAGGACGGCCACCGAGTGGGATTGAAAGTAAGACGGAGTTTCCTAGCTGCCATTACCAAGGCGTATGCTATCTTTTCCAACCTGGATATTGGAGCTCAGCATCTCTAAGGACCTTGCTCACATAATAGGTAGGCTTCTGAGCCTTGTCTTCTTCCCTCACTAGGACAGCGCTGAGGGTTTGCTCGGAGGCAGCGAGGTAGAGGTAGAGTGTTTCCCCGGAAATAGGCTTGCTGAGGAGTGGGGGGTTGACTAGATAGGCTTTCAGTTGGTCGAACGATTCCTGCTGTTGTTGGCCCCACTCGAAGCTCTTAGCCCCCCTGAGGGCTTTGAAAAAAGGAAGACACTTCTCCCCTAACTTAGACAGGAAGCGCCCTATGGCCACAAGGCATCTCGTAAGCCTTTGAACTTCTTTCATACTCGTAAGGGGAGCCATATCCAGTATGGCTTTGATCTTCTCGGGGTTGGCTTCGATCCCCTCTGACTAACCATGAAGCCAAGGAACTTTTTAGACGAGACCCTGAATGCACACTTGTTCGGGTTTAGTCTCATATTATGCTTCCTCAACACGTCGAAGGCTTCTTGTAGGCCGGCCACATGGTCGGACCCATGGATACTTTTGACTAGCATATCATCAACGTACACTTCCATGTTTCGGCCGATCTGATTCTGGAAGACCTTATTGACGAGGCGCTGGTAAGTTGCACCGGCATTCTTGAGCCCAAAGGGCATCACTCTGTAGCAATGGAGGCCTTGATCTGTGACGAAGGACGTCTTCGGGATATCTGGAGGGAACATTCTGATTTGGTTGAATTCGGAGAAGGCATCCATGAAGCTCAACAGCTTATAGCCCAAAGTAGCATCGATTAAGGTATCTATGCTGGGGAGAGGGAAAGGATCTTTAGGGCATGCCTTGTTCAAATCCCTGAAGTCAATGCAAATCCTCCAACTACCATTGGCCTTCTTGACCATAACAACATTAGAGAGCCATTCGGGATAGTTAACTTCTTGTATGAATCGGGCTTTGAGGAGCTTGTCCACTTCTTCTTTTATGGCCTGATGGCGCTCGGGGGCGAACTTACGCCTCTTTTGCTAGACTGGTTTGGACCCCGGGGCAACACTTAAGTGATGGACGAAGAGGTCCTCGGAAATCCCTGGCATGTCGGCGGCTGACCAAGAAAAGAGGTCATGGTTCTTCTTGATACATTAGACTATGTCGGAACATAGGGCAGAGGGGAAGGTCTTGCTGATGAAGAATTTGCAGTTCGGATCTTGCTCCGAGAAGAGCACTTCCTCCAGCTCATCTATCGGTTCTGACATAGGCTGGGTGTTTCCCTGGGAAATTTCAAGAGTCTCGAGAGAAAGAAAGGGTCCTCCGGTCGAGGTCATGTAGCATTTTCGGGCCATCTCCTGACTTCCCCTTACTTCCCCTACACCTGTCTTGGTTGGGAACTTCATTTTGAGATGATAAGCCGATGGGATGGCTTTTAAAGCAGCTAGGCCAGGTCGGCGTAGGTTCACATTGTAAGCAGCTGGAATGTCGACGACCATGAAATCCATTGGCTCCGTCCGGGTAGTAGGAGTTTTGCCAGCAGTTACGTCGAGGATTATCACCCCTTCGATAGTCACTGGCACTCCCGTGAACCCATGGAGCGTATAGCCGGCTGGCTTGAGCCTGTCCCGCGATAATTTGAGTCTTTGGAAGGCCGCCAGGAAGAGGATGTTGACAAAACTGCCATTGTCCACCAGAATCCTCTCCACATTGAAGTTAGCCATGTGGAGGTTAATCACTAGTGCGTCACAATGGGAGGTTCGGACACCCTCTAGGTCTTCATCGGAGAAAGTAAACGGAACTCCGAGGCCTTTGGGGGGGGGGGGGTATGCTGTGCACCGAGTTGACCTCCCTAATAAAAGCCTTTCGAGAAGAGTTGGAGGTTCCTCCCATTGGACCCCCATGGATGAAGTGCAGGATGCGCTCTTCTTCGAATTCGGGGCTCTTGTCGCTCCTCTCGGGCCGCTTATTAGCCCCTCTGGGGGGAGGATGAAGATCAATCCGATCCTTTCTTACAAACTTGGACAGCTGTCCTATCTAAATAAGGGCTTCAATTTCATTCTTCAGAGCCCGACAGTCATTGGTGTCGTGGACAAGGTTCCGGTGATAGCGGCACCACTTCTCCTTATCTCTCTTCTTCCCGGGGTATTCATCTTCGGGGTAGGAGGCAGAACTCCTTCTTTCTCGACTTCCATGAGGATAGTTGAAACATTGGTGTTGAGAGGGGTAAACTTCTCAAATCTGGGAGGCGGGCGGCGCTGACCCCCATTGTCCTTTTGGAACTTCTTAGCTCCTTCATCTTCGGCTGCCTTTCTCTTGGTTCCGGAGAAAGACCCCTCGAAAGTGGGGTGATCTTTAGCTTCCTCTGCCCAGATATACTTCTCGCTTCTGAGAAGAAGGTCGGAGAAGTCTCGTGGGGGCTTTTTGGCTAGGGAGGACCGGAGGCTTGAGTTAAGGACATTGGATTGGAAGGCGGCTGCAGCGACCGATTGGTCGAGGGAGGCAATGGACCTAGCTTTCGCGGTAAACCGCTTGACATAATCTCTTAGTTTCTCACCCTTCTTCTGATTGAGGAAGACTAGTGAAATACTAGTCTTCTCGGTTCGGCAACTACTCACGAAGTGGGTGACGAAGAGGGTCTCAAATTGTTCAAAAGAGAAGATGGAGGATGGGGCGAGGCGGGAGTACCATTCCCGAGCCGGACCTTTGAGAGTAGCTGGGAAGGTTTTGCACAGCAAAGCATTGGAAGCCTGGTGGATCATCATGAGAGTTTTGAAACTCTCAATGTGATCCACGGGGTCTGACTCCCTCGTATATGTCTCGAACTTTGTTGGCTTGAAGTTTACTGGAATGGGAGCATCCATGATGGTTTGTGAGAACGGAGGTCTGCTTGGGCGGACAGTCCTCCCTCTTAGCTCCTCTTCCCTGTCAAGTTGGCCGAGGCATCTCTCCATCTCATGGAGACGACGGTAGACAGCATCTTCCCTTCGACGGTACCCTGGCGAGCCTCTGGACTCATCTTCGTACGAAGGGGAGCATGGAGTTCGGTGATGGTAGCTAGGAGAATAGTGAGGACTGGCAATGTGATGCTGGTGGCTCGGTGCTTGAGGAGGAGTTAGGGACCGATGGCGAGGACTCTGGACCGGAGGAGGAGTGGGGACCCTCTGAGCATTGTTGTTGTTGTCTGGTCGGAGATTGAGGGCCTGCAAGATTGTAGCCTGGAACTCCTGGAATTCGGCCTGGGTGATAGGTCCGTTCTCGTCCCTCTGGGGCTGCTGACCAGCGGGAAAATGATGTCTTCTTCGACGGTATTCAGGGGACTCCCTTCACCTCTTATGAAGAGGGGACCTCCTGTGGTCGCGGTGACGGGGAGATCGCTCATTTGGACGTTCTGAGCGGGTGGCTCCCTCACGGGCCCGCCTTTCATCCAAACGGCGGCGAAGGTCCTCTTCTTTCTGCCGGTTGATGAGGATGTTGCGGAGGTCTTCGGAAGGCCGAGGGTTATGAGATGCCATTGAGTCGGTTGAAGGGTTGTGTATGGAGACGTGGTCACGGTGAAATGGTTGCTTCTGAGGAGGAGGACGATAGGTCCCAATACCGGTGTTCTGGGGCCCGGCTGGAGCCCACTGGTGCTGAAGATTCTGAAGAGGAGGCTGTTCCTGCTGCAGAGGCTGATCAGGCTGAGGAGGGAGTTGTCCATGCTGCTGGACGGTTTGGAGGGGAGCCTCCTGTTGCGGTTGAGGAGGAGTGGGTCCACGGTTGGACCTTCTAGATTTCAGTTTCCTTGGAGGCATGGCTGGAGGTGATCTTAATCGATGGAAGAAGATGGAATGCTATTCGTGGTTCCCACAGACGGTGCCAATCTGTTACTGCTGAAATCGGTGTGGAGGCAAATAGATAGATTTGTGGATTCTTGGGATGTTGAATAGTCAAACCTGAACAACTTTCACCAGAGTTTGATCTTGATCTCCCGCCGTTGACCTGCAAAAAGTGCGAAACACCAGGGTTGATCCCAGCGATGCACCCTCTGACGCTCTAGTCAGTAATCAGAAAGATTATGAAAGAGCATTGATTGGCAAAAGATTGATTACCTGTTAACAGTGGGGGATGGAGGGTATTTATAGCCGCCTTAGGGACCAGTTTCGGGATAAGATCAAATCCCTACTTCCTAGTGAATGGATAGAAGGAATCAGGGCCGTTGATTAAGTAGAATCATAAACCCTAATTCTATCCAGCCGGGCTGGGTTTCTTGCAGGTTGGAACCCACACCCAGTTAAGACGGATCCGTTCGTGGGTTATTGGGCATTTTGAAAAAGGCCCAGTTCCCATTTCGAACCCATTTGTAGGTGAAATACCATTTCATCCCTCAGCTTTGAAATTCGCAACTGATTTGGACAGTTTCGATTTAACTCTTATTTTTATCCATATCACAATAACAGCTTTCAGGTCAACAACAACCGCAACGCGACCCGTCGCCCTGTTCCCCTCCTCGCGACGCAACAGCGGCCAGCACTCCCCCGTGCTCCATCAGCCGACCGCAGCAGCACCTTGACGCAGTGCTTCGTCGACCCCCTTCTTGCCGCGATCTCGCAGCGACAGTAGCACCCTCCGCTACCCTCTTTAGTGTGCGGGTTGACTTGGGGTGTGCGTGCGTGATCGCGTGTGCTAGTGTTCGTAGTTCGTGGTTTGTTCGTGCCTGGGAATTCCTTCCCATTATTCTTGATCTTTCTTCTTCGTTTTCATCGTTAATAATAAGGCAAGTAACTTGTATAATTTCTGTTTGCATATACAAGTACTAAATACCGCATGTAGTGCGTATGTTTAAGGGACGGTGGATTGAATTCCATATGAAATCTGAAAAAGTGTTCAACTATAGAGTTGTAGTATATGTTCCCACCTTTCTAAATTGTATGATTTGGTTAAATTCCGATAAGTAGAGAAAAATTTACGAGCTCTCAAAATTTCAGCTTTGCTGTAGCTTTGGCTGTCTTTTGTTAATTTTTTTGTGTGTTCAATGGACGGTAGATTGAGTTTCATAAGGAATCTGAAAAAGTGGTCAACTAGGAAGTTGTAGTATAAGTTTCCACCTTTCTAAATTGTATGATTTGGTTAAATTCCAACAAGCATAGCAAAAGTTACGACCTTTGCAAGTTTAAGTTTTTTGTCAAAACCTGCTGTTTTCGTTAACCTTTGCGTATGTTCAAAGGACAGTGGATTGAATTCCATAAGGAATCTGAAAAAGTCATCAACTAGAGAGTTGTACTATATGTTCCCACCTTTCTAAATTGTATGATTTGGTTAAATTACAATAAGTAGAGCAAAAGTTACAAGCTCTCAAAGTTTCAGCTTTGTTGTAGCTTTGGTTGTCTTTTGTTAGTTTTTGCGTGTGTTCAAGGGACGGTAGATTGAGTTGCATAAGGAATCTGAAAAAGTGGTCAACTAGAAAGTTGTAGTATATGTTCTCACCTTTCCAGAAAGTATGATTTGGTTAAATTCTGACAAGCGCAACAAAAGTTACGACCTTTGCAAGTTTCAGCTTTTTTGTCAAAACCTGCAGTCTCCATTAACTTTTGCATATGTTCAACTGATGTTGGATTGAGTTACATAAGGAATCTGAAAATGTGTTCAACTAGAGAGTTGTAGTATATGTTCCCACCTTTCTAAATTGTATGATTTGGTTAAATTCCGATAAGTAGAGCAAAATTTACAAGCTCTCAATGTTTCAGCTTTGCTGTAGCTTTGGCTGTCTTTTGTTAGTTTTTGTGTGTGTTCGAGGGACGGTAGATTGAGTTCCATAAGGAATCTGAAAAATTCATAAACTAGAGAGTTGTAGTATATGTTCCCACCTTTCTAAATTGTATGATTTGGTTAGATTCCGACAAGCAGAGCAAAAGTTACAAGCTGTAGAAGTTTCAGCTTTTTGTTAAAAATCTGCAGTTTGGTTAACTGTTTGCATGTGTTCGATGGGTAGGAATTTGGAGTTCCTTACGGAATCTAAGAAAATGGTCAACTTGGAAGTTGTAGTAGATGTTTCCACCTTTTCAAATTGTCCAGTTTCGTTAGATTCCGACAAGTAGAGCAAAAGTTACAAGCTATAGAAGTTTCAGCTTTTTGTTGAAATTCTATAGTTTGGTTGACTGTTTGCGTGTGTTCGATTGGTAGGAATTTTGAATTCCTTAGAAGATCTGAAAAAGTGTTCAACTAGAGAATTGTGGTAGATGTTCTTACCTATCTAAAAAGTCTAATGTTGTCGAATTCCGATAAGCGTAGCACTGGTTGCTTCTAGGCTGTTGGAAGGTTTTTATGTCGCTTTCGGGATTTTCTTTGGTAATATATCTATTTTAGACTGTTAGAAGATTCTTCTGTTGCTTCTAATTATAGAAGATCGAGTTTTTTAGTAAGCACATTTTGTTGCTTCTAGGTTGTTAGAATACCTGTATGGTTGTTTCTATATGTTGTTTTGCTCATACGCAGTTCGCCTGGCTTGTATATAGTTGTTGGTCTCATACGTAGCTTATTTGGCTCGTATGTATGTTGTTGTCTCATACACAGCTCGCCTAGCTCGTATATAGTTGTTGGTTTCATACGTAGCTTGTTTAGCTCATATGTGTTTTGTTTACTCGTATGTAGCTTATTAGCTAGCACGCAGTTTTGGTATGCTCGTCTAGGGTGATAACATTGCCCTAGGGGCCATCGACCATCAAGACGTGTATTTATTTTACTCCTAAGGGATTGTGGACGAGTAACTCCTCGTCTACCGTCAGATCTTAACCGGTGTTGGTTGATCGCGGACCGGTGCGTAGACGAAATCCAAGTTCAGGGTAGTTGCATGCGAATACGTTCGTATTGCCGGGGTCTTGGATAGATAGGCTATGAACTGGATCCTTAGGGATTCTGGTAAGTCTAGGTTGAGCACCTAGTAGAGTTGTCTTGCAAAGTTTAACTTAAGACCGAGCATGTTGTGTTAATATTGTTGTCATCTCTAGGATTGTTCAGGGTTAGTGACATCATTAGAGTAGTGACTTATGGCTATTACTACTTAACCTTTACTTATTATCATTTTCGCCAAAGGGAAAGAGTTGGTGTGAAGAGTGATACCTTATGATCCGACCAGTCCTATAGGACGACGCTAGGTGGTGTTATTGGGTTGTAACCTTCTTGTCAAAGGGATACGGTCTGTGCCTTCTTACGGGTTGGTAGCACAGGGATCCGTATCTCGTCTGTTAATTTCTGAAGTGCCATGATAAGGGCGGGTGGAGCTAGGGGATGGACCCCCGGAACTCTGTCATGTTCTATGCCCGGGAAGCGAACAGGCCATACACTATGGTCTATGAGTTAGGGGGCCGCAGGGGATGCTTCGAGCTAACCTGTGTTGCATGAACTCCGAGGGTTCGTCTGGTTTTTGAGTGATGTTCGGTATGCCGGGTAGCAGTGGAAAATAAAGACACCATGATTTGACTGCGAATGGCGGGATTAGACCGTTTTAGGGCAACCTCATTAGTCATATTATATCTTCCAAAACAAGTTGAGTACAAGAGTAGAATTCATGGCGGGAGTTCAAATCCCTATATATGAAGAAACGGCTTGAGATGGGATGCATACTGTTCCGAAGACTTGCTTGCATTAGAATAAGAGCATCCTTGCATTAGTTAATCTTGCATTAGAGTCTAAGTCATAGCATACACTGACACATCAATCATATATATACAAGTTTCTCTTTTCATTAATCTGTTTGTTTAAAGTCGCTGCTAGTCATCAGCCTTAAAGCATCAGTATATGTACTGACGTCCCCACTTCTATAGGTACTGGATTGCAAAATTACAGGTACTGGATTGCAGAAGTACAGGTCCAGGATTCAGGAGGACTCAAGGCAAGAGAAGAAGGATTCGATTTTATTTAAGTTTTCTGCTGTAATATATGTTGATTACTATTATTTCTTTTGTAACAATTGTTGTAATTTATTTATTTGTTGGAAAACATCCAACTGAAGTACCAAGTGTTGTACTTTATTCATTGTATTCTAATGTAAATTGTCAAAAGTTATAACACTTGGGATTGTAAAAGTATTATTGTAACACTGTTGTAATGTATTGTAATTTTGTAATATTCGGACTTGTAATACATTTGTGTTGAATAAAAAAGTTTTAAAATTTTTTTGTTTTTCTTTGTATTGTGGCTAATTGAAGGAAAGATTCTGGCTTATGTCACAGTTTTCCAGTGTATGAAAATCGGGGCATTACTGCTAGGATTTGTTTGGAGGGTTAAACGTAGGGTTTAGGATTAATGGAAATACATAAGAGGATTAATAGGTGTATTTCTACTAGAACTCTCCTCCACCTCACCCCTCCACCTCATCCAAGAATGGACGACCCCTAAATATCCCAAGGGGGTAATTGCAAAACCCTAGTTACATTTGCACCCTCACCCTCTCATTCCTCCTATAAATACCCCCCCCCCCCCCCCCCGCGCGCGCTTTCATCTCTTGCCTCATTTGCGTAAAGAAGAAAATAGAGAGGAAAAGAAAGAGAGAAAGAAACCCTAACTAGAGAGTTCTTCATTTGTAGGTTTTTTAATAGGATCTAGGAGGAAGGAGAAGGATCTTGTCTAGTTCTTCCCTTAAAGAATATAACAACTTGGATTAAATCTTAAGCATATAAATGATCACATGAAAAGATGGATGGTGGAACTTAAACAAATAACATAAAGGTTGAGTCTTTAAACATTATTATGGTTATTGTTGTTGTTATGGTTATTTTTGCTAAACTAAAAACTTGGACTAATTGATTTGTGCATATGAGTAGTGTGGATCAAGATTGATCACATGAAAAGTTTTAAAGGGTAGAACTCACTAAAAACCCATAAAGATGAAATCTTTAGCTTGATATGATTAATGTTGTTATTATTGTTATTTTGTTAACACAAAACTATACAACTTGGACTAAACTATGAGCATATAAAGTGAGAATACTTACATACCCAAATTGGGGTAGTAGAACTCAACAAGCTATTAAAAGATGAGTGTTTTTGTTGTATGTTGCACTCTACCATGTTAAAGATCGAGTTTTTACTAACACTAGTTCATAAAAAGTGGACTTGTAGATTAAACAGAAGTAGGTTTTGTAATATATAGGATTTTTAGATTCAATAAAATTAGATTTTGTAATATGAAAGACTTGTAATTCATGAAAGAAGTAGTCTTTGTAATATGTAGAAATTCATAAGAAAGTAGTCTATGTAATATGTAGAAATTCCTGAGAAAGTAGTTGTTATGTTGTTCTAGTAGATTCAAAAAGAACCCATCATGCTTGAGTTGTAAGTTGTCCTAGTAAAGAACCCATCATGCTTGAGTTGTAAGTTGTTCTGGTAAGGAACCCATCATGCTTGAGTTGTAGTTGTTCTGGTAAGGAACCCATCATGCTTGAGTTGTAGTTGTTCTCGTAAGGAAACCATCATGCTTGAGTTGTAGTTGTTCTACTAAAGAACCCATCATGCTTGAGTTGTAAGTTGTTCTAGTAAAGAACCCATCATGCTTGAGTTGTAGTTGTTCTAATAAAGAATCCATGCATGCTTGAGTTGTAAGTTGTTCTAGTAAAGAACCCATCATGCTTGAGTTGTAGTTGTTCTAATAAAGAATCCATGCATGCTAATCTAGTTAAACTATTAAAAAGAACCCATGAATGTTAGAGTTCCATGATTGTTCTAGTCCAACAAGAAACCCATGAAATTAGTTCCATGTTAGTTCTAACTCAATTCGATGAAGAACCCATGCATTTAGTTTCTCGGTGATTCTAGCTTAAATTTGAGAAAGAACCTATGAACCAAGTGGCATGTGTTCTAGCTTAAATTTGGGAAAGAACCCATGAACCTTGTTGCATGTTGTTTTAGTTCAATTTGGGAAACAACCCATGAACCTAGTTGCATGTTGTTCTAGTTCAATTTGGGAAAGAACCCATGAACCTAGTTGCATGTTGTTCTAGTTCAATTTGGAAAAGAGAACCCATGAATTCTAGTTGTAGGTGGTTCTAATTAAAATTGGAACATATCATGTGAACATTCTTCATTTTCAATGTATGGGTGATAATGGTTGGGAAAATCAATATTATTGTTAACTTGATAGAAGCTCGTCTAGGGTCTTATAGTTACCCTAGGGGTCATCGACCATCAAAACTCATATCTTACCACCTTGGAAACTATGGATAAATCACACCTCGTGTGCCGACAGATCTTAACCGGTGTGGGTTGATCGTGGGCCGAGAATGTTGACGAGATCCGAGTTAGGGGTGGTGATGAGTGAGGGAGATACCGTCACCGGTGTCTTGGATCGATAGGCCATGAGTTGGACCGTTATAATCGTAAGAAAGTCTAAATTGAAAACCCCGTAAGATTGTTTAGGTTTAGTGACATTACTACATGTTCGATGCATACAATCAATTTCGTTTAGACTAAGGTGGTAGATTCTATAGGTCATGTACTCGGTACGATATAACATTTAAATAATAACACTGGCTATTGATCAATTTCTTGCACAATGATGATAACACTGGCCATTTGCAATTTCTTACACAAAGATGATAACACTGGCCATTTGCAATTTCTTGTACAAAGATGATAACACTGGCCATTTGCAATTTCTTGCACAATGACGATAACGATATTTTGGGAACGGGGCCTACATTTCCGAGTACAGTCACTATATTATCAACTACCCTAGTCAACCCTTAACCCCGACTTGATTAACATTCTTTATTCAATTAACATGCAATACTAATAGGGAACAATATGGACAGAAATATCAATGGGAAACGATAATGCGATTAATATGGGACACTAGAATGATGACAACACAACCCTAAGATCATGCAATGTACTCTATACAATCAAATGCACCAAATTCAATATTATAGATTAAATTATATATTATTAAACATAGAAACTCAATTCTGGACAGCAGTAGGTTGCTGTACTAAAACTGAATTTCCCATTGCTATAGAATAGCAAATGTGGATCCGCCAGAAGGTCTAGAAACTAGACTCCTGCCCGGTTCCAATGCATATTTAAAGTCCAAATTCTGACAAAAGTAGCTACGTGAATTTCAGTTACAGGTTACCATTTCTGGCTGGTTATTAGTATTAACTAGTTTCAGTTGTGACAATAGTAAATATTCATTTTAAAAAGTAGCAAAAATAATTTTCATGACCCTAAGCATGTTGGCTATCAATCTGGAAATTATCATGTGAATATTTGATCATTAGTTTACCTAATTCATCAGCTTAACATGGTATGTGCATAAATCTGAAAAATACAGCGCAACAGCAGTAAAATGGTCATAACTCATGCAATATAAGTCGGAATTCAAAAATTCTGGATGTTCTGGAAACTAGAAATATGGGGCTACATTTCATATTCAGAAATTTATTAATTTTGATGACATTATCTAGGACGAAACAGCATGACAATGTTCAGGTTGGCAATAAATTTCAGGGTTTCGACATATTCTTCATGAATAAAATGATTAAAATATTATGAACAAAGAGTTAGGGGTTAACAATCATAAATCGCAGCAAGTTATATTTATGTGAACTTGGTATTAAGACGTATAATGTCCATAACCCTACTAATCACAATCAAGTAATACATCATCATCAATCATTTGAACAATCAACACTAGGATACAATCTACAATAGTTGTGTAATGTGATGACATGAAATACAATAATAATTCATATTCCTATATTCAACTATTAACTATATGAATGCATGCAAGATCTCTATATATTAGAGGCAAAAGACGGCACGAAGTCAAGACTACTACTTGGATTCGCTCGTGTAAATGCGTAGCATCCCAACGATAGATAATAATAACAGATATACAATAATCAATATAGATCTACTTGCGGGATTCAATAAACAATCTCGAATATGATACAATACAAATCGAGAGTAAGATGACTTGCCTTTAGAATGGGATTAGGATCCCCGGCGACAAATCACGAACATGAAGCACTAAAACATGCGAGCCATGTGCAACCCAAAACAAAGCAAAATCCAAGCCAACACAGCAAAACAAAATAGCAACCACAACACCGGATCAACCCAAACACCAAACACCGATCCTCAATCTCCTACTCCACAACAGCAAACACACAACCACAACCTCCCTCCTCTACACAACACCAAACACCAAACACCGAGATCGGGATCCCCTATACTCCAAATAGAAAACACACCCCTTCCTGCCCTTCTTCACCACAGCGACAGAGAGTGAGGAAGACGGTGAAAGGCGACGGCGGTGGCACCCAAGGAGAGGGCGGTGAGGACTGGTGACGGTGATGCTGCGGTCGGGAAGCAACGCAGCAATGGGACTCATTGGCTCGAGCGATGCTCTGTTCTCTCACCGAAACAAAGGAACGAAAACAGCGGGAGTAGGGGCTCTTGATGACGATGACGATGCGGCAAGGGGGACTTCGGTGGTTGCGCGGTGAATGGAAAGGCGAAGGCAGCGGTGAAGAAGCGGATGAGCTTGAGTTCTTGGTAATGGCGATGGGTTCGACAGTGGCGACTGAGGACTGAGGTTGAAGACAAGGTAGGGGCGCTATGGTGGCTTGGGTTGTGGCAGAGGTTGACGAAGTGAGAGCACGATGGGGGTCACAACTGGCTGACGAGGAGGCGAACGGGGGAGCGATGAGGGTCGTCGAGGCGAGAGTGCTCGAAGGTGGTTCGAGCGAAAGGAGGAAAGGCGAGGAGAGGAAGGTGATGGCAATGGCGGAATGGTGGGTCTACGGGAGTGGACGAAGTGGCACAGTCGAGCGGATGGCTTGAGCTAGATGGTGGTCGGATGGAGCTCGGGGTCTACTGCTGGCGATGGGGAAGATGAAGGGATTTCTGTTGGGGGGTTGTACAAGAGAGAGGGGAGGGGTATAACAGTAGGGGCGACTGATGTTATGAGGTATTAGGTTAGGGTTGGGGGGTTATTATAATATAATAATGGTATTATAATAAGCACAATAATGGGGATGATTGTAGGGCTGATTGTTAGGGATTCAAATTTGGGGGTTAGACGAGTATGAATTCCGTAGCATAGTCGTCTACGGTCCGACTCCCCTGGTTCAAGATAGTGTTTTAGTTAAACATTGATATATCATGAAATAACAACGAAAGTTGCATAATAAATACTATCTGATGAACCTAAGTAAGCGCGACAAATTGCCGCTCCATTTTATTTCTGGTGACATCGGGAAAGAACTTCGTGAGAAAGCTCTCTCTGAAGATGGCCTAGGCGATCGGGCACCCTAACCGTTCCATCTCAGCTCGCCACCAGATGTGAGCGATGTCAACAAGCTGGATGCTCACGACATCCATGCAATCAACATCTGTTATCCGTGCTGCGATTAATTGCTGTTCAGTCCTGATAAGCTATTGCTCAGCTTCCAACGGACCTTCAGTGCCCGAGAATTTGTTTGGGTGTAGCCTCATGAAGTCTACTACATTGCCAGGTCTCGGTAGCAGAACCCCGGCCGCAGGTACAACGGGCTTCTGTTGGCAGCTCCCAAAGCCACCCTCATCAATTCACCATGCTCCCGCTGCATCTGCATCATCTGTTGCTTCAGCAGTTCATTCTGCTCGCGCTGCATTTGCATCACTTGAGCAATAGTAGGCTCTTCCGACTGATCATCCCTAGCTCGAGAGGATGAAGAACCCTTTCTAGCTATGGCCTGAAATAAGAATCAAACAGTTAGCATCCAGATTATAAGTTGGTAATCAATTATCCTTGTGATTCACGTGTTGTACATATTGTTGAGTCAAACTGCTTAAACCCAAACTAATCAGGGTCCAACCCCAAACTAGTTAGAGTCAAACCTGGCCCTGATACCACTAAAAACTTTGTCATGCCCCGCTTCACAAAACTACGGAATGCAAGCACGTGACATGGCCCAGCGAATGACTTGCGTTATCCATGAGCTGTTATCGATTCAACTCAACAATATAAACAGAAAGTAACATAACCACGCATGAAATAAAAGAGTAAACACATGAATAATAATACTTTAATTTTAAGCATGAAATAACCAACAAAATAACAATCCAACATCTGGAATCCGCAGTAACAATATTCGAGTCAAAGTCCCACAATACGAAGAAAACAACATTGTTCAATTATTAAAGTTCTCAAAATGAAACAATAATTATTTAAGCGGCGCAACAAAACAATTCTTTCACCATTGTTGCTCTCCTAGTCCATCAGGTAATTCACCTTGATTACCTGTAAGTTGTTCATCTAAAAGAGAAAAAAAATATTTCCTTAGAGCAAGTCGTGGACAGCAAGTAGAGAAACAGAGAAACAATGACATTTACGGTATAATAATGAATTCAATAAATAATAGAGTCGATGGCAATGAATAATGGCAAAATGGTAACAATGCAATGTGCAATAACGATGATTGACATTGATGACAATAAATGATAATAATAACGCTAAACGATAACGATAACGATAACATTGTTCAATAATGATGACAATTTGCAATGACGATGCGACAAAAATCTTAAGTCTATTATTCATTTTAATCCTAACTAATGCACGTACTACTGCATCTTATACTACAGGTTTGATGCATGCAATCAATTTCGTTTAGACTAAGGTGGTAGATTCTATAGTTCATGTACTCGGTATGATATAACATTTAAATAATAACACTGGCTATTGAGCAATTTCTTGTACAATAACGATAACACTGGCCATTTGCAATTTCTTGCCCAATGACGATAACACTGGCCATTTGCAATTTCCTGCACAATGACGATAACACTGGCCATTTGAAATTTCTTGCACAATGACAATAAAGATATTTGGGTAATGAGGCCCACATTTCCGACTACAGTCACTATATTATCAACTACCCTGGTCAACCCTTAACCCCAGCTTGATTAACATTCTTTGTTCAGTTAACATGCAATACTAATAGGGAACAATAGGGACAAAAATATTAATGGGAAACGATAATGCAATTAATAAGGGACACTAGAATGATGACAACAAACCCTAAGATCATGCAATGTACTTTATACAATCAAATATACCAAATTCAACATTATAGATTCAATTATATATTATTAAACATAGAATCTCAATTCTGGACAGCAGTAGGTTGTTGTACTAAAATTGAATTTCCCGTTGCTATAGAATAGTAAATGTGGATCCGTCAGAAGGTCTAGAAACTAGACTCTTGCCCGGTTTCAATGCATATTGAAAGTCCAAATTCTGACAACTATAGCTAGGTGAATTTCAGTGTTCTTTACAGGTTACCGTTTCTGGCTGGTTATCAGTATTAACTAGTTTCAGTTGTAACAATAGTAAATATTCATTTTAAAAATCAGAAAAAATAGTTTTCATTAGCCTAAGTATGTTGGCTATCAATCTGGAAATTATCATTGTAATATTTGATCATTAGTTAACCTAATTCATCAGCTTAACATGGCATGTGCATAAATCTGAAAATACAGCACATCAACAGTAAAATGGTCATAACTCATGCAATATAAGTTGGAATTTGAAAATTCTGGATGTTCTGGAAACTAGAAACATGGGGTGACATTTCATATTCAGAAAGTTATTAATTTTGATGACATTATCTAGGTCGAAACAGCATGACAATGTGCAGGTTGGCAATAAATTTCAGGGTTTCGACATATTCTTCATGAACAAAATGATTAAAATGTTATGAACGATGAGTTAGGGGTTAAAAATCATAAATCGCAGCAAGTTACGTCTATGAGAACATGGTATTAAGACGTATAATGTCCATAACCCTACTAATCACAATCAACTAATATACCATCATCAATCATATGAACAATCAACACTAGGATACAATTTACAATAGTTGTGTAATGTCATGACATGAAATACAATAATAATTCCAATTTCTATATTCAAAAGTTAACTACATGAATGCATGCAAGATCTCTATATGTTGGAGGCAAAAGACGGCACAAAGTCAAGATTACTACTTGGATTTGCTCGTGTAAATTCGTAGCATCCCAACGATAGATAACAATAACAGATATATGATAATCAATATAGATCTACTTGTGGGATTCATTAAACAATCTCGAATATGATACAATACAATTCGAGAGTAAGATGACTTGCCTTTACAACGACGTTAGATCCGATATAGGGAATAACCGGATTAGGATCCTGGGCGAAAAATCACGAACACGAAGCACTCACATGTGCGAGTCACGTGCAACCCAAAACAACACAGTAAAACAAAATAGCAACCACAACACGTGATCAACCCAAACACCAAACACTGATCCCAGATCTCCTACTCCACAACAACAAACACACAACCACAACCTCCCTCCTCTACACAACACCAAACACCGAGATCGGGATCCCCTATACTCCAAATAGCAAACAGACCCCTTCCCACCCTTCTTCACCACAACGACAAAGAGAGAGGAAGACGGCAAAAGGCAATGGCGGCACTAGGCGACGACGGCAACAACTACGGTAAGGGCGGCGAGGACTAGCGACAGTGATGCTGCGGTCGGGAAGTGACGCAACGGCTCGAGCGATGCTCTGTTCTCTCGCCAAAACAGAGGAATGGAAACGGCGGGAGTAGGGGCTCTGGATGATAACGGCGACGAGGCGAGGGGGACTTCGGTAGTTGTGGGGTGAATGGAAAGGCGAAGACAACGGCGAAGAAGCAGATGAGCTCGAGTTCTTGGTAATGGCGATGGGTTCGACAATGGCGACTGAGGTTGAAGACGAGGTAGGGGTGCTACGGTGGCTTGGGTTGTGGCAGAGGTCAACGAGGCGAGAGCGTGATGGGGGTCACGACTGGCTGACGAGGAGGCGAACGGGGGAGCAATAAAGGTCGTTGAGGCGAGAGTGCTTGAAAGTGGTTTGAGTGGAAGGAGGAAAGGCAAGGAGATGAAGGCGATGGCATTGGCAGAACGGTGGGTCGACGGGAGTGGACGAGGTGGCGCAGTCGAGCGGATGGCTCGAGCGGGATGGTGGTCGGATGGAGCTCGGGGTCGAATGCTGGCGAAGGGGAAGATGAAGGGATTTCTTTTGGGGGTTGTTCAGGAGAGAGGGGAGGCGTATAATAGTAGGGGCGGGTGATGTTAGGAGGTATTAGGTCAGGTTTAGGGGGGGGGGTTATTATAATATAATAATGGTATTATAATAAGCACAATAATGGGGAGGACTGTAGGGTTGATTGTTAGGGATTCAAATTTGGGGGTTAGAGGATGATACGGTTAGGAGTGATTTTTGGAGACTGGCTGTTAGTGGAGATATGGGGTGGTTTGGGTTTGTAGGTTTGTGGGTCAAGATCCAATAGAAGGTGGTTTATAGGGTTTTGGGTACAATATGGGTCAAATAGAAGGACAATTCTCCACCCAACACGATGAAAGACAATTTCATGAAATAAATCTTAAATTAGGAAAAGAAGGAGTAAGATTCAAATAATCAAACTGAGATCAAGGATAAATCATGTATAATATTGGAGTTGATATCATTCGATACAATAATGAAACAAAATGCAATGTTATAGAATTACAAAAGAGATTACAATGGAGATCAATAATAAAAGGGGGAAAAATGAAAACGGGAGTTACAAGATCGTTATGTGGCTGATTTATGACTTGTATATATGCGCTGGATTCTGCAGAGAGTCTAGTTTCTATATTTTCTTACGGATCTCGATTTGTAGTTTTAGAGCAATGGGAATCTCAGATTTGGGACAGTAGTGTCTTGCTGTCCAGAACTGAAAGTTTTGTTGTTTTGACTATTATAGGTTATTTTTTTCATCCGTTTGTGTTCCTTATTCATCTTAGACTTTTCCTTTGTTCTTGCCTTGTCCTTAGCCCTGTTTGTGTTCGTTCACACATGTTTAGTAATAATGAAAACTAATCAAGCCGGAGTTTTAAGGGATAGATCTACTAGTGGACAATATAGAAATGTGTATTCAGATGGAAACTCGTTTCCCCACTGTTTATTGTGGTACCGACTATTTTCTCTGGATGCATGAGGGCATGATCCATGACACCATTACTGTTTGCTATTACTGTTATTGTTACTGTTTGTTTGAATATACATCCATATAGGTTCCACTACGAAATCTTAAAACGAAAATGTTTGATGTAGCAACCATGTGGTATAATTTGGGACGCATGAAGTGATACATAGATAGTAATGAACATTAGACATAAGAACAACTTTTTTCACTGTCACATCCTGTTACTGTTACCGTTGACTTCACTGTTACTTTTGACTTCAATGTTACTGTTATTACTACACTTTCTACTGTTATCCTACTATTTCCTGTTATCTGTAGACTGTCATCCTTTGCTGCTTTTCTCCATGTCAGTACTTCCCGTTTGTTTTATATTTTCCTGTTCCATTTCCTGTTTGTATTGCTTGCGGCCCAGAACTTGTAACTAACAGGCATTATGTTTTCCTGTCTTCCTATTTTCCTTGTAATTGCTATATGAGCAGGTTTTGGTGATTGGTTGCCTACTGGAGTTGGTGAGCAAAAGTTTGGAGATGGGCTTTGGAAAATTTGCTTAATGTTTTGTTGAACTATTTTATTCATGTACTGTGTTGAGACTTGTATTTGGGCTAGTAGTCCCAGGATATTACTTTGTTTCAGATCTCGTATTTGTTTGGAATATTCATTATTGTTGCAAATAAATACTGTTGAGTTATAATTGTTTATGCATGCCTGGTTGAGTATAATTGTTCATGCATGCCTGGTTGAATATTCATTATTATTTCAGATCTATGTACTGTTGTGATGAGTCAAGTAGATCCGTAAAGCTTTTGGATGGTGAAAACTATCCTGCTGGGCTTAGTCGCATACCGTATTCCGTATTTCTTTTGGGAAACGGGGCGTGACACAAGTATTAAAGATTCAATCTTTTTGTGTTTTATTTGAGTTCTACCGTTCAATCCTTTTGTATGATCATTTTTAATCCACAACCATTCGTATGCACAAGATTTGAGTCCAAGTTGTTCTTAAAAAAAAAACATACAATAAGAAATAAATAACAAAACAACACAAACAAAACTTATGAAGAGAAACCCCCACTTTAATTTAGTAGGAAGAACTAGCCTAGCTTTCTTCTCCTTCCTCCTAGCTCTTACTTGAATCTACAAATGAAAACTCTCAAGTTAATACACTCTTTCTTTTGTTTTCTCTTTCTCTTTTTTTTTTCTTTTCCTTCTAGTCTTTTTTTTCCGGCAAATAAAGCGAAGGGTGAAGGGAAGGGGTATTTATAGGAAAAATGAGAGAGTGAGTGAATGAGAGGGTGAGGAGGTGAGTTAGGGTTTTTGTAACTCCTGTTTCCCCGTATTTATATTTTTGTACTGTTCTGTGCCTCATTGTACTCTATCGTCTATTTGAGATCATGTAAATTGTTCAGATTGAATAAAATCATTAGTTTTGTCTCAACTCAAATTTTGGGTTCTTTTATCAAATTCATTTGTGTGTCATTGTATTTTTCTTCATGAAAAATGGACCAATTCTTCTCTTTTGTCTCTTTAATCTCCATTTTTGTGCATTTTAATCATTTCTCCTGTTAGGCTCTTTTTGAAACGGATACCCAAAACCCACGAACCCGCAAACCTTACTATTTAAACCCTACCCTAACCCTAATCCTAACTAATACTGTTTTAACCCCCTAAACCTCAGCCGCTAACCATCCCCCTTCCTCCTTCGTCTCTAGCTCTTTCGCACGCCATGTCCCACGACCTCCACAATCATCAACTGCACCCCCCCCTCGAACCACCATTGGCTTTTCCCTTCCCCGTCGCCATCATCTCAACCTCACCTCCATTCCCTTGCTCCCCTCTTCCCCGTCGCCAAGCCTCGCTCGAAACCCAACTTCGCCAAACCCATCGAAGCCCCACTCCCGAAATCCACCACTGCCATTAACCGAACTCTCGACCCCCATTGCCACTGCACCTTCCCTCGCCCTCTCATCCTCGTCGCTCTCGCCTCGCAACCATCGTCGACACCATCCACCATCGAAACCCACTCCTCCGCTCTCCCCTGTTCGAACCCAGAAACAGAGCAGCCGCGCGTTGCGTCATTCTCGACGGCAGCGCCATCACGGTCGTCGCCACCCCTCCATGGCTGTCGCAATCACACAGTCGCATCGCCCCGTCGAAGCCATCGCCGGCTGCTGCACCCTCCTCTCTCTCGCTCGTTGTTCGTCGAAGAAGAGAACGAAGAAGACGCTCGGATTGGCGGGATCGAAGCTCAGCCGTTGGATCGCGCCAAGATTCGTGCAACCAGATCGCTGCCCCGTGTTTTGCCACAGCGGATCCCACATTGGCTGTTTCGTGTTCTGTCCAGATCCGCTGCTTTGGAGAAATTCCATTGGCTGCGATCCGCTGTTTCGTGTTCTTGCCACACCAGATCCCACTTCGGCTGTCCCCTGTTCTGGCGCAGATCCTGCTGCATTAGAGCGATCTGATTCGCTGGAATCGCTGTTCCGTGTTTTGGCGCGCCAGATCCACTCTCGCCGTTTGCTGTTTTGGCTGATCGTGTGTGGGGAAAATTCACTCTTTGGTCAATCTTCGCACGTGCTTTTTGAGGACTTCTTCCGGGATTTTTCTACCCAATTTTCTTCAACAATCGGATCTACCGTCGTCAATTAAGGTAAGTATCCTTGTACATTTTATTGTTCTAGTACAAGCACCCTTGAAATACTACAAATAGTTAGATTGTGACTCCTCTTTGAAATTCATTGTAGATCAATATTGAATCTCCAATTTGACAAATCTAAGAGTCACAAAATTTCCTTGTAATTAATTTATAATTATTGGACTCTTTTACCCTTGGACACATGAAAATATAGACATATGAATTTAGGAGCCCTAAAATTGTAGATATATGCCACATTTAATTTTTGGACGAACTTGTGACCCTATAACTTGAAAAACATTTATTAATTGTTGTTTTGACCTCCATTATCATGTATTGATGCCACATAATAACTTAGACGCCAAATGACATTTTTCCATGAAATCTACACTAGCAAGTTAATTCTATGTGTTGCTGTCTGAATATTCTTTTGCAGTTTCGACCCTTTTATCATTTGAATCTGGGCCCGAGCCCTGAATAGAAATTGTAGATCTGGATGTGTAGTTATCGATAGACTCCGAAATTTTTGAATTCGGAGTCACGGTCTAGGAGTTATGGCAGTTGTACTGCAGCTGTGTCAGTAGACGCAGTTTTGCAAAACTGCTGTGTACATTTATTTCGCAAATTAATTTAGCTGTGTAAACAGCGAGCGTTTGACCCCAAATTTTATATGTAGTTGCTGGACACCATATAGGACATTCCCAATTTTTTTTTAGAATTAAATCACAACGTTTTACATATGTATGCTTGCTTGATAAGAGTTAATAAAAGTAACAAGTCGGGGTTATGGGAAAGACTATAGAATGGACAATATAGATAAGTGTACTCGGAAGGGGGCCCGTGTTTCCCAATACTTGGTTCATGAACTTTTTGTATCTTGTTCGATTCATGGAGTCGGTTACTCGGCTCATGAACTTGTTGATTCATGAACCCATTGTGCGGTTCTTGAACTTGCTTGTGGATTCGCGAACTTGCTTCGTGAACTTGTTATTTAATTTCCTATTCATGAACCATGGCTTGCTTGATACTTGATACCTGAGTACGCCGCCCTATAGACTCCATTACTAGGTCTAAACGAAACTGTTTGACTATAGCAACCATGTAGTAAAAATATGGATGCATGTCGTGCTACCTAGATAGTAATCACCACTAGACTTGAACTTGATAACTTGAACGAGGCTTGAACTTGACAACTTGACACTTGAACTAGACAACTTGATACTTGAACTTGACAACTTGACATTTGAGACCTGACATTTAAACAACACATGACACTAGACTTGAGATTTGGCGCTTGATATAAAAATAACCCTATAGGTGCACCTAGCATGTGTTTCACCACTAGCAGTTGTTATCTAACCTAGTTATTAAGATGTTCCTCTTGCTAGCTAGTCCTTGTTTTGTCCACTACTTCTTATAACTTTGTTATATTCTTGATTCCAATTCCTGTTCCCCTTACTTGTACTTGATTTCACTATTTGTGGCCCTAGCTTGCACTAAGGGCATTGTCTCTTGTTTTCCCCTGGTTTCTCTTTTTATATTTATTAAGCAGACTTGGGAGACAAGCTACATGTTGGAATTGGCGAGCAGACATTTCAGCTTTTGCTTGGAGCAAGGACCTGTTTAAATAGTTGCTTTCCTTAAGGTATTTATTTCTTCTGCTGTATAAGACTTGTTTCCGAGTTTACACTTGGTCCAGACATGGAAAACTATTTGAACATTATTATTTGTTTTCAAACTGTTTTCTGTGGCTTTATAAATTACTCATGCATGCTTGGTTATATATATTTCTCTTGTATATCCTTGTTATGATGCTGAGTCGATCCTACAGCTTATGGATGATGTAAAAATCATTCGCTGGGCTTCGTCATGTGCTCGTATTCCATATTTTTGGGAAGCGGGGCGTGACAAGGTTTTTGGCCTTGCTTGCCTTGGGATATTTGGCCAGCCTAAAAGATGGGGGAGGGGAGGGTGAGTGTATGGTTGAGTTAGCTTTGCTATGAAGGAAACAATTATTAATACAATTCAAAATCCAAATAAACATATAGTATCTATATTTATCCCTCCCAATTAAATCCTAACCATTCATTTTTGATCAATCATGACAAAATAAAGATATTTTTGTCTAAAACACATACTACATAATTTCGTACAAATGTACGGAATCGATACAATACATGTACGTACATACATCTGTATATACAGATTACGTTTATTAATTAAACCAAACAATCGGTACAAAAAATATTTTAATTCCGAGAATAAAAATAGAATAATAATAAAAATAATATTATATTAGTTTGGGAGATTACAGTACGACTTCGATCCAATACGTATACATACGTGCTAGTATATAATTTTTATTAGTTAAACCGAGTCATCTCCCCCAAAAATATTTCGATTCAGAAAATAAAAATAAAATAATAATAAAAATAATAATTTTTAATATCAGACCGGGATATTACATATATTTTCACAAAAACACAAACTACATGATTCTGTACAAGTGCACAAAATCGATACGATACATATATAAATATATATATATATGCTAGATTTTCCTGTGGGCACGTGCCTACGATACGTCTTCGGAACGATACAGCATATGAAAGTCTTGTAAAATAATTATAAATGGGGGTGT
Source organism: Hemerocallis citrina (assembly GCA_017893485.1). Lineage (NCBI taxonomy): Eukaryota > Viridiplantae > Streptophyta > Magnoliopsida > Asparagales > Asphodelaceae > Hemerocallis > Hemerocallis citrina. The sequence continues at coordinate 138,359,424 of CM030359.1, read as the reverse complement.
AAAATCCAACTTCTTAGAACTTTGAGTGTGGAAAATGATGAAATTTAACTGTTGATGAGATATTTGCTATTTTCAATATAACATGAGCAATAAAAAAAATTCATAAAAAATCTGAAAATATAAATTTATGAGTAAATATAGAGAGAATGAGAGAGAGAGAGAGAGATAAATAAATAAATAAATAAATAAATAAAGGAGTTGTTTTGGGAGAATTTGAATTTGAGTTTTGGGGGGGAACTTTTTGGCAAGAAAATATGTTTTGTGAGGTTAGATCTGGACCATTGATTTTAACCCTACTGAATGAGAGCCACTTGATAGCTTTCTTTGTGTTTTATTATATAGATATATAACTTTTATGAATTGAAACAAAGTAATTTTCAGAAGAAATATTTTAATTTTAAAATAAAAATAATAATAACATCATATCCGACCGGGATATTACAAAAACTAGCATGCAACGAATTTTATCACTCAATCACATATTTCATGACCTACAAATGCTGTCAAGACCACATCAAGATTTCACTACACAAATTTAAACACCACAAAGGTTTAGAAACCCCCACATTTTGTTTGTAGATGAAGTGTACTCTCCAAGTTGGCCACCTTGTTCTTGCTCCTCCTTGCTTGCACTCCTTGCTTCCTTGACTTTGTAATATCCCGGACGGATATTATATTGTATAAATTATTATTTTTAAAATAAAATATTTTTAATGAGAATTTCTTGGTTTCACTCATAAAAAGTTACCTGGACCTATATACTGGTAAGTATATACAGGTATTGTATCAGTTTTGTGCACTTGTACAAAATCCTGAAAAAACGCAATTTTGAGAAAAAATGTCTGGAAAATCCCGGACAGACATTGAAAATTATTATTTTATTATTATTTTATTTTTATTTCCCGAAATGAAATATTTTTGGTGGATATCACCCGGTTTTGTTGACAAACATTATCTGTCTCTATATACCAGTCTGTATACATCTGTATTGTATCAAATTGGTACTGGAATCTTCCGAGATGACAATAAAATTTATTTTATTATTATTTTCATAATTAAATTATTTTTGTACGGATTGTGCGGTTTTACAAACGAAAATTATCGCTATATAAATATATGCATACGTATGCGTATTGTACCGATTTCATACGTTTGTACAAACCATGTAGTATGTGTTTTGGACAAAAATATCTTATTTTTGTCATGATTAATCAAATTTGGAGGGCTAGGATTTGTTTGGAGGCTTAAACCTAGGGTTAAGATTAATTAGGGATACATAAGGGTTTAAATTGTATCTTCTACTAGAAGACTCTTCTCCACCTCACCCCTCCACCTCACCCCCTCCACCTCATCCTTCTAAGGCCGGCCAAAATGACCCCATGGGGATTTGTGCACTTGTGTGGAGGTATTTTGCACTTCCCACCCTCTTTTCGTCTTATAAATACCCCTCCCTTCCACCTTTTGCCTCATTTTACAAGAAAAAAAAAGAGAGAAGAAAAGAAAGAGAGGGAAAGCCCTAAGTTTTCTTCATTTGGGGGTTTTCCAAAGGTGTGTTCTTCATTGGAGGTTTTTGTAGTAGAAAGCTAGGAGGAAGGAGAAGGAAAGCTAGCTAGTTCTTCCTACAAAGAGATCTAAGGTGGGGATTTTCTACTTCTAATAATTTAGGCTTGTTTGTTCTTATTTAATTTTTTTATGTAGAAAAGAACCCATCTTTAGGGTTATTATTTGTTCTATGTGAGTAAAGAACCCATCTTTGATGGTTGGTTGTTGTAGGATAAATAGAACCCATCTTTTTTATGGTGGATGTTGTAGGTGTATGTTCTAAATAACTTGGACTATTTTTCTAAGCATATAAGTGGTTGTAGGTTAAAAAGAACCCATCTTTATGATGTTTTGTTGTGTATTTATGTTCCTAAATAACTTGGACTAATTTCCTAAGCATAAGCATGTTTGTAGGGATGAAAATGATCCCACGAAAAAGATGGATTGAAAGGACTCAACAAAATCACATAAAGGTTAATTTTTGAGACCTTGTATGGTTAGTATTGTTGTGATGATTACTTTGGACTAATTGGACTAAGATTTGTGCATAAGAACGGTGGAAAATCAAGATGAAGTTATCTCTTTTTATTTGTGTGGATTCTTGTCCACTTTTGTTGTATGTATATTCTAAAAATGACCTGGACTAAGTATTAAACATAAGGTGGTTGTAGGAATCAAAAGGATCCCATGAAATAGATAAGTGGTGGAACTTAAATAAAACAAATAAAGGTTGTTCTTTAACCTTGTATGTTTATTGTTGTTTATGGGTGTTTTATTGAACTCAAAAGTATGACTTGGACTATAGCTATGTGCATATAAAGATTAGTGTAGTAAGAATATTTACTACCCATTCTTGGGGTTGCAGACCCATCTAGCTTTTTAATGATAAGTTTTTGTTGTATGTTGTTCTCTACTTCGTTAAGAAATCATTTCTTACTAACCCTTGTTCATAAAAAGTTGCTCTTTTTGTAAGTAGGAACTTGTAGGATTGAAGAGAAAGCGGGTTGTAGTATGTACTAATTTGTATACTGAGAAATGTAGTCCTTGTAATATATATAGGACTTGTAATTTCCTAAAGAAGTAGTCTGGTAATAATTTATTTTTAGTCTTCTAGTTGCGTGTTCTAAACTTCTATAGGTTGCTAGAAACCCATTCATGCTTGTGATATTTAGTTATTCTTAGTAAAGAACCTACCATGCTTGAGTTGTAGCAAAGAACCGATCCATACTTATGTGAACCTATGAACCTACCATGTTTGTGTTCTATGTCAAAAAGAGAACATATTCATGCTTGTGAACCCACCCATGCTTAAGTTGTGTAGCAAGGAAAACCATTCATGCTCATGAAACCCATGAACCTATTCATGCTTATGGAACCCATGAACCCATTCATTCTCGTTCTAGTTTCAAAAAGAATTCATATACCATGCTTGAGTTGATTTTAGTAAGTATACCATGCTTTAGTTGTTGTAGGTTGTTGTAGAAAGAAACTCATGCTTGAGTTATAGAAAGATTTTCTATACCATGCTTGAGTTGTTGTAGAAGGAAACCCATGCTTGAATTATATTCATGCTTGAGTTGTAGAAAGATATCATGCTTGTGTTATTGTAGTGGTTCTAGTAAAGAACCCATGTTGAGATGTGTGGTTGTTTTAGATTCAAAGGAATCCATGCATGTTTGAGTTATATGATTGTAGTGGTATCGGTTAAAATTCTAAAAGGAACCCAAGAGTTGAGCTTGCATGATAACCCAATTGAAATGAACCCATGTTCCATAGTTGTTCTAGTTCGATTTTTAAGAAGAAACCCATGAAACTAGCTCCATGATAGTTCTAGCTCGAATTGGCGAGGAACCCATACAATTAAGTTCTAGGTGATTCTAGCTCAACTTTGAGAAAGAACCCATAAACCTACTCGCATATTGTCATAGTTCAATTTGGGAAAAGAACCCATGAGTTCTAGTTGTATGCGTTTCTAATTGAAATTGGACCATATGATGTGCACATGCTTCATCTTCAATATATGGTAAATAATGGTTGGAAAAGTCACTAGTATCGTTAGCTGGATAAAAGCTAGTCCAGGGGTCATCGACCATCACGACTCGCATCTTACCACCTTGGAAAATATGGATAAATCACACCTCGAGCACCGACGGATCTTAACTGATGTGGATTGATCGCGGGCCGAGAGTGTTGACGAGATCCGAGTCAGGGGTAGTGATAGGATCTCATAATCGCCGTTGGGGCCATCGACCATCAAGAATCACATCTTGCCACCATAGAAACTGTGGATAAATCACACCTCGAGCACCGACGGATCTTAACTGATGTGGGTTGATCGTGGGCCGAGAATGTTGATGAGATCCGAGTTAGGGGTAATGATGAGTAAGAGAGATTTCCGTCATCGGTGTCTTGGATCGATAGACCATGAGTTGGATCGGGATACATAAGAAGGTTATTGAAAACCACATGAGATTGTTTGGGCTTAGTGACATCGTTAGGGTAGTAACTTATGGCTATTACTACTTAAACTTATTATTATTTTTGCCGAAGGGAAATAGTTGGTGTTAAGGGTGATTCCTTATGATCCGACCTATCCTATAGGCCAACACTAGGCGGTGTTAATGGGTTGTACCTTTCCGTCAAAGGGATACGTACGGTGTCTTCTCACGAGTTGGGAGCACGGGTTGTGTATCTAGTCTGTTAATTCCTGAAATACCATGATAAGAACGGTATGTCGGAACTAGGGGATGGACCCCGAAAATTCCGCCACATTCTATGCCAGGGAGAGCGAACGGGCCATTGATCACGGTCTATGAGTTATAGGTGACACAGGGTAGGCTTCGTGCTATCCTGGGCTCGGAAGACCCTGTGTTCGTCTGGTTTTTGAGTGAGGTTAGGTGCGCCTGACGGGATTAGACCGTTCAGGGCAACCTCATCAGTCAAGTTGTAGCTTCGGGAACAGGATTGTGTATAATGTAGAATTCTTAACGAGGGTTCGAATCCCTATATATGAAGAAACGACTTGAGATGGGGCGTATGTAGTATGGGCTGCATACTGTTCCGGAGACTTGCTTGCATTAGAATAAGAACATCTTGGCGTTAGTCAATCTTGTATTAAAGTCTAAGGCATAGCATACACTAACACATCAATTATATATACACGTTTCTCTTTCCATTAATCTGTTTTCTTAAGTGAAGAATTGCTGCTAGTTATCAGCCTTAAAGCGTCAGTGAATATTGACGCCCCCATTTCAATAGGTACTGGATTGCAGAAGTATAGGTACAGGATTCAGGAGGACTCAAAGCGAGAGAAGCAAGAGTCGTTTCCATTTCCACTGCATTATATGTTGTTACTATTGTTCCATTGTGACAGTTTTGTAATCTATTTATTCATTGGAAAGCATCCAAGCGAAATACCAAGTGTTGTTCTTTATTCATTTGTACTCTGATGTAATATGTTGAAAGTTGTAACACTTGGGATTGTAAAGGTATTATTGTAACACTGTTGTAATGTAATGCAATTTTGTAACATTCTGATCTGTAATACATTTGTGTTGAATAAAAAGTTTCAAATTTTCCTGTCTTTTCTGTGTATTGTAGCTAATTGAAGGAAAGATTCTGGCTTATGTCACGGTTTCCCAGTCACCGGAAATCGGGGCGTTACAGAGTGGTATCAGAGCCGACTTCAATTTACAGTCCAACACAGTAGGAAAATTAAACTTGGATGCCTTTTAGGAGTCGGGTTTTAGTTAGTTGTAGACAATTATAATATTGTTGTTTCTTTCAACTCATGTTTTATAATTTTTCTATATCTGGACTAATTCCAGTATGTGTGTTCTCTTTCCATGAAGAATGCCCAGAAGAATCAGAAACAACCACCGTGGAGCGGCTGAGGGCGATGGCAATAGGACCAACAACACCAACTTCAATGTTGAAGCAGAGTTTACCCGTGTGTACCAGATAATTGGAGAGTTTGTCGAAGCAAGTAGGAACCAGGGGAATAATGAAGCTGACCCAGTCAAAATGGTAGGAATCTTTTAAGAAGATGAAGCCACCTATCTTCGAGGGCCAGGGAGATCCAGATGCGGATGATAATTGGATTCGTCAAGTGGAAACTATGTTCAAAGTAATGCTGACACCAGACGATAGTAAGGTCCGACTAGCCACAATTTTACTAGAAATGGATGCCGGGGTATGGTGGCAATCTGTGAAACGAACTTTGGGAGGAGGACCCATAGAATGGGAGGACTTCCTGGACGAGTTTAAGCAGCATTATTTTCCCCAAGATATACAAGAAGAAAAGGCAATGAAATTCCACAATCAAAAGCAAGGAGGTATGACCGTCCGAGAATATGAAACCAGATTTACTCAGCTATCCCGTTGTGCCCCAGAAATGGTGCAAGACGAAGCAAAGAAGGCCAAAAGATTTGAACAGGGACTTAGGCCTGGACTTAGAACCAAGCTAGTACCACTATGCATTCGAAGGTTTGAAAGGTTGGTTCGGTGAGCAGCCGCAACTGAATTAGACATAAGCCAGGACCAACAAAATTAAGACAAGGTGGAAACTGTGAAAAAGAGGAAGACACATATTTTCACCAATGACCAAGACGAGCGGGACTTAACTCACAAGTCCAGGAAGCTTAACACCAGCAAAGGGACTAACCAGACGGTGGTGTGTTACTTTTGTAAAGAACCAGGTCATTTCAAGAATCAATGCCCAAAAAGAACCCAAGCAAGCACTTGCTACAATTGCAGAGAAGCCGAGCACAAGAAATCAGATTGTCCACAACTGCAAAGGAACCCCAATGACCAGATATAGAAGGGGGTCAATAAAGGAAAGAAGCCTGTTCGTCGGGAATGAACCTTAGCTTAACTAGAAAGAAGTATGTAGTAGTGAGGGCTATCATCGTCCAGAAATAGTAAAATGTTTTGCAAGCTATGGATGATGAACTTGTAACATGATTCTGTATCAAAATATGGTGACTTTTTATATACATGGAAATTTTTGGCTTTTGGTCATCTCTTGTCTTATATGTTTTTGAGAGGGCATGAAGCTAGAATTTTTGCCTTCTCCATGGTTAAACCAAATTCTTTCCTAAGGAGGGAGTGGTCACCGACCCTTTAGTAGTGCAACCGAGAGCTAGAAGATATACTGAGAACTTGACTCGGGCATTGGAAGGGAGATATGATAAAGCGAGAACGATTGTGAGTAGGTAGGCTCCAGAACGATCCACAAAGTGAGATATTCCCCAGTATTCCAGATGTGGGATGAAATAGGCCCCAGAATGATCTGCGGAGTGGGATTGATCTCTGGTATTTTGGGACGAGAGCAATACTCACGGGAGAGTTCGTATAATGAGGTCGGCTCCAGAATGATTCATGGAGTGAGATATTCCCCAGTATTCCAGACGAGGGATGAAATAGGCCCCATAATGATCTGTGGAGCGGAATTCATCTCCAGTATTCCAGGGACGAGAGCGACGCTCATAGGAAAGATTGTGTGACGTTGGCTTCAGAATGATCCATGGAGTGAGATATTCCACAGTATTCCAGACAAGGGACGAAATAAGTCCCAGAATGATCTGTGGAGCGGGATTGATCTCCAGTATTCCAGGGACGAGAGCAACATTCACAAATAGGTTAGTGGGACATTGACTCCAGAATGATCCAAGGAGTGAGATATTCCCAAGTATTCCAGACGAGGGATGAAATAGGCCACAGAATTGTAGCGCCCCAATTTCCAATACTGGGAAAACCGAGACACGAGCCAAGACCTTTTCTTCAATTAGTCACAATACACAGAAATACAGGAGAATTTAAAACTTTTTATTCAACACCCAATGTATTACAAGTCTGAATAATATACAACTGCAATACCTTACAATAGAGTTACAATATTACCTTCACATTCCCGAGTATTACAACCTTCAACATCTTACATCAGAGTACAAGGAATGAAGAACAACACTTGGTAACTCTCACTTGAGTACTACTCAACTAATAGATAATCAACACACATATTACAGCGGAACTAAATATGACATTGACTCCTTGCCTTCCTTGCCTTGAGTCCTCCTGAATCTCGCCCTTATTCTTTGGCGATCCAGTACCTATGGAAGTGGGCACGTCAGTATTCACTGACGCTTAAAGGCTGATAACAAAGCAGCGAATCTCCCAAACAACATACAAAACATGGCAATGGTGTTGGTGTAGTTTAAGTGTTCGTGAGTGCTATGACTAGACTCTAATGCGATATTTAACTAGAACTAGGATGCTCCTATTCTAATGTCAGCAAGTCTCCGAAGCAACATGCAGCCCATACTACATGCGACCCTTCTCAAGCCGTTTCTCCATATATAGGGATTTGAACCCGTGTTATGAATTCTAATTGTACACAACCTATTCCTGACAGATACAACGTGACTAATGAGGTTGCAGACGTGGTCAAGTCCCACTAATGCAGTCCGCCAGTGGTGTCCATGTTCGCCACTGCTACCCGGCTAACCGGACCTCACTCAAAACTAGACGAACCCAATGTATCGGGCGTCATTCCAAAATTCAAAATCATAGGGTCTCGCAAGCGCAGGGTAGCGCGAAGCCTATCCTGTGGCACCCCTGGGGTCTCGCAAGCGCAGGACTACCTAATGCATCCTGTGGCGCCCCAAGCCACGGTACTTCAGGAATTAACAGCGCGAGGTACGCAACCCGTGCTCCCAACTTGTGAGACGGCACCTGTACGTATCCCTTTGACAGCAAGGTGCAACCCAATAGCACCATCTATGATCTGCCTCAAGGGACGAGTTAGTCGTAAGGTGCCCCCTACAACCGACTCCTCTCTCCCGGCAAAGGGTTTAAGCAATGATCTTTATAAGTCACTACCCTAATAATGTCCCTAACCCTGAACACTCCTAGGGAGGGCAATATTATAACCACAACATGCTGGGCCTTAATTTAGACTTCGCAAGACAACTCTACTAGGCTGCCCAACCTAGACTTACCAGAACCCTTCAGGATCTGGTTCGTGGCTTATCGATCCAAGACCTCGGCAATGCGAATATATATGCATGCCACTACCCTGAACTTAGATTCCGTCTATACTCCGGTCCTCGATCAACCTACACAGGTTAAGATCCGATGGTACCCGAGGAGTGACTCCTCCACAGTTCCTTAGGGTAAGAAAACACATGTCCTGATGGTCGATAGCCCTAGGGTAGTAATATTACCCTAGATGAGCACAACAACTGTGTACTAGCTAATAAGCTACACACGGTAACTAACCACATACGAGCCACTAAGCTACGTATGATGACAACATACATACCAGCCAAATAAGCCGCGTATGAGACCAATAGCTACGCACGGACCAGTCGAGCCGCGTACGAGACAATAACCTACATACGAGCTAAATAACTTCGTATGGGACCCACAGCTACATACAGGCCAGTCGAGCCATGTATGAGCACAACCATATGCAAACAACCATACAGGCAATCAACCTAGAAGCAACCAAACGTGCTTACTAGCAAACTTGATCTTCTATTATTAGAAGCAACAGAAGAATCTACTAATAGTCTATGATCGGTATTCTACCAATGAAAAACCGAAGGCGACATAACAACCTTTATCAAACTAACTATTACTAGTGATCTTCCCGATCCTTATTACCCCTACGGATGAGGAATGTCCCCATGATAGGGTCTAATTCTAATTTGAACCTCACGCACTAGAACTCACGGTTTCCTTTCAAAACGAACTAGAACAACATAGAACCTACGTTCGTTCAATATTCCACTAGGATGCTACACTATACTCTTCAAGCATGTGTGGGCTCCCTACTAATATTAACTACAACAAGGTAGTCGTCATTACAATTTCAACATGATTCTTTCCCTATTACTTCAACCTATAGCACTTTAAGCATGGCATACAATTGCAAGCATCTACCTAAGACAATCTAATTATGGCACATAACATAACCACCCACCACAATACTCCTAAGTACGAGTATGATTTAAGCATGTGCTTATGTCAAGCATAAGCATGAAAATCACTATGATCTAAACATGAAGTCTACTATAGTCAAGCATAAGTTACAACTTGAGCGTGAATACTTACTACTTAGAGTATATCTCTACTACCACCTTAAGCATGGATCTTCATTACTTAACATGATTAATCATCACAACCCAAGCATGGATATTAACCTACGATATTCCTAAGCATGAATTATAACTCCTACAATATTCTAAGCATGAATTATAACTCCTACAATATTCTAAGCATGAATTATAACTCCTACTCATTCTAAGCATGGTAGATTAATTCCTACCTTAATCTAAACATGGCATTTGTTAAACATGAGTATCTTCTAGCTCGATCTTGAACAATATTTAGGCATGAACATACACCATTTAAGCATGGATATCATCTAAGCATGATCATCTACTAACCTGGCATGAACAATGATCAAGCATGTCGTCTACTAACTTAGCATGAACAATCATTAGCATGGTTATCTACTAACTTAACATAAACAATCATTAGCATGGTCATCTACTGACTTAACATAAACAATAATTAGCATGATATCTACTAATTTAGCATGAATAATGATTAAGCATGATCATCTACTAACTTAGCATGAACATATACTTATCTAAGCATGGATATCATGTAAGCATTAGCATGGTCATCTACTAACTTAACATAAACAATCATTAGCATGGTCATCTACTGACTTAACATAAACAATAATTAGCATGATATCTACTAACTTAGCATGAATAATGATTAAGCATGATCATCTACTAACTTAGCATGAACATATACTTATCTGAGCATGGATATCATGTAAGTATGAGTATTTATTTAATCTAGCATGGTATACAACTTTCCTACAATTAATCTAGCATGGTATACAACTTTCCTACAATTAATCTAGCATGGTATACAACTTTCCTACAATTAATCTAGCATGGTATACAACTTTCCCACAATTAATCTAACATGGTATACAACTTTCCTACAATTAGTCTAGCATGGTATACAACTTTCCTACAATTTTTGTAGCATGGTATACAACTTTCCTATAATTAGTCCAGCATGGTATACAACTTTCCTACAATTAGTCTAGCATGGTATACAACTTTTCTACAATTAGTCTAGCATGGTATACAACTTTCCTACAATTAATCTAGCATGGTATACAACTTTCCTACAACTATCTAAGTATAGATACTTACTTCCATATAAGCATAACCATCCATTTAATATTCATATGCATCTAATTTAATTAAACACAACATATACTACTACATAACATCTACTACTAAAACACCTACTAAAATCTTTATCTAAACATAAACATCTACTACTTAATTTTACATAACATAAACATCTACAAGTACTTCATTTTAACATCCACTACTACTACTTTATTTGAAACATACACATCTACTACTACTACTTTATTTAAACATACAACATCTACTACTTAAATATCTACTAAATCTTTATTAGCATCTATTTCTTATTGTTACTAGTGATCATAAAAAGAGATCTTTTTAATCATTCTATAACTACTGATTTTAGATTAGTTTCTTTTTCATAATTAGAATTAACATCTATAATGGGTTCTTTCTTACTTAAGATTATAAGGAGAATAAACAATGATAAAATAAAGTAAGAACCCTCCATTTTGGTTCAACCAACCATATGCATTCTTTCTAGTCCAAGTTCATGTTTATGTTCTACAACCCAAAAATGGTTGTATACAAGGTCCATATGTTTTATGTATGAGTTCATATTCAAGTCCTACAACCCCAATAGTTGTATGTACAAGTCCATATGCATATGTCATTTTAGTCCACGAAACAACTACTACTACTACAAAGATTCAATCTTTATGTCTAGTTAGCACTACCATTTGTTTCCATTTCATTTTATGTGATTATTACCTTTAACATTCACAAACATACAAAATAGGAACCACATACAACAATACTATCACATCAAACCACTCCAAAAAGAACCAAACAAAACAAAACAAGGAAGGTAAGGAGAAGAAGAAACATCAAACAACAATTCAAACAAACAACAAACAAAAGAGAAACCCCCACCTTAATCTTCTTAATGGAAAAACTAGCTTGCTACACTTCTCCTTCCCCTTAGCTCCTAGGAAACTTCTAAACCTACAAAGAAAACTCTCAAGTTAGAATGGTTCTCTCTTTCTTTTCCTTTCTTTCTTTTTGTCTTTCTAAAACGAGACAAAGGTGGAGGGAGGGGGTATTTATAGGTGGAGAGAAAGGGTGGAGAGTGCAAATGTGCATGCACAAAATGCACACAAGCCCTCCCCCAAATTGGGGCCGGTTTTGCCTAGGGGAGGAGTGGGTGAGGTGGAGGTATGGTGAGGGTATGGTGTTTTAGGTGAGGTGGAGGAGAGAAGGTTTCTAGAAGAATACCTCTTAATTCTCTTATGCATACATCTTAATCCTATGTTTAATTCTCCTACAATCTTAACTATCTAATTAGGATTGTCATGACAAGGAGAACAATTTTATCAATAAAATACATACCACATACTTTGCACAATGTACTAATCGACATACTACACGTATGTGCGCATATATGTATGTATACCGAAAATCTTCGCATAATCCGTATAAAAATAATTTAATCTCGGAAATAATAATAAAATAAATTCTATTATTAGTTCGGAAGATCACGGTATCAATTTGATACAATACGGATGTATACTGACCGATATCTGGGTACAGATAATGTCTATGAATAAACCGGGTGAAAATCACCAAAATAATTCGATTTTGGAATTAAAACAAAATAATAATAAAATAATAATTTATATAAGGTAATATCCGTCCGGGATATTACAAGAATGATCTGTGGAGTGGGATTGATCTCCAGTATTCTGAGGACGAGAGTAATACCCACAAAGAAATTCAAGGATGAGTAAGGGCTCCAGAATGATCCACGAAGTGAGATGTTCCCCAGTATTCCAGATGAGGGATGAAATAGGTCCCAGAATGATCTGTGGAGAGGGATCGATCTCCAGTATTTCGGAACGAGAGCAATACTCATGGGGAGTTGTGTGGTGAGAACTTCAGAATGATCCACACAATGGGATTAATCTCGAAGATGGAAGGATGCGTTGAGCACTTGATAGTCAGTTGTTGAGGTTGTTCCTCGAGGAATTTAAGATGATCAGGGAAGATTGGAGCTTAGTTTTGGCACGATTAAGGCCACAACCGAGTCTAAGGGAGCAAGTCAGAAGGCTTAGGCCGGAGATGTAGGGATCAAAGCACTGAAGTGGCAAATTGATGAAGGAAAATATCAGAATATCAGTATGGACTTCATCACAGGATTACCCAGAAGTTCAAAAATGGATGACCCAATTTGGGATATTAGGGATCCGATTGACAAGTCTGCACATTTTTCTGATAAAGATGACTTAGGCGCTAGAGAAATTAGCAGAAGTCCACATTGAAGGCGTAAGAAAGCAGCATGGAGTACTAGTATCAGCAGTTTTGACCAAAATTCCAGAGTTACATCTCAAATTTGAAAGAATTTGTGGGCAACTTTGGGATCAAGGTCGGGTTCTTTGGAGAACCAGTTCATGGATGAATCACTTGGGAACCGGAAAGCGGTATAAGCTTTCTTTCCCCGAGTTATTTAGAACAATCTCACACCGTAGATCCGAGGCTCTCATACTTGTGTTTTTCTCTTACTTTCATCACATCTCCACTATAGTGTAGTCCTTATATTTTTAGTTTGTTTTAGAAGAAAATCATCACAACCTAGAGTTAGCTTACCTTACCGGACTTGAACCAAACAAAAGAGACAGTCAACCCAACCGGCTACTTCTCAAGAGATGATCAACCCACACTGGTTAGCTCGTAAATTCATTAATAAATACTGCCGGTCACTAGGGTCTCACCTAGAATCTAGATTCCCACAACTATCTCTTTCTAGAGATCAACAATATGTTATATTCAATCAAATAATATTTCCATTTCATTATTCACAATCTCTTTATCAAAGAGAAACTTTTCTGTATAATCTCATAACATGAAATGAATCAATTCAACCTCTTTTGTCAATTTAACCACTTACAGCGTTGTGTACAATTCAAATATTCACTTAATCAAATGTTAATAACTATAAAATCTCATTAAGAAGAATCTAAGTGCATTCCAAATTTTCATTTCTCTTAAATTAAACAAGAGTCACAATTTTCAATATAAAAATCACTTCTAATTCTTTTAATCAAAATAAATTCGAGTTCTTTAACGCAAAAATATTCTTTCAATACTCACAAAATATATCAAAATATTGTAGAAACAATTTTTATAAAGTCTAAACAATTTTAGAAGAATAATATAATTTTTCCTCTATTTTTATTTCACTTAAAACTCAAAATATCAAGAAAATTCAAAAAGAAAAACCAAATGGCAAAGGTCGGGTTTGAACCCACAACCCAGAGCCAGACCCCGCATGTGAACAGTAACCGTCCTCACGTGCACCTGAAGACCAGAAGGTTTTAAGTGACTAACTGAAATAGTAAGAACTCAGTTTGTACTTAATGTGTGGGTTCGGGATTTAATTAAAATTCAAATTTTCAGAAAAATAGAGTCTCTTGCAAGACTCGAACCCAAGACCAGAGCTCCGCTCAGCTACAATAACGGACCCAAAACGCACCCAAAGACCAATTGGTCTTGAGTGACTAACTGATACGATGTTGGTTAAGTACTTTTAATTTAAACCGCACTATATGTAATTCTTCTTTTAAATAACTCAATTTTTCAATTCATTTGTACTCACTCAAAGTCTAGATCTTTTTCCCAGAATGTGTTCTATCAAAATACAGTATAGTATATTATATTCAAAACTTTATAAAATTTCTCTTTTTGACAATGTAACAAAAGTTTCTTCCCAAATTGTATTAGAAAACATATATCATCAATTTTCAAATAAAATGTTGTTCTTCATCAAAACTTCTTCATAAAAATTTGCATACTCATAAAATACATACTAGTGAGATTAATTCCACATTTCTTTACCACCTTAGCATAAAAAAAATACTTTTTCATGCTTATTTTGACTATTATTCCAACATGCATCAATTTTTCATAGAATCACGATTCATCAATTTGCATGTATTCTAGCATGCAAATATATTAATAAAGCATCATAACAAATTTCAGAGAATAAATTAAGCAATTCACATCTACCACACTAATTAAAATCTAACAATTAAATTCTACATCAACTAGCATGCAATTTACTTTCTCATGCCAATTAAAATCTAACAAATAAACCATTTATCACTAGCATGCATCATACTCCTAATTTAGAAAGGATTTAAGAAACACCCACCCAAGAATTATTGATGAATTCAGTTGAACTCCTAGAAATAAACTCCAAAAGAAACTCTGATTTGCCTCCTTAAATTTCGTGCACAAGGAGAATCTCCAAATTTCCACCGTCCAGGTACAAGAACAACATCTTCCATTTTTGGCAGTAACATGGACATCACCACAGGAACACCTTCTCATCTTCATAAACATCTATATGTATATATCCACTATTGTATCCATATATAGGCATACTTATATATATATATATATATATATATATATATATATATATATATATGTAAAGGTCAGTAAGTGGAGAAAAGCAACAGTGGGCATGCTGGATTGGGGTTCAGAAATGATAGTGAAGGATAGAAAGCACTCCTCTCATTTACACTTCATATAAATATATTTATCTCATTCTCTCTCTCTCCCCCTCTCTCTCTCTCTCTATATATATATATATATATATATATATATTCATATATGTTGAAGAGTGAAATGAGTGGAGAAGGCAACAGGAAAATGGCTGGATTGATTTGTTTCGGAATTGGCAGAGGAGAAAGGGAGAGATGAGGAGAAAGTAAGTGGGATAGGGGTCATTATATAAGGAGATTATGTGATGGTTATTAAAACCACCCATTAATCAAGCCCACTAACTCCACTCCTAAATTCAAAAATACTCTTCCCTCCAGGTGAAAACAGCCGGCTACTCTTTTCATGCCCAAACACGTGCACGTGCTTTGCACTTGCACACACTTCACAAAATTACTCATTATTTTTTTTAATTTAAAACATAAGTTATATATATATATATATATATATATATATATATATATATATATATATATATATATATATATATATATATATAATATGTACGTAAAAATTAGTTTAATTAAAAATTATAGTTTTTCATGTATGAACAAAATAGACACACACCCGTACTTCATGAAACTTTATTTTAAAAGAATAGCCTTAAATACGTGCACCGCAAATACGTGTGTCGCCCGCAAAATATCAAAAAACGAAATCATTTTATCAACGGGAAAATATTAAAGATAATAAAAAATACAACATAAGAAAATATATTTACTATACACATTCAATAATGTACTCAATACATACTTGAAAACACGTGCAGCATTCGTATAAAATATTTTAATCAAAATAGGAGAAAAAATGAATTTCCGTTTACAAAAAGAATTCGAATACGTCATTAAATAAATAATTGAAACATATAGAAAATATTACATGTAGCGGTGGAAAATACGTAATCGATACGTGCATCGATAATACGCATAAAACACGTAAAAACACAATGATCGGAATTTTATATTGGAGTTAACTCAAATAGGATAAAATAAATTTTGAGAAAATGGAAAATGCATAAATAGTCGGAATCCAAAATACATAGTGAATTACATTACGGATATTACTCATAATGGTACAAAATACACGTGAGTAACACACGAGGGCAAAATTGTCATTTCCAATTTTGTCCGGTGTTACACTTCCCCCCTTAGAACAGTTATGACCTCAGAACTCACTAGGGTAAAAATTGTATTTTGTACACCCTAAGAAAAATATCATTATTGTATATAGAAAACTGTAAACATTAAGAAAATAAATGTTGTATAAAAATAAGCAATGTGAAAGAACAAGACAAACTCTGTACAAAAAAACTATTAGTATCAAAATTTCACACGAACGGAACAAGAAAACTAGGAAAATAATATAAGGAAAGAAATATTACCATAAAAGTTGGTATAGATTGAAAGAAGTTTCATACAGAAATAATATCTGGTAAAACATTAAATAAAGGAAAAATAAATTGAGTCATTAATTGTGGAATAGTTCGGAAAACAATGCAATAAAGAGAAATATAGCCAATAGATAATTTATAAATAGATTTAATAATCAAAATTTGTCAAAGTAATAAGCAGTAGAATATCGCAAACTGAATTGGTACTGCATGACAAAATTTGAATTAGCAATTTAAAGGAAGACTATTGGATAACAGTTTGAAAAATAAACAAGAATGAAATTTAGTTAAAATTATAGACAGCATAAAATGATTTTGTATACGAATAAAATAATTTGTAAGGTAACTATAATAATTATACATACGATTTGAAAATTAAAGATATAGAAGGCATACATTGAAATACTTTCGAGTTGTCAAGTAGAGCAAGAAAAACCAACATGAAAAATTATATACGTACATAGGCATAAAATTTATAGGGTGAAACAACCAATATCACGATGCGAAAATTATAAATGATTTGTAAGAGTAAAACCAAACATTATAGTAGAAAGGAAATAATACATTATTAAAACAATGCGAAAACTAATTATATAGAAATAACTTATGAATATAAAAAAAACTATAAATACAATTTTTTTTTGTTAGGTGAGTAGCCACCAAATCTAAAATAAGTTAATAGCAATATAAAATACGACGAAGTGGTATGAAATGCAAACTCATATAAAGACACAAAATAATAAGAAGAAGATGGCAAGATAGTTGAGATTAAGTAGTAAATATACAAGTATGATAGATATAGAAACCAGTATAAATAATATGATGCTAGGTTGAAAAATATTATACAATAGTATAAGCAAGTACAAAATGAAATAATGCTAAGTAAATATTATAGAAAACAAAGTAGGAGTCATCAAAGTAGAAATCTCCTTCTGGTGTAGGTTCGCCTCATTGGTATTCAATGGCAGGCTTGTCTCCTCGACCTCAAGTTGCAGAATTGCCTCTACAACATCCTATTGCAGTTTGCCTTCTGGACATTCGGTTGCAAACTTTGCCTCTTCGACGTTCAGTTGTTTGCCTCCATTGACGTCTAGTTGCAGATTTTCCCTCTCGACATCAGGTTGCACCAAAACAGTAGATGGAAAGATGTAATCTTCCATATACATTTGGATATTGGGTGTTTAATAAAGTATGGTGTTATGTTTGAAACTTGTGATATAAAAGTGGATGGAAAAGTTATAAATGAAGTAGGGGATTACAACGACAAAATATTAAGATAGATATATAGACTTTAAATATTGGGTATACAAAATTTGTAGTAATGAAAATGATTTATAACATTAAGACAAGAATAGTGTAAAGTATATGCACGAGCTGAAAATACAAATGAAAACGATAATTATATAGTGTATGTATTATATTGAAGAAGCGTAAAACTACAAAATTAATGAGTAGCGATTCATAGTTAAAGTGAATATAACAAAACAAATTAGCAGATAATATGTAGTAACAATAGTATCAAATGTAAACAATAAAACAAAATGGTATGTCATATTTATATGAGTAGAATCTTTCAATCTTGTTCAAAATATACTGAAATATATATGACAATATAAGATAATGAAAAAATGTAGTATCACAAAATCAAATCATATAAATGAATGCACATAAGTAAAATTCAAAATTTTAAAAATATAATAGAAATAATAAATGAAGAAAATAATAGTTGCAATATAAATTTAATAAGCGGGAATCTAAAACTTTAATAAAATACGTAAAGTAATCGCAATATAAACGGATAAACATAAAGGGACATAAAAACATGAAGAACAAAATTTTAAGACTGAAAAGATAAAACAAATTCAAAAAGATCAAGAATAAGGAAGATAGACAAAATAATATATATCCAATTGATTTAATAATATAAGAAAATATTTATTTGAAAATATTGAATGTTGAAAAGTACTATGATAAAAATCCACGAAAAAAAATTTGAAAGGAAAACTTAGTCTATGTGTAAGGTATCATGAATATAGGTTCAATCAACCACGCTTCCACTGCACCACTCTGATACGAAGAAAAAACATGCTCGTATACAATCTCACATCAATGTATACGATAAGAGCATCATGAATGTGAGTACATAACTTCACCATTCATGACTCCAGCCATCCAAAAGGGAAAGAAGGAGTAGAAAACATTAGCGTATGGAGCAACACAATGTAAATCACTTAAATTTAAATCTCTATAGACTGAACTCACACTTCTAATATCCACCCTAATGTGTCGTCCTCGTAAATTTGTACTACTTATTGAAGCGTGGATATGATACCACTCTGTAACACCCCGAATTCCAAATAAGTCCGAATTCGAAGTTCCACAGGATCTTTACACTTCACTTCGTACAATTTTACAAGAAATTTAAAACTTTTATTACAACATAGTCTTTCTACATAAACACGCAGCGAAATAAATAAAATACAACAATGATAAATGTACAATTGTAACAATTTTAGCATTTAAGTAATCATCAACAAAAAAATTATCTTTATATCTTCTTGTAAATTCCAAGTCCTGCAAGTAAAACTATGGGCACGTCAGTTGCTTAAAACCGACGAAATATTATACACGGCCATTCTCGCTATGCCGAAAGTATAACGATTCTTAAATACTTTAACAAACACAAACTTGATCACAAAATAAATCTAAAGAGGGACTATCTTATTGATGTCATCGGTGTTGTGCACATAATACTTAATGCAGTTATTTATATTAAATGACACTAATGCACACTTGTTCGAGTTCTATGCAACCCATACTATATAGGTCCGAGGACAAGCCCTTAATCGTACTTCATCTTGTAGGGTTGGATCCCTCGTTATGAGTTAAACTACTACGGTAACTACGGTAAGTATCTTTGATATTCTATGAATTACGATCCCATATCCAGACAGCCTGGAGAGGAATCCCACATCATGACATGACGCATCATGTAGACAGCCTATGGACAATTCGCATTCGTCATGCGACAATGGCACTACGTAGTCACCAAATACCCCACAAGCTTCGCCACGGTTCCAATAATTTTGGAGATGTATTCACGTCATGACATGACGCATCATGTAGACAACTTGTGAACAATCTCACACCGTAGATCCGAGGCTCTCATACTTGTGTTTTTCTCTTATTTTCATCACATCTCCACTATAGTGTAGTCCTTACATTTTTAGTTTGTTTTAGAAGAAAATCATCACAACCTAGAGTTAGCTTACCCTGCCGGACTTGAACCAAACAAAAGAGACAGTCAATCCAACCGGCTACTTCTCAAGAGATGCTCAACCCACACTGGTTAGCTCGCAAATTCATTAATAAATACTACCGGTCACTAGGGTCTCACCTAGAATCTAGATTCCCACAACTATCTCTTTCTAGAGATCAACAATATGTTATATTCAATCAAATAATATTTCCATTTCATTATTCACAATCTCTTTCTCAAAGAGAAACTTTTCTTTATAATCTCATAACATGAAATGAATCAATTCAACATCTTTTGTCAATTTAACCACTTACAGCGTTGTGTACAATTCAAATATTCACTTAATCAAATGTTAATAACCATAAAATCTCATTAAGAAGAATCTCAGTGCATTCCAAATTATCATTTCGCTTAAATTAAACAAGAGTCACAATTTTCAGTATAAAAATCACTTCTAATTCTTTTAATCGAAATAAATTCGAGTTCTTTAATGTAAAAAACCTCTTTAAATACTCAGAAAATATATCAAAATATTGTAGAAATATATTTTGTAAAGTCTAAACAATCGTAGAAGAATAATAGAATTTTTCCTCAATTTTTATTTCACTTAAAACTCAAAATATCAAGAAAAATCAAAAAGAAAAACCAAATGGCAAAGGTCGGGTTCGAACCCACAACCCAAAGCCAGACCCCGCATGTGAACAATAACCGTCCCCACGTGCACCTGAAGACCAGAAGGTCTTATGTAACTAACTGAAATAGTAAGAACTCAATTTATACTTAATGTGTGGGTTCAGGATTTAATTAAAATTCAAATTTTCAGAAAAACAGAGTCTCTTGCAAGACTCGAACCCAAGATCGGAGCTCCACTCAACTACAATAACGGACCCAAAGCGCACCCGAAGACCAATTGGTCTTCAGTGACTAACTGATATGAAGTTGGTTAAGTACTTTTAGTATAAACCGCACTGTATTTCATTCTTCTTTTAAATAACTCAAATTTTCAATTCATTTCTACTCACTTAAAATCTAGATATTTTTCTCAGAATGTGTTCTATCAAAATACAATATAGTATATTATATTCAAAACTTTATAAAATTTCTCTTTTTGACAATGTAACAAAAGTTTCTTCCCAAATTGTATTAGAAAATATATATCATCAATTTTCAAATAAAATGTTGTTTTTCATCAAAACTTCTTCATAAAAGTTTCTATACTCATAAAATACATACTAGTGAGGTTGATTCCACATTTCTTTACCACCTTAGCATCAAAAAATCCCTTTTCATGCATAATGCATTATTTTGACTATTATTCTAACTTGCATCAATTTTTCATACAATCATGATTCATCAATTTGCGTGTATTCTAGCATGCAAATATATTAATAAAGCATCATAACAAATTTTAGAGAATAAATTAAGCAATTCACATCTACCACATTGATCAAAATCTAACAATTAAATTTTACATCAACTAGCATGCAATTTACTTTCATCCTACCAATTAAAATCTAACAAATAAATCATTTATCACTAGCATGCATCATACTCCTAATTTAGAAAGGATTTATGTCACGCCCCGCTTCCCAAAATACGGAAATACGAGTACGTGACGAAGCCCAGCGAATGATCTTAACATCATTCATAAGCTGTAGGATCGACTCAGCATCACAACAAGTATATAACCAGAGAGATATATAAAACCAAGCATGCATGAATAATTTACTAGCAACAGAAATAACTGAAATATAATAAAACAACCAAGCAGTTTCAAGTCTGGGTCCAGTTAAACTCGGGAACAACAGCCCGTTACAAGTTCTAAATTTTCAAGAAATAATATTTCAAACTAAACAAATAATGCAGGAAATAAATGTTCTAATCAAGTTCTTCTCCACATGAAGGCTAGAACCTTTGCTCACCAATTCCAGCGGGCAGCTCGTCTCCAAAGTCTGTTTAATGAATATTAACAGGGAAAACAAAGGGAAAACAAAGAGAATGCCCTTAGTGCAAGCTAGGGCCACAAATAGTGAAAACAAGTACAAGTAAGGGAAACAAGAATTGGAATCAAGAATAAGCAGAGTTATAAGAAGTAGTGGACAAATTCAAGAACTAGCTAGCAAGAGGGAACTTCTTAGTAAACAGGCTAATTAACGACTGCTAATGGTAAAACATACGTCAGGTGAACCTGTAGGGGTAACTAACATCGAGTATCAAATCTCAGGTCTAGTGTCATGTATTATTTCAAATGTCAGGTCTCAAATGTCAAGTTGTCAAGTTCAAGTATCAAGTTCAAGTCTCAAGTATCAAGTTCAAGTCTAGTTCAAGTTATCAAGTTCAAGTCTAATGGTGATTACTATCTAGGTAGCACGACATGCATCCATACTTTTACTACATGGTTGCTACAGTCAAAGCAATTTCGTTTAGGCCTAGTGATGGAGTCTATAGGGCGGCATACTCAGGTATCAAGTATCAAGCAAGCCATGGTTCATGAATCGAAAATTAAATAACAAGTTCACGAAGCAAGTTCGCGAATCCACAAGCAAGTTCAAGAACCGCACAATGGGTTCAAGAATCAAACAAGTTCATGAGCCAACTAACCGACTCCATGAATCGAACAAGATACAACAAGTTCATGAACCAAGTATTTGGAAAACACGGGCCCCCTTCCGAGTACACTTATCTATATTGTCCATTCTATAATCTTTCCCAAAACCCCGGCTTGTTACTTTTATTAATTCTTATCAAGCAAGCACACATATGTAAAATGTTGTGATTTAATTCTAGGAAAAATTGGGGATGTCCTATATGGTGTCCAGCAGCTACATATGAAATTTGGGGGTCAAACGCCCGCTGTTTACACAGCTAAAATAATTCACAAGGTAAATATATACAGCAGTTTTGCAAAACTGCGTCCACTGACACAGCTGCAGTATAACAGCCATATCTCCTAGACCGTAACTCCAAATTCGATCATCTTGGAGTCTATCGATATCTACACATCCGGATCTACATTTTCTATTCAGGGCTCGGGCCCAGATTCCAATGATAAGAGGGTCGAAACCGCAATAGAATATTCAGACAGCAACACGTAGAATTAACTTGCTAGTGTAGATTTCATGGGAAAAGGTAATTTGGCGTCTAAGTTGTTAAGTAGCATAAATACATAATCATGGAGGTCAAAACAGTAACTAATAAATGTTTTCCAAGTCATAATAGCCGCAAATTCGTCAAAATACTAAATTTATATCCGTCTACAATTTTTAGGGGTCCTTAATTCATATGTCCATGTGATTCATGTGTTCAAGGGGATAAAAGAGTCCAATTGATTGTTATTTAATACGAGGAAGTTTTGTGACTCTTAGATTTGTGGATTTGAAGGTTCAAAATTGATTTGCAATGATATTTCAAAGGGAGTCACAATCTAACTATATGTGGTATTTTCAAGAAAACTTGTACTAGAGCAATAAAATGTACAAGGGTACTTGCCTTAATTTGACGATGATAAACTCCACTTGTTGTAGAAGAAATTTGAGTAGAAAATCCCGGAAAAAGTCCTCAAAAAGCGCGTGCAAAAATATACCAAAGATCGAGTTTTTCCCCCACACGCGATCGGCCAAAACAGCAAACGGCGAGACGGGATCTGGTGCGGCAAAACAGGGAACAACGAAACGTCCAATCAGATCAAGTCAGAGCAGCGGATCTGCGGCTAGAACAGCGTGCAGCGAAACTGGATCCGCTGTGGACAGAACACGGAACAGCGGATGGCAGCGAATCAGATCGCTCGAACGCAGCGGATCTGCGCCAGAACACGGGACAGCAAGTCTGGATCCGCTGCGGGCGAACACGAAACAGCGATCACGGCGCACAGATCTTGACGCGATCGGATGGTCGAGATTCGCTCCCGCCTTTTCCTTTCTTCTTCTTCTTCGTTCTTCCGATCGAAACAGGGAGAGAGGGAGAGAGAGAGAGAGAGAGATGGGGCGGCGACGGCGGTGGAGCTTCGACGGTGACGAGGAGGACGACGACGGCGGAGGCAATGGTGCGACGTCGAGAAGCGACGGCGCGCGGCGGTGGGCTCTGTTTCGTGGGTTCGAACAGAGGGTGAGAGCGGGAGAGTAGTTCGGCGGCGTGAGGTGTTGGCGAAGCGTCGGAGGTGGAGAGGAGGTCGAGGGGATTAGTTGGAGGCGGCGAGGTGGTGGTTCAGTGGTGGTCGAAGGTGAAGGTGACGGAGGTTGAGAGTTCGGTTAATGGCGGTGAGAGGCGACGGGGAAGGGAAAAGCCAATGGTGAAGGTGGTGCGAGGTCGGGGTGAGGTGATGGAGTAGATGAAGATTGAAGGTGACGGGTTCGATGGCTTGGGTGAGGCGAGAGGAAGAGGAGAGTGGAGATGTTTTGTTTGGGTTTGTTTGTTTAGTCTGGTTTGTTTTGCTTTGGTCTGGTTTTGTTTTAGGTTTAAAACAGAGAAGGGGAAGGGGGGAGAGAGAGAGAGAGAGAGTAACGGTACTGTAGTGGGTTTAAAGTTGTGGGTGGTTAGAGAATGTGGGGATGTAGTTAAGGGAATGTGGGAGAGTGGGGAAGTTGTATACGGGGGTGTGGGTTTTTGGGTTTGGGTTTAGGGTAGAGTAAGATTTGGATCCAAAACCCAACAAGGATATGGGTTGGGCTTAGTGTAGTTGGGCTAAATATAGTTGGGCTAAAAATAATATAATACTAAATTAATTAATTGGGATCAGTAAGCCCACAAAAAGACAAGGCCCAAAAAAATACAATAAATTAGGGGAAAAAGACATCAATAGAAATACGAGAATATTAACTCGTACAATTGGAAACAGGGATTACAATTTAAGAAACACCCACCCAAGAAATATTGATGAATTCAGTTGAACTCCTAAAAATAAACTCCAAGAGAAACTCCGATTTGTCTCCTCGAATTCCGTGCACAAGGAGAATCTCCAAACTTCCACCGGCTAGGTACTAGAACAACATCTTCCTTTTTCGGCAGTAACATGGACAGCACCACAGCAACACCTTCTCATCTTCATAAACATATATATGTATATATCCACTATTGTATCTATACATAGTCATACTTATATATATATATATATATATATATATATATATATATATATATATATATATATATATATATATATATATATATATATATATATATATATGTATGTATGTGTGTGTGTGTGTGTGTGTGTGTGTGAGTGTGTAAAGGTGAGTAGGTGGAGAAAAGCAACAATGGGTAAGCTGGATTGGGGTTCGGAAATGACTGTGAAGGAAAGAAAGCACTCCGCTCATTTACACTTCATATACATATATATATATATATATATATATATATATATATATATTCACAAATGTTGAAGGGTGAAATGAGAGGAGACGGCAACAGGAAAATGGCTGGATTGATTTGTTTCGGAAATGGCAGAGGAGAAAGGGAGAGATGAGGAGAAAGTGAGTGGGATAGGGATCATTATATAAGGAGATTATTTGATGGTTAATAAAACAACTCATTAATCAAACCCACTAACTCCACTCCTAAATTCAAAAATACTCTTCCCTCCAAGTGCAAACGTCCGGCCATTCTTTTCATGCCCAAACACGTGCACTTGCACACACTTCACAAAATTAATTATTTTTTTTTTAAAAATTAAAACATAAGTTTATACATAAGTTTATATATATAATATAATATAATATAATATGTATGTGAAAATTATTTTAATTAAAAATTATAGTTTTTCATGCATGCAAATATTTTTAAAAAATACGCTTAAATACGTGCACCGCAAACATGTGCGTCGCCCATAAAATATCAAAATACGAAATCATTTTATCAACGGAAAAATATTAAAGATAATCAAAAATACATCATAAGAAAATATATTTACTATACATATTCAATAATGTACTCAATACGTACATTGAAAACACATGCACCGTACGTATAAATTTTTTTAATCAAAATGGGGGAAAGAAATGAATTTCCGTTTACAAAAAGAATTCGAATACATCATTACATAAATAATTAAAACACATAGAAAATATTACACGTAGCGGTGAAAAATACGTAATCGATACGTGCATCGATAATATGCATAAAACACGTAAAAACACAAAGATCAGAATTTTATATTTGAGTTGACTCAAATAGGATAAAATAAATTTTGAGAAAATGGGAAATGTATAAATATTCGGAATCCAAAATACATAATGAATTACATTACGGATATTACCCATAATGGTATAAAATACACGTGCGTAACCCACGAAGCCAAAATTATAATTTTCAATTTTGCGGGGTGTTACAGATGTAGAGAGAGAGAGAGGGTGAGGGTGAAGCCAACATGCTTTGGAGGGGGGGGGGAGCAGTGTTCAAGTGAACAAATTGCTTTGGATGCTACAACACTCAAGTAATCTCTTAGGGTTACAAAAAAACTCTTGATTCAACCATTTAAATCCAAAACAGTTGCACTCATCTCTCCCTTTTCTTCCAACATATGGTTGGCCAAAACTAGTGCATGTGCAGAAAATTTTGTTCATGCCAACCACAAAACATGCTAAGTAAGGTTAGGTCAACTTGGGTTCAAGTTAGAGTGTGTTTGTTTGGGTCTAGTTGAGTCATATTGGGTTTAATTAGATTATTTAAATCACAACAATCTCACACATAATTTTAATCAACTAGAAATTGAAATACACACAAATAATGTCAATACAATTTGTACATATAATTTGTAATAACACATAAAATCATATTATCAGCATACAAAATAATAATTCAATATTATATGTCCTAACTCAATTATAGTTAACACTAGTATACGACTTAATTGCGAAGATATCTCAACTCTGGTTCTACAATTGCACCTTCGCTGAGTTCAAAACATAACGAATAATAATATGTTTAAATACGTACTCAATTAAAATTGAGAAAATTTCATTAATACGTGCAACTCTTAATTGTACACGGATTAAAATACAAAATAGATATATACTATTTTGCTAGGTCATACAGTATCAAGTCTTCACCTAGGTACATATTAGAGTAATAATATACTGGACTGACCCACCATGAGAACGCTGTATGGATCGTTACGTAAGTGTCATAAGTGGTTCTCATAGTAACCATGGTATACGTGGTTTTAGACTTAAAGTCACTATGGTTCCCTATATGAGAAGTTATATATTTTAATATCGTTAAATATCGCCTGTAATAAGGTGATTATAAAGTTAACTATTGGATGTGAGTGACTTAGATAGGATTTATTCCTCTTACGTAACAAGAGCGATTTCTTCAGGCCCCTTGATTGACTGAACCTGCAAAATGCATGGCCATGCTCAAATGAGTCAATATGAGATATTGATCTCATTTATTTTAGTAAGTCTACTTGGACATTAACAAACCAATGATTGAACTATACAAGGGCGACACACTCTATGTCTTGTGGTCAATTAAGATATCTGGATAATAGGACTAGACTACATGGTAATATTGGTCACAGATAGGTTATGTTAAATCACTAGCATTCCCGTTACTTGAGTAGCAGTGATGTATTCCTATATATTGCTCACTGTTTGTAGTACTAAAAAAAGATTTTAGTATTACTGTCAACGTAATGGGAATCTGTAGGGTCACACATAGAATGAATCGAACTTGCGATTTAAATTCTTTAGATGAGTTTAATTGGGAATCCAAGTAAGACTTGGGCTCCCAACATTGGTTGAACAACTAGTTAAACTTATTGGGCCAACCCAAATTAGAAGTCCCGCACCACCTCAATGCTCACTTAAGGTTTGTAGCATATATATATATATATATATATATATATATATATATATATATATATATAGCATTAAGATTGAAAAACCCGTAGCTATCACAAAGCGCGAGAGTGAGAACGTGAGACATCCCCCTTCTCGCAGCTAGCACCGCGGCATAAAGGAGAGCTCGATTCTGATTCGCTCGTGTGGATATTGTAGAGGCATTGCAACGTTGCAGTGCTCATGATTGGAAGACTGTGGAGATAGCAGTTCCATCATTGACGTGAAACTCCTAACACGGTTTATGCTTTTCGCATGGATCCATGGCTGAGTTTCGAATTTTTTGTATTTTTTCCACTGCCTATTACTCTGTTGTAAACCTCGAAACCAACACATGGTCTCATCAATGGATGCGAACAAGTTGTTGGCAGGAATGGTGGGATGCACGTCAAGAAAGTATGAATTGTTATCTTGTTCCATGGGCATCACTGTGGGATCATAGGATTGATTTGTAGTGATACGGAGAATGTTGGCACATCTCCTCGGCATGTTTTATTCCTCTAAATGCTGAAATTTTGAGCATGACTAGCATCTTGAATAGCGTTCGAGTGCGCACGTAGTTCTACAATATCTTCTTCCATGCAGATTTTCTTTGGACTTTCAATCCTACTAGAAACAATTTAAACAATTGAATTGTCTAGAATTAATATTCCTCTATATCCAATTAAATAAGTCGAAAATAAATTAGGAAGAAATATGTACAATTTTATAAAATGCTGCAAGGAATTAGTGTTGGGTTTATGCATTTAAGGGGGGCGTTTGGTACACGGTAATATACAAAGATATCTAGAATTTACCTCTGCATTTCCTATTTTGGTAAGATATGAGTATAGTATTGGAATGATTTTAAAATTATCATGAGAATCAATATTTTTTGTTGGGAAGGATATACATTTTTCTTTAAAATGTGGGATTTGTGGATTCTTCCACATAAAAAGAACTGAGATTATCACGTTAAAAAATCACCCTCAATGTTTTTGATAATCTTTCTGCCTTAGCATATTGAAGCTCTATATTATCTCGAACAAATTTGTTACTCTGCCATATCATGGTGGGATTTATGCATATCTATATAATAAAACACAAATAAATCTATCAAGTGGCTTTCCTTCAATCCCCCTAAAATTGAAGGCCCAGTTCTAACCTCACAAAACATATTCCCTCCCCCCCCCCCCAAAGTTTTCCCCCAAAACTCAAATTCAAATCCCCCCACCCAAAACAACTCCTTTATTTATTTAATTATTTCTCTCTCTCTCTCTCTCTCTCTCTCTCTCTCTCTCTCTCTCTTCTATTCAAAAAATTAAGAAAATAAAAAATTTAAAATTTTTTAAAAAATAAAAAATTTAAAAAGAAAAAAATTTAAAAATTTAAAAACTTTAAAAATAATTCAAAAAAATCAAAAACTTATAAAAAATTACAAAAAATACTACAAAAAAGTTTTAAAAAATATTGAAAAATTTAAAATTTTGAAAAATTCAAATTTTGAAAAATGTTTTAATTTTTTGAAATTTTAGAAATTTCGAAGATTTTAAAATTTTTTTAGAAAATTTAAAAATTTTAAAAAGGTTTTAAAATAAAAATAAAAAAATTTTGAAAAATTTTAAAATTATGAAAAATTGAAACATTTTAAAATTTAAAATTTTCAAATTTTGAAAATTTAAAAATCTCAAAGCAAATCAAAATCCAAATCCAATGTCGAACCCCAATCAAGAGGTCGTCACTGATATTTGATCCGCTGCTGATTCCGTATCGGTGACTCCCATGCACCAAATCGAGCACGAATATCAAGCGACTCCGTATCGGCGACTCCCCTCCACCGAATCGAGAAACTCTATATGCGATGCGACGACTCTAATTTCATCTCATTAACCGAATTCTCATTCTAATTTTTAATTTTTTGTGGCATGGGATTACTCAGTTTTTTGCTGCTCGAATTTTGTGTGTGCATGAGATTTAAGTTCAGAGAGGTATGATTGTTTTATTTTTGGGTTTAAAATTTTTTAATTTGGTGATTTATTTGATGAGTTTTTTATTGATTTTGATTTAAGGTGTACGCAAGTGAGAGATAGATTATTTGGTGGCCTCAAATTGAGCTTCCAAACCATAGCAGGACAGGTAAGCTGACTAGTAACCTAAAATAACTTAGCAAATATGCAACATTAATTTCTTTACTACAAGAGAAAATACTATCGTGAAGTGTTCCCTTCACTGGTTATTAGAAACCATAGATAACACAACATAAAAAAACTTTTAATGTATGTTTGGATATATAGGATTGGGATGACTGGAGTTTACTAGTGAAGGGTGCAAACTCTCTTCTCAAGAAAGACAGCTAAAGTAAATTTATTATTTATCCATTTTGAATTTTTTATTTATAAAGGTGCAATGGGGAGATAAATTGGAGATAAAAGAAATGATTAGCTTGGATTAGAGTTTTGAAAACTTTATATATTTCATTTTGGTTGAAATAATAATAAGAAGTATTTCAATTGCAAACTGAGTCTCAGACAAACAAATGTTTAGATTATTGGTATTGTAGTGCACTTGCTTTACCATTGTATTTAGACATACTCATAGTGGTTATGGGATTAGAGTAAGCTCTATAAAACCTATATGATAATATCCTTGCATAACTATTACAAGCATCTAAAAGTGATGCTGAAGTTAAAAAAAAACTCTATGCAGTGTTTCTAACAAACTATATGCATTTTTGGTAAGTTCAAGCTAATGATCAAGAAGGCGATGGTTGAGCTTAAAGGTAGATATACTGTTTTCTCATATAATATGTTTGCTATTTCAATTAATTTTCTGGACCTCAAAAACTGTTTTATAAATCAAACCAGGTGTGCCGTTCCGGAGATGTGCCATAGGCACGTGTCAACGGGCAAACCTTGTTTATATATAAAGAGGAATATCCAATTAGAAACTGAATATAATTAAATAAGTATGATATATATTTCAATATAATGTATCAATTTTAACAATAGTACTCATCATTATCAGTGTTCTAAAAAGCGGCTTAGGCGGCCGCCTAGGCGCTAGGCGGCCGCCTAGGCGCTAGGCGGCCCCCCAACGCCTCGACTAGGACTTAGGCGTTTATGAAAATCGGAAATGGGTTCTAGGCGGCTAAAATCGGACCTAAGCGGCGTTTAATCGGTCTAGGCGGACTAGACCTGCTTAGGCCTTAAAAAAAAAAAGGGTAAAAAAACCCACCGCTCTCACTTTCTCCTCCTAATAAAAAAAAGTAAAAAACCCTAAATCGCGCTTTTCACTTTCACCCCCAAATCGCGCTCCTCACTTTCACCTCAAATCGCAGCTCCTCTTCCTCCGCCTCCCTCCTCCTCCGCCGTTTTCCTCCGCCTCCCTCCTCCTTCGCCGTCCTCCGCCTCCTCCTCTTTCGCCTCCCTCCGACGTCCTCCTCTTCTCTCTCAAAGTTCACAGCTCCTCCGACGTCCTCCCTCCGACCGCCTCCCTCCGAATCGCAGCTCCTCCGACGTCCTCCGACGTCCTCCGCCGCCGCCCTCCGATGTCCTCTGACAATATATGCAAAGCTTCTAAGTTCTAATAGTGACCTCAATAGTTCTCCAAATATATTGGTAATTGGTTATCTTATCTTTCTTTCCCTTTCACATTCTTTTGCGTGCTGTTAGTATAGCTTCTTATGTTTTTGTGGATTCTGATATTGTAAGTTATTAATGCTGATGTTTTCTTTGTTATTTATGCTACTAGTGTTCACATCTTTTTCTTGATAATTTTAATGGTATACTTTTGTTATGTTAGTCGACAGTATGAGTAGCCACAATGTGGTTTACATCGGATATGGAGAAGATAGAGTCCTCATGTTCACCGATACAATAATACACCGATTCGACTATGTGAAACTCATCCTACAATTGCAAGGAGAAAAAGTTCAATGGTAAGAAACTAAGAATGAGTAGCAATAAAGAGTAAAAAATGGTAACAACAAAATAAACCCAAAAGATCGATAAATAAATAAATAAATAAATTTAAAAAACCGCCTAGCGCCTAGCCGCTTAATCCCCGATTACAAGGTCTAGGCGCTAGGCCCCCATCGGCCGCCCGACTACCGCCTAGCGCTTTTTAAAACATTGATCATTATTAATAAAGAAGTTGAAGGGAAAACCCTCTATCTACTAAGTCATAAATAATATATTTCATTGATAATTATAATCCATGTAAGCCTAAGATCATGTGCTTGTACTGTGTGCATTTTGTATTTTCTGTTTGTTATAGTTTTTATCTACATTGTAGAAATACATTAGAATTATAATGTAACATTTTGAGTTATCTATTTGTTACTATACTCAGTTTTTTTAAGATATATATCAATATTGGTTTTACTCGTGTCATGCATATGCATTGATTACTAAAGTAAATAATAGTTATATTGGATTTTTTTTAAAAAATAAATTCAAAAGGGTATTTTGGTAATGTCTACTATAACAAAGGATTGTTGAGAATGAATCAGTCTATATTAAACATAGTATTAAAATATTTTATTGAATGCAATGTCTTGTACCATATATAGTATTGCAACATTCCAGAGAATCATGATTCCTATCCTCGCATTCCCAGGAATCCGTCTATTTTAAAGAATTCTCCGATCCGAGGACCAAACGCCCCTTAAAGGTAATATATTCTCAAAGAAATATTTCAAGACCCCATGAAAAGATTTAAGTAGGGGGCTTCTCCCAAATAATCTTTGAATGGTTTAATTGCAGCAGTTCCAATCAGAATGTTTCAGACTTTTAAGGAACTGCGGATTACTCCTCGCATTCAGAACTTTCTCAGGAAGTTGATACATTTCAAGATTTGCAGAAAATATTTCCTTGCAATAAAGGGTATTCAATTAACTTCAAGTCTTTGTCCCTGTTGCTTATCTGAAATAAAAACTCAGGACCATCTCTTCTTCGATTGCTTATCTAATGAACATCTTAAGTCACATCTAGAAGATTATTTGGAAATCAGAATACTCTTTTACCACTTCAATGGAACTCCTTTGTTGGTGGAGTTCGATAGCTCTTAAGCCAAAACTATTTGACATGATAATTGTATCAGCCCTTTCACACTATCTTTGGATGACCTGGAGAAGGGCAAATACAATTATCTTTGCTTCTGACACGGCTTCTTCATCTTGATCATCACCACCCGTTTCCCGTCTGTTCTGAGAAATATAATTGGCAAAACTTCAAATTCCTTATTAATTAGCAGATTTCACTTAATTTTTCCCAAATTCAAGCATTTTTTCGTTTCCGACTAGTGCAAGTTGATCAAGCTCTCAGGCGTATAAATATCCTCCCCCCTACAGTCAGAAGGTAATGAACAAATCGCCAGTTTCTTTCTCAAACTCTCTTTCTCATTCTGGTTCTGACTTGTGCGTCGGAGGGTCCGTCGCCGGGGCCACCCCCGGTGTTTCAGGCTTTTGCAAATCTGTCAGCCGCGTCAGCAACCGTCGGATTCAGATCATAGTGGTCAGTGAACGATCCCGATTCAATCTCATGAGCTCTAACCGATTTTCACGGTCAAGGTCAAAGGTAAGATTTTTAGTAGTTTCCATTAAATAATAACTCACTACCTGTTTGCTCTCACACCAAAAAAAGCAGCAATAGATTGGCGCCGTCTGTGGGAAACTACACATCCATGCCACCAAGACTAAGAGGCAGAGGGGCGGCCTCAAGCTGTCGCACCAATCCTCTTCGTTAACCAGATCCTCCTGTGAAAAATCCGATTCCTCCTAAACAACCGCCCCGTCAGCCTTGTCAAGCTCCTTCCAACAGAAAGGCACCGGGGGGCTCCCGACAAAATCATCATGAACAACATCCTTAGTATGACCACGTCTCAGTCCATAATGCTTCAATTGATTCAATGGCCTATCGAGACCCCCGGGGGTCTAGAGATCTCCTCCAGATCATCAGTGCCAAGAAACAAGAAACAAATTTACTAATCCACTTGGACAAGAGGCGCATCCGAACTGAGGCCTCCAGCTTGGGACATCAAGCAAACTAGAGAACCTATTTTCCTAGGCAGAGATCACGGCAATCCTCCTCTCACAGGGGGCACACCAAAATAAGGAGCCCGTCTCATGAGAGTCGAAAGCTTCTTGTGCAGAACAAAGGGAAGAATGCCCCAGTCACTTGGGCCAAATTGGATAAGATCAAGCTCGACATCCTCCAAGCTATCCAAGAAAGTCAATATCTGGGCCAGCCACCCAACAAAGAATCCGCTGACTCAACTTGGTACGGGGGGAAGGACGACCAAGTCCTTCACCATTTCCAAGAAGTAGAAGATTGTCTAGAACAAATGAAGAATGAGAGAAACTGCTCCAGCAGGGCCTACCGTCCTAGTCGATCGCCTTTCAGCAATTCCATCCTCGATGCACCCATCCCAAGCGACTTTAAAGCTCCTCAATTTGATACCTACAATGGAGATTCAGACCCGACCAACCATATCGAGAGCTTCAAAACACTCATGATGGTCTACAACGCCACCGATGCACTCATGTGTCGAACATTCCCTGCTACACTGAAAGGATCATCAAGGGAATTGTATTCGCGACTGACTCCGGAATCAATATTCTTTTTTGATCAGCTCGAGGAGCTTTTCATTGTGCACTTCGTTACTAGCCGTAAGGCTGAAAAAACAAGTGCTTCCCTATTGGAATTAAAGCAAAGAGATGGAGAAATCTTAAGAGACTTTGTCAAACGACTTACAACTGAAGCAAGGTTGATTTCCTCCTTGAACACTTCAGTGGCAACTGCAGCTTTCCGCCTCAATGCTACTAACAAAGACCTGAAAGCCTCCCACGCCAAAAAACAACTCAAAAGTATCACTGAGCTCCTGAAAAGGAGTGATAAGTATATCAGGGTCGAGAAAGCTCTTTATCCTCAATGCAAGAATGATTCATCTTTCGGGAACAAACGGAAGAATACAAGCAAGGAGGAACCCAGGAAGTTTCAGAAAAATGGCGAAGGTCAATGTCGTCCAATTCCAACACCACACTTCGACAAGTTCACTCCTCTCAACGCAAGCGTATCAGCCATCTTCATGGAAGTTGAGAAGGACGGAATAATTCGCCTTCCCCCCAAGATGTCAACGTCTAGCAAGAGAAGAGACAAAAATAACTGATGCACATTTCATAGAGATCATGGACACACTACTGAGAATTGTCGAGCCCTTAAAGAAGAAGTGGAAGCCATGATTCGTAGGGGCTATCTCTCCAAATTCTTTCAGAAAGACAACAACGCCGAAAACCGTCCACCCTGGGGGGCTAATAAGCGTCAAAAGAGGCCATCCGAATTGCAAGACTCTGAACACATGGCTGTACTCCACTCCATTCACGGAAGCCCGATGGGAGAAATTCCAACTCCTCCTGCAAAGCTTTCATTAGGGAAGTGAACTCCATAAATAACATCACACCTGCCAAGAGCACCGGAGTCCCGATATCTTTCTCCGACAAGGACCTAGAAGGTTTCCGAACACCTCATTGCGACGCATTGGTTATAAACCTTTGCATGGTGAATCATGAGGTACGCCGCACTCTGGTGGACAACGGCAGCTCAGTAAACATCATCTTCATGGCCACATTCGAGGCTCTCAAGCTCTCCCGAGATCGACTCAAGCCAGCCGGCTATACACTCCAAGGATTCTCCAGTGTCCCCGTTCAAGTAGAAGGAGCCGTGTAACACCTCGAATTTGTAAAATACCAGAAATGCCTATTTTTATATATTTTGAGGGGCGAAAATTATTTTTGATGTATTTTATTTAAATATTGATATTGGTATGAATATTTGTGGTAGATTGGTATTATTGTTATATTAGAGTTAAGAGTTGAGATTTTATGTGAGGGGATATAGTTTATTTTATTTTACATTCTTGGGGATTATTATAAGATAATTCAATGTATTTTGTATTGTTCGCATTATTATAGAAAAGAGTTGGGATTTATTTGTAATATTTTAGATTTGGAAGGCTTATATGTAAATATACCATATTATTATTATTATTATATATATTATATTTTTTAAAAATCCCCTTCCCCATTCCTTCTTTCTTTTCCTTGTTTTTTTTTCTTCCCGATCGGAAGCAGCGACCGAACGAACCCATTCGGTTCGATTTCTCCCCACTCAAAAATCCACTTGGGTTCTTCGCCAAATCCAAATTAAATTGGGAGCTAGACTAAGTGAAGGATTCTCTACATCGTGGTAGCGTCGGATTTTCGAATGGATTTCGAAAAGGTAAACCCTAACTATTTTATGGTATAAAATTAAGTTGGATTAATTTCTATGGAGTAGGATTATTATCGTAGAAAGATTTAGAGATGTTGGAAGTGGTAGATTCGGGGAATTAGTAGATTATTAAGGAAATTGTAAGTTGTTAATAAATTAGGGTTTTGGGTTTGTAAAAGAGAGTTATATATATGAGAATTATCTCTGGTATGGTAGTAAAAATTGTAGTGAGCCATTAGAATAAAATGGAGAGTGGTGATTTTGGCATAAACTCGGATTATAAGGTTTATGAAATCGGGTTGGAAACTCAATCCTAATAATTGTAGAAAATGCATACGAGGGTGTAGTATATTCTGAAGTATTAATATGAATTTAGGATGATTTTATAGGCTTAAGCTCAATTAAATTGAGTGAAATAGACTATAGGTGAAAAGTGCACGCCGGGTGTTCGATGAAATGCCCGAGCGAAATTTAGGTGAGGATTTGATGGGTTCGGAGGTGTAGTTGAGTCTCATTATTATTATTAACCCTGATATGTGAGATTAGGAAAAAGAGGATTAAAGAAATTAGAAAATACGAATTCTTCTTATTAGAAAGCCTCCGATCAATAAGGGAATGTTTGTATTGGGACCCGAATTCGAAATCCGTCGATGTAGCTCGGTTACTTAGGTCATTTGTAACGAGTGGGTGAAGACGGATTCGAATTTGGAGGTTCGTAGGTCACGTTTTGAGTTTTAAGCTAATCGGTCCTATAATTTCCTATTTAGGTGGAAAAAGTCGAACTTCAACTGGCTATAGGGCGGACGTGGGACATCGTTTGCTCGATCCGTCAGGTGAGTATGTTGTATTTATATATATTTTATATTGTGGCCGAATTTCATGGCTTTTTGATATATTTTGTAGAAGTTATGCCAAAAATTGATTTTCAATGAAAATACGGATTTTTAAGGGTCCGAAAATAGGTTTTTGAGATATTTGATGAAATTAACTATTTTAAGTATATAAAACCTATATAATGGGTTAATGTGATGTGTTGAAGTATAAAAAACTAAATATATTGAATTGTTTATGCATATTTTTATCCCGAGCATGTTTCGTGCATGTTTTTGGGTATATAGGCCGATATAGGTAATTTGGTATATGCGGAGCCTTGTGTATGGGCTAGCCTGCTATGGATGGATATTATAAGATGTAATTAGACGAAGTTAGTGATTGTGATCATATTTTGAAAACCCATGTATTTATAGTGCATGTTTTGTGCATGTTTTGGGACATATAGGCCCTTATAGGTGATTTTACTTATACGGAACATGGTGTATGACCTAGTATGCTATAATTGGATATTATGAGATTTAATTAGAGGAAATAAGTGATTTTGGCCCTTTTTCTTGGAAATTCGCACGTGTGGTGTATGTTTGTGATATATATATATATATTATGATATTGACTCGTGATGTAATAATTGATGAAATTAGTAAGTGGGTATATGATTACATTATAATTATGTTTGAAGTGAATTAATGGGGAATAGTATAATATTATAATGTGATGAAGTATACATTTTGATACTTTTATGATATGGAATAACCTAATGTAGTTCTCTTATTAATGTTATAACTTGGCGTATGCCTATATATGGTACAGTGAGGTAATGAATAATACGGTATTCTTAATGTGGGTTGTTATGGCAAAATAAATATCTTGGTGCATTATTATTATGCAATAATATGATATGATGGTTTTAATTGTTGAATGACAGGGTGTATGCATAAGGTGGTATAATGATATGAAGATGAATATTGTGGACAACGGATATGCATTAAATGGTAAGATAAAAGATAAGATGGTACGTGCTAATAAAATGGGTTACTAATTCACGTGATTAAAGTCCAGGATTTGGCATTTATTATATTAAAAAGTGAAATGCTTGTGTGATAAAGCAAGATGGAAAGATGAAATGATTAATGCTTATAACAGATGGTTTTGTTGACCAGTACCTACAACAATCCTGGGGGTTTGGGCTAGACCTCCTAACGCCCAAGGACCGGCTTGGGAATAGTGGACCCAAACTATGTTTGGAGTAAGTGGTTTTTATTGCCCAACCTATCGGCTTGAGGCCCGGTTTTCCTCTCAGGTTGGACCTGAGAGAGAGTTGATACCCCAGGATAGACCTGGGAGAGCAGATACCTCCGGATAGACCGGAGAGAGATATGATACCTCAGGTGGGACCTGAGAAAAAGTTGATACCCCAGGATAGACCTGGGAGAGCAGATACCTCTGGATAGACCGGAGAGAGAGATATGATACCTCAGGTGGGACCCGAGTGTGGTGTTCCCTCGCTAGTTCGGCTAGGAGGAAGACGTAGCCTCGGACGAGTAAGACTCTGGGAGAGCATCGGACCGCGTGTTTACTGGGCTGTCGGCTTTCAGTATGTTGGGATACTGTGGCTCACTGGTCGACAAACTAATAAAATAAATAAGTGTAAATAAGAATGTGTAAGTAAAGAAAGTGGTTGTGAAAAGAAAGTGAATTGTGAATGTGAAAGAAAGTGGTTGTGAATGAAATGAATATGAAGGAAGACGAGTTATGAGTTTGTGTATGAAAAGAAATAATAAATGCAGTATGTGGTTAATTTAAAATGAAAAAGTAAAAGAGATGTGTGTTAATATGAATAGTATGAAGTAATTGTGTAATGAGAATGAGTATTAAAGTAAAATACAGCATGATATGAGTTGTTACACCTTAAAATTGTGTCAAGGAACTACCTGTCCGCTGTTTCTATGGAAATGGTGGGAACTACCTGCCTTGGCATAATTTGCAGGGTGAGTGCCATGATATTGGTAGAATAATGGAAATGAAAAATAAAGTAAAGTGAAGATGAAAAGTAATTGAAGTGAATTAATAACCAAGCTATCGGCTTGAGATGTTATGTGATATTACCCAAACTGTGTGTTTGTGGTATGGTGATTATTACCCAAGCTATCGGCTTTGGGGTGTGATATGTTGTGGCCCAAATTGTGTTTGGGGATATGGTGTATATTGTGATAAGAATGAAAGTGAGGCTAATGGTAATTTGTGTTATAAGTGAAAATGATAATAAGATATATTACTTATAAGAATGAGAAAGTACTAAGTGATATAATGGGATGAGAATGAGATGTAGAACATGCTTTTGATGCAATGAGAATAAGCATTCTAATAAGTGATGTGTTAAGGATGTGATGTATTGCAAGTAAATTATAATGTGTAATGAGACGTTATGTTTGTGTTATACGACATGAAGGAACGTGGTATTATGAGAATGAATGCATATGTTTATGATGTGATACGTGATATAGTGCAATAAAATAAATACCTGTATTATTAGAGTGGTTATGAAAATGGTTATTAAGGAAAGTATGTCGTGATATGAGTTTGTGTATCTTGGAAGTGTGTCAGGGAACTACTCGCCCGCTATTTCCATGGAAATGGTGGGAACTACCTGCCTTGGCACCACTTCCAGGATGAGTAAGTGAGTTGTTGATAGAATGCAAGTAAATGAAGTGCATGGTTAAATAGAGATGAAGAAAAGATATAGTAACATCATGTGGTTATGTTCTTATGAATAACGAAATGAGGATATGACGATAATTGTGGAAAGATGAATATTCGTGTTAGGAAATTTAAATTGAAAAGTAATGGATTGTATGGGAATTCGTATTATGCGAATGTAAAATAAGGATACATATATGAGGTTGATGTGAAGCACATAGTGAAATGTGTGAATTATGGGTAATTATATAATCGGATGCAGTTTTGAAGAGTACTTTGATATAAAATCAAATTGGTGATGTTTTTATGTTCAGATTTCAGGTTGCATCATCTTAACTTGACGTTGTAAGTTTAAAGTGTTTTCTTTATACCATTTTAATTTACTTATTAGATTAATGGTTATACTCACACCAGAAGTGGCTAACTTCTATTGTTTTCTGGGGGTTAGGGGGATCTCTCCTTGAGGATGGACAACCTTAACTCTCCTGCAGGTTTGCTAGCAGCCCGGTGAGGTAGTTATAAAGATAGAAATTTTATTTTGTTGCGATGATAGATTATTTATGTATTTAGTATATAAAGAAACATGGACAGTTGATGTATTATTTTGTAATAATGTGTATATATATAGATATAGTCCTGTGATGAGATAAGAAAGCCCGTACCCACCTCGTTGTGGAGTATTGGGTTCTGTGGTTGGTTTTTAAAAAGGTTTTCCAAAATTTTTACAAAAATCTTATATGTTTTCAAAAGAATTTATGGTTTTTATTTCATATTTGATATACCGTTATGAGTTTGGCCCCCAGAGCATAATATTATATTGCCTGTGTGATTCTGCTCATTTTGGCCTGGGGAGCCCATGATTGTACTGCCTGTGTTGTGAGCTACGGAATTTAGAGCAGAATTCCGTAAGCATTTTGTGTTTTGGGGCAGAAATTTCAAGGGAGACTCTGCTAAAATTTTATTTGAAATATACCTATCTTAGTTTATGTTTAAATTGATATAGAAATTTATAGAATTGAATTTAAAGGTTTAGTTTTCAAAAAAAAAAAAAAAAATTGGGGCATTACAAGTCGTCACACTTGATGTGACAGCAGGGAAAGCCCCCACTATTCGAATGGAAGCACTAGACTTTAAGGTAGTCGATGTCAAATTCACATACAATGCTATATTTGGCCATCCCGTCCTAGCGGCCTTACATGCAGTTGCCTCCGTATTTCACATAAAAATGAAGTTACCAACAATAGCTGGCGTAGGACAAGCTGTAGGAAGCCAACAGGCAACACGAGCATGCTACACCGCTAAAATGGGGGGCTCAGTTCTCCCCCTCGACACCATAAAGCTACCTCCAGAAAGCAGTCACAATTAATTTCAAGACTGTAAACAAGCTTGAAGCCACAGCCATAAATAACTCTACCAAGAACTTCCAAACCTGCCAAATCATCTCTCACTAGGTCCAAACTAGTTCTCATCATAACACAGTAATAAACCTGAATCTCTCGCCCGAGGCAACTCTGCTTATTCAACGGAGACAAATAGTCATGCCTAAACACATTGGTGCATAGGAAGATTTCTCTTTCTCTATGCAAAATAATGGGGGGCTACCTCCGAAACAGGCAAGTTTAGGCAAGGTCTACCAAGTTGTTCGCTTAACGGCTGATCAACTTGAATACCCGGGGAGCAAGGAGATATTAGCAGAACTTGGAAGGTAGAACACCTTATGAAGGCGAACGAGGGCATCTGAAACGTACTCTCTTAATAGTAGTAGCAAAATTTTCAATTTGTAATAATGGCCAGCCACTAGAGCAGTCGCTTAGTTTTATTTTCCAATAAAATGTAGTATGAATTTTTGCAAAATTCTTGTACAACTCAACGGATGCATACAATGAGTTGAGTGCCAAACTTACACACAAAAATGGCACCAAAAACTCGTTAAAAGCTTCCTACGATACGGGTTTAGAATCCATACCCATGGTTCAAAGTTACTCTAGCAATTTGCAATGAAGCAAGTTCAGAGTTCGTTTCGCCATTCGATCTGCTCCTGCAACCTATTAATACCTAAGCAAGAAACGAGCTAAACACCCAACTTATGCCTAGAGTAGCGCTAAAAACTCATTACAAGCTTTCCATAAGACGAATTAGGAGTCTATATCCACAGTTCGAAGATACTCTAGCAATTTGCAATGAAGCAAGTTCAGAGTGCACTTCGCCATTCGAACTGCTCCTGCAATCCGTTAGCGGCCCCACGACCAGTTCTGAGTCCATACCCATGGCTCAGAGTTACTTTAGTAACCTGCAATTAAGCACGTTCAGAGTTCAACTCGCCATTCGATCTGCTCCTGCAACCTGTTAATACCTAAACTAACAAGTTCAGTACCCATACCTACGGCTCGAAGTTACTTTAGCAACCTGCAAACAAGCACGTTCAGAGTTTAACTTGTCATTCGATCTGTTCCTGAAACTAGTTAAAATTTCTTGAAGACGGTTAGGAGTTCCAAAATTGTGGATCACAGTTACTCCAGTATCACTTGTAAAAAAGCAACACTTAGAGTTCAACTCTCCACTCGGTGTGACCCTCACAATTTGTCGGAGGACCCATACAACAAGTTTGGAAAACGACTATCCGTCAGAGTTGCTCCAACAACTAGTTGAGTTCAAGGCGGAGAAAATCTATACACTGTGACACACCATCGGTGATTCGTTAACTATACGCAACATACTTGAGGCCCTGTTATTAAGCTACAAAGAACCCAGTCGATGGCGCATCAACCTTGACAGCAAGGATCAAGCATATGAAGAGATTTAATAAAAAATCCCAGAACTATCGCAAACTCATATGTTCAAATTCAGTACCACTACAAATATCTACAAATACAAAATAGCAAGTCCAGAGTCTAACTCTCCCCAAGAGTAGCTTATACGACTAGCCAACCCAAGACGATGAATCACAGGATAAGACACCGGTACGTAGAAGATTTCTTATTCCACAAACTACAAGTCTCATTACAACAGCAGAATTACAATGAGTCTACGTTTCAAGTCTAGGAATCGCTACCAAAAGTTCTGTGAATAATGTACAACAAATTGTCAAGCAAGTTGTTCTTCCAGCTACACACTGGAGAGATGCTCTACCTAAGAGAAACAAATCTCTTTACCGGCCTCCTACAAGCTAATAACTCCATAAGGCCGCCTAAACTTTTCCTGTTGAAATTCAAGACAAGTCTTTCTTAGGTGGGCAAGCTCCAGGTTTATCCGATCATCTTCACTTGAACAAGCTCCAACTTCGTCTCACTTAAAGCACTGTGCAAACAGAAGAATCCCAACTTCGTCAAGCACCCCGTATCGCGAAGGAGAGCAAGCTCAATGCCCCGAGGACCTCGTTTCGATGTACACAACTTTTTTGTCGGCAAAGAGAAGAATGAAACCACTTTAATGCTGCACAAACACAGGTGACTTCACTTCCATATTAAGAAGATTCAGAACACTCACAACTCATTCGCTCTAAAAATGAGTTTGGCACTACGCACGCCATTTGAGTTCCTTTGGCCAACAACTCGTCAACATCGAGCAACGAATTCAACGCCTTGTGCTTGTCTCAAACACCGTCAACAACTCGTTGGCTACAAACAACGAGTTCAATGC
This sequence comes from Hemerocallis citrina, assembly GCA_017893485.1. NCBI lineage: Eukaryota > Viridiplantae > Streptophyta > Magnoliopsida > Asparagales > Asphodelaceae > Hemerocallis > Hemerocallis citrina. The sequence continues at coordinate 138,316,237 of CM030359.1, read as the reverse complement.
TCTGCTCAGCGCACGAGCTCCATCAATAATTAGTTGGCTTAAAACAACGAGTTCAATGCTCTGCTGAGCTCCATCAACAACTCATTGGCCCCAAACAACAAGTTCAACGCATTGCACTTTGTTTAGGCTCCATCATCAACTCGTTGGCTCCAAACAACGAGTTCAATGACCCTGCTTTTGTTCAGGCTCCATCAACAACTCATTGGTCCCGAACAGCGAGTTCAACGCCTTGGTCTTCGCTCAAGTTCCACCAAACAACTCGTTGGCTCCGAACAACGAGTTTAACACTCTGATTGCCATTTGAGCTCCATCAACAAATTGTTGGCTCCAAACAACGAGTTCAATGCTCTGCTCACCGCATGATCTCCATCAATAACTTGTTGGCTCCAAACAACGAGTTCAACACATTGGTCTTCGCTCAAGCTCCATCAACAACTCGTTGGCCCCATACAACGAGTTCAACGCCCTGCTCTTTGTTCTAGCTCCATCAACAAATCGTTGGTTCCAAACAATGAGTTCAATGCTCTGCTCACCACATGAGCTCCATCAACAACTCATTGGCCCCGAACAACGAGTTCAATGCCTTGGTCTTCGCTCAAGCTCCACCGAATAGCTTGTTCACTGCTTCTTGGCTCTAAGCAATGAATTCAACGCCTTGCTCTTTGCTCAGGCTTCGTCGACAACTCGTTGGCCCCAAACAACGAGTTCAATGCTCCACTCTCTGTACGAGATCCATCAATAACTCGTTGACTCCAAACAACTAGTTCAACGCTTTGCTTTTTGCACGAGCTCCCTCAACAACTCGGTGACTCCAAAGAATGAGTACATCGCTCCGCTACTTGCTCAAGTCTTTCTAACGACCTGTCATCTTCGTGCAATAGGCTTGGTATTCAACGCCGGCCTAAATTTGTCTCTATAAAACTTGCTTAGCGCAAATAGCAAGTTCAACAAGTTTAAACTCCTTCTTTGAGTTTGTCTCTACAAAACTTGCTGGGAGCAAACAATAGGTTTTACAACCAACATCGGCTTAAAATCTTCTCTACAAAACCTGCTTGGCATAAACAACGAATTCCAGCTCTGTCTTCGAGTTTGTCATCAGACAACGTGTTGGGAGCAAATAGTAAGTTCATCGACCCAAAACGGCAAACTCTACCTCAACTCGATCACGGAGTGACCTCTATAAACTTGCTGGGATCAAACAGCAAATTCCAACTCAGCTACACAAAAAGTTGTCTCTCCAAACATGTCGGGCGCAAATGACAGGCTCTATGCATAACTCCATTATGGGGTTGCCTCTACAAAACTTTTCGGGCGCAAACGGCATGTCCAAACATTTAACTCCGTCTACAGTTCTCTTTCCAAACATGCTGGGTGCAAATGACAAGCTCAAACGTCCAACTCAATCAAAGAGTTGCCACTCCACAAACATTCTGGGATCAAACAGCAAGCTCTACATCAACTTAGTCAATGAGTTGAATCTACAAACTTGCCGGGCGCAAATATCGAGTTTAACGTCGAACTCCATCATAGAGTTCTCTCTAAACTTGTTGGGAACAAATAAAAAGTTCAAAGACCGGCTCCACTACGAGTTGTCTCCACAAACTGCTGGGATCAAACAGCAAGTTTGCAACCGCTCGTCTAGTCAGCTATATATTTAAGATCCCACGATCAAAGTACTCTGCTCCTAGACTGACAGAACGCTCGTCCAACGATGAAACGCTTGATCGAAAAAACAAGCGAACAACACAACACTTGGTCGACAAAAGAGTGGTTCACCAAAATGAACAACGAGATATTTAATCGACAAGTATAATAAGCAATGACTCAAAAAAAGAGCGATTCATCGAGGAAAAACTGTTCAACAAACACTTGGAGAGCAAAAAATCTCCAAACTACACTCGACAGAATGAGTCAATAAGCACGAGAAGCCACGATTTACGAAAAAAATTCTATTCATCCATAGATCGAAGGTTATGAAGCAAAAAACTTGGTACACACACACACACACACACACACACACACATATATATATATATATATATACATATGTATGTACAATTACATACAAATCCAAGTCCAAAAAACCCAAACAAAACCAAAAAGTGTGTACACAGCCAAATAGGTTCATGGGTTTAGATTTGCACCCGCAAAAAAGATCCAAAAGAAGAATAGAGTAAACAAGTATGGGTTTCGAACCCGCTAACCAAACCCGAACTCCTTAAACCTTCTTCCTCCTCTTCAAAACAAGTGAACTCCAAAAAACCCAACCATGTCGCTCGACTAAACCACCACCTCCGTATCTCGACTGTTGCTCCACTCCGAAGAGCACCAGCTCGTCACCATGCTCACCCAATACAGAGCTCGACCAAGCTTCAAAAACCCAAGAAAAGGCTAAGTTCTTAGCTCAGCGAAGTCGAGGATCCATTGCTCGGCCAAAGCTTCTCATAGCTCGGCGAGGCACCAACCGTAGCTCCATAGCTCGTCGAAGTCGAGGCTCCATAGCTCGGCCAAAGCTTCTCATAGCTCGACCGAAGCTCGAAGGCCATAGCTTGATGGTGCTTCAAATCCCATAGCTCGCCAATGACCAAGCACCATAGGTCAGCGAGAGAGAGCTTCATAGCTTGGCCACCGTAGCTCAGAGTGATGCTCGAGGCCCTCATAGCTTGGCAGCGAGCTTCATAGCTCAGTGAGCTCGACGAAAATAGAGTATCACCAACCTCGCCGCTCGGCAAGAAATTGCGAGCTCTATAGCTCGGCGAGGCTCTTAAACTGACGAAGGGAGAAAGATTGTGAAGTTCATAGCTCAGCAAGGCGTGGCACCTCGCCAAAACCCATAGCTTTGCCAAGACCTCTGTCGCTCATAGTTCGGCAACAACAATGTGGGTAGCTCAACGCTGTGGTAGCTCGACGAGGGCAAGACGCCATAGTTTGACTAGGATCAAATGCCCATAGCTTAGCCAAATTGTCGGCCGAACTAGAGGGACCCGACTACATTTTCTGACCCTTGGATCACTGAGATATTCGAGCTCGAGCATGATGGATGCACGTGTTTGATCCACATCGCCGTTCTTCCTCCTCTCTTCTACTCTCTCTTCAGCCGTTTGATCCCACTCAGCGGACGAGTTGGGGTATGATGATCGTCCCTGATGCCACCATGTTGCCTCCTCAGCAGATCCTCACACCACAGCCGCCCGATCTCACTCAGTGGGCGAGCCGACAACTGATGGACCTCCAGATTACGCCACGTCGCCACAGATCACAACAATCAGATCTGAGCCCCTAGATCTCTTCAGCGCACGAGCTCGCCTTGATCCACGACTCCGATTGCGTCAAAAAGCATGCACAGGCCTGATTATTCAATAAAAATCCCATCAATTCATTTTAAATTCGAAAAGTTAATTAAAAACTCCGAAAATAATTATTTAAATTTGGAAAATTCATTAAAAATTTCTAAAAAAGTAATTAAAATTGGATTTATTAATTATAAAATTCAAAAAAGTGATTTTAAAATTGGGAAGAACTTCAGAAAATTCCGGAAAAATTCGGAAAAACCCAAAAAGTATGAAAAAATCCAGGAAAATATTCACTACCTTCAGAAGTCACTGATTAGTTCTAAGTATCTCCAAGCACCTGAAAGCTAAGATTGTACTCCAGAATCCAAAAGTAAGGCTTGGTACTCCCCGAAAGCCAAGAAAATTGCCTTTCAGGATTGGGGGGCTTATGATGATGGTAAAAATTGCAGCAAATCAGGGTCGTACGATTCCAACACAGATCTCAAACCTTCTACAAGCCGATTAATCATAACAGACCTCTTTAATAGGTTGGACCTTCTCCAGGCTCCTCTACAAGACATGAGCTTCTTACAAGCCCATAAAAAGTAACAGACTAGGCCCACTAGGAGAGGCACCCAGCCCATCCAGACTAGGAGTCAAATCTCTTATCGCCGAATAAGAGAACTTATCTCTTGAGAGGGAGAAACATAAAGGAGTAAGGAATTTATATCGATCCAACCAATCTAGATCAATCTTTTGATATGTTTCTCAGGCCTACAAATACCCTACCCCCTCCACAGTCAGAAGGTAATGAACAAATCGCCAATTTCTCTCTCAAACTCTCTTTCTCTTTCTGATTTTGACTTGAGCGTCGGAGGGTCTGTCGCTGGGGCGACCCCCCAGTGTTTTAGGCTTTTTGCAAGTCTATCGGCCATGTCAGCAACCGTCAGATTCAGATCATGGTGGTCAGTCAAAGATCCAGATTCAATCTCAGGAGCTCTAACCGCTTTTCACGGCCAAGGTCAAAGGTCAAATTTTTATTAGTTTCCTTTAAATAAGAACTCACTATCTGTTTGCTCCACACCAAATAAGCAGCAACACTATCTTTGTTAAGATACCTTCTTTACTGTATATTCTATCCTAGCTAGTACCCTTTTCTATAATTTCTTGCTTATTCCTTGACTTTACTACTAAAAAAAACTTCAAAAAATTAAAAAATTAAAAATTAAAATTAAAAAAATATAAGCACAAGAGATTCCTATCAATTACTAACTAAAATAAATTTTCCATCTTACGAAGACCAAGGCAAAATGAGAAAATAGTAAAGCATACACACAATTTAGGCTTCATGACTTTGTTTTTCAAAGAAATTGATAGGAAACACAAATCTCTACCACAAATCTCTTCTTTAAGATACATGGAAGAATAACTGAAGAAGGAGAGCTCAAAATCTTCATGTGTATAATTGGAGCGAAATAAAATTTGTAAATCTGCAACAAACTATATGTATTTCCTCAACACTATTAGTAAACTACACAGGGAGGTCTACATCAAATCCATGTCCAATCCGTGACCCGCAAAAAGCTTATGTATGTTCTGCTTGTCGTGCATTATATAACCTTCAACAGGCTTCGTCAGTTTGATCCTTTCACTTTAAGACTAACATAATTCATAAAAGAACTCTACTTACTGTATTAGAATACAGTGAGCTAATTTATAACTAACCAAAACTATTTTATGACACTTTTCTTTTTTTTGCTAGATAAAATAATTAAAAGCAAAATAAAAAGCGACAGCAAAACAAGAGCATCCCTCGATCAGGAGACTCCCCGAGCACTCTATACAACCAGGCAATAACTTTTGGTGCGACTTTCAGTTTATGGATCAAACTATTTGAAAAACTTGGCACCTCGCAATTCCTTCCACTAGCAGTCGAATACAATCTTCAAGGTGACTATTGACAGAGGGAATCAGAGCAAAAGAGGTAATCAATGACTTCATTCACCGGAATTGGCATTTAAAGCAAAATATTAGTGATCGAACATGGTAGGCTAGACTAGGGATGGCAAATGAGTTAGTTCGGCCCAAAAGTAAACTGGACCGGCCCATTTGTAGCTCGGACTGGACCAGACTATTATTGTAGCGGTTTGGTCCTTTCTTTTTGGGACTACATGTTGGTGTATGCCCTACATACCAGTTATTTATTGACATTACTAGTTTACATTGTATCATGACATTTATTTCATATTTAGGCATTTCATTTATTGTGTTATTTATTGTGAATTAAATGAACATAATGAAGTCCTTAGAATAGTAAGTTCAATGACATGTGATATCAAGTGCATGACTTGATTGTGTGATCCTACTGGCTGAAATCACAACACTGTTCTTAAATGTCCCTAGTCAAGTATTATTGTGAATTAGGACAACGATAATATATAAAGACTAGTGTGTGCGTAAACTGATGACCATTCTCATGGGTCATGGATATGAGATATCGAGTCTTCACATGGGTACATATTAGAGTAATAATGTACTGGACTGACCCATCATGATAAAGTTGTATGGATCGTTACGTGAATGTCATAAGCGGTTCTCTCAGTGACCATGGTGTATATAATTCTTTGACTTGAAGTCACTACAGTTCCCTACATGAGAAGTTATATGTTTTAATGCCGTCAAACGTTGCCGGTAATAAGGTAATTATAAAGACGACTATTCGATATACTTCAAATCATGCAGAGGGATGTGAGTGACTTTGATAAGATTTTTTCATCCTACATAACAGGACCAATATCTACGGACCCCTTGATTGAGTGAAACTGCAAAATGCATAGTTGTGCTCAAATGAGTCAATATGAGATATTGAGCTCATTTGTTTTAGTAAGTATACTTAGACATCAAGAAACCAAAGATTGAACTATGCAAGGGTGACACGTTTTATGCCTTGTGGTCAATTCAGATATCTGGACAAAATGACTAAACTACATGGTAATATTGGTCATGGATAGATTATGTTAAATCACTGGAATTCCCGTTACTTGAGTAGCAGTGATGTATTGCTAGATACCGCGCACTGTTTCTAATACTAGAATAGGATTTTTGTATTACTGTTAATGTAATGGGAACCTACAGGGTCACACATTTAGAATAGATCAAAATTAGGATTTAAATTCATAAGTTGAATTTAATTAGGGATCCAAGTAAGACTTGGACTCCAGACATTGGTTCGACATCTAATTTGATTAAATGGGCCGACTAAAATTCAAAGGCCCACATACGAATCTGCCCCAGGTAAGATTCTAAGCTCAACAACCTCATTACTCTCATGGTTTTCTGCACTAATATATATGATATGTATCTGTGGAAAAGATACACTTGAAAAAACCCTAGCCGTCACAGAAAGTGATTGAGAGATCGTGAGGAGGAACATCCCCTTCCCGCAGCTAGCACCGCGGTCTGAAGGAGAGCCGTTTTTCGTTCCGTTCGTGTGGATACCGTAGATGCAACACAATATTACGGTGCTGTGATCGGCATACTGTGGAGATAGCATATCCATTTTAAGGTATAACTGCTAAACATAATTTATGGTTTTTACAAGGATCAATGGCTAGGTTTTGATATTCTTGTAATTCTTAGCGCTATGTATTTAATATGTAATTGCATTCGAAACCGATTACTACATCCCGGTTGGAACTAGACCACTAAAACTCAAGACCTGCAGGGACGTGAACTAGACCGGCCCGGACCGTAACTAGGCGGTCCAGCCCAGCGGGTCAACAACAACCGTTTATACTTCTTTCTTTTTTAATATTCAAGGTTAATATATATATATATATATATATATATATATATATATATATATATATATATATATATATGTTCTTTTTACTTTAATAATAATTATTGAAGCATTTTTTCATTATTAAAGGTTCTTTATTTTAGATTTTAAGTGAAAGGAAAAAAAGTAAATAAAATATAAAATATTCAAAAATCGGCTGGCTCGACCGCCTCAACCCGAAACTGGGGGGACCAGACTAGCAGCCCGGTTTGGGCTCGCCTCTTTCCCCCTTGGATATGGACCAGCTTGGACTGATTCTAACACCAGCCAGAACCGAGACCGGCCCGGTATAGTGTCTAGCACGGCAGGCCGTGAACCGGACTGACCCGTCGGACCTGTTTGACTCTAACACAGTCGAAATTCAATTCTTATATGGGGAGATAAAGTTTGTAACTTTCATTGAAGAACTCAACAATTCAACAGAAGTAATGAAAGATCCAAGGACCAGAAACGACATCTATCTCGATGTCGCTACCTACTTTCCAACAAATACCATTACAAATTTGGTCCTTACCAGTGCAGAAAGCGCGCTAGAGCCACGAGCATCAGATGAAGGGAGCTTACGCTTAGAAGATAACCATTTAAATAATAGTGACTGAGGTTTACTAAAAACTTGAGCCAAATTTTTAGCCATAAGGCTCTCCTGTCGTATCTCCAATCGTCTCAAACCAACACCACCAAATTCAATGAGTCTACAAATTTATCACATGCAATCATATGCATACCCTTATTACCATTACCTTTAGCCCAAAGGAAAGCCAAAAATTCTTGCTCCAGATTATCAACAATAGATTTTGGGACCCAACTGTGAGCTAATGCATACAATGGAAGAGTTTGAGCAAATGATTTCAGAACAACCAATCTACCTGCAAAGCTAAGAGTCTTAGCTTCCAAACCAGATAAACATTTACGAACTCTCTCCACCACATCACTGTAATTAGCAGCGGGTTGTAGGACGAACTAATCATAGTACCAAGGTATTCGAATGACATAGAACCCACATCCATCGGCATAAGTCTAATCGCGATGTCGTTAATTCAAACCAACGTGCTCTCCAAAGAAAACACTACTTACTAAGATTCACATTTTGACTGCTGAGAGAACAATAGGTATCAAGTAGCATTTTAATCACGTTATACTCTGACACATTAGTCCTAGAAAGAAAACAAACTATCATCTGTATAAAGTAAATGACTGAGGGAGGTATTCTGATTGTCAAGAATAACATTTGAGAGCCTACCACTAGCCACTTCTTGTTTAATGAGACAGGATAAACACATCTAAACATAGGTCACTGATATAAGGGGGAGATAAGACAACCTTGTTGCAGTCTCATCGTCAAGCTGAACCAATCAGAATGAGAGCCATTCACAAGCACTGCAAATCGTGGATTCTCAACACAAGTCATGACCCACCTAACAAACTTGGCGTTAAACCCAAACTGTAAAAGAAGAGTTGAGAGATAATCCCACATAATCCTATCATAAGCTCGTTCCATATCAAGTTTCAAAATCATAAACCATGCATTCTATCCTTCTTCGAGGAATGAAAAGTTTCTTGAGCAAGAACATATTATCCAAAATCAAATGCTCAGGCACAAGGGAACCATGTTCCTTAGAAACGAGGGAGCTTAGAATATGCTTCAAACGATTAACTAACAGTTGTGCAATTACTTTATATAAGAAATTTCCAATCCTAATAGGTCTATAATCTTTCGTGCTGGAAGGAAAAGAGACCATAGGAATTAGAGTCACAAAGTTTGACTTCCATTGGGATGGTAAGGATGTCGTGAGCTAGAAATCATCAACAATTGCAACAAAATCACAACCAATTATCTTCTAGTAGCATTTATAAAATGTTCGAGAAAAACCGTCAGGACCAGGTGATTTATTAGATGCAATTGAGCAAATGACACCATGGATCTCGCTGACTGGAAAATGGTGGATTAACTGATCATTCATATCGTCAGTAACTTCGGGACCAATGCAAGGAATAGTTAAATCAGGATGCTAGTCAACAGTGGGTGACCACTTACCGTAAAATAATCGACAAAACACTTTGAAACATCCACTCTTCCAGTAAATTGAAAACCTGACATACTTTGTACTTTATAAATGGAGTTCCTATCTCGGTGAACAAGCATGGCTCAATGGAAATAGTTAGAATTTATATCCCCGCCTTTAATTCAATCAAATCAAAAAAAAATTGCCAGAATTTCTCCTGCGTATTGGGATATTCTTGAAGCTCACGAGAGTGAATCCTCAGCATATCAACCTCCCCCGAAGAGAGTTGTCCTATACAATCATTGAACTGTAAAGCCTCTACTTCCTTGATAAGAGATTTACTCTTGGTGAAGATATTATCGACCACATTATGGTTTCATGTCTTATGAGCCAGCTTCACTTTACAAGTTTTAAGAAATACTCTACGAAAATTATCACCAAGTACCACTATGTTCCACACCAAACTAACAACCTTCTCAGATTCTAGAATTGAGGCCCTAAAATTCTAAAAACAAAAAGGTTAGGGCCACTCGCATCGATAACGTCTGTATTAATTTATAGTAGACAATGATATGATGATACATGGACTAGATGCGACATGAAAACTAGACAAAAAAGCTCAAGCCAATCAATTGATCTAGACATCGATCCATTCTATCCCCCCCCCCACCCCACCCCCTATTATTATACCAAGTGAAAGGGGGAACCAGCGCATTGTAAGTCACACACAAACCACATTCATGCACTAGTTGTCCAAATTCAATCATGTTTGAACCCTGAATTGAAGACCCACCTCATTTGTCAGAATGATCATGAATACTATTTAAGTCATCAACACATATCACCTGAAATCCTCCTCTAACAACCTGCTGAATAACCTCCCAAAGCTGTCTACGAGTGACAATATAGGTATAATATCCTTGTCGGATATTATATTTATAATGATTAATTTTTTAATTAAAATATTTTCTATCCAAATTACTTGGTTTCACTATTAAAAAAACTAACCTGTGAATGTATACTGGTAAGTATATATATGTGTTGTATCGATTTTGTGCACTTGTACAAAATCCGGTAAAATGCATTTTTGAGAAAAATGTCTGGAAAATCCAGGGCAGATATTAAAAAATTATTATTTTATTATTATTTTCAGAATTGAAATATTTTTGATGGATATTACCTAGGTTTTGTTGATAAACATTATCTGTATATATATACCGGCCTGTATACATTTGTATTGTATCAAATTGATACTAGAATCTTCTGAGTTGATAATAAAATTTATTTTATTATTATTTTCGGAATTAATTTATTTTTACAAAGATTATGTAGTTTAACAAATGGAAATTAACGGTATATATATATGTGTGTGTGTGTGTACGTATGCAAATTGTACCGATTTCGTACATTTGTACAAATTATGTAGTATGTGTTTTGGAAAAAAATATCTTATTTTTTTCATAATTAATTAAAATTGGATGGCTAGAATTTGTTTGGAGGCGTAAACCTAGGGTTTAGGATTAATGAGATACATAATAGTTTAATATGTGGTTTTCTACTAGAACCCTCTCCTCCACCTCACCCCCTCCACCTCATCCATCCTTTGCCGGCCAAACCTATCCCCAAGGGGGTTTTTAATTAAATCCCTAGCACATTTGCACTCTCGCCCTTCTCATTCCTCCTATAAATACCCCTCCCCTTCACCTTTTTGTCTCATTTATAAGAAAAAAAATAGAGAAGAAAAGAAAGAGAAGAAACCCTAAGTGTTCTTCATGTGGGGGTTTTCCATGGGAGCTTTCCATAGGAGCTAAGGAGGAAGGAGAAGGTTTGCTAGCTAGTTATTCCTAGAAAGAAAATCAATGTGGGGGTTCTCTACTTATCTTTTATGGTTTGTTTCCTCTTTTATTTTATGTATGAGTCAAAAAGAACCCTTTTTTAAGGTGTTATTGGTTGTATGTGAGAAAGAACCCATCTTTTGATGGTTGTTTATTGTAGGTTAAAAAGAACTCATATTTATGAGGGGTGGATGTTGTATGTTGTTAAAAGAGCTTGGACTAAGATCATGAGCATATAAATGGTAGTAGTAAATGATCACATAAAGGGTGGAATGGTAGAACTCAACAAAATAACATAACGATAGAATCTTTGGACCTTGCTATGGTTATTGTTGTCCTTATGATTATTTTGAACTACTTTGACTAAGATTTGTGCATAGGAATGGTTGAAAATCAAGGTGGGGGTTTCTCTATATTATTTGTATTGATTCTTATTCTCTTTTGTTGTGTGTGTTTTGTTGTATGTTCTAAAAAATAACTTGGACTAAATCTTAAGCATAAAGTGGTTGTAGGGATCAAAATGATCCCAAGAAAAAGATGGATGGTTGAACTTAAATAAATAACATAAAGATCAAATCTTTAAGACCTTGTATGGTTATTGTGGTTATGTGGTTATTTTGTTAACACAAAACTACAACATGGACCTAAACTATGAGCATATAAAAATGAGTGTAGTAAAAATACGTACTTACCCATTCTAGGGTTGTAGAACTCATCTAGCTATTTAAAGTTAAGTCTTTTGTTGTATGTTGTTTTCCTACTTGTTTAAAATCAAGCCCTTGGAAAATCTAGTTCATGAAAGATTAAGCATCAATTTTGCTTCTAGGTTGTAAAAGATTAGTTCTCTTTATAGCATATCTATTTCTGCTTTTATGATAGAAATGATTACTTCTTTCCTTATTGTATGTAGGAACTTGTAGGTTGAAGAAAGTAGGCTTTATAATATGTAGGACTTGTAGATTCGATAAAATAGATTCTTGTAATATATAGGAACTTGTAATTCTATAAATAGTAGAGGCTGTAAATTTTAGTATATAAAAAGTAGGACTTGTAATTCAAAAAAGATGGTTTATGTAATAATCTAGATAAGTCCTTAGTGGCCTTATGAGTTTACTACCATGCTTAAGTTGTATGTGCTAAAGAAACCATGCTTAAGTTGTTGTAGGTTATTGTAGTAAAGAACCATGCATAAGTTGTGTAGTAAAGAAACCCATCATGCTTGAGTTGTTGTAGTAAGAAACCCATCATGCTTGAGATGTAGTGCTTAAGTTATTGTAGTAAAGAAATCCATCATGCTTGAGATGTAGTAAAGAAACCATGCTTAAGTTGTTGTAGTAAAGAAACCCATCATGCTTGAGATGTAGTAAAGAAACCATGCTTAAGTTGTGTAGTAAAGAAACCCATCATGCTTGAGTTGTTGTAGTAAGAAACCCATCATGCTCGAGATGTAGTGAAGAAATCATGCTTAAGTTGTGTAGTAAAGAAACCCATCATGCTTGAGTTGTTGTAGTAAGAAAACCATCATTCTTGAGATGTAGTAAAGAAACCATGCTTAAGTTGCTGTTGTAAAGAAACCCATCATGGTTTAGATGTAGTAAAGAAACCATGCTTAAGTTTTTGTAGTAAAGAAACCCATCATGCTTGAGATGTAGTAAAGAAACCAAGCTTTAGTTGTTGTAGTAAAGAAACCCATCATGCTTGAGATGTGGTAAAGAAACCATGCTTAAGTTGTTATAGTAAAGAAACCCATCATGTTTGAGATGTAGTAAAGAAACCATGCTTGAGTTGTTATAGTATGGAACCATGCTTGAGTTGCTAGTAAAGAATCCATGCTTGAGTTGCTAGTAAAGAACCCAGGCTTGAGTTTTTGTAGTTATTATGGTAAAGAACCCATGCTTGAGTTATTGTAGTTGTTCTAGTAAAGAACCCATGCTTGAGTTACTGTAGTTGTTCTAGTATAGAACCCAAGCTGGAGTTATTGTAGTTGTTCTTGTAAAGAACCCATGCTTGAGTTATTGTAGTTGTTCTAGATTTAAAAGAACCCATGCTTGAGTTTGTATGGTGTTTTTAGATTCAAAAGAATCCATGCATGTTTAAGTTATATGTTGTAGTGGTTTTAGTTAAATTCTAAAAGGAACCCATGAGTTTAGCTTGTATGCTAATCCAATTGAATTATTGAAATGAATCCATGTTCCATATTTGTTCTAGTTCTATTTTAAGAAGAAACCCATGAAACTAGCTCAATGATAGTTCTAGCTCAATTTGGCGAGGAACACCCATGCATTTAGGTTCTAGGTGGTTCTAGCTCAACCTTGAGAAAGAACCCATGAACCTAGTCGCATGTTGTCCTAGTTCAATTTGGGAAAAAGAACCCATGAATTCTAGTTATATATGGTTCTAATTGAAATTGGACCATATAATGTGAACATACTTCATCTTCAATGTATGGGTAATAATGGTTGGGAAAGTCACTAGTATTGTTAGCTCGATAAAAGCTCGTCTAGGGTTTTATAATTACCCTAGGGGTCATCGACCATCAAGACTCGCATCTTACCACCTTGGAAACTATGGATAAATCACACCTCGAGCACCGACGGATCTTAACTAATGTGGGTTGATCGCGGGCCGAGAATGTTGACGAGATCCGAGTTAGGGGTGGTGATGAGTGACGGAGATCCTGTCACCAGTGTCTTGGATCGATAGGCCAAGAGTTGGATCGGGATAATCTTAAGAAAGTTCTTATTAAAAATCCCGTGAGATTGTTTGGGTTTAGTGACATTGTTAGGGTAGTAACTTATGGCTATTACTACTTAACCTTTACTTATTATAATTTTTTTGCCGAAGGGAACGAGTTGGTGTTAAGGGCGATACCTTATGATCCGACCTATCCTATAGGCCGACACTAGGCAGTGTTATTGATTGTACCCTTCTTGTCAAAGCTATACGGTATGTGCATTCTCACGAGTTGGGAGCACGGGAACCGTATATCGTCTGTTAATTTCTGAAGTGTCTTGATAAGCGAGAGCGATTCCTGTCGGAGCTAGGGGATGGACCTCCGAAACTCCATCTTGTCTTATATCTAAGGGCGAAAAGCCATAGACTACGATCTGGCTAAGGGGCCACAGGGGATGCTTCGATCTAACCTGCGTTGTAGAAACCCCAAGGATTTGTCTGATATTTGAGTAAGGTCCAGTACACCGGGTAGTAGTGGTAAACATAGAAACTATGATCTAACTGCGGATGGCAGGATTAGACCATTTCAGAGCAACCTCATCAGTCATGTCTCTTCAGAAACAAGTCGAGTACAAGAGTAGAATTCATGGCGCGGGTTCAAATCCCTATATATGAAGAAACGGCTTGATATGGGGCGTATGTAGTATGGGCTGCATACTTTTTTAGAGTCTTGCTTGCATTAGAATAAGATCATCATTGCATTAGTTAATCCTGCATTAGATTCTAAGTCATAGCATACACAGACACATCAATTATATATACACGTTTCTCTTTTCTTCAATCTGTTTACTTAAAGTAGAGAATCACTGCTAGTCATCAGTCTTAAAGTGTCAGTATATGTACTGACGTCCCCATTTCAATAGGTACTGGATTGCAAGCTGCATGTACAGGATTCAGGAGGACTCAAGGCGAGAGAAGCAAGAGTTGATTTTATTTTCCACTGTAAATTATTTTGGTTACTATTGTTCCATTCGTAACAATTATTGTAATTCATTTATTTGTTGGGAAGCATCCAAGTGAGATACCAAGTGTTGTTCTTTATTCATTATACTCTGATGTAATTTGTTGAAAGTTGTAACACTTGGGCTTTTCAAGATATTATTGTAACACTGATGTAATGTATTGCAGTTTATAACATTCGGACTTGTAATACATTTATGTTGAATAAAAAGTTTTTAATTTTCCTATTTTTCTGTGTATTGTGACTGATGTGGCTAAAAATAGGGGTTTAATCGAGACCGTCCAAATTGAACACGAATCCTGAAGCCCAGGGGTAAAATAGTAATTTTACCTACAAACAGGTCTGAAGCGGGTACTGGGTCTCCTTCTCACAGATCCAATAACCCGCGAACGGATCCACCACAACTGGGTGCGGGCTTCAACCCGCAACAAACCCGGTCCAGCAGGATAGAATTAGGGTTTCTGATTAATATTAATCAACGGCCCTGATTCATATCTATCCCTTCACTGGGGATTAGGGATTACATTCCTTATCTATACACAGGAATTACATGCCTAATCTGTTCCCTGAGATGCCTATAAATACCCCCCATCCATCTCCATTAAGAGGTAATCAATCTTTCTCCAGTTTTTGCGCTCTTTCATAATCTCTCTGATTACTGACTTGAGCGTCGGAGGGTGCGTCGCCGGGAACAACCCCGGTGTCTCGCACTTTTGCAGGTGCACGGCGGGAGCCACGATCAAGCCCGACGGAACAGGTATACAGGTTTACTATTCAGTTTCCCAAAGAATCCACAAATACTATCTGTTTGCCCCCACACCAAATTTAGCGGCAACACTAGATCATTCCGATGAAGGAGAAGATCCTCCAGTGTGGAATGTCTACGTCGATGAAACCGCTTGCATCGAAGGGATATGGGCCAATGTCATCTTGCTCGCCTCAGATGAGTTCACTCTACAAAACTCGCTTCGTCTCAGTTTTTGAGCCTCCAACAACGAGGCTGAATATTATGTGCTGATTGCCGGCCTACTCTTGGCTCGAAAAGTGGGGGCAAAAAAAGTCAAAGTGTTCAATGACTCCCAGTTGGTGGTGAATGAAACCCAACGTGTAACATCCCGTAGTAATTTTAAAATAAAAATACATTTTTTATTTTTCCAAGTGCAACACACGTGCAATTTTATATCATTTTTTGTTCTAAAAAATTTCGTCAGTTATGCATAAATTTTTCCTTTTATTTGCTTTGTCTCATTTTATTTTTTTCTAATTAAAGTCTATAGGCCTAAAAGATGAATTTAAGCCCATTATAAATAAATAAGAAAAATAAAAAAATAACAAAGCCTAATGAGAAGCCCACAAATAAATCATACATTTATTTTTGTACACTTTTTCTATACTTGTCTTGTAACAATCCCCTACAGTATAACTAAAAACAATTAATTATTAAAATGAGAAGTGTGCATGGGTGGAACACGTGCATGTGTGTGTGCATGCATAGAGAGTGGCTGACCTTGGGTAAAAGAGAGGGAGAGTGGGGTGTGAATGTGAGGAGTGGAGTGGCTATTTGAGCAATGGGATCATTTTCCATCACACAAATGTCCTATAAATACCTACACTCTTTCATTCAGATTTGCACTTAATACTAATCAAAATCAAGAGAGAAAAGAAAGTGTGGACAGAGGAGGCCAGAATTTTGCTTTGGAGTGCTTGGAGGACTAGTAGTGCATTCAAGGAGGAGGAGAGCACTGGATCTAGGAGCTTTCTTTGTAGGAGATTTCTACTTTTTGCAACTAAAGATGTGGGTGTCTCTTCTTGTTTTCTAATTAATATAGAAATAATGCCTAGGTGATATGTTTGAATTTTGTGTTAGTTTAATGGTTCTTTCTAATAGAATTTTGATGCATGTTGTGGTGACAAATTGCTAGTTGTAAAAAATCATGAAATTCATTGTATATTAATGTGGTGCTTATTTAATGATTGATAAGTTAGAAAGAAGAAAATTTAATTAGAAGCATGTGTAGAATTGTTAGGCTCAAATTGATTGTTGCATGCATTTTTTCTCTTATAAATTGGTTAAAATTTGTGTATGGATTGTAGATAAAAAGAAAGGAAAAATTAGAAACACATTTTTTGGGAAGAAATAGTCATGGTAGAACAAAGGAAAAGTCGTATTAAAATGAGTAGAAAAAATTGATTTTCATTGAACATCGCCTTATAATTCATATAAGAGAAGAAAAAGATTAATTTGGGAGAATTGAAGTAAATCTTCATTTATATGAATAAAATTAGTAAGATAACAATTTTTGAGTTCTATTGATGTAAAATAATAGTATTTTTGAAGAAAGAAGTTGCTTTTTTGCAAAAGACTTCAAGATATATGTTTATATGTTCAAAAAATATTTATGTACATGAAACGAGTACAAATCTCTTAAATAACAATTAAAATCAGTAAAAGAATGATTATGGAGTTTAGAACGCTACTTTTATGATATCAATTTTGAGAAGAAGAATGAAACTTGAAATAGTTGAAAATGTAGAAAATAAGAATTGTCGGAGATTAAATACTTAATGATTTAAAACCTACAGCTGTTGTCAATCGGAGCTTGGCTGAGTGGGTAGGCGTTCTGTCGCCTCATTATGGGGGCGGGTTCGAGTCGTGGGTCTGCCATTATGGGGTGAAAACATATTTAAAAAAAAAAGTAAGATAGGGGAGTTTATATAGTTATGAATTTTAGCCTCTTAATATATCTGTTAGGGCTATGGCCTTAGTGGCTAGCGGAGGCGCGCTGCACTCATACGCAGCCGTGTGTCGTTCGTTGAGTCTGAGGTCTCGGGTTCGAGCCCTGGGCTCTTTTATATTTTTTTGTGATTCTTTTATATTCTCTTGGAAATTTTAAAATCCAGAAAAAATCATATAAATATTTTAAAATATTGTGGGGAAGAACTGAAAATATTTCTCATTGTTTTCAAATATATTTTGGAGATATTTCTAGTGATAAATGAGATTGGTATTTAAGAAGAAGTAAAAATTATAAATGTTGAATAGTGATAAAAAGGAATGTAATGAAATTTAGATAATGAAGTTCTAGTGAAGTGTCTCAAAGAGTTGATGTTTAATTCTTAGAAACTATGTATTGGGAAAGTAAACTTGAAAAGTGTTTTGTGGAAATAAATAATTTTAGATTGTTCTTCATGTTGATAAATACAAGATGAAAGAATTGAATAAGATGTGAGTAAAGAAAATTAAAAACATGAATATTGAAGGATATGAGTACCCATGATTATGGAACATGAAAAGATGTGATTCTAGAGGTTTAGTGAGACCCGGGTACTGGCAAATGTTGACATAATTAATTGATTTGAGAATTGGCTATATGGGTTATCTCGGTATTTTTGTTTAAGTCCGGTAAAAGGGGAAGCTAACTCAGGTAGTGTAATTTATTCATGTTTTGAGTATAAGGATTAGGCACTAAGTGGAAGATGTAGTAAACTTGGGCAAACGTAAGAGGGTTGCCTCTATTTAGTCTGACGATGGACTTCGATACTATAGACCCAGTTTGACAGTGGACTCCAGGACCGTGGTTGCTTGCGATGGAGGCGAGCCTTAATTAAATCCGGGACTCTGATTGGTTTGACGGTGGACTCCAGGATCATGAATTGTCGGACAGATTGGAGGTCGTGCTCCAGTGTATATGCGTATACCGGGGCTAGAGGGAACCTTACGGGAAGTTCGCTCGACGAGGATTTCCATATAAGCTTGATGGTGGACTCCAGGGCTGGAATCCGTACTTGTGGGACGTCTAAGACTTGTTTTATTAACGTGTAGTTTTCATGGCGAGGGATTACACCCTTTTATGTGGAGTACGTAGGTGCTTGCCCTCGGACTTATGTAGTATGGTATGCATAGAATCCGAACAAGTATGCATTAATGTCATCTTAGCGTAAACATCTGCATTAGGCATTAAGGCATTGCATACACCAACATGTGTAGGATAGTCACTTTTCACACTTTGTTTTACATTCAAGTTTGTGTATGCTAAAATGAGTGAGTCGCTATATTATGGCATAGAGAGGATGGTCGTGTATAGTATTGTGTCAGTTGTATATAACTGACGTGCTCACAGTATTCAATGCAGGCATTGGATTGCAAGGAGATATAAAGATGATTGACGGTAAAAATTACTTTTCGTTTTAAGTTGTTGATGTTTAATTGTATATTCATGTCATGTTGTAATTCATTTAATTTTCCGCTGCGTTGTTGTAAAAGAACTTGATGTAATAAAGTTTCAAAATTCCTTGTAAAATTGTACGAAATGAAGTAAAGATCCTGTTTATGCTACGAATTACCTTATTTTAGAATTTGGGACTTTACAGAGTGGTATCGGAGCCTAGCTTCAATGAGTAGTACAAAATTACAAGGACGACACATTAAGGTGGACATTAGAGTGTGAGTTCAGCTTATAGAGATTTAAATGTAAGTAGTTTACATTTGTGTTGCTCTATGTGCTGATGTTTCTCCTCCTTTTTCCTATAAGATGGATAATCATCATGACCGAGAGGATGGGGTAGAATGGTTCTTTCCCGACGAAGAAGAACCCATAGGGGAATAATTACCTGAATCTAGGGAGATTACTCCACCTCCATATGATTCCCCAGAAGAATCCTCAGACGAAGAAGCCATTCGGGATAACCAAGGCTGCGTTGTTGCTTCTCTTCAGAGGGAATTGGATACCCAAAAGTGGAGAGTAAACCACTTGGAAGCACAACGGGTGGAAGACAAGGAGCAGTTGTTTTCTGTAAGATAGATCTACGGTCGGGTTATCACCAGATTTGAGTGAAGGAAGAGGATGTGCGCAAGACATCGTTTAGGACTCGACATGGTCACTACAAGTTCTTAGTCATGTCGTTCGGAGTAACCAACGCACCGGCTATATTTATGGACATGATGAACAGGGTCCTGCGACTGTTCATCGATTTTTCATCATTGTGTTCATCGACGACATTTTGGTCTACTCCAAAACAGAAGAAGAGCATACTGGGCACCTAGTAGAGGTACTGAAGAAGTTGTAGGAGCAGAAGTTATATGCAATGTTTTCTAAGTGTGACTTCTGAAAAAACGAAGTCGCCTTCCTGGGTCACATCCTTTATAAGGAGGGAGTGGCCATTGATCCACAAAAGATTGAGGTAGTGAGGGATTGGCCAAGACCAACTACAGTGAAAGAAATCAGAAGCTTTTTGGGGATAACAGGATACTATAGAATATTCATTCAGGGCTACGCCAAGATAGCTGTGCCACTCACGGGACTTACAAAGAAGAAAGTGAGTTTTAAATGGTCAGAACAGTGTAAGGCTAGCTTCCAGGTGTTGAAGGAGAGGTTGACTACCGTTACCATTCTGGCTTTGCCAAGAGCAGGAGTCGATTATGATGTCTAAAGCAATGCTTCCCATCGCGGACTAGGCTGCGTGCTGATGGGTCTAGACAGATGACACCGCTTGAGAAGAATTACCCAACCCACGATCTGGAGTTGGCAGGTAATCATCTTTACACTAAAACAGTGGAGGCACTACGTGTATGGGGAAAAAGTTAACATGTACACGGATCACAAAAGTTTGAACTACATCTACCAGCAGAATGATCTAAATCTGATGTAGCAGAGATAGTTGGAGGTATTGGAGGATATCCTTCCCGAAATAAAGTACCATCCAGGTAAGGCCAATGTGTTGGTTGATGCGCTCAGCCGGAAGAGCAGTTTATCTCGATTGATCACGAGTCAGGAGAAGTTGGCAGAGGATCTCGATCAAGCCAGTATAGAAGTGTTGGTACCACTACAAAAGATACTGGTTTTACCGGCGAAAGTTCCCCGGCGTTTTACTAGTAGCGCCGGGGTAGGGAGCGAATAGGAATTGGGCGCCAGATGGGATGGTTATACACCGGCGGTCGATTTAAAACGCCGGTGTATGTTCGTATTCACCGGCGTTTTACTTAAAAATGTTGGTGAAGTGTATTATTCACCGGCGTTTTTATTATAAACGCCGGCGAATATACGGACACATTCACCGGCGTGTCTAATTGAAACGCCGGTGAATAACTGCGATAAAACCCGCGAACCCTAATCTTTCGCTCGCCATTTTCCCCAACCCCCCCCCCCCCCCCAAAAAAAAAGAAAGGGGCGCTTCGTTTCCCTCCTTCCTCGCTCTACTTCCCGCGCGTTTGCCTCCGCCGCTTCGTCCTCTTCGATGGCCTTCGACCTTTCGAAATCGTCCCTTCTTCCCTTCGTCATTTTCGATTTCCCTCTTCCCTTTCTCTATTTGGAGGTGAATCGGCGATCGCCCTGCTCTCTCTCTCTCTCCTACGCCCCCGCCCTCGTCGCCCCGCTCTCTCTCTCTCTTCGGTATGATCTCTTGATTTCCCTTATTTTTCAAAAAAAGCAGCTTTTTTCAGATTATTCATCTTGATTTCCTTAACATGAATGGTTTAGTTGAGATGAAGAATTAATAGAATAATATATGCTTAGATACTGGAAATTTTCATCTTCTTTTACTGTTAATGAAGCTGATTTCATGCATCTGATTGTCTTCATGGCATGTTTGTTTTTTACCCAAAATGGGTTCACTGTGAACTGAGGATGGTCTAGGTACGTATGCCAAAAACCTCTGGCCGGATATGCACAACAATTGGATTTTAGATTTAGTTGGGCACAGTGAATTAGTAGAGCAACATATAAGCTCAGATAATGGAAATTTTTCATTTTCAGATACTGTTAAAGTAACCTGATTGCAATCTTTGGCATGGTTTTTTAACAAAAAATGGGTTCACTTCCAAACTAAGGATGCTGCTAGCTTACCCATTTTCTTTCACTGTTAATGAAGCTGATTTCATGCATCTGATTGTCTTCTTGGCATGTTTGTTTTTTTACCCAAAATGGGTTCACTGTGAACTGAGGATGGTATAGGTACGTATGCCAAAATCCTTCGGCCGGATATGCACAACAATTGGGTTTTAGATATAGTTGGGCTAAAGAAGTAGTAGAGCAACATATAAGCTCAGATAATGGAAAATTTTTCATTTTCAGATACTGTTAAAGTAACCTGATTGCAATCTTTGGCATGGTTTTTTAACACAAAATGGGTTCACTTCCAAACTTAGTATGCTGCTAGCATGTCCATTTTCTTTCACTGTTAATGAAGCTGATTTCATGCATCTGATTGTCTTCTTGGCATGCATGTTTTTTTACCCAAAATGGGTTCACTGTGAACTGAGTATGCTATAGGTATGTATGCCAAAATCCTCCGGCTGGATATGCACAACAATTGGATTTTAGATTTAGTTGGGCTAAAGAAGTAGTAGAGCAACATATAAGCTCAGATAATGGAAATTTTCATTTTCAGATACTGTTAAAGTAACCTGATTGCCATCTTAGGCATGTTTTTTCCCCCAAAAATGGGTACACTTCCAAACTAAGTATGCTGCTAGCATCCCCAGTTTCTTTTACTGTTAGTGAAGCTTATTTTCATGCATCTGATTGTCATCTTGGCATGTTTTTTTGACCAAAATGGGTTCGCTGTGAACTGAGGATGCTATAGGTACGTATCCCAAAATCCTCCGGGTATGCACAACAATTGGGTTTTAGGTTTAGTTGGGTTAAAGAAGTTGTAGAGCAACATATAAGCTCAGATAATGGAAATTTTCATTTTCAGATACTGTTAAAGTAATCTGATTGCCATCTTAGGCATGTTTTTTCCCCCAAAAACGGGTACACTTCCAAACTAAGTATGCTGCTAGCATCCCCAGTTTCTTCTTTTGTTGTTAGTGAAGCTTATTTTCATGCATCTGATTGTGATCTTGGCATGTTTTTTGACCAAAACGGGTTCACTGTGAACTGAGGATGCTATAGGTACGTATGCCAAAATCCTCCGAATACGCACAACAATTGGGTTTTAGATTTAGTTGGGCTAAAGAAGTAGTAGAGCAACATATATGCTCAGATAATGGAAATTTTCATTTTCAGATACTGTTAGAGAAGCTGATTGCCATCTTAGGCATGATTTTTTAACAAAATGGGTTCACTTCCAATCTAAGTATGCTGCTAGCATCCTCATTTTCTTTTACTGTTAATGAAGCTTATCCCATGCATCTGATTGTCATTTTGGCATGTTTTTTTGACCAAAATGGGTTCACTGTGAACTGAGGATGCTATAGCTGTATGCCAAAATCCTCCGGATATGTACAACAATTGGTTCACTCTGAAAAATATATGCTTACATACTGGACATTATCATTTTTCTTTTACTGTTAATGAAGCTGATTTCATGCATCTGATTGACATCTTGGCATGTTTTTTACCAAAATCCTCCAAATCTGTACAAGATTTGGGCTGAACAAACCTCGTGCAGGTTTCTTTTGGCGCTACAAGCATCAATGATTTAGTTGGGATGAAGAATTATTTTAGAAAAACGTATTAGTAGCCATATTAGTTTCTTTTGTTTATTATTATTATTATTATTATTATTATTATTATTATTATGAGATAAGTGATTATTAGTAGTCATGAACAGAATAGTTCATGAGTCATCAGATCTTCTTGTTACCGTAGTTACAGCACGACGCGCTCATTATTCGGCCGATTCCTCTTCATCAGCAAAATACCCTTTACCATCATCATCTCCTTGAACGGAAAGCTAAATACAGGGGAGACTATAGTCGATTTTTTTTTATGCTCGAAAACAGCGTGTGCGATAAAATACCACTAAGGTGGTTGTGATAATTTCCACGAAAGGTAGTTTAGGGTTATGTGAATAGAGTAGATTGTGTTAAGATGTAGTTTTTTTTTGTACATTTATTGGAACCACAATTTCTTTATTTTACAGTTAAAGATTATATCGTTTATTTATTTGCAGCTAGGGATAGTTTTCAAATAGGTGAAATTTAATATACAAAATGCCTTTTACTGTTATTACTATTTAATATATCAAATTTTAATTTCAGATTGTGTGCTATTGATATAATGGATAGAAGTTGGATTAGTAAACCACGATTATCCAAGGAGTACCGTGATGGTATTAAAGATTTTATTATCTTTGCCAAAAGACATTCCCGTGATCCCAACCTAATCCTTTGTCCATGCCTCCGGTGTATAAATTGTATGCTGAGGACATGTGACGTAGTACATACACACTTGGCTGTCAACGGTTTTCTTCAAGGGTACACAAGGTGGTTTTGTCATGGAGAGGATCATACGTCAGCTCCTCTTCGTCCGGTTGTATTAGTAAATGAAGCTGAGCCCTTAGTGAACTAAGACTTAAGCGTTTCCGATGAGATGCATGCTTTGTTACAAGATGCCATGGGGATTCATAATGTTCCTTTCCACACCAATAACCCAACAAATGAAGTTCACAATGAGTCAACAGAAACAAACCAGATTGGTGGTGGGGTGGACGAGGAAATGTCTGGCCCCACCCCTGAAAATAATAAGCAGCAAGAATCCTTCGCTAAGTTACTTGAAGATGCTAGTACTCCGTTGTACCGCGATTGTACCAAATTTTCTAAGTTCTCATTCATTGTCAGACTATTTCAGATTAAATGTTTAAACGGGTGGTCTGCTAAGTCCTTCACTATGCTACTTGAATTGTTGAATGAAGCATTTCCTGAAATCTGTATTCCAAACTCAGCCTATAAAATCAAAAAATTCCTAAGTTCTTTCGATCTAGGATATGAGAAGATAGCAGCATGTCCAAATGACTGTATGCTTTTCACGAGTGGTAAGAAAAGTCTGGAGAATTGCGAAGTGTGTGGTTCTTCGAAATGGAAAGAAAGACCAAATCAAGACGAGGGAGCCAGTGGATCTACTAAGCGAAGTAGGAAAAAGAAGCCTGCCAAAATACTGCGTTACTTTCCTCTGATTCCTAGGCTACAAAGGTTGTTTATGTCTACGAAAATTTCTTCTGATATGAAATGGCATGCTGAAGGTCGCACTAATGATGGGATTCTTAGACATCCTGCTGATTCTCAATCTTGGAAAAAATTTGATGAAAGATATCCTGATTTTGCGGAAGATCCTCGAAATGTGAGACTTGGACTAGCTAATGATGGTTTCAACCCTTTCAGGCAAATGAGTAGTACATACAGCATATGGCCGGTTGTGTTGATACCATACAATTTGCCGCCTTGGAAATGCATGAAGCAGTCCTCATTTATTTTGTCCATGATAGTTTCTGGACCGAAAGGTCCTGGAAATGATATAGATGTGTACCTACAACCGTTAATAGATGAACTTCAGAAGTTGTGGGTGGGTGTTCCAACCTATAATGCTATGGCTAAAGAAACATTTTCTCTTCGTGCCGTGTTGTCTTGGACAATCAATGATTTTTCAGCATATGCAAATTTATCTGGATATAGTACTAAAGGACGTTATGCATGTCCATGTTGTGCTGACCAAACTAGTTCAAGGTGGTTGTACAATGGCAGAAAGTTTTGCTATATGGGTCATAGGAGATGGTTGCCTGACACACATATATTTCGGGCAGAGGCAGCGACATTTGATGGTACCGATGAGTGGGAACATGCTCCTGGGTCTTCTTCTGGTTCAGATATTTTGAGGCGGGTAGATGGTCATCAATTCAAATATGGAAAAGAACCAGAAGTCAGGACAAAGGGCAAGAAAAGGGCAAGGCCGGAGCAAGGTGAGGAGACCGATCTATATGGCGAAGATGAGGATCAAAACATGACGAGTTTAGGTGCATGGAAGAAGAAGAGTATTTTCTTCAAGTTGCCGTATTGGGAATTCAACTTACTGCGACATAATTTAGATGTGATGCATATCGAAAAAAATATTGGTGAGAATTGTATAGGAACAGTTATGGGAGATGATCGGAAGACAAAGGACAATCTCAAGAGCTGACTTGATTTGAAGTCAATGGGCATCCGACATGAGTTGCACCCAGAAGAATTGCCGAACGGGAAAGTACTCCTACCTCCTGCAATCTATTCAATGTCAAAATCGGAGTTGGAATTGTTTTGCAAAGTACTACTTGAACTTAAAGTTCCTGATGGCTATTCTTCTAACATGGCAAGATGTGTCAACTTTAAAGAGAAGAGGCATCAGGGTCTAAAGTCACACGACTACCACATCCTAATGCAGGATCTCCTTCCTGTGGCCCTAATGTCTTCAATGTGTGAGCAAGTCACTACTGTCCTGAAAGATCTTTGTAGCATATATAAAGGTATTTGCTCAAGAATGCTTCGTGTTGAAGATCTGGACCAATTGGAGCAGCAGGCGGCATTGACACTTAGTAAAATGAAGATGATATTTCCTCCATCGTTCTTCACTATAATGATTCACTTGATAATCCACCTTGCTGGTGAAGCCAGAATCGGCGGTCCTGTTCACTATCGGTGGATGTACCCCATTGAGAGGTAAAATAATTCATTCATCTTAAGAAATTGAATTTTCAAAAGCTCATTTCTTTTAATCCCCTAATCCGCTCTATCTGATTAATTGTACATGTTCAGGTACCTATACCGGCTAAAGGGTTATGTGAAAAATAGAGCATATCATGAAGGGTCAATAGCCCAGGGATATCTATCAGAGGAGTGCTCACATTTTTTTTCCAGGTATTTGCCTGGTGTGGAGACATCTTCCAGTAGACCACGTAGAAATCCAGACATTTCCATTCTTGATGGTGCTCAATATCTTTTTGATACCGCTGACACTACTGTTGGTAAAGTTGATGCATTTGAGCTCGATAGCTTAGCGTGGGAACAGGCACATCGATATGTGCTAGACCATCATGCATCAGTGGAACCATTTCGAAAGTAAGTTGCTTTTGAATTTAAATCGAATACAGTGAAAACCGCGGAGTTCGATATTTTTGATACTTTTGTTATTCCTAATTTCAATTGCTTGTTCTTTAGCAAATTTGTCAGGAACATCAAACGAAGGGCCAGACCAAGAAGACTACCACCATGTGAACAAAACAAGTTGATGAATGAAAAATTTCATAAGTGGTTTGAATCTCATGTAGGTGAATTACAGTTATGCAAGTTAATCTTTATTATATCTACATTTTCTATGGTGCTGATACGATTTGTGCAAAATTAATAGGTACATTCTTTGGGTCCTGAAGGTGCGTCATCTGAAATACAAGTACTTGCCAAAGGCCCCTATCAGATGGTTAAAAGATACGGAGGATACATATTTAATGGTTTTAGATTTCGTACTAAGGATCGTGAATGTAATTTGAAGTCTCAAAACAGTGGAATGGTAGTGACGTCTAAGACTAGAAGTTATGCTTCCAAATCGGACACGAGGCCTGTAGATGGAGATCTCGACTAGTATGGAGTGCTCATGGATATCATTGAGTTGAATTATTTTGGCTATTTCCGTGTTGTCTTATTTCGTGGGGATTGGGCTGAGTTTGATAGGAATTTTGTTAACAACAAGGACAAGCTTGGCTTCAGAGTTGTAAACTTCTCAAAATTGATTCACATCGGTACACACATTAGCCATGAGCCATTTGTGTTTCCATCTCAAGTGCAACAAGTGTTCTACATTGAAGATCCAACCCTGCCAAAATCGTATGTGGCTCTCCCTATGCAACCAAGAGATGTATTCCAACTGGGCGATACTTTAGACGATGAAGACGGTGAAGACATGAACAGTTACATTGCTTCTGAGTTTCCTGTGTTTGATGTAAACACAACCTATGTTGGAATTTGCGGGACTTGGCTCCGCAAGGATGGAGAAGAGGGCGATGTACTGGAAGATGTCGTATTGTAGTTTACATGATTTTCAATTGGGTTTATTATATGTCTGTCATTTTATGTCTTAAATCTTGTTGTAATATTATGTCTGTAATTTCGAATATGTTCATTGTGAATTTAATACACTGGTTTAATTATCTTTCTATTTTCTACTGCTTGGTATTATTTACATTAAACTATGCTTAGTGTCATTTGAACCACCCTATCGTTGTAATTTAATCTGTTACAAATCTCATTTTTTTAATTTTTTTACAATTATGTTGGTTTGTTAATCCTACTAAAGTACAAATTTTATAATAGTTATTATAAATATGTTATTAATTAAATTTGCATCTCTAAGGAAGTTATCGAATCCTTGACAGGTACAACATGCCGAGGCGTGGAAAGAGGGTAAATATAAATGATGGCAACGAGAGCCATGGGGATGAGCAGCCACTAAATAATAGTGGCAGTCAAACATATGAGAGTGAGGGTAGCACGCCGCCCACTGTCAAAAAACATCGGTAAGTCTTTAAATTGGTATTTTTAAAGAGATTATGGTCTTGAATGCATGAAAGACACGTACTAGTGTTTGTGAGTCTGCATTGTGGCTGTCGTCTATAAGCATTTCCTCTATGTTTCTTAAGTGGGCTGTGATTAGAAAGAAAGGGCTGGAGTGGAGATCTGGAAACTCAAATAGAGACATCTCGTTTATTATAATCTACACTTATTGTTGGACCAACCCCCTCTTGCTGTTGTTGCTGATGTTTCTTTGTGTGCGTGTGTTGAAGAGAATGAAGGGATGAGAGAGAGTTGAGGAAAATGCCGCTATGTTAGCCTGGTGTATCCTCATTCTCTACCATCCCTCTTTCTGGCTCCATATATGGCTTCTATATTAAATTGGTTTCCTTCCACGATGACAGTCCGTAATACTACACTTGATATGAGCCCTGTTCATAGCTGCACCATATTGCATACTCACAAACAACTAATACGTGTCGGCCTTGCATTGTATGACCAACCCCACTTTGGCACATAACATGGTATAGATGACATTGTATGACCTGCAAACAAGGTTTGTTCAGCCGTGTTGTTGTACTGATTTGGAGGATTTTGGTATGCTAGCAGCATACGTAGTTTGGAAGTGAACCCATTTTGGCTAAAAAATCATGCCAAAGATAGCAATCAGATGCATGAAATCAGCTTCTTTAAAAGTATCTGAAAATGAAAATTTCCATAATCTGAGCATATATGTTTCTTTAACAGTGACTGTGAACAATTGTTCTTAATTGGGCTGTGATTAGAAAGAGACGAGTTGGAGTGGAGATCTGGAAACCCATATAGAGACATCTTGTTCATAATAATTTATTATTATTGTTGTTCTTGTCGCTCTTGCTGTTGTTGCTGATGTGTCTATGTGTTCGTGTGCTGAAGGGAAAGAAGGGATGAGAGAGAGATGAGGAAAATGCCGCTATGTTAGCCTGGTGTATCCTCATTCTCTACCATTCCTCATTCTGGCTTCTATATTTGGTTTCCTTCCACAATGACAATTCCTTAAAACTACACTTGCTATGAGCCCTATTCGTATTTTTCTTCAACGAAGAATTGATCTATGACTACAATCTCCATTCAAAACCCAATTGTTCTATATTTGGTTCCCTCTTGGCTGTTGTTGCTATTGTTGCTGATGTCTCATCTTCTTTTATTGTTAGTGAAGCTTATTTTCATACATCTGATTCTCATCTTGGCATGTTTTTTTGACCAAAATGGGTTCACTGTGAACTGAGGATGGTATATAGGTACGTATGCCAAAATCCTCCGGCCGGATATGCACAACAATTGGGTTTTAGATATAGTTGGGCTAAAGAAGTAGTAGAGCAACATATAAGCTCAGATAATGGAAAATTTTTCATTTTCAGATACTGTTAAAGTAACCTGATTGCAATCTTTGGCATGGTTTTTTAACACAAAATGGGTTCACTTCCAAACTAAGTATGCTGCTAGCATCCCCATTTTCTTTCACTGTTAGTGAAGCTGATTTCATGCACCTGATGGTCTTCTTGGCATGTTTTTTGGTCGCGCATTTTCTTTCACTGTTAGTGAAGCTGATTTCATGCACCTGATTGTCTTCTTGGCATGTTTGTTTTTTTACCCAAAATGGGTTCACTGTGAACTGAGGATGCTATAACTGTATGCCAACCTTCTCCGGCCGGATATGCACAACAATTGGGTTTTAGATATAGTTGGGCTAAAGAAGTAGTAGAGCAACATATATGCTCAGATAATGGAAAATTTTTCATTTTCAGATACTGTTAAAGTAACCTGATTGTAATCTTTGGCATGGTTTTTAACACAAAATGGGTTCACTTCCAAACTAATTCCAAACTAAGTATGCTGCTAGCATCCCTGTTTTCTTTCACTGTTAGTGAAGCTGATTTCATGCACCTGAGGGTCTTCTTGGCATGTTTTTTGGTCCCATTTTCTTTCACTGTTTGTGAAGCTGATTTCATGCACCTGATTGTCTTCTTGGCATGTTTTTTTTTAACCCAAAATGGGTTCACTGTGAACTGAGGATGGTATAGTTACGTATGCCAAAATCCTCTGGCCGGATATGCACAACAATTGGGTTTTAGATATAGTTGGGCTAAAGAAGTAGTAGAGCAACATATAAGCTCAGATAATGGAAAATTTTTCATTTTCAGATACTGTTAAAGTAACCTGATTGCAATCTTTGGCATGGTTTTTTAACACAAAATGGGTTCACTTCCAAACTAAGTATGCTGCTAGCATCCCCATTTTCTTTCACTGTTAGTGAAGCTGATTTCCAGCACCTGATGGTCTTCTTGGCATGTTTTTTGGTCGCGCATTTTCTTTCACTGTTAGTGGAGCTGATTTCATGCACCTGATTGTCTTCTTGGCATGTTTGTTTTTTTACCCAAAATGGGTTCACTGTGAATTGGGGATGCTATATCTGTATGCCAACCTCCTCCGGCCGGATATGCACAATAATTGGGTTTTAGATATAGTTGGGCTAAAGAAGTAGTAGAGCAACATATAAGCTCAGATAATGGAAAATTTTTCATTTTCAGATACTGTTAAAGTAACCTGATTGCAATCTTTGGCATGGTTTTTTAACACAAAATGGGTTCACTTCCAAACTAATTCCAAACTAAGTATGCTGCTAGCATCCCCATTTTCTTTCACTGTTAGTGAAGCTGATTTCATGCACCTGATGGTCTTCTTGGCATGTTTTTTGGTCCCATTTTCTTTCACTGTTAGTGAAGCTGATTTCATGCACCTGATTGTCTTCTTGGCATGTTTTTTTTTAACCCAAAATGGGTTCACTGTGAACTGAGGATGGTATATAGGTACGTATGCCAAAATCCTCCGGCAGGATATGCACAACAATTGGGTTTTAGATATAGTTGGGCTAAAGAAGTAGTAGAGCAACATATAAGCTCAGATAATGGAAAATTTTTCATTTTCAGATACTGTTAAAGTAACCTGATTGCAATCTTTGGCATGGTTTTTTAACAAAAAATGGGTTCACTTCCAAACTAAGTATGCTGCTAGCATCCCCATTTTCTTTCACTGTTAGTGAAGTTGATTTCATGCACCTGATGGTCTTCTTGGCATGTTTTTTGGTCGCACATTTTTTTGGTCGCGCATTTTCTTTCACTGTTTAGATACTGTTAATGAAGCTGATTGCCATCTTTGGCATGATTTTTTAACAAAAAATGGGTTCACTTCCAAACTAAGTATGCTGCTAGCATCCTCATTTTCTTTCACTGTTAATGAAGCTTATTTCATTAAGATCCAGGATGGCAAATTTTGATTGGGCTATGATAGGATTGTTTAGTGGATGTTGTCTATGTTCTTAATTGGGCTGTGATTAGAACGAGAGGGCTCGAGTGGAGATCTGGAAACCCATATAGAGACATCCTGTTCATAATAATTTATTATTATTGTTGTTCTTGTCGCTCTTGCTGTTGTTGCTGATGTCTCTTTGTGTTCGTGTGCTGAAGGGAAACAAGGGATGAGAGAGAGATGAGGAAAATGCCGCTATGTTAGCCTGGTGTATCCAAAGTCTCTTCCTTTCTTCTTTCTGTTTCCATTTCTGGCTTCTATATTTGGTTT
Source organism: Hemerocallis citrina (assembly GCA_017893485.1). Taxonomy (NCBI): domain Eukaryota; kingdom Viridiplantae; phylum Streptophyta; class Magnoliopsida; order Asparagales; family Asphodelaceae; genus Hemerocallis; species Hemerocallis citrina. The sequence continues at coordinate 138,284,719 of CM030359.1, read as the reverse complement.
CCTTCCACGATGACAGTTCCCTAAAAATACACTTGATATGAGCCCTATCTTATTTTTCTTATTTTTCTTATATTTGGTTTCCGTCCACGATGACAGTTTCATGGATTGTCTGAACAATCCATGAAGGACATGCTTAGATACTGAATTTTCATTTGTTTTACTGTTTTAGATATTGGATATTCCCAATCAGAGGAGAATATAAAGGTTTCAAGTTAGATACTAAATTTTCATTTGTTTTGTTATTTTAGATACATTTAAAAACAAAATTAAGTACTAGATTTTTAGCATTGCAATGTAATTATTTTACCTCTGTATATATCATTAACAATTCCATTTGCAGTTGGCACTTTGATCTTATAATTTAAGATACAGGTAGTTCTTTTTGCAAATTCAAAAAATATGTATATTCTGTATTGTGGTCTACTGTTCAATTAAACTATTGTTTTTTTTTCACAGAGCGGTCGTCCAGATGAAGAAAATTCTGATGATCAGAGCTGAAGCTACTCGAGGGGTATGAATCTGCGGTCCTCCTTGCTGTTCTTATGTCCTCCTTGCTGTATGGTTGTTGTTCTTATGTCCTCCTCCTTGCTGTTGTTATGTCAGACTGGTTTTTTTTATGAGAGTTATGTCAGACTTTTAATTTGGGATATTTTGGATATTTGTCAGACTGGTTTGTTTGGATATTTGGGATGTTAGTCCCTATATTAATTTGTTAATTATGACACTGTTAATTAATCAATGAATTTGGACGTTGATATGACACGTGTGAAACTTGATTATCTTTAATTATTCTTGTGTTTGGTTGTGATTTGCGCAGTAACATGCAACGAAATTGATTGAATCAGTTGTGAGAATTAGTTTACAGGTTTTATAAATGAAACTGTGAATTGAAATCGAACGGAAAAGCGGAGTATCGAAAATAAATGGGCATAGCCAGACCGGCGTTTTAAAAAATGCCGGTCTATCTAATCTAATTGTTGGAGTGTGTGATACACCGGCGTTCTCACGAACGCCGGTGAATGTTGTCAGCTGTAACGGCACAGACGTACACCGGCGTTTTATAAATGCCGACGTATATAACTACACCGGCATTTTTTGGTCGCGCCGGTGCTTGTAAGTAGGGAAAACCAGGCACTCAGAAACGCACATACACCGGCGCTCCTTGACCGCCAGTATACTTTTGTTCTACACCGGCGTTTTCATAAACGCCGGTGAATGAATAAATACCGGCAGTTTAAGACCGCCGGTGAATGTATATAGGGTGCAAAAGAACGGCACTCAGAGACCGACATACACCGGCGTTTTATGGCCGCCGGTGTAGTTTTCACATTTACCGGCGTCCATCAAAACTGCCGGTGTAGACCCCTTTGTTTCCACGATGCCCGCTTCGGCGGCATTTGGACCGGTGCTATTATAAACGCCGGTGAAAGTTTCACCGGCGTAAATAAACGCTGGTAAAGACGTCAAAAAGCGCCGGGAAAGCGAGTTTCTTTTGTAGTGTACAAGGATTTGGGGCATCCCTAGCTCAGTTAAGACTTCAGCCAACATTGAGAGAAAAGATTATTGACATTCAGAAGACCGATCCAGAGATCTAAGGGATGAAATAGCAAGTTGGAGCAGGTGAGTTAACAGAATTCGAGGTGAAGGATGAAGTATTGTGGTTTGGAGAGCGGTTGTGTGTGCTGAATCAAGCAAAACTGAAGGAGAGTATTCTACAGGAAGCACACACCACTTTATTATTCGTACATCCGGGGAATACCAAGATATACAATGACATCAAGCAGTATTTCTGGTGGTCAGGGATGAAGCAGGATGTGGCTGAATTTGTCACTAGATGTGCAGTCTATCAGCAGATCAAAGCCGAAAACCAGAAACCCAGGGGTTTGTTGCAGTCATTACCCATTCCGGAGTGGAAGTGGGATAATATCAGCATGGACTTTATTACTGGATTACCCAGGAGTTCTAAAGGAAATGATGCAATTTCGGTGATAGTGGACCGACTCACCAAATCAGCTCACATTTTGGCAATGAAGCTCACTTAGTCTATGGAGAAGCTGGCTGAGTTGTATGTTGGAGAGATGTGAGGCTTCATGGAGTCCCCTTATCTATTGTATCCGACCGAGATGCACATTTCACCTCGCATTTATGCAAAAGTCTTCAAGCAGTCTTGGCGACGAAGACCGATTTCAGTACTGCCTTCCATCCTCAGACTGATGGGCAGACAAAGAGGGTCAACCGGGTACTGGAAGATATGCTAAGACGTTTTGTGTTGGACTTTGGCTGCAGCTGGGAAAGGCATTTGGCTCTAGTGGAATTCGCCTACAACAACAGTTTCCAGGCTAGTATTGGTATGGCACCGCATGAAGCTTTATATGAAAGGAAGTGCAGAACATCGGCGTGCTGGTATGAAGTAGGAGAGCGACAGATGTATGGGCCAGAAATCGTGGAATAGACCTAAGAAAAGATCGAGTTGATCAGGAAGAGGTTAGTTGACGCACAGAGCAGGCAAAAAAGTTATGCTGCCAACTGGAGGAGAGATGTGGAATTCGAGGAAGGTGAATTTGTTTCTTGAAGGTGTCTCCAACCAAGGGAGGGATTTGGTTTGGAAGAGGAGGGAAATTAGCCCCGAGATACGCAGGTCCTTATAAGATATTGAAGAGAATTGGGAAGACGGCTTATCGGTTAGAAATAACGGAAGAGTTAGCCCAAGTACACAATGTCTTCCATGTGTCTATGTTACGAGGCTATATTCCGGATCTGAGTGATCATTTGCCCGAAGTGCCAAAGGGTCTGCAGTTGGATTTGAGCTACATTGAGCGTCCAGTTGAGATTGTGGATCGACGGGAGAAAGTCTTGAGGAATAAGACTATACCTATGGTCAAAGTGGTATGTGTAGCGCCCCAAATCCCCGTACTGGAAATCTGAGACCCTACTCCAGGAGTCGAACTTCAAAATAGCCAAAATCACAAAAAAGTAGAGGAAAATTAAAACTTTTATTCCATATAAGTGTTATATTTACAAGTGTTACAATATTCGAATAAAAATTACAAGATTTACAAATAATATGATAACACTTGTATATGTCCCTTGGATGCTTGGACCATCTCGAGCTTTGCTGTACCTGTGAATTGGCTCCAGATACCTACAAGGTAGGAAACGTTAGTACTTCGACTGACGCAATGCTGATAATAACAGCGATCTCCAAGCTAATAATCACAACCATAATTTTATGCAAAAGAGAAAAGTGATGTCATAACTAGGGGATAATTGATTCGAGTTATAGTGTTTTTGTATGCCATGATTCTACAGCTAGATGCATCAATCACATGCCTACTGCTAATGCAAGCAAGACTTTGGAAATGAATGCATCCCATACTACATACGCCCCCAAATCTAGCCATCTTTCTCCACATTTCAGGGATTCAAACCCTCGCCATGCATCCTACTCTTGTACTCAACCTGTTCCCAATAGATTTTCGTGTCTGAGGAGGTTGCAGTCATTCGGTCTAGTTCCGCACTGCAGTCCCTAAAAGTGGTGGCCGTGTTTTCCACTTAGTACCCGCGTACGGACCTCACTCAAAAAGCTGTCTTAAACCTTCAGGTACGAAGCCATGTACCCAATAACCTTCCGGTACAGGCCATGCACCCAATGACATCAATGATTCATATATAGAACAAACCCATGTGCATAGGAACATGACGGCCTCGAGGGTCAAATCCCCTATCCGACAAGAGCACCGGCTCTTTGGGAATTAACAGATCAAGATACGAGACCGCGAACTCAAAACTTGAGAACCAAATCCATATCCCTACGACAGGAAAAGTACAACACCCAACTATGATCTACTAGTACTAATGCAATGTACACACCCATAATCCAAGACTCACTCTAACCATTCAGTAAAAGATGATGCTTTCCAAACTCTGCCCATCGACCACTGGCCCCGGTGACGCAAATCCCGCTCGTCGCTTCCCCTAGCTTGGAATCATCCCTCACCATGGCCCGCTGTTGAGAGCTCAGTTATCTAAATGAATAGATAATCTAAACAAAAATTAAAAAAACCTCGCAAGTGTACGAATCGTTTACAGAAGCGTAGTGAAAAGCAAGGGTCGAGTCCACAGAGATTGTACTAAATAACTTACTAATCAATAAAACAGAAATGCTTGTTATAAAGTTTTGTCCGAAGGGAAGAGAAAGATTAACATCTAGATCAAGTAGTTCTCAATTTGGTTAATTTGAACCACAAAAATAACTATTGAATTAGTTGGGCTCGATTTCCACCTATAGCCAAGAATGTTCGATCAACTTCTACACTACTCTGATCACTCATGTTTGTTCATTTAAGAGCATGGTATCTACTTCTTAAATTAAAGATTTCCCTGGGCTAAGAAATTAGGCATGGTATCTACTCTAATTCCTTTCTCTCCTTAAGTGTTTTAGCATGATATCTACTAAGTTGCACGTGAAGAAAGCATAGAAACTGTGGAAATTAACAAACACTCAAAGCTCTAGAAGTTGGTATCAAATCTAGATCCTCCAAGTTGATTAAACCAAAGAACCTAATAGATTCTTGTGTTACTAATTACGAGCATAAAACTTGATTATTTCAATTACTCATATAACAAATTCAATTTTATAATACTGCTTATTATAAATTTGATCAAGAACAACCAGGTTTAATCAATAAGTGATCGGAGTAATGCAAAAGAAGATTTATTACATGGCGAAGGTTTCAATCTGCCCAAAATGAATTTAGTTGCACATAATCCAACTTTTATTTACTAAAAGTTTTGAATACATGACTCAAATGAATTAACAAAGAACAAAAATTAAAGAGAAAAGAAGAAACACTGATTTGTATGATGATCAGCTTGAAACCGATCAGCCTGAAGTCGACTTGATCTCCTCTGAAGTCGACTTGTTCTCCTCCCCACTCAATGCCGAGTTGCCGTTCTCTCTATCTCCCAATCTTGTTCGATATCCCTTCTTGGTTTTTCGATCCCTTTTTATAGCTTCTTTTGCCCTCATCTGCAAATCTCCAGCCCAGATTTCAATCTCCTCAAATACCGGATTTGGATTGAATCAAATCCTCTTCATTAACTACCATACCAGATCTCTAGCTTAATTTTTGGGAAGTTGTTATTTGCAGTTATACAATATTTGTTTACCTGATTTTGACAGCTCAATCTGATTTGTTTTGTGGATTTGGATGAGGGTGTTTCTCAACTGTGCTTATCTCTAATTCCCGTTGAATGCCAGTTCAGTCGACTATTGGCTAAGAATCAGTCGACTGTTCCGCGAACTTTTGGAAACTCAAACCAGTCAGAGAAGTCGACTGTTGACTAAGAGTCAGTCGACTATTCCGCGAAGCTTTGGAAACTCATCCCACTCTGTTCAGTCGATTGTCGTTAAGGAATCAGTCGACTGTATTCCGCAGCTTCTAACAAATGTTTTGATGCAAAATTAGGATTCTTCATTCCAGTGTATCATCCTCACAGTGATGGATTAGTCTTAAGTAAATCATTGAATCCACTTCATTTAGTTGCTTTTAGGCTGTTTCCTATGGAAAAGAGAAAAGAAGAATAAATTACCAAAGATAGAGAGTTTAATTATCTAATTCCATTCAGATTATTGATCCAAAATGTGGACATTAATGGATTTATCAAATACCCCCAAACTTAGCTTTTGCTTGTCCTCAAGTAAAAATAAGAAACTAAAACTACAAGCATCGCAAAACTCACTTGACCCTTCCAACATTTACCTCAGAGAACTTGCTACTTGTAGTGTCTAGATTAGAACAAGCATTAAGATAGGCCTAAAAAAAATGAGTTCAAATGTTAATCACTTATTCACAAGAATACTCAACTTGAACATCAATAAGTAGGGTGACCAATGCCTATGCAACATAATCATGATTAAGGTTAGCGAGTTCAACTATATTTCAACTCCAAAATCTCACCATGGCATACACTCCCCCAAAAAAAAATAGCTCACATTAACATGGGAAGTTCAAATTAGATCTCTTGACTTGAGTGAAATGAAACCATATGCTTGATCTTGCTACTACATCTTCACACCATTGATTTGCACAATACTTGGATCAAAAGGTCTTTATAGGTTGTAATGGGGCCATGGGTAAGGTTTAAACTAATGAGGGAAAAAAAAGGAATACAAAATTTCTAAAGAATTAGTAGAGCAACTTGTATTGTTCTAAGAGATTATATTTCTACCAAAATCATTTTTTTTTATTTATTTTTTTTGAATAATTATGAGGCCATATATCAAAGGCCTACACTTTATTTCTACCAACACCTCTCAACCACCCACAACTCAGTAATTTACATTTGATGAACAACTTTTCATATTTCTTATGACAAATCCTCCAACTCTTCCTTCCATTTTTTTTATATTTCAACCCCTCACCTTGACGTGCCACATCTCTTTTACAATTTTGCTCTACTAACTCAATAGATTTATGTAAGGTAACCTATTTATCTAAGCATGGTTAAGGATGATGTGTCTTACAAAAAGAAAACTTTTATAGGCTTCAAAGGGGCAACTAGTGAATAATTGATGTTGGGTAGGCTATTTGTCTTTGGTGATACATTCTTAGGTGCCTTAATCACTTCCAAGTTTTCATGCAAAATCCAAAATAAGTTTCGAAAAGTAACAAGAACAAGTTCTAGTTCATCTCAAGAATGTAGATACATGCAGTCAACTAAATCATGAATACTGAGATCATCAAGTGTATGACTCTCCAAAAAAATATATGTGTTAGGCTCAAAACTCACAATTTGTGTATTTAAGTTTACTCATAGTTGAACTCGCTATTCTCTTTCAAAATTCGTCGAATTAACATGGCCAAGTGAGTAAAAGTTTCAAGAATCATCCATATGATAAGTTATTAACATTTTTAAAGATAAAGACCACAATTAATACTTGTTCTCCACTCTCTACCGATAGTAACTGAGCTCATGTTCTCATCATTTTAGTTAGAAGGGTTTTTTTTTTTTAATGCAAAAGAAAAATTCAAAAGACTCCAAATGTGAATAAATACACCTTAAAATGAATTAAGAGAAATAAGTAAAGAGAAAAGTGTAAGAACTTCCCTGACAATTGGGTTGTCTCCCAATAAGTGTTGCGTTTCTTATCTTTAGCTAGACTTGACGAGTTTATGCAATGTATTGAATAGTTTGAAGAGTTGTATCTTCCTCTCGCGGCTCAAAACTCATCTCAATGTAAGGCTACGCCCTATGCCTGTTCACCTTGAATGTTTGATTTTTCTCTTTGCTATGAACCTCCAAAGCTCCATGTGGGAAAACCTTTGTAACAATGTACGGACCATACCATCTTGACATAAGCTTGCCTGGAAAAAGTCATAATTTCGAGTTGTATATCAATACCTTCTGTCCCTCATGAAACTCCTTCCTTGCTAGCTGTTTATCATTGTATATCTTGGTCCGTTCTTTGTACAACTTTGCATTCTCATATGCATCATGCCTCAATTCTTCGAGCTCATTCAGCTGCAATCTTCTTTTGTCACCTGCTTGTTTCATATCAAAATTGAACTTTTTAATAGCTCAATAAGCTTTGTGTTCCAATTCCACCGGAAGATGACATGCTTTTCCAAAGACCAGACGATATGGTGACATGCCAATGGGCGTCTTGTATGCAGTTCTATATGCCCACAATGCATCATTCAAGCGGAGCGACCAATCCCTTCTGCTTGTATTTACGGTCTTTTCCAAAATGCTCTTGATTTCTCTGTTGCTAATCTCCACTTGCCTACTGGTTTGAGGATGGTATGGAGTACCCACTTTATGTGTAATCCCATACTTCTTCATCAAAGAAGCAAATGGAAAATTATTGAAGTGGCTACCTCCATCACTAATTATTGCTCTTGGTGTACCGAACCTGGTGAAGATGTTATCCTGTAAAAACTTGACAACAACTTTGTGATCATTAGTTTTTGAGGGGACAGCCTCGACCCATTTAGACACATAATCCACACCCACAAGAATATATAAATAACCAAGTGAGTTAGGAAAAGGACCCATGAAGTCGATTCCCCATACATCAAAAAGCTCAATTACTTGAATGTTTTTCAGTGGCATTTGATTTCTGGAAGAGATGTTGCTTGTCCTTTGGCATCTATCACAAGTCTTGCAAAAAGAAAAAGCATCTTTGAATACATTAGGCCAATAAAAACCAGATTGTAATACCTTAAGTGCTGTCCTTTTTGTCCCAAAGTGTCCTCCACATGCATATTGGTGGCAATGTTGCAGAATACTCATTTGCTCTTTTTCTGACACACATCTTCTTACAATTTGATCAGGGCAGAATTTGAACAAGTAAGGATCATCCCAATTGTAACGCCCCGAATCCCAAATACACTGAATTCGAGATGTTCTACAGGATCTTTTCACTTTCTTTAGTACACTTTTACAGGGAAATTAAAACTTTTCATCATACATCAGAGTTTACATCATAATTACATCTTTCTTTTGCACAGCGGAAGTAAAATACAACAATTTGATATAAATACAACAGCATAATGTAATCTTTAAGCATCCAAATCTTCTTTAATCTTTAGCATGACATTTACCTGCATGTTAGACTGTGGGTACGTCAGTTTATTCAACCGACGATCATTATACACGGCCATCCTCGCTTGCCGGAGATAGTATAACTTAACATTTCATATTTAGCAAACACAAACTTGTCACATTTCAAACTAAAGGGACTACCCTATTGATGTCGTGTTGTGATTGTGCACTTAGTCCTTAATGCAGTTAATTATATGACACTAATGCACACTTGTTCGGATTCTATGCATCCCATACTACATAGGTCCGAGGGCAAGCCCTTATTCGTTCTTCATCTTGTTAGGGTTCAATCCCCCGTTATGTCTTAAACTACTACTGTAACTACGGTAGTGTCTTAGATGTCCTATGATCTATGAGCCCATGTCCAGGCAGCCTGGAGGGGAATCCCACGCACTGTCACGACGCATCGAGCAGGCAACCTATGGACAATTCAGCCTCCGCCATGGAACAATGGCACCACCCATAGCCACTCGAACATCCCACGAGCGTCGCCACCGGGACGATAATTCCGGAGTAGCGCCCACGCACTGTCTTGACGCATCAAGCAGGCAACCTGTGAATCGCTCTCACACCGCTATCCGTTGGCCCTCATACTCATGTTTTTCTTCTACTTTCATCACATCTCCACTATATACTAGTCCTTAGTTTTATTTAAAAATCATGAACAAAATAATCACTAGAGTTAGCCTCTCCATCATCCGGACTTATTCATTCATTTCAACATGACCAACCTTGGTCTAATTTCAATTCAATTCATTTTTCTCAATGCCGGGGAGACTTAGCTACTCTATTTCAAATTCCATTTCACAATCTTTAAGTCATAACCACTTTCATGTCACAGTTTCATATTCTTTCTTATTCATGATTACTCTTTGTTCACAAGTCCATAGTGAATACTTATAACTCATAAAAATTCATATTCATGGCCAACAATTTCATCAACATGATTTCTAAATTCCATAATCATACAATGGACTCATGCACTTTATAATTAAACACTCATACTTCACATTTTGCACAATATTCTCAAGTGAGAATTAATAACATCAAGTCACACCACAAAATTCTTTGTGTCAATTACTTCTTAATAAACCCATTCAATATATCTTTATAAACTGGAAATTTCCATAAAAGTGTCTTAGAACCATAGCTTTAATTATACTATTTGTTCACAAACTACATTATATTTTCTTCAAATAATACCCAACTCAATCCCATAAAATTCCTTGTATTTTTATGAAAATTACCATATTTTTCTCATATTTTTTGGACATCAAAATCTCACAAAAAAAAATATTTTTCCCTAAGTGCTAAAGGAAGGATTCGAACCCAGCACAGTAGAGAAGAAGGCCAGAGCACCCGCCATCAGGCCAACCTTGTGCTAGCGATTAGAAGAAGGCGAATTAGGTATAGGTGCTGTCATTTCGCAGTCTCATATTCATATATATACAGTTGGGATAAAAGATGGTGAGGCCGGGTTTCGAACCACGCCGCTCAGGGAAACCGAACACAGTCACCGACCGCCTGAGCCACTGGCTCAGGTTGTCACAACACTGGGTTTAAGTCTATTAGTTTCATATTCACACTGTTTTAGAAAACAACTCGACGTTCAAAACAATTAGATTCAAATTGCCTTTATACAAACTACAGAAAAATTCCAGATTTATTCTCCTTTATTTAATCTTCATACAGCAAGTATAAAAATAAATTTTGTACTAAAAACATAATTTTTTCTCCACCCAATTTAATAATTTGTTTATTAAAACTATCATATCTTTTATTTTCGACATTGGAAAAAGAAATCAATTGATCTTCTAATCTCTCTTTTATTCCCAAATTTTCCATGATAATTTACTGTTTATTAATCTTTATTTACAACACATACAAATTTGGATTTTCCCATACTCATACTAGCAAAAGAATTCATATAGCACATGAATAGGTGAAACTCAAAAATTACTAATTTTTGATGACAACAAGCAATTCTTTGGGTTCATTTATGCCACTTCTACCCATGAATTTAACATACTCATAACTCAAGCATTCAATATACTTTTCTATTCAAATTCCATAGTGTCAATATCTTTATCAATTGTCATGTTTCAACCACACAATTTGCAAGCAAGTAATGAAGATTTTCACACATCATGCTAATCACATTGCATCATTATTTGATTAAACTAATAATCATAGAAAGTGCTTCATATAATTTAATTTCATGCTAGCATTTCACATACACAATTAATCACATCATTCCAAACCATTCACATACTAACTTTTTAATTAGAATGGACTCTTATTAGTATTTTCCATGTATGGTGTTGTCAATATAACTAGCATGAATCCTATATTAGAAACATGAATTGTTTTACCCACCTTAATGGAGAGAAACACAAAAAGCAACAAGTCCTAGTAGATGAGAACACCTCCTCCTAGCCAAAAGAGTGCACCACTTCCAAGCTCCCAAGCCCTAGCCGAATGCTTCTCCAATCCAACCGAATGCTCCCCCAAGCCCTTGACCGAAATGCTCCAAGCAACCCAAGGAACCACACACTCTCTTATCTTTTATAACTCACAATTATATTACTATAGCTTTAGAAATTATACTTTGCATATGAAAAATTAGCCATGAGAAGGGGGGTATTTATACTAAAAAATGAGGGGAATGGAGGGCTAAGATCATCTTGGTGGTTGCAAAATGAAAGGCTTAGATCCAAGTAGGAGTTAGGAAAACTACCCACCTCCTTGAAACTACCCCCGTGTTCTCCACACCAAAATTTCAATTTCCCTCCAAAGAAGAATGCTACCGGCCCAAAAATAGAGTGTGCAATGCACGTGTACGTGTAGTGCACGTGCATGCAACTAGGCCAAATTTTGTACATTCTAAAATTGTATAAAAATAATTTTGTTTAAAAAAAAGTCTTCTACATGACAAGTTTAATTAAAATAAATTAATTCATGGGCTTTCTTTTTGGGCCAAAATAATTTTATAAAAATAAAAATGCTTTTGGGCTTTTTAAGAAAAGGCTTTTTAGTTAAATCAAATAAGGCTTTTAAAGAAGGCTTTTGTACTAAAATAATTTGAGAAAATTATATTTAAACATACACATCATGATAAAATAGTCCAAAAAAAAATATTGCACGTGCACAACACTTGCAAAATAAATAATTTCTCATTAATTGAAAAATCAGGGTATTACAGCACTCCCTCCTTAGAATAGTTCCGTCCCCGGAACTACAATCAAGAGCGAGGAAATAAAACAAAATACAACACACTCAACAAGAAATAAAGATACAAAAATACAATCAAGCAAAAAGCTCAGGATAGTCCTTCAACATCCTCTCCTCAGATTCCCAAGTAGCCTCTTCAACCAAGTGGTTTCTCCAGACTACCTTGACCATCGGAATCGTCTTATTCCTCAAGACTTTCTCCCTACGGTCAACAATCTCAACAGGAGACTCGATGTAATTCAGGTCTAACTGCAAACCTTCCGGCACTTCAGGCAAATGATGACTCGGGTCTGGGATATAACCTCTCAGCATAGACACATGAAAGACATTGTGCACCTGAGACAACTCTTCCGGTAATTCAAGCCGGTAAGCAGTTTTCCCGATCCTTTTCAATATCTTATACGGGCCTATAAACCTCGGGGCTAACTTTCCGCCCTTGCCAAAACGAACCACACCTTTACTGGGTGATACCTTCAGAAAGACGAAGTCACCAACCTCAAACTCAAGGTCCCTTCTCCGGTTGTCTGCATAGCTTTTCTGCCTGCTCTAAGCTTCCACCAACTTTTTCCTGATCAGATCAATCTTCTCAGAAGTCAGTTGTACAAGCTCAGGACCAAACAACTGACGCTCCCCTACTTCATACCAATACACAGGAGTCCTGCACTTCCTGCCATACAGAGCTTCGTACGGCGCCATCCCAATGCTAGCCTGAAAACTGTTGTTGTAGGCAAACTCCACCAAGGGTAAATGCCTTTCCCAACTGCCTCCAAAGTCTAGTATGCAACACCGCAGCATATCCTCAAGAATACGATTGACTCTCTCGGTCTGCCCATCGGTTTGCGGATGAAAAGCAGTGCTGAAATCCGTCTTGGTACCCAAAGCTGCCTGAAGACTCCTCCAGAAATGCGAAGTAAACCGCGCATCTCGATCAGACACAATGGTCGAAGGAACGCCATGAAGTCGGACAATCTCACCAACATACATCTCAGCCAACTTGTCCATCGAAGCAGTGAGTTTCATCGCCAAAAAGTGAGCGGACTTGGTAAGTCGATCGACTATAACCCAAATAACATTATTGCCTTTAGAACTTTTAGGCAATCCCGTAATGAAATCCATACTGATGTTATCCCACTTCCATTCCGGAATAGGTAACGGCTGTAATAGACCTCCGGGTCTCTGATTTTCGGCTTTGACTTGCTGACAAACCTCACACTTCGCGACAAATTCAGCCACATCCCGCTTCAAACCTGACCACCAGAAATGCTGCTTGATGTCTTTGTACATCTTAGTACTCCCAGGATGTACCGACAAAAGAGTAGCATGCGCCTCCTGAAGAATACTCTCTTTCAGGTCTGCCTGATTTGGAACGCACAGCCTGTCTCCGAACCACAGCACTCCATCCCTGGTCTGAAAACCGGGCAACCTGCCAGCACCAACCTGCTCCTTCATCTCAAGATATCAGCATCAACTTCCTGACTTGCAATGATCCTTGCATTCAAAGTAGGCTGAAGCCTCAACTGAGCCAAAGATGCTCCCAATCCTTGCAAGACAACCTCAATCCCAGCTCGGTCCAGCTCCTCAATCAGATGCCTCTGAGTCGTAATCAAACAGGCCAAACTGCTCTTGCGGCTAAGTGCATCAGCAACAACATTAGCCTTTCCGGGATGATACTTGATCTCAGGTCGCATATCCTCGAGCACTTCCAACCATCTCTGCTGTCTCAGATTGAGATCCCTCTGCTGATATATATACTTCAAGCTCTTGTGATCCGTGTACATATTCAACTTCTCACCGTACAATTAGTGCCTCCATTGCTTCAAAGCAAAAATAATCGCAGCCAACTCCAGATCATGAGTCGGATAATTTTTCTCATGCGGTCTTAGTTGCCTAGACCCATAAGCGATTACTCTTCCTTCTTGCATTAAGACACAACCAAGCCCCCGATGTGAAGCATCGCTATAAACGTCATACTCAACACCAGCTCTAGGCAAAGCCAAAATAGGTGCAGTAGTCAATCTATCTTTCAACTCCTGAAAGCTCGCCTCACATTGCTCGGTCCACTTGAAGCTCACATTCTTCTTGGTCAGCCCTGTAAGCGGTACAGCTATCTGAGCATAACCTTGAATGAATCTCCGATAATACCCAGTCATCCCAAGGAAACTTCTGACTTCCTTCACTGTAGTAGGCCTCGCCCAATCTCTCACTGCCTCTATCTTCTGAGGATCAGTTGCCACTCCCTCCTTAGAAAGGATGTGACCTAGGAATGCCACTTCAGATTTCCAGAAATCACACTTGGATAACTTGGCATACAACTGCTGCTCTTCCAACTTCTGCAAAACTGCTGCCAGATGCTCGGTGTGCTCCTCCTCAGACTTGGAGTACACGAGAATATCGTCGATAAACACCACGACGAAAGAATCAATAAACGGCCTCAGAACTCTGTTCATCAAGTCCATGAAGATTGCAGGTGCATTCGTCACTCCGAATGGCATAACTAAGAATTCGTAATGCCCATGCCGAGTTCTAAATGCAGTCTTATGCACATCTTCAGCTTTCACTCGAACTTGGTGGTAACCTGATCGAAGATCTATTTTGGAGAATACAGCTGCTCCTTGTAGACGATCGAACAAGTCATCAATTCGAGGAATTGGATACTTATTCTGAACAGTGACCTTATTCAGCTCTCGGTAATCGATGCACATTCTCATCGATCCATCCTTCTTCTTTACCAAAAGCACTGGTGCTCCCCAAGGTGACGCACTAGGTTGAATAAAGCCTTTTCCCAATAGTTCCTCAATCTGCCGTTTCACCTCATCCTGTTCCACTGGAGCCATCCTATACGGTGCCTTAGAAATGGGTGCACTTCCCGGTTGAACAGTGATGCTGAACTCTACATCACGATGCGGGGGTAACCCAGGAAAATCTTCCAAGAACACGGTCGGATAGTCCCGAACCACAGGAATCCCTTGCACTTCCACAGGAGTCTCTTCCTTGCGGATAGTTGCCACCAGCTTAGAACATTTCCGCTTCCCTTGGAACACGACTTCAGGTCCACCTGGAGCCTTCACTGTCACCGTCTTGGCCTTACACTCGATGCTTGCACTGTACACCGACATCCAATCAATGCCAATGATAACATCGACTCCCAAGATAGTCAGTTCGATCAGATCAATGCCAAAGATTCTATCCCCAATCACAATCTCGCAATCAGCATAATACCGATCAGTGGTTAAAGTTTCCCCTGACGGAGTAGCTACTGATAAGATCTTGCCTGGGAAAATCTTCGGTTCAACTCCCAACACTTCAGCAAACTTTTGAGACACAAAAGTATGAGAGGATCCAGTATCAAACAATACGACAGCTTTAATTCCATTAAGATAGAGTTCGCCTGTTACATAATATGCACCATTACATAACAGTCTCGCTAAACAAAGGGAAAAGAAATGACAAAGACTCTAAACACCAGCCCTCGTACCAGAGATGACCTGATCTGCCTCCTCAGCATCAGCTTCTGTCAAGGCAAATACTCGCCCTGATTGGTACGGCCTCTTCCCAGCCTGCTGCGTTGGTGCGCCGCCATTACTGCGCTGAAGTTTGGGACAATGAGATCGGTAGTGTCCCGCTTCCCTACAGTTAAAGCAAGTCACCGCAGAAGGTCTCGCCACATTGTTTCCAGGCCCCCCAGCCACACTCACAGCGTTCGCCCCTGTCGGTTTGAACCTCTGTGCAGATGGTTGCCCCCTGAAACTCCCCGAATGTGCAGGCCTCTTACCAGACTGCCAGTTGTTCCTCCTGTTCTGAACAACATGGAACTGCTCCATATCCGCCTCCGTCGCTGCCGCCCTCTTGACCAGCTTATCGAATCTCCTGATACCAAGGGGTATCATACGAGATCTCAAACTAGGCCTCAGACCATGCTCGAACTTGCGAGCTTTCTTGGCCTCATCCGCCACCAGTTCTGGAGCATACCTAGAGAGCTGAGTGAACTTGGTCTCATATGCTCTCACCGACATGCTGCCTTGCTGAAGCGACAGGAACTCCATCGCCTTCTTCTCCTGGACGTCGGAGGGGAAATAATGGCTGCGGAACTCCTCCAAAAATTCCTCCCAACCAAACAACAGACCTCCCATGGTCCTCTTCACGGATTGCCACCAAACCGCTGCATCCTTCTCCAGCTGCAAGGTTGCCAACTTGACCTTGCTACCCTCCGGTGTCTCCAACACCTCGAAGATTGTCTCCACTTGCCGTATCCAGTTGTCAGCCGAATCTGGGTCTGACTTTCCCTCGAATACGGGTGGTTTCATTCTCTTGAACGATTCCACCAGCTTTATCGCCTCGGGCACTGGATTTGCCGGCCCCCTAGCTTGGTTCTGAGCCACTGCATTCAGCGTCTGGTAGACCCTAGCAAGTTCAGTCTCCAGATCCAAACCTTCCCCATTCCTTGCTCCTCTTCTCGACATATTCTGATGCAAAAGATCCGTCAAATTCGAAGTATAAAACAAGAATTTAAACCAACTTCCATTTCATTGAATTCCAAAAGTTTATACATTCGAATTTAAAAACATTTTTGACATCAGAACGGAAAGAAACAGATGCTACAACACTCTAACTCCTACGGGTCCTCTTCGCTGCTCGAAGTTCTTCCCGCAATTCATCAACCTCATCCTTCAGCACATCAGTTAGGTTCTTTTTCTTCTCAAGTTCCCAAATCCGATGGCTAAGAACAGAATAGTCAGCCTTCCGCTTCTCCAGCTGAGCCTCCAACAATCCAACTCTCTCCTTCAGGGTTTCCACTTGCCTCTGAAGAGAAGCCACAAGACCACTTGGAACTGGTACTTCCTCTTCGTCGGAAGAAGAATCATCAGATGAATCCGGAGGTGGGGTGATCTCTCGGGATTCAGGGTATTCCTCATCATCAGAATCAGCTTGTCCAGGGTAGTACTCGTCCTCGGAATCGGCTTGTCCAGGATGGTACTCTTCCTCAATGATGTGCCAGTCGTCGCCTCCAGCAGGGTCGAAGTGATCAGCCATCTTTAGAAATAGAGAGGAGAAAGCATAAATCTTAGAGCAACACAAATGTAAGTCACTTACATTTAAATCTCTAGATTCAAACACACACTCTAATGTCCACTTCTAGGGTGTCGTTCCCTATAAATTTGTACAAGTGTGAAAGTGTAGAAAGCGTGGCTCTGATACCACTCTGTAACGCCCCGAATCCCAAATACACTGAATTCGAGATGTTCTACAGGATCTTTTCACTTTCTTTAGTACACTTTTACAGGGAAATTAAAACTTTTCATCATACATCAGAGTTTACATCATAATTACATCTTTCTTTTGCACAGCGGAAGTAAAATACAACAATTTGATATAAATACAACAGCATAATGTAATCTTTAAGCATCCAAATCTTCTTTAATCTTTAGCATGACATTTACCTGCATGTTAGACTGTGGGTACGTCAGTTTATTCAACCGACGATCATTATACACGGCCGTCCTCGCTTGCCGGAGATAGTATAACTTAACATTTCATATTTAGCAAACACAAACTTGTCACATTTCAAACTAAAGGGACTACCCTATTGATGTCGTGTTGTGATTGTGCACTTAGTCCTTAATGCAGTTAATTATATGACACTAATGCACACTTGTTCGGATTCTATGCATCCCATACTACATAGGTCCGAGGGCAAGCCCTTATTCGTTCTTCATCTTGTTAGGGTTCAATCCCCCGTTATGTCTTAAACTACTACTGTAACTACGGTAGTGTCTTAGATGTCCTATGATCTATGAGCCCATATCCAGGCAGCCTGGAGGGGAATCCCACGCACTGTCACGACGCATCGAGCAGGCAACCTATGGACAATTCAGCCTCCGCCATGGAACAATGGCACCACCCATAGCCACTCGAACATCCCACGAGCGTCGCCACCGGGACGATAATTCCGGAGTAGCGCCCATGCACTGTCTTGACGCATCAAGCAGGCAACCTGTGAATCGCTCTCACACCGCTATCCGTTGGCCCTCATACTCATGTTTTTCTTCTACTTTCATCACATCTCCACTATGTACTAGTCCTTAGTTTTATTTAAAAATCATGAACAAAATAATCACTAGAGTTAGCCTCTCCATCATCCGGACTTATTCATTCATTTCAACATGACCAACCTTGGTCTAATTTCAATTCAATTCATTTTTCTCAATGCCGGGGAGACTTAGCTACTCTATTTCAAATTCTATTTCACAATCTTTAAGTCATAACCACTTTCATGTCACGGTTTCATATTCTTTCTTATTCATGATTACTCTTTGTTCACAAGTCCATAGTGAATACTTATAACTCATAAAAATTCATATTCATGGCCAACAATTTCATCAACATGATTTCTAAATTCCATAATCATACAATGGACTCATGCACTTTATAATTAAACACTCATACTTCACATTTTGCACAATATTCTCAAGTGAGAATTAATAACATCAAGTCACACCACAAAATTCTTTGTGTCAATTACTTCTTAATAAACCCATTCAATATATCTTTATAAACTGGAAATTTCCATAAAAATGTCTTAGAACCATAGCTTTAATTATACTATTTGTTCACAAACTACATTATATTTTCTTCAAATAATACCCAACTCAATCCCATAAAATTCCTTGTATTTTTATGAAAATTACCATATTTTTCTCATATTTTTTGGACATCAAAATCTCACAAAAAAAAATATTTTTCCCTAAGTGCTAAAGGAAGGATTCGAACCCAGCACAGTAGAGAAGAAGGCCAGAGCACCCGCCATCAGGCCAACCTTGTGCTAGCGATTAGAAGAAGGCGAATTAGGTATAGGTGCTGTCATTTCGCAGTCTCATATTCATATATATACAGTTGGGATAAAAGATGGTGAGGCCGGGTTTCGAACCACGCCGCTCAGGGAAACCGAACACAGTCACCGACCGCCTGAGCCACTGGCTCAGGTTGTCACAACACTGGGTTTAAGTCTATTAGTTTCATATTCACACTGTTTTAGAAAACAACTCGACGTTCAAAACAATTAGATTCAAATTGCCTTTATACAAACTACAGAAAAATTCCAGATTTATTCTCCTTTATTTAATCTTCATACAGCAAGTATAAAAATAAATTTTGTACTAAAAACATAATTTTTTCTCCACCCAATTTAATAATTTGTTTATTAAAACTATCATATCTTTTATTTTCGACATTGGAAAAAGAAATCAATTGATCTTCTAATCTCTCTTTTATTCCCAAATTTTCCATGATAATTTACTGTTTATTAATCTTTATTTACAACACATACAAATTTGGATTTTCCCATACTCATACTAGCAAAAGAATTCATATAGCACATGAATAGGTGAAACTCAAAAATTACTAATTTTTGATGACAACAAGCAATTCTTTGGGTTCATTTATGCCACTTCTACCCATGAATTTAACATACTCATAACTCAAGCATTCAATATACTTTTCTATTCAAATTCCATAGTGTCAATATCTTTATCAATTGTCATGTTTCAACCACACAATTTGCAAGCAAGTAATGAAGATTTTCACACATCATGCTAATCACATTGCATCATTATTTGATTAAACTAATAATCATAGAAAGTGCTTCATATAATTTAATTTCATGCTAGCATTTCACATACACAATTAATCACATCATTCCAAACCATTCACATACTAACTTTTTAATTAGAATGGACTCTTATTAGTATTTTCCATGTATGGTGTTGTCAATATAACTAGCATGAATCCTATATTAGAAACATGAATTGTTTTACCCACCTTAATGGAGAGAAACACAAAAAGCAACAAGTCCTAGTAGATGAGAACACCTCCTCCTAGCCAAAAGAGTGCACCACTTCCAAGCTCCCAAGCCCTAGCCGAATGCTTCTCCAATCCAACCGAATGCTCCCCCAAGCCCTTGACCGAAATGCTCCAAGCAACCCAAGGAACCACACACTCTCTTATCTTTTATAACTCACAATTATATTACTATAGCTTTAGAAATTATACTTTGCATATGAAAAATTAGCCATGAGAAGGGGGGTATTTATACTAAAAAATGAGGGGAATGGAGGGCTAAGATCATCTTGGTGGTTGCAAAATGAAAGGCTTAGATCCAAGTAGGAGTTAGGAAAACTACCCACCTCCTTGAAACTACCCCCGTGTTCTCCACACCAAAATTTCAATTTCCCTCCAAAGAAGAATGCTACCGGCCCAAAAATAGAGTGTGCAATGCACGTGTACGTGTAGTGCACGTGCATGCAACTAGGCCAAATTTTGTACATTCTAAAATTGTATAAAAATAATTTTGTTTAAAAAAAAGTCTTCTACATGACAAGTTTAATTAAAATAAATTAATTCATGGGCTTTCTTTTTGGGCCAAAATAATTTTATAAAAATAAAAATGCTTTTGGGCTTTTTAAGAAAAGGCTTTTTAGTTAAATCAAATAAGGCTTTTAAAGAAGGCTTTTGTACTAAAATAATTTGAGAAAATTATATTTAAACATACACATCATGATAAAATAGTCCAAAAAAAAATATTGCACGTGCACAACACTTGCAAAATAAATAATTTCTCATTAATTGAAAAATCAGGGTATTACACCAATAATAGTGCTTGCACATGGCCACCAACCTCTTTCTTTCTTGACTCGTCATACCTGGAGGAAAAACATGAGCAGTGAGATAATTAACAATATCTGCATACCATGGAAGCTATAAATTTATTTCAAACAAGTGTTCATTTGGAAAGTTTTCATTCAGTGGGGGCATATTTCTCTCTTCATCATGCAGTATCCTAGACAAGTGATCTACAACAACATTGTCACTTCCTTTCTTGTCTCTAATTTCAAGATCGAACTCATGGAGCAAAAGCACCCATCTGATCAACCTAGGATTAGCATCCTTTTTTGCAAACAAATATCTCAAAGCAGCATGGTCAGTGAAAACAATAACTTTAGATCCAATCAAATATGATCTAAACTTCTCTACAGCAAAAATGACAGCTAACATTTCTTTTTCAGTTGTGGAATAATTAAGCTGTGCATCATTTAAAATTCGAGAAGCATAGTAAATAGCATGAGGTACCTGATTTATTTTCTGACCTAAAACAGCTCCCAAAGCATAATCACTTGCATCACACATAAGCTCGAAAGGACGGGTCCGATCTGGTGCCATGATGATGGGTGCGGAAATAAGAAGATTTTTCAATGTAACAAAAGCATTCGTGCACTCTTCTGTCCATGCAAACTCAACATCCTTCGCTAACAATCCACAAAGGGGTCTGGAGATTTTGGAAAAATCTTTTATAAATCTTCTATAAAACCCTGCATGTCCAAGAAAACTCCTTAAACCCTTGACTGTAGTAGGAAGGGGTAGCTTCGATATGATGTCAATTTTTGCCTTGTCCACCTCGATGCCTTTCTTGGACACCACATGACCTAAGACAATGCCTTATTGTACCATAAAATGACACTTTTTCCAATTCAGCACTAAATTGCATTCTTCACATCTCTTAAGCACAAGCTGCAAATGGTTAAAGCATTCATCAAAACAAGATCCAAAAATACTGAAATCATCCATAAATACCTCGATGAACCTCTCCACCATGTCTGAAAATATACTCATCATGCATCTCTGAAATGTAGCTGGTGCGTTGCACAATCCAAAAGGCACCCTCCTATATGCAAAAGTACCAAAAGGACATGTAAAAGTGGTTTTTTCTTGATCTTCTGGAGAAATAGCAATTTGATTATAGTCACTATAACCATCTAAAAAACAATAATGACTATATCCTGCTAATCTTTCTAACATTTGATCAATAAAAGGAAGAGGGAAGTGATCTTTCCTGGTTTTGTTATTCAGCTTCCTGTAGTCAATGTATACCCTCCAACCTGTGGTCATCCTCGTAGGGATAAGCTCATTCTCATCTTTCTTCACCACTGTGACTCCACTTTTCTCTGGCACTACATGTATAGGACTCACCCATTTGCTATCTGAGATAGGGTAGATGATGCCAACATCTAGTAGCTTAAGGACCTCTGTACTCACAACTTCCTTCATGTGTGGATTAAGCCTTCTTTGTGCTTCCTTGCTAGGTTTTGCATTGTCTTCAAGAAGTATTTTATGCATGCACTTGGATGGACTTATTCCCTTGATGTTAGCAATGGTCCACCCTAATGCACCCTTGTGTCCTCGCAATACTCTAAACAGCTTCTCTTCTTCCTGCATACTCAAGATT
Organism: Hemerocallis citrina; assembly: GCA_017893485.1. NCBI lineage: Eukaryota > Viridiplantae > Streptophyta > Magnoliopsida > Asparagales > Asphodelaceae > Hemerocallis > Hemerocallis citrina. Next base: position 138,262,605 of record CM030359.1, on the reverse strand, counting down.
GCAGCAACTATCACAGGTAACGTCTGGTTTTTACCCAAGTATGCATACTTCAAGTGTTCAGGTGGCGGCTTTAGCTCCACGTCTGGTGTCCTGGTAACAGAAGAAACAAAAGTGTTATCAGACACAAGATTTTCAAACACAGGTGCAAACTTACCTGAATATGATTTTTGAATTTCAAGGTAGTGTACTGTCTCTGTAATCCTCCAATCAGTATCTTCAAATTCCTGTTCAACTCGAGATAGTGTTAGAGAGTGTGTAATTGTGGCCTGTAGTGGATCGACGCTATGTACCTGAAATGTTTGGTCAATAATCTCCTGAACCACATCAATATTATAATATTAATGATCATCGTGTGGTAATTTTAGTGCATCAAACATTTTAAACTCAATCTTTTTACCATTTATTTTCATACTTATAGTGCCCTTTTTAACACAAATTTTTATATCAACAGTACTCATAAAGGGTCTACCTAAGATGATCGGTAAAGAAGATGGCATTGAAGAGTCTTCCATATTTAAAATAACAAAATCTGCTGGCAAAATGAAATTATTTACCTGAACCAAGACATCTTCCAAAATACCTCTAGGTCTCTTGACGCTCCGATCAGCCAATTGCAAGGTGATTGATGTTGGTTTAAGTTCTCCCAATCCTAGTTCTTCGTAAACAGAGTATGGAAGAAGACTGATGCTTGCCCCCAAATCTAACAGTGCCTTTTCAAAGAAATGCTCACCAACCCTGCAAGGAATGGTAAAACTACCTGGATCCTTCAACTTAGGAGGTAATTTCCTCAACAATACCACACTCACTTCCTCTGTTAGAGCCACATTCTCCCGAACCTGAAACGTTCTCTTGTGAGTACAGCTTTCTTTCAAAAATTTGGCATAAGAAGGAATTTGTTTAATAGCATCAAGTAGGGAAATATTGATTTCTACCTTCCCGAGAGTTTCAAAAATATCAAGTAAATGTTGTTCTTTCTTTTGCTTGACTAACCTTTGAGGGAATGGTGGCAATAATACCATTTCTTTGTCAATTACCTTGTTGAAACCCAAAGATTTTGCTGGTTGTGTGTCTGATTCGTCCGTGTTTGTTCCAACTTTGCTGTCGATTATCTTACCACTTCTTAGGGTTGTCACCGATTTGAGCTGTTCTTGTCCTCTACGGTTTGGTATAGTTTGTGATGGGAGTTCTTCTGCCTTTCTTTCACTTAACTCCTTAGCAATTTGACCAATTTGGGTCTCCAATTTCTGAATGGTCTGCCCTTGTTGGTTGCTTATTTGATGTTGCTGTGGGAGCAATTGAAGAACGGTGGATTCGAAATCCAACTTCTTCTATTCTTGAACTGGCCGATCAAATCCATTCCTGATCTAGAAGTTCCGTGCATGCCCTTGTGCGATTTGAGTGCCTTGATTGTTTTGATTATTGTTCCATGAGAAATTTGGATGGTTTCTCCACCCTGGGTTGTACGTGTTCGAGAAGGGGTTATTCTTGGGTGGAAACACTCCCTGTCCTACGTAGTTTGCATGCTCCTGATCTGTGAAAGAAGACATGGGACATGCATCAGTTGTATGATCAGAGTGAGAACAAATTGCACAAATTTTTTTTGCTTAGTTTTTTACGTCACCTAGCGTCGAAATTGCATTAACAAGCATATCAATTTTTTTGTTCAAGGTTACCATTTCTAATTGCATTTGTTACTACTAGAAATTTCGTAAACTCCCTGTTTTTTCGAAAAACCCCTTCCCCTTGTTGAGAATTGTTGTGAGTTCTCGCTGAGTTCTTCGAATAGCTCGATGGCCTCCTCACCACTCTTCCTCATCAAGATTCCATTGCAAGCTGAATCTATAATTGCTTTGTTAGTGTCATTTAAACCCTCATAGAATGCTTGTACCTGATCATCCTTAAGCATGTTGTGCGTAGGACACTTGAGAAGTTTGTTCTTAAAGTCCTTCCATGCCACGAAGAACAAATCGCCATCTTTTTGTTGGAAGAGTTGAATTTCCTTTTTTAGTTGTTTGGTTTTCTAAGCTGGGAAAAATTCTTTCAAGAACTTTGTTGCCAATTGCTCCCATGATTGAATTGATCCTGGTTCCAAAGAATTATACCACAATTTAGCATTAAATTTTAATGAAAATGGAAACAAAATTAACCTGATTTGTTCAGGGGTAAGCCCTTGGACGCTTTGCGTTCTGCAAAGATCAAAGAAATCTTGCAAGTGGATATGAGAATCCTCGTCTAGTTTGCCACTAAAGTGGGGAACCATGCTGAGTAATTGAGGTGATAAGTGCATATTCCCTGTGACATTAGGTTGATAAGCTATGCAAGAAGGTTGCTCAATATTCTTCGGAGTGAATTTGTCCTGCATAGGTACTCGATTTGATACTTCCTCACCCATTGTTGCTTTTGGAACGTTTTGCGGTACAGTCGACTTACACCCTAAAGACAGTCGACTGGACTGGATTAGTTTGTGCAGAGTGTGCTCTATCACTTGGTCAATAGGTAGTAGCTTGGGATGAAGTGATCGTCTCCCGCGCATACACCAAAGTCATGTAACCTCAAATTGGATTGTACCTAAAAAAAAGAATATTCATAGTTTTCAGTAAATAAAATATATATATTTTTTATTATTGATTTGCAAGTTAAAGTACTAAACAATCCCCAACAACGGCGCCAAAAACTTGTTGAGAGCTCAGTTATCTAAATGAATAGATAATCTAAACACAAATTTAAAAAACCTCGCAAGTGTACGAATCGTTTATAGAAGCGTAGTGAAAAGCAATGGTCGAACCCACAGAGATTGTAGTAAATAACTTACTAATCAATAAAACAGAAATGCTTATTATAAAGTTTTGTCTGAAGGGAAGAGAAAGATTAACATCTAGATCAAGTAGTTCTCAATTTGGTTAATTTGAACCACAAAAATATCAATAGAATTAATTGGGCTCGATTTCCACCTATAGCCAAGAATGTTCGATCAACTTCTACACTACTCTGATCACTCATGTTTGTTCATTTAAGAGCATGGTATCTACTTCTTAAATTAACGATTCCCCTGGGCTAAGAAATTAGGCATGGTATCTACTCTAATTCCTTTCTCTCCTTAAGTGTTTTAGCATGATATCTACTAAGTTGCACTTGAAGAAAGCATAGAAACTGTGGAAATTAACAAACACTCAAAGCTCTAGAAGTTGGTATCAAATCTAGATCCTCCAAGTTGACTAAACCAAAGAACTTAATAGATTCTTGTGTTACTAATTACGAGCATAAAACTTGATTATTTCAATTACTCATATAACAGATTCAATTTTATAATACTGCTTATTATAAATTTGATCAAGAACAATTAGGTTTAATCAATAAGTGATCGGAGTAATGCAAAAGAAGATTTATTACATGACTAAGGTTTCAATCTGCCCAAAATGAATTTAGTTGCACATAATCCAACTTTTATTTACTAAAAGTTTTGAATACATGACTTTAATGAATTAACAAAGAACAAAAATTAAAGAGAAAAGAATAAAAACTGATTTGTATGATGATCAGCTTGAAACCAATCAGCCTGAAGTCGACTTGATCTCCTCTGAAGTCGACTTGTTCTCCTCCCCACTCAATGACGAGTTGTCGTTCTCTCTATCTCCCTCTCTTGTTCGATATCCCTTCTTGGTTTTTCGATCCCTTTTTATAGCTACTTTTGCCCTCATCTGCAGATCTCCAGCCTAGATTTCAATCTCCTCAAATACCGGATATGGATTGAGTCAAATCCTCTTCATTAACTACTATACCAGATCTCTAGCTTAATTTTTGGGAAGTTATTATTTGCAGTTATACAATATTTGTTTTCCTGATTTTGACAGCTCAATCTGATTTGTTTTGCGGATTTGGATGAGGGTGTTTCTCAACTGTGCTTATCTCTAATTCCCGTTGAATGGCAGTTCAGTCGACTATTGGCTAAGAATCAGTCGAATGTTCCGCGAACTTTTGGATACTCAAACCAGTCAGAGAAGGCGACTGTTGACTAAGAGTCAGTCGACTGTTCCGTGAAGCTTCGGAAACTCATCCCACTCTGTTCAGTCGACTGTCGTTAAGGAATCAGTCGACTGTATTCTGCAGCTTCTAACAAATATTTTGATGCAAAATTAGGATTCTTCATTCCAGTGTATCATCCTCACAATGATGGATTAGTCTTGAGTAAATCATTGAATCCGCTTCATTTAGTTGCTTTTAGGCTGTTTCCTATGGAAAAGAGAAAAGAAGAATAAATTACTAAAGATAAAGAGTTTAATTATCTAATTCCATTCAGATTATTGATCCAAAATGTGGACATTAATGGATTTATCACCCGCATTCATCCTCAACCGGCATGAATACAACTCGACGGCACCAAACTGGATGTCCAACGCCTCGGCGGAAGTTCTCATCTAAGGTCGATAGGCATAGGGTATCACCCTACCCTAGTGACTAACTCGAGTTACAACAAACTTCCACAGGAGTCACACCAACAAGACCAGCAAAAGACACCATTCATCCCAAATAGCGAGTCATCAACTCTTGTGAACACGAGGGGAAAGGTTCTCTCGACACTTAGCAAAAACTATGATTACACAACTAATGGTGTTCGGTCTGAAACTTAAAAAGATCATAACTCCTACAATACAACTCAGATTTGGGTGTTCAAACCCAATCTGGAAAGGTAAAGACCTAGACTACAACTCTATAGTTAATCATCACCTCAGATACAGTCATCTAAATCCTCAAATTAGCCTCACAAGCCTAAGCATGTGTACTTCCTGTACACTGATTGTACCTTACTGATAGCATAAAACTTTACCTGCTTATCGGAATGATACAAGTCCAGGTTCTGTGGAAAGGTATGAATGTCCTCTACAACTTCCTAATTGATCACCAATCCCAATTATTTCATTTGATCACCCTAAAACAGACATTACTCTCAGGTATACGGAACCTCACATTAAGCCTTACTCAAACTGAGCCTTCAGCTCAAAACCTGGTTTCTATCCAACCTTGCAAAAATTATATTTAATAATTTACTCACAGGAATTTCTTCAAAAAAGACTTGTTGGAAAGCTCTAGATGTCTACCACAAATTCCTAGTCGAATACTTCCTCAAATTCTGCTCTTAAAGAGCCTCAAAAGTACCATCATCTTAGAGTGTCAAAACTGACTATGTTATGCATAGTACATGCTAAAAGAATCCATTATAAATCACATACTGATCAAATGGTCACCAAGTTTGCATCACAGAAACTAGACATCATTATGAGTAACATGCAAAATGTTTCATATCCAAATTCCAAGTGATCAATGAGTTCTATCTGTTTTAAACATGCATAAAATCCTGCTGTTCTTTTAGTTACAGTCTTGACAACTGTTGAGTAATTAATTTTGAACAGGCATGAAAATTCATCCAAATAATTTCATGATTTTTATGTAGTTTCTAGATACATGCAAGAAATCATGATAAAAATTTCAGAATTAGAACATAAGCAAATTAATTATAAGAATTCCCAAAAGCTCACTTATCACAATAGGCAGATCCTGTTCCTGCCTTACGGCTCAGTCCTCAAAAAAGATTTTCTTAAAATATCAAAAATCATCAGAAAATTCCGAAATAAATCATGCATCTACTAGACATGTATGAGATCATCCTGTATTAATTTCATCATCAAATTCGAAGTAGTGTGTTCTCTGGAAATTCAGAAGTAAGGCATACAGATCTAGTTTTTGTCATCATTTCCAGATTCTAATAATCTACTCTTAAATCAACCATTCTTAACTACTACTACTCATGCATGCAAGAAATTTAAACAGGAATGAACGAGAACAAGATTAGAGAACTCCCCACCCTAAGTTGGCTTGAGAATATGTGGTTGTCTTTAGCTTCTTCTCCAAATCTAACTCCAAAGCTTGAGAACTTATCCTTCCTTTTTGCTCCTTCCACTCCTTCTTTTTCTCACTCTTTTTTCTTTCTTTTTTTCTTAAATTTTCAGAGCTTGGGACGGGGAAGAAGGGGGGTTTAATGAGAGGGGAGTGAGGAAAGAGGGGGGAAAAGGGAGGGCCAGCCATAGGGGTAGGGGATAGGGGGTAGGGCTAGGTGGTTTTCTCCAAAACCATGGTCTAGCTCTTGGTTTTTGACACAAGTCTTTGGCTGAAATTGTTTGTTCTTGATCAAGCTCTAAATGGGAGATGCGAGGTTAGATATGAGTGCATACAAAGTAAACCCATTGTAGTATCATACAATTACACATTTGCATACGTACCACACTCAAAACTAGTGTATGTACTAGTATTGATCCGTCTCATTCTTGCCCATTGTCAAGAACGCAAGCACCCACACGAACCGCCCCGCAAACATAAACGCACTCCATCATTCATACCCATATAATAAAAACAATACTGCAATATATACATACATACAGACAATATATATATACAAAAGCATTATATTATCCAGAGTATTACAGTTTGGAGAAATCAACTAGTTGAAGAGGCCACCTAGGAAACAAAGGAGAGGATGTTGAGAGAATACCCTGAACTTTTTAACTAAATTTGTAAAATTTCCCTTTCTTTGTTTTCTCGCTCTTTAAGTATAGTTCCGAGGAAGGAACTATTCTAAGAAGGGAGTGTTGTAACGTCCCGTAGTAACTTTAAAAATAAAAATACATTTTTTTTCATTTTTGCACGTGCAACGCACGTGCAATTTTATCTCGTTTTTTATTCTAAAAGTTTTCCTAAGTTATGCATAAATATTTCCTTTTATTTGTTTTGTCTCATTTTATTTTTTTCTAATTAAAATCCATAGGCCTAAAAGATGAATTTAAGCCCATTAGAAATAAATAAAATAAATAAAAAGAATCAACAAAGCCCAATGAGAAGGCCACAAAAAAATCCTACAATTATTTTTGTACACTTTTTCTACACTTGCCTTGTAACAAACACCTAGGGTATAACTAAAAACAATTAATTATTAAAATGGGAAGTGTGCATGGGAGGAACACATGCACGTGTGTGTGAATGCATAGAGAGTGGTCGGCCTTGGGTAAAAGAGAGGAAGAGTAGGGTGTGAATGTGAGGAGTGGGGTGGTTATTTGAGTAGTGGGATCATTTTCCACCGCACAAATGTCCTATAAATATCTACACTCTTTCATTCACATTTGCACCTAATACTAATCAAAATCAATAGAGAAAATAAAGAGTGTTCAGAGAAGAGGCCGGAATTTTGCTTTGGAGTGCTTGGAGGACTAGTAGTGCACTCAAGGAGGAGAAGAGCATTGGAGCTAGGAGATTTCCTTCTACGAGATTTCTACTTTTTGCAACTAAAGAGATGGGTTTCTCTTCTTGTTTTCTAATTAATATAGAAATCATGCCTAGGTGATATAGTTGAATTTTGTGTTAGTTTAATGGCACTTTCTAGTAGAATTTTGATGCATGTTGTGGTGACAAATTGCTAGTTGTAGAAAATCATGAAATTCATTGTATGTTAATGTGGTGCTTATGAAATGATTGATAAATTAGAAAGAAGAAAATTTAATTAGAAGCATGTGTAGAATTGTGAGGCTCAAATTGATTGTTGCATGCTTTTTGCCTCTTATAAATTGGTTAAAATTTGTGTATGGATGGAAGATAAGAAGAAAGGGAAAATTAGAAACACATTTTTGGGGAAGAAATAGTCATGGTAGAACAAAGGAAAAATCGAATTAAAATGAGTAAAAAAAATTGATTAGTTGAACATCGCCTTATAATTCATATAAGAGAAGCGAAAGATTAATTTGAGAGAATTGAAGTAAATCCTCATTTATATGAATTAAATTAGTAAGATAACAATTTTTGAGTTCAATTGATGTAAAATAATTGTATTTTTGAAGAAAGGAGTTGCTTTTTTGCAAAAGAAATCAAGATATATGTTTATACGTTCAAAAAATATTTATGTACATGAAATGAGTACAAATCTCTTAAATAACAATTAAAATTAGTAAAAGAATGATTCTGGTGTTTAGAAATCTACTTTTATAATATCAATTTTGATAAGAAGAATGATACTCGAAATAGTTGAAAATGTAGATTGTAAGAATTGTCCAAGATTAAAATACTTAAAGATTTTAAACCTATAGCTGTTGTGAATCATAGCTTGTCTCGGTAGGTAGGCATTCTGTCGCCTCATTATGGGCGCGGGTTCGAGTCGGGGGTGTGCAATTATAGGGAGAAAACTTTTTTTAAAAAAAAGTCAGATAGGGGAGTTTATATACTTAAGTATTTTAGCCCCTTAATATATTAGTTAAGGCTTTGGCCTTAGTGGCTAGCGGAGGCGCGCTGAGCTCACACGCTGCCACGCGTCGCCCGTTGAGTCTGAGGTCTCGGGTTCGAGCCCTGGGCTCTTTTATATTTTTTTTGATTCTTTATATTCTATTGGAAATTTTAAAATCCAGAAAAAAATCATATAAATATTTTTAAATATTGTGGGGAACAACTAAAAATATTTCTCATTGTTTTTAAATATATTTTGGAGAATTAAGAGTTATTTCTAGTGATAAATGAGATTGGTATTTAAGAAGAAGTAAAAATTATAAAAATGGAATAGTGATAAAAAGGAATATAATGAAATTTAGATAATGAAGTTCTAGTGAAGAGTCTCAAAGAGTTGGCGTTTAACTCTTATAAACTATGTATTAGGAAAATAAACTTGAAGTGTTTTGTGGAAATGAATAATCTGAGATTGTTCTCCATGTTGATAACTACAAGATGAAAGAATTGAATAACATGTGAGTAAAGCAAATTGAAAACATGAATATTGAAGGGTATGAGTACCCATGATTATGGAACATGAAAAGATGTGATTCTAGAGGTTTAGTGAGACCCGGGGACCAGCAAATGTTGAAAGAATTAATTGATTTTAGAATTGGCTATATGGGCTATCTCGGTATTTTTGTTTAAGTCCGGTAAGAGGGGAAGCTAACTCTAGGTAGTGTAACTTATTCATGTTTTGAGTATAAGGGTTAGGCACTATGTGGAAGATGTAGTAAACTTGGGCAAACTTAAGTAGGTTGCCTCTATTTAGTCTGACGGTGGACTCCAAGACTATAGACCTAGTTTGATAGTGGACTCTAGGACTGTGGTTGCTTGCGATGGAGGCAAGCCTTAATTAAATCCGGGACGATGATTGGTTTGACGGTGGACTCCAGGATCATGAATAGTCAGACGATGGGAGGCCGTGCTCCAGTGTAAATGCATATACCTGAGCTAGAGGGACACTTGCGGGAAGTTCGCACGATGAGGATTTCCGTATAAGCTTGACTGTGGACTCCAGGGCTGGAATCCGTACTCATGGGACGTCTAAAACTTGTTTTATTACTAGGTAGTTTTTATGACGAGGGATTAAACCTTTTTATGTGGAGTACGTAGGTGCTTGCCCTCGGACCTATGTAGTATGGGATGCATAGAATCCGAACAAGTATGCATTAGTGTCATCTTAGCATGAACATCTGCATTAGCTATTAAGGCATTGCATACACCGACATGTGTAGGATAGTCACTTTTCACACTTTGTTTTACATTCAAGTTTGTGTATGCTAAAATGAGTGAGTCACTTGGCATAGCGAGGATGGCCAAGTATAGTATTGCGTCAGTTGTATATAACTGACGTGCCCACAGTATTCAATGCAGGCATTGGAATGCAAGAAGATATAAAGATGATTGATGCTAAAGATTACTTTCCGTTTTAAGTTTCTGATGTTTAATTGTACATTCATGTCATGTTGTAATTCATTTAATTTTTCGTTGCGTTGTTGTAAAAGGACTTGATGTAATAAAGTTTCAAAATTTCTTGTAAAATTGTACGAAATGAAGTAAAGATCCTGTTTATGCTACGAATTACTGTATTTTGAAATTCGGGGCATTACACGAGGAGACTATGAGGTGAAGGACGACCACGTGACCAAACACTAAGCCTGCGTAAAGAAACACGTGGCTACTTTCCAAGAACTAGAAGTCACTCGCATCCCCATGAGGAGAACGGACAAGCTGACGCCTTCTCCAAGTTAGCACCCTTTTCCTTCGAAGGGCTCGACCACACTGTGCTTATAGAGATCCCACTCAAGCCTAGCACCGAAGAGGAAGATTTAGAGCTCATGGTCATCACTCCTCACATACCCGAAGACAATTGGATGAAACCCTAGGTCGACTTCGTCGACAAAAGGATCCTTCTTTGACTTCTTCGACAAAGAAATCATTCCAGCGTATCCCAAAGAAGAAAGGAAGATCCGGAGAAGGTTAGATAGAAACACACTTGTTGAGGGGTCCTTTACAACCACTCACTTGGACACTGACCCATCTACGGTGCCTCAGTCCTAAAGATATACATTATCCCTTAGAGATGTGCATGAAGGAGCCGGTGAGATCTCTAGCAGAGAATATCCTTAATCAAGAGTATTATTGGCCCTCACTCCTAGATTATGCCCTAGAACATGTTTGCCGATGCTCCCTGTCAAATGTTCTCCCCGAAAAAGCAGGTGCCCCAGGTCGACCTTCGTTCCATGTCATGTTTGATCCCCTTCCTTGTAACCCCTGTTCTCGTATATACGTAATTTTCGTGTATTTTCCCGTATTTCAAATTCCTAGTTCATTGTAACTAATTCTTCTCAAATGATTATCGATTTTCAACTTGAATTGTATTTCATTCTATGATTTTAACTCTTTTAGATTATTTATTTATATTATAATATTGGAATCTTATTTCATCCGATGAACAACTTCTTTATTTTTATTGTGTTCATTTATTATTTAAATTATATGGTACCCAAATTTTGAATCTTTTATTTTTGATTATTATTTAAACCAATTTATTTATTCAATTACTTCTTAGAAACCAATTACATTCTATAATGATATATATATATATATATTCATTTCATTTAATTATTGCATGAAGCCCAAGCTCAATGGTTTAACTACTTATTTTAAGCCCAATCCTATAACTAATTTATTAATTGTTTTGAGCCCATAGACCAAGCCCAAACTCAAACCCAGTACCCATATATATTTGTATAGACTCAATCCTACATACTTGTATTCAAACCCCCATATTTTTCTAACTCACCCGCTCAATTTATCTCACGTCCTCGACTCCCCTCCTATCTGTTTTTTGACCAGATGTAACCCCTGTTTTCCTATAAATGTATTTTTGTGTATTTTCTATATTTTAAAAATTTTCGCGAATTATTTTTCCGGTTTTCAAATTCTTCTGTCAAAAGGTATTATTGGAGTTCCATTTAAAATCTATTTTGATCCATAATTTTAGCTGTAACTATTTTTCTATAATTTTGTATTTAATATAGATCTTATTATTGTTATTATTACCTTTATTATTTTTATCATTTCAGGATTATCAATATTGTTACTATCCGTATTATTTTGCTAGTGTGGTTATTGCATTATTATTTTATTTTTATTGTTAAAATTATATTATTTTATAAATTATATTTATTAGTTATTGTATTAATTTTCTTACTGGATTATTTTCATTTTATATTATTTTTCTTGCACTTTGACCTCCTTGTGCCGATTGTGCACGTTTGTCCGTTTTTCGTTATTTTGATATCGTTTTCTCATTTTCTTGGTCCCGTTCATATTTAATAATTATTTTAGGGCCATGGTGGATTTTTAGAAGAGTTTTGACCAATTTAAGATTTTTGGCCCTTAAGAAGATTTTTAGGAGCCATAGGATTCATTGTATTTTGTATTCCCATTTGAAATCTACCCAGTATCCATTACCCAATTGTATACCCATTTAATCCTATTGATATCCACTACCCATTAACCCACATTTGATCTCCTATATATACTCCTAATACTAAATAAACCCCTAACCCTAATCCTTTTCCTTCTCCTAAAAGGAATCTCGGCCTCCCCTCTCCTTATACTCCCGGCCTGCAGCTCCCAACCCCCAGGCCGACGTCCCTCTCTCCTCTTTTGCCTTGGCCGACCACTAAGATCTCCCCCATCCATCCTTATACCACTCCATACATCAAAACCCTACTTCCTTCTTCCTACTTTTGTGGCCGGCCCTTCCCAAACAGCACCCACCTTCAAAAACAACCCCCCCTTCCCTCTTCGCTGATTTGGAGTAGTGGGTAGCGTCCGTTGAGTTCGTGCATCAAGGAGTCGATCGTAGGCAAGATTCGGTTCGTGGGTTCGCTTGAAATCGCGTGTGGAAAGGCTTCTCGCTCGTGGGTTTCGTTGCTAGGCGTCGTTTCGTCGCGTTCATCATCGAAAAGAGGCAAGTAACTTGTACTTAAATTTCTTAGGTTGATACAAGTAGAAAGTTCACACATAGGATAGGTTGAGACTAGAGATGGACAAAGATCATGTTTTTAATTGTGGGTTTCGTCTCTATTGTTCAAAACAGGCCATAGACGACTTAGGACATGAAGTTTGATAGGTTTGTGCCTTAGGATTCACCCAAACGCGATTTGATCGCGTATGCGACATATTGTGTACCCGATGTATGTTGAACACCCATATGAGAAATACTAGATTTTGACATGTTAGATATCCTCCATTATGACATTTGGACAATGGGTAGACAGCGTTTTGAATTTGGAAGAGTTTGGATGATTTTTTTGAGGAAGTTATGACGTTTTGAAGTTTAGTTGAGAAATCTGGAAATTTGGATTGAACTGGATTGATTGCTGTTTTTACCTGAATTAGAGTCCGAATCTCAACATGACTATTTCTGAGTAATTTGTAGATAATCGAATCTAATTTCTAATCCCACTGGTTTAACCCCGTTTGGAGTTCGTATGAATTAGTTATGATTATTTTAGTAACTGTATGCCGGTAGTTCCCAGATTCATTTCGGGGTAGATTTTATCACCAATTTATTTTCAAGATCCAAGTTAGACATAATTTCATGCCACAAGATTTTGTCCAGTGTTTCAATATGATGTTAGGTAGTTCTCTGATTTTTGTGGTAATTAAAAGATGAGTTTTGAGTGATGCCTTACATCCTTTTCTATAGATCGCTTTTGCTGTAAACTGCGTGTGATTGTATGTTGAATGCCGTGTTCACCTTATTTCTAATTACTGTATGAATATTTTATGTGAGATATGAAAGTTGGGTAATTGTGTATACTTTTATCCCGTTTTGGCGGAAGTGGATTTTGATGCGCTGTGTGCAAGATATGCATGATTTTGTACAGCGGTGTTGAAGAATTCCAGATCCATCAAAACTGTGTTGTGTTACTTTCTATTTTTGAAAACATACCTATACTTTCTGAAAAAATATGAAAATTTATATTTTAAGAATATACTTATAGTGGATTACCCCAGAATTTTCGTGGGTTTAATTAATGAATTTGTATGTTGTTTTCATGCGGTTTAAGTTATTCCCCTGTTTTCTGGCTGTACCGGAAATCTGTGTTGAAATGACTTTTAAGTCAAGATGTCGTGAACTAGTATATAGATTTATTATACCCGTTAGAAGCGTGTGGATGTCTAGTTTCCAGATCTTTTGACGGATCGTAATTTGCATGTCTGTAGATCTTTGGATCACTGTTTTTGTACAGACTGGTCTTGCTGTCCTGTTTATAAACATATACCATTTTGCTCGTATTAGTGATTGTTTGGTTGCTATACTTGTTGATTTGATTCCCTGGGTCTAAAACTGATTATAACCTGTTAGTCTGACATTATTTAGCACACTCTCAAGCCTGTTGATTATCTTAATAATAAAAGAAACAAGCCGGGGTTTAAGGGAATGATCTAGTAGTGGATAATTCAGAAATGTGTACTCGGAAGGGGCCCGTGTTTCCCATATTTGGAAATTGGTATATGATTTGGATTATTTGGAATTTGGTATATGATTTGGATTATTTGGAATTTGGTATATGATTTGGATTACTGTTTCCTGTACCTGAGTATACTGCCCTGCTATGGTCCCCTACGAAATCTAAAGCGAAACTGCATTGACTGTAACAACCATGTGATAAAAAGATGGCACATGAAGTATTACCTAGATAGTAATAATACAAGATATTAATACATGATTACCTGTTACCTGTATACCTGTTACCTGATTATTCTGATATTCCTGTTACCTGATTTCCTGATACTTGATACATGATTACCTGAATACCTGATAATTATACATGTTACCTGTTTACCTGTTTACCTGACACTAGACATATGTTACCCTTACCTGTTAGTATATCCTGTGGTTAGTTAGTTCCCTGTGCTTGTATCCTATTCTATTTTGTGACCCGGACTTGCCATTGACGGGTACTGTGTTTTCTCTTTTCCTTTTTCCTGCATTCGTTGTATTGCAGATTTTAGAGGACAGGTTCCTAAAGGTATTGGCAAGATGAGAGGCTAGAGGCTGAATTTTGCTATTGCTATTCCTGTTACTTATTTTGGACAATATTGTATTTTGAACTTGTATTATTCCTTGTATTTGGGCAATGTGACCCAAGATTATTGTGTAATTCAGATCATGAATATTTGAGATTAATATATTTTATTTCAAGTATTCTTGTTGGTATTTGGTTCATAAGTGCATGTGGTTGATCTTTTTCTGGCTTCCGACTCTGATTTTACTGTGATATGTTGTAAAGAATTCCTGAACAGCTTAAGGATGATTATATTCATTCGCTGGACTTTTGTTACGCGCTCGTATTCCATGTTTTTGGGAAGCGGGGCGTGACACCAGATCAACAAAACCCCGCACATCCCCCAGTACCTTATAACTACCCCCCACGTTTTCACCTATTATCTTAATATCACTATTTAATAAACCAAGTCACCCACTCTCTCTCTCTCCTTCCCCCTCCCCCCTGCCCCCGGCCCCACGTACTCTCTCCCTTCCTCCCCCCCACCCCCGCGTACTCTCTCCCTCCCTCCTTTGTTCCAAAACGAAACTGAGCGAACACCCCCCTTCGTCTTCCTCTTCCTCTGACCTCGTCCCTGACCACCTCTCGACCCCCGTCGACCTCCCTCCTGGTCATCAGCACCACCGCAGCAACCACCAATGCTCCTTCACCATCCTCGCTCGACCCTAAGCTGCTCCACGCCGAGCCGCCATACCCTGCCTCAGTCTTCCGTTCTCCGCTGCTCGAACCACCGTCGAGCCACCCTCGACTCGAGCTCCAACCCACTATCGTTCACCATTGCTACACCTTCAACGTCGCCAGTTCCTGTCCATCATCAACCAAACCCACGTCCTCGAAGCCTCATCGTCGTCTTCAACCTTCCTTTGCCGCTCCGCGACCCCGTTCCCCTCTCCACTATTTCGCGCTCCCTCCAAGCACCCCACCATTCCCTGCATGCCTCAACCACCTGATCCTCCACCTGAATGCCGCTCTCCTTCCTTTGTTTCCTTCCTAAAACAGAGCACACCCTCTCTCGCTGACAGCCACTGTTCGCCACCTAGTCGATCACCCTAGCCCCCGCCAGTGTCAGAGCTAATCGTCGTCAAGCTGAGGCTGCTATCCCCATCGCCATTGCTGCTGTTGCTGTTCGATCCCGCTGCTTGGTCGAGATTCGCTGTTTACTGATGGTGTTACTTTTGTTGTTTGGTGTTGTGGAGTTTGCTGTTGCAGCATTGCTGCCCCTCACTGTGTTGCTAATGTGTACCTCTTAGCACGTAGAGTGCACGTATTGTTGCGGGTTTGTGCTTGTTGCTCCGGGATCATAATCCCGTTATTCTTATATTCGGTATCATCATCATCATATCAGGCAAGTATCCCCTGTACATTTTTTTATGTTCTCGTACAAGCTTCCTTTTTAAATACTGCAAGTAGATTTCATTGTTAATCCATCATGATTGAATCCCGTTTTCCTACTTTATTGTGTCGATAATCTTGACCCGCAAATATATCTTGTTTGATTTGATTTACGGTCAACCCTGCATTCGCAGATAGATCATCGGTTATCTTGTTGTTGCATGCATGACACGAACACATGATATAGTAGTATAAATATATATAGACATAGGTTGAGATTGATGTTATTGAATATTCAAAGTTGATGTCCTGTAAATTTCTTAATCTTGTACAGAGGTTTCGACCGGGTTCTTGACTCTGAAATTTAGAAGTCTGTATATAGATACTGTAGCACACCGAGTCTTGAATCCAGGACATATATCGGATTCTCGATCCGATCTTTTGATTGCAAATTATTGATGTTTTAGTACTGTTATATAGTAATGTCCTGAATCGATATTTTGTTGTTCTTAATATTTACATGCCTGTTTCTTGCATTTTGTGAATCAGAACATGTTCCTTACATCATGATGTGAATATTTGCAAGTGTACAAAATCGCAACAAGTAGTATAGTTTTAGTGAAAAGAGTGTCGAACCCACAGGGACTAATTATTTTATTGAGTACCGATATTGCTAGATGAATCATTATTTGGAAGATCGAAATTAATAAAGAAGACAACTAATTCAATTTAATATAAAAATCTAACTAAATTAATTAAGATGGAGCGAAATCTGAAATTTTGTAATTTGTTAATGGCAAAATTAATTCTATGGCTTTTGACTTCACTTAGTTAATCACAAACAATTTATAACTCCATATGAATAAAAAATTTATTTTCCCAAGTTGTAGACTAAAATCTCCAAATTATTCAATGCTTTCTCTCGAACAACACCAAAAATATCTCCAACTAACAGTTTGTCATATCTCTATGCAAATTTAATTAATCGAAGACTCATTAAGTTCTGTGGATTTCTTAACGGTCACATCAAACGCGGTAAATCATCTCTAATTTTGCTCAATCAATGGTGTTTAATTTTTTAGTTCTAAATCACAAATTACCTCTCGGTCTCTCCATGATCCAATAAATCATACAAATGTCTGTTCACCAATTGTACGCATTAAGAATAAAAATCAAACACACAAACCATGGAAAAATAGAAAAATAATATGGAATTAAATTTGTGTTATGAAAACTATGCTACATTGAAGCCCTAAAAAAATAAATTTAGTTCATAATGGTTTTGCAATCAACAAATATTATCCTGGATTGCATAATAAAATTAAACTGAGAAAAGAGATACAAAAGAAAGACTATTTTGTAATAAAAATTGCAAACCGAACAGCCTTGAAAATCGTGTTGCCAAAGTCCAATCCCTTCTCTTTCTTATTTTTTTTATTTTATTTTTTTTGTTTTTGTTTTTTGTTTTTTTTGTCTCTTCTATAAGTTGTCACTTGCCTTTTTATGCGAATGCAAACATTTGTGAAGAATTCACCCCGTTACTCAACAAGTCACAAACTTAGAGTGCTTTGCATACTCATATTTCAAGTTGTCGTTTGACGTAAAAGTAAACATTTGTGATGAATACCCCTAGTTAGGTTGCGTTTGGTTTGTTGTTTTGAAAACAGTTTTCTGAAAATAGTTTCTGAAAACAGTTTTCTGAAAACAGTTTTCTGAAAATGAGAGTGTAAAAGCTGTTTGGTAATAATTTTTTATGAAAACAGTTTTTTGAAAATGAGAGTATAATGTATGTATAGGTTTGGTTGTATATATATACTGTATACAGTATATATACTCTGACATATACATACATACTGATATATAATAATATAAAATATTTTATTATAATAAAACGTATTTAATAATATACACATATAATAATATATAATAATTATAACAATATATATGTAATAATAATATATTCAAATTATATATTAAACAACTTATTATAAAGATAATAAATTATATAATAATATATATAATAATATATAATAGTAATATATAATAATTATAATATATATTATAATAATATTATATATAAAATGGTATATATAAAATAATAAAATAATATTATATATATATAATAATAATATAATATAATAATAGTATATATATTAATAATATAATATAATAATAGTACATATAAAATAGTATACATAAAATAGTATATATAAAATAATAATATATATACTAATATTATAATATAATAATAGTATATATAAAATAATAATATATTATAATAATTTTATATTATATAATAATATGAAATAATTTATTATAATAAACATATTTAAATATATACATGTATATAATAACATATAATAATTATAATAATATATATTAATAATAATATATTATAATTATATATTAAACAATTTATTACAATAATAATAAATTATATAATAATATATATAATAATTGTTGCCGCTAATTTCGGTGTGGGGGCAAACAGATAGAATTTGTGAGTTCGTAGAAAACCTGAATAGCAAACACCTAACCTGTTCCGCCGGAGCTTGACCGTTGACTCCCGCCGTTCACCTGCAAGGAAGTGCGAGACACCGGGGTTGATCCCGGCGACGCACCCTCCGACGCTCAAGTCAGTAACCAGAAATGATTATGAAAGAGCGTTTAACTAGAAAAAGATTGATTACCTCTTAATGGAGATGGGTGTGGGGTATTTATAGTCGCCGTTAGGATCAGATAAGGAATGTGATTCCTGTGATCTGATAAGACATAAAATCCTCGTAATCAGATTAGGAATGTAATCCCTTAATCCCGGTGAAAAGATAGATGTGAATCAGAGCCGTTGATTAGGATTAATCAGAAACCCTAATTCTATCTTTTCTGGACTGGGTGTGTCTCGGGTTGGGACCCGTACCCAGTTGAGGTGGATCCGTTCGCGGGTTATTGGATCTGCGAGGAAGGAGACCCAGTACCCGTTTCGGACCCATTTGTATGTGAAATTACCGTTTTACCCCTGAGCTTTAAGATTCGTGTCCGATGTGAACGGTCCCGATTTAATCCTATTTTTAGCCATATCAATAATATATAATAGTAATATGTAGTAATAATAATATATATTAGGGAAAAAGGGGTATGAGCAACTTGCTCATTTAGTAAATAAGCAATTGATGATGTGGCATACATGTGATTGGAAAGGCTTTAAAAGGGTTAATTGTCCAATGCGTATCACATGCATGCCACATAATCAATTGCTCATTTACTAAATAAGCAAGTTGCTCATATTCCTTTTACCCTATATATTATCATAATAATAGATTATTATAATAGTATATATAAAATAGTATATATAAAAATATTAATATAATATATATAATAATAATATAATAATAATAATAATAATAATAATAATAATAATAATAATAATAATAATAATAATGTATATGTAACAAAAATATATTATAAATATATATATAACAATATTTTATAATAATAGTATATTATATAATAATAAATATAATAATATATAATAGTAATATATTATATATTAATATATATAATAATATGTAATAGTAATATATAATAATATTATAATATAATAATAGTATATATAAAATAGTATATATAAAATATTAATATATTATAATAATTTTATATTATATAATAATATGAAATAATTTATTATAATAAACATATTTAATTATATACATATATATAATAACATATAATAATTATAATAATATACATAATAATAATAATAATAATATAATAATAATAATAATAATAATAATAATAATAATAATAATAATAATAATAATAATAATAATAATATATATGTAACAATAATATATTGTAAATATATATATATTACAATATATTATAATAATAGTATATTATATAATAATAGTATATTATATAATATATATATAATAATATAAAATACTAATATATTATATATTAATATATATAATAATAATATATATAATAATAATATAATATAATAATAGTATATATATAATAGTATATATAAAATAATAATATATATCATAATAATATAATATAATAATAATATATAAAAAAAAGTATAAATAAAGTAATAATATATATAATAATAATATATATAATAATAATAGTGTATATAAAATAGTATATATAAAATAAATGTATATTATAATAAATGTATATTCTATAATAATATAAAATAATTTATTAAAATAAACATATTTAATTATATATATATATATAATAACATATAATAATTATAATAATATATATGTAATAATAATATATTATAATAATATATTAAATAATTTATTATAATAATAATAAATTATATAATAATATAAATAATAATATATAATAGTAATATATAATAATAATAATATATATTATAATAATAATAGAATATTATAATAGTATATATAAAACAGTATATATCAAATAATAATATATATTATAATAATAGTATATATATATATATATATATATATATATAGATATATATATATATATATAGATATATATAGAGGAGTGATCCAATGAGAAACACTTTTAAATGAGAAAATGAGAAACAAAGATTTAGACCATTGGATAAGAGGGGAAATAGATGAATGGCTCTAATTCAATTGGATTAATTAGTAGAAAATCCGGTTTTTTTCTACACATCTATTAAAAAAAACCAAAAAAAAAAAACCAAAAGCAAAAACCCAAACATCATTTCTGTTCTTTCGTTAATCCAAACAACAGCAAAAACCCCAACAGCAAAAACCCAAACATCTCAGTTTTCCCTAACCCTAACTTTCATTAATTCTCCGCGTCTGCGCTGCCACCGTAGTCGCCGCGTCCGCCGTCGCCATCTCCAGCCGCCGCGTCCGCCGTCGCCATCTCCAGCCGCCGCGTCCGCCCACTCCTTCTCCAGCCGCCGTCACCCCGCTCATTCTCTCCTCTGCACTTCTTCCTCCGCAATTCTGTCATTGAAGATTTGGCGCCAAAATCCAACCGAAACCCATCCCGCTTCTCCTCCTCATCGTCGACTTCGACCACCACTGCATCCTCGTCGTCTTCAATCAACCAACCGCACAGTCCTCCTTTCCTCTGTTTCCTTCCGAAACAGAGTGTTTCCTCTCTTTCCTTTCGAAACAGAGTGTTTCAGTTTTCTTCTACAGATTGCTCTGCTCTTGAAAGGTATGTTTACTTGACATTCATGTTTGTCTCTTGAAAGGTATGAAAATGAACTAAATTTAACTAGTTCATTTTCCTTCAGTCTCCTTCAAGATGATGTTGAGGTTAGGAGTATTTTGGTCTCAGAAATGCTAAAAGTAGGATGAAAGATCTTGATGTTAGTGTGAGGCATATAAGATGAATTGCTATTGAAAGTGGCCAAGAGGAATATAGATTTCTAGCAGAAAATCTACCGTAGAGAGCTCCTATGCAATTGAGAATGCCTGCAAATGTGCATTTTGTGAACAAATATGGGTATCTCAATTGCCCAGAGAAAATTTATTACTTGTATAAAGTCCAGCAAAAATATATTACTTGTATAAAGTTCAAAATATTCATTTTCTTTATTTCTCCAGGTCACATTTCTCTGCCTCTTTTCCTAAATGGCATTGCATTTTAACAATTTATATGTGATTGTAATTGCCTAATTTGGCATCGTGTATTTTTGATGATGCATGTCAGAAGAAGCATTATAAAGGAAAATGATTGATGATAACTTAAGCTTGAGAGGATAGTATATTTTAGAAAGTAGAAACAAGCCAGTAGACATTAATGTAAAGTTGAAACAATATATGTGGATGGAATGTGCATGCTGTTTATGTGAACCCGTACACTACAGATTTTCATCCCTTGTATACTTGAAAAATTAGAGTTATCTCACTAACATATGTATGTGTTTTGACTTGCCAGAAGAGGCAAATAGACTCCTGTTTGGTTAGATGTACTTTAGTTAGATTATATTCTTAAATAATTCAAAACCATTTGAAAACTTTTCTAAATTCAAAAATGAGTAATAAATTTTACACAGTTAACAATAGTGTGATTTTTTAAATTTCAGGTATTCATGAGTATCAGTGATAACCTCTTTTCTGTAGAGATTTATCTAGGTGGTAACTTTGATCTAGGTCCACCTAAGCAATATGTAAATGGTTCTTGCGCTCGTCTCGAGAAGGTGCGTCCGGATGAATTCTACATGAGTTCAATAAAAGAAATAATGATGGAGTGTGAATATTTTGAAGATTATAGAGTCTTTTGTAAGTTGCATGAAAGCTCAGTAGACGATGGCTACATACTTATTAATACAGATGAGTCACTGCATGATGCCTTCACAGAACATCAAAACTTGAAGAAGGTTGTGCTATATATTGAACATCTACAGGAAGAACATGTAGTTCCTGAAGCCAGTGAGGAACATGAGATAGGTATAAATAACATACTACTTAAAATATTGTTATTTTTGTGTGTTACTAATCGTCTAAAATTAATTGTTGTTTGGTTTTATCCTTTTTCTCTTAATGGTTCGAAACAATTCACACGAAGGATGCATTTCTTGATGACCGAGCAACAAACACGAACTTTGGATATCCTAATAGTGGTAATATCTCAGATTCAGATGTCGTTGAGGTTGGTTAGTAAAAAGAATTAATTTTCTTTATATACATGCAACACTTAACTCCAAAATATATAACAATTTTCCTTTTATTACTGTTGACTCCTAAACTAACTAGTTTCACTTTTCTTTTTTATAGGCCTTGAGTTCGACTCCTGAAACAGCAAGAGAACATGACCATGGTGAGTGGACACCAACTGTAGATGATATTAATAGGCCGAAACTTGGAATGCAATTTGCATCATTAGAAGAGGGGAAACTTTTTTACTATGCATATGGAAAGCTTTGAGGTTTTTCTATTCGGAAAGGGAGTACAAATTTGGATAGGAAGACAAGAGAATTGATAACAAAATATTATGTTTGCTCAAAACAAGGAGAAAGTACTGCAAAAGTACTACACGGTGAAACTATCGAGGAGCTTCCAGTGGGATCAACTGCAGGTAAAAAAAAAGACGACGATCTGTAATTAGAGAGAATTGTATGGCTATGATAAAATTTAAGAAAGTTGAAAATGACATGTGGGAGATTGTTAAATTTCATGAAGGTCATTGTCATGTTCTCACTAGTCCTCGTAGGCAACAATTTTTAAATATAAACCGAGGAGTATCATCGACACAAAAGTCATTAATACAAATCTATGATGAAGCTAATATCTCCACATCCCAATTAGTTACAGTTCTAAAGATTCAAGCTAATGGGTATGAGAATATGGGTTGCACTGAAAGAGACATCAGAAATCATAAAAGGAATGTAAGAAAGGCAATGAAAGAAACAGATGTGCAGATATTTCTAGATAATTTTGCAAGGATGAAAAAAATCAATCCTTCATTTTTCTATGATTATAAGGTTGATAAAGACATGAATCTCACTCATGTATTTTGGACGGATGGACTTTCAAGGAAAGCATACCACCTATTTGGAGATGTAGTAGTTTTTGACACTACATATGAAACAAACAAATATTCGTTGATATTTGCGCCGTTTACAGGTACTAATTTATCTATTATATGAAACTATCTATTATTATTATTATTTGCAATCCATATAAAAGTTCAATATTAATTATTGTATTTGCGCTTTTACAGGAGTTAATCATCATAGATAGTCGGTGAACTTTGGTGTCGGATTTTTGGCTGATGAGAAGTCAGAATCTTTTATTTGGTTGTTTGAGAAATTTTTGGAAGCCATGGGGGGGAAACAACCATTAGCATTCATTACAGATCAATGTCCATCAATTGGTAATGCTGTAAAAGTTAAACTGGACAAAACAAAACAAAGATATTGCATGTGGCATATTCTCCATAAGTTGTCGGGAAAGGTTGGATCTGAGTTGGCCTCTAACAAAAAATTTCATGAAGATTTTAAATCTTGTGTTTATTCTTCTGAAACTATTGAGGAGTTCGAAATGCGGTGGAATGAAGTTATAACAACTTATCATTTAGGGAACAATATGTGGCTGAAAATGATGCATGGCTTAAGTGAACTATGGATACCAGCATTTTTCAAGGATACTTTTTTAGCTGGAATGAGGACAACACAGCGCAGCGAAAGTATGAATTCTTTTTTTAGTCACTTTGTTAGCCAGAGGAATAGTTTGGTGGAATTCCATACACGATTCGAGAGGGCATTGGAGCACCAACGACATAATGAATTGAATGCTGATCATGATACAATTTATACCAGGCCAAAGATGAAAATAAAGAATTCATTGGAGAAACAAATGAGTGAGATATACACACGCGCTAACTTTCATCTATTTCAAGATGAGTTGCTTAAGAGTTGTGTCAATTGTGCTACAAAAAAAATCGATGAGGTAGAAGATGTGTATTTTTACATTGTTCAAGAAAATAAGGAGAATAAGAAACTCAGATCAAGAGAAGTTGTTTATCTTCAAGCTACTAAGGTGGCATATTGTGATTGTAAAATGTTTGAGGGAGAGGGACTTCCTTGTCGGCATATTCTTGCTGTGTTAAAAAATGAATTTGTGGATGAGTTGTCTACTCACTACATTGTAAGGAGGTGGACTAAACTTGCAACAAGTGCTCAAATATTCGATGTTGAAGGAAATGAGTTATGTGGAACTTCAAGTAACATAACTGGAATTAACTTATCATCATTGTGGGATTTGCTTTCAGAGTGCATGCATCTTGCTGGCTATTCAAATGAGAGCTTTTTACATGCTATGGAAAGAGGTAAAAATCTTAGAGATGAATTACTAAGAATGAAAGAAAATCTGGGTGTAAATTTGAATCATAAAAAAGAGAAACATTTCACCGAGGGGAATCTTCCAACAACTTCAAATAATGACAATGTTTGCATACCGGATATTTCAAAGACGAAGGGAAGTGGGAAAAGATTAAAAGGAGGGAAAGAGAAGGCCATGGAACAACAAGAAAAGAATCTTAGACTTTGTAGAACATGCAACAAGTATGTCGACCATGATAGTCGAAACTGTCCAGAAAAGAAGGAATCGTAAATTTGATTTTCTTTGGTAAGGTAACTACATGAATTAATTTAGCAATTTATGTTATGTTGCAATTTAGCAATTTCCTTTGTGGTATTGCTCGTGCCTTAATTTTATGTAACATTCACGTTTATCTTTAGTTTTGTGTTTTTATTTCTCGTCAATCTTTGATGTTTTTCGGTTGTTTTACATTTTGATCATCTTTATTTAACATTCCTCTGTTTTGTATGTTCCAGGTTGTGTACTGTACAAGCCTGAAATGGAGCTCTGATGGAAACACTTTCTTCACTAAGCATTTTTTTGTTGATCTGCGTTGCTGATGTTGTTGTTCGAACTTCTAATAGCTCTAATTGTCAGCTTATTCTTTGCTGGATTTGGAAACTGGAATGGGATTATCCGTTGCTTTTTTTAGTTAGTTTGTTTGTTTGTTTGCAGAGTTGTATAGTTCCTTTGAATCTGGAATTACCAAACAGAAATATCTGTTCGTTTTCTTTGTTTGAACAGTTATATAGTTTGTTTTGTCATTTTTGTGTTGAATTTCGATTGTAACTGTCTGTTGCTTCTTGGGTACATTGGTTTCATTTTCTTCTTTTGATTAATGTGTGTGAATCTGGAAGCAAAATTATTTTTGGTCAGTGTATAAGGATTGTTGGTTGTAGAAATCTGGAAGCAGAATAATGTAGCTGAGCATATCAGGATTTTGCTCAATGTATCAGGATTGTTGCTTGTGTGTGAATCTATATCTGAAACCTCTTTTATCAGTCTACTCTTAGAGGTTTATTTGGTCATCTATATCTGAAATACCGATAGACCCTGTAATGTTATCCACTGTCATATTTTATTCTATTCATTAACTGACCATTTGTTTCCCCATAATAGTCTGAGGTGAGGTTTTGTATAACATAATAATCATCTTTTAACATATCAGTCTACTCTTCTTTGCTTATTATGATTTTTTTTCTTTTTCTTTGTCTTTTTTGCTGCAAAAAATTTGAATGGTTTTGATGTTTTGAAGTCACTGTCAGAAGCCTCACAAAGTGAAGAATATCTTGTGAGGTTTAAACGCAGTGATATACTAACAAGTGCATATTCTGCATCTGCTATTTTTGTCTCAAAACTCTTTTAGCCTTTTGAACTGAGAAGGATCATTTAGGAGGATACAGGCTTACAGCAGACATAAACACAATTCTAACTTGTGAATTTATTGCTTTATTTTTAAGGGACTGGTGTCTTGTCTTTAATGATATTATTTATAATGAGATGACCGACTGATGCAGAATTTTTTTTGATTTTTTGTTTCTTCTTCACTGATGCTAATGAAATTTGTATGTTGCAACAAACATGCTGGGCTTTTGAAGAAAACTGAAACTAGATGCCATCACTATATAACAGCATTTCCAAATCACATTGAGAAAGAATGTAAACAAATATATATGGCAGCTCATCTGCGCTTGTCAATATACAACTCTATTAGTGTACAGTACATCCGAATGTGATGCTGCAATTTTTTTCCCCTTCTGGAAACAAATGTGATGCTACATTGTACCTATGAAATTATGATTTCCTTCTAACTTATACATACATGACATAAATACAAGCATCGAAATTGGCTCTAGTTATGTACATAGTCATTTACATTTACATTTGCTACCCTGGAATTCGAATTGAATTTGTGTTTACATCTCAAGGCTCAACATCAATCCTTAGTCTATGCCATCCTTGAATGGGCTCGAATCGTGAAGCAATTTGATCACTTGCTTAACCTATGACAAGCAAATTATTCAAAAAATCAATAAAATCGTAAACAAATAAATTTTCATGGTATGCACATATGCAATGGTAGGACAGAAGCAAAAATTTCCTGGTTTTACTCGAATTAATAGCAAAATTTCTGAAAGCACCCTTCAATACAAATGCAAAATATGCAAACTTCTTCATTCTTATAACTAAAATAGTATGGCAGAGACTAAAAGCCTAACTATGCCTAATAAGACTATAATTTGTTCTGTGATGTTCATTATTCAAGGGACTGTACATCATATGATACTATCAAATGAAACTGAATCAAATTGTAAAAGCAATAAAGTTAGCTCAGTGACCAGAAAATTGGAGTTTGAATACGTTATTACGTGAAAGAAGTTACTCAAAACAATCTTAAGCAGGTTAAGAAGGCCTTTCTCAATAAAGAAAAAAAACATACAGAAATTTGAGGATACATAAAGAACAAGAAAAGCAACACTTCCTCATGCATGCACAGATGATTAATTACAAAAGATTAGCCATTAGCCAAAATATTTTCTTCTTCAATGAGAACATGAGATTTTATAAACAAGTGATAATAAAGTTGCATGTAGTGAGAATTTTTTTCATACCTGAGCTTCAATTTAGATACTAGGATGCACTGGCCGAGACTAGAAATTTAGCCACTGATGTAGTCTACTTGTGTAGTCTACTTTGTCTTGATTTAATATAGACCAATAAACAAGAAAGTGCCCAATCCAATGTCATGCTACCTTCTCAAGTAAATAATCATAAATTACTTCCAAACTCACTTTGATCTGCATATAAAACTTTTTGAGAACATTGGCTCTTAATTTGGAAGAATTTAGAGGAAGTCTAAAGAAACCATAAATTGTTCGGCCATTTTGCCCACAAATATCTCTAGAAACAATTCTGTGAAAAACTGATATATTCCTTCAAACTAAGCACATTGAATTTTTGTACATTCTCTGCAAACTTATGGTACCTTCTTAATGGAAAAGCCGATATTATATATGACAGAACTAGCTCATAAAAAAAGGCAGCAACATAGGGACTACAACAATGACATTTCGATCTAGAGATGACATTGCAAGAGGAAAGTAACAGAGAAATGGAAACAATCAGCTGTTACTGAATTTAAACCTCCATACATGCTGGAAATAATATTTCAACTATATAAGGACAACTGTCATTCCTCAACCATCAATATGACACTAAGAGCATCTGTAGTCGTTTAGACTCTATATTCGGGTTTTAGAAATCTTCGACTTTGAGTTGGGCTTGTAGTCGCTGAAACCCAAAATTTGAGTCCAACGGTGGATGAATTTTTTGTTGTTGAAATGCTTTCAATGGAGTAGAATGGATAGAACAGTTTGAAGCATAAAACTATATTTCAAATATTGGAATGCTTATTTATAGAGCTTGCATCAGATCATACGATAATAACAGATACTAGACCAAACTAACAATTCTGATTGAAGAGAAGCCACCGGAAAATAAATCCATTGGTGAAGACATCAAATTACACACGTGAGTTGCACGATAAGTATGAATTGAAATTACAAAAAGAAGGTTAAAACAAAAAAAAAATATTCTAAAACGTACAAAACATCCTGTATCAGTAACCATATTCTTTACAATGATATATGTAATAGTCACTTCCCATTAAGAAACAAAATCCCAACAATAAGATGTCACGCACTCGCTCTTCCTTGTTTCCAGGTTGATAATCCTGGCTTCTTTCACCTTCAGAGATTTCTTGGTTTGTATCTTCAATCTTTGCCCTAATTGGTCTGGGCTGCGGGGTGGATACATTTTGACTGATGAAGTTCTGGATGAGCATGATGATAGCCACAATGAGAATGTGTTGTAGTTGCATATCCAAAGAAGGAGCTACACAGACAAACATAACAAAGAAATTATTAAAATTCAAGCTATGTGCAAGTAAATCTTGACTTCCTATGCTTGATGTTGATTCAAAATACTTAATTAGTTAACATGGCGAGATCCTTAGCTAAATTTGATAATTAGTCACATACATCACATACATACTAAACTCTTATCAAATACTTAGCAGTTGCGCTCAAAACTTTATGAATGAAAGGTTTTCCATCAACAAATACATGGTTATAAACATTTTTTTGAATCAAATAGCAAAACCAGGGTTATATACCTCAATATAATCAAACGACCCAAACATGAGTAGAAGGATCTGATGGGTCGCGGACGCGGCGGTCGGTTGGATTTTGGCACCAAATCTTCAATGACAGAATTGCGGAGGAAGAAGTGCAGAGGAGAGAACGAGCGGGGTGACGGCGGCTGGAGAAGGAGTGGGCGGACGCAGGCGGCTGGAGATGGCGACGGCGGACGCGGCGGCTGGAGATGGCGACGGCGGACGCGGCGACTACGGTGGCAGCGCAGACGCGGAGAATTAATGAAAGTTAGGGTTAGGGAAAACTGAGATGTTTGGGTTTTTGCTGTTGGGGTTTTTGCTATTGTTTGGATTAACAAAAGAACAAAAATGATGTTTGGGTTTTTGCTTTTGCTTTTTTTTTTTTGGTTTTTTTTAATAGATGTGTAGAAAAAAAACCGGATTTTCTACTAATTAATCCATTTGAATTAGAGCCATTCATCTATTTCCCCTCTTATCCAATGGTCAAAATCTTTGTTTCTCATTTTCTCATTTAAAAGTGTTTCTCATTGGATCACTCCTATATATATATATATATATATATATATATATATATATATATATAATAAAAATAATAATAATGATAATAATAATAATAATAATATATGTAACAATAATATATTATAATATATATATAATAATAATAATATATATAAATAGATTTAGAAAGAGGATGTGAAAAAACAGAAAATAGGTGAAGTGAAGTTTTGTGAAAACTGTTTTCAAAAAACAACATAACCAAACGGGTTTTGGGGTTTTGGAAAACAAAAAAAAGGAAAAAACAACAAACCAAACAGACAAGTAACTCAAAACATTGGAGTAGATTGACTTCATTCATAATATATTTTTTTTCATTATTACTCTATTTACTTAAACTCTGTTTAGGACTAGATCAAAAGGGATAATCACAAGAAAAATCGTCAAATTTTTCTTTTATGTATAATCACATGACTCATACAATTTTGTATGGAATTTTGAAATTCAATAATCCTAAAGTAAATAAGTATGCTTACTCTTACTTTATAAGAACTATCCTAAAAAAAATTATTTCAATGCTTATCACAATAAAGAACTCAAAAGTGTAATGGTAAGCCTAATTGAAATCCTTTTTATTTTGTTTTTTCTTTTCAAAATAAATAATAAATTTGTAAACCTTCCCCTCAAACTTGAATATCACATTGTTCTCAATGGGAAAGGAAAAAGAAAAACAAAAAGAATGCAAAAGGTTCAGAATTTCTCCCCTGATTCGTCTTTAAAATTCTACACGCGCGGCGTTCAGTATTTTTGCGATATATAGAACTATAGATTTCCAAATGGGATGATTTTTTTTTTTGCAGGAAAGCTAAGACAATTGTTTATAATTTCTCTTTGAATCAGTTTTCTAGATTCTAACTCCATCCTGCTAAAAACAGCCATCAATGTAGGTGTAGAAAACAACTCCGCCCGACGACTTTCAAACTTATGCAATCCTAGAAAATAAAATCAAAAATTTAAAATTTAAAATAAACTAAAAGAAAAATCAAATCTAAATGTAGGAAAAGAAAACATGGGTTTCCTCCCAAGAAGCTCTAAGTTTTAAGTCTTCAGCCAGACTTGAAAGCTGCGATGGTTATGTGACTCCAAGATCCAAGAACATACGAGCCTATTTTCCAGTACTTCTTATCAGGTGGGGATTAGTTTTTTCTGTGCATCCGACAAACTTGATGGTAGCGGCTCGAATTTCAGTCGTTTCATTCTTGAAGATGGAGTCTTTGATATCTCCACCTCTCTGAATGTCAGCTGAGAAAATGGATGAATAGATGGTGCAGCATCCAAATACATAACATATTTCAAATTATTTTCTTTCTCAGATTCAAGTGCTGCTGAATTTGTTGGACATACTTCGATTGGTAACTTTTCAACTTTGGCCTTATGTTTCTCGGCCACAATTAAATCAGTTTTACTTACTTGAATACACGACTGTTCTTCAGTAGGGAACTTTATGAATTTTAAAACATCAAATGTTACTGGCTCATGCTGTGTTTGTTCCTCCACAATTTGTTCGTACTCTTCTTCCTTTTCAACCACATTTTGTTTGTCATATTCTTCTTGTGGTTATTCAATTGTCCTCCCGCATCCTAGTGTTATTGCTTTGGCATGCTCCTCGGGGTTGACCACTGTGTTACTAGGTAAGTTTCCTGCTGTTCTCTCTGTAAGAATATTTGAAAGCTGACAAATTTGCGCCTCAAGATTGTGAATTGAAGTCATATTATTTTGTATTGCCAAATCTATCTTCTGCATGTATTGCATGAACATATCTTCAAGTGTCGGCTTCTTTTCTTTTGGTGAAAAATTCTGTTGTGGTCTAATTGCTCCTTTGATTGTTGTTCCATAAAAAATTGGGGGTGTTTCTCTATTCTTGATGATACGTGTTTGCATAATGATTGTTTTGATGTTGAAAATTTGACACGTAATTTGCTTGATTGAAATTTGATTGAGAAAAATGGTTCCCCACTTGGCAATCTGTACGTGAGTGATTTCCTGTACAAAGATCACAAATCATATTAGATGGAATTGCATTAAAATTCATATTTCCTACTTGTTTAGATAAAATATCATTTTTTGCATTTAAAGTAGAAATAGGATCAAGTTCAAAAACTCCCGCCACTTTTCTTGGCATTGTACTTTCTACAGACCACTGATAATGATTAGATGTCATCTCCTCTAAAAGCTCATAGGCTGCTTTGTAAGTTTTTTCATAAGTGCACCTCCAGCTACTGCGTCAACCATAGATCGATGTGTAACTCCCAAACCATTATTGAATATTTGAATTTGCAGCCATTTCGGTAGTTCATGATAAGGACACTTTCTCAATAACTCTTTGTACCTCTCTCATGCATCATACAAAGACTCAGTCTCAAATTGAATGAAGGTGGTAATATCATTCCTTACCTTCGCTATCTTTGCCGGCCGAAAATACTTAGCCAAAAACTTTTGTGCAAGTTCCTCCCAAGTAGTAATACTACCGGGTGGTAGATAATGTAGCCAAGCCAAGCCTTATCTCGTAGTGAAAAAGGAAAGAGTCTCAATCTGATTGCATCATCTGATACTCCGTTGTGCTTGAAAGTGTCACAAAATTCTAGAAAGTTTGCAATATGAACATAAGGATCCTCGTGCGGTAGTCCCCAAAATTGAACAGTCTGTTGAATCAATTGAATTATCGCTGGTTTAATCTCAAAATCGTTAGCTTCAATAACCGGCCTCTTTATGCTTGATATTGTTCCATGAATTGAGGGCATAACATAATCTCTCAAAGGTTTGTTTTCGTCGTTGTTCGCCATGATAATGTATTTGTTTGTCCTGAAATATAAGTATTAAAAAAATAGAAAAACTAAAAAAAATAAAATAAGAAAAATAAATAAAAGTAAAAGTAAGTCAAATGAAAATAAAGAGGTAAAATAATAATAAAACAAAAGAAATAATAAAAAAATCCAAACTAGTAATAATCTAGCAATTTTTAATATCAATAAAAGAATAACTAGTCCCTGATAACGGCGCCAAAAACTTGATGTGAATATTTGCAAGTGTGCAAAATCGCAACAAGTAGTATAGTTTTAGTGAAAAGAGTGTCGAACCCACAGGGACGAATTATTTTATTGAGTACCAATATTGCTAGATGAATCACTATTTGGAAGATCGAAATTAATAAAGAAGACAACTAATTCAAATTAATCTAAAAGTCTAACTAAATTAATTAAGAGGGAGCGAAATATGAAATTTTGTAATTTGTTAATAGCAAAATTAATTCTATGGCTTTTGACTTTACCTAGTTAATCACACACAATTTATAACTCCATATGAATAAAGAATTTATTTTCCCAAGTTGTAGACCAAAATCCCCAAATTATTCAATGCTTTCTCTCGAACAACACCAAAAATATCTCCAACTAACACTTTGTCATATCTCTATACAAATTTAATTAATCGAAGACTCATTAAGTTCTGTGGATTTCTTAACGGTCACATCAATCGCGGTAAATCATCTCTAATTTCGCTCAATCAATGGTGTTTAATTTTATAGTTTTAAATCACAAATTACCTCTCGGTCTCTCCATGATCCAATAAATCATACAAATGTCTGTTCACCAATTATCGCATTAAGAATAAAAATCAAACACCCAACCGTGGAAAAATAGAAAAATAATATGGAATTAAAATTGTGTTCTCAAAACTAGGCTACATCGAAGCCCTGAAAAAAATAAATTTGGTTCACAATGGTTTTGCAATCAAAAAATATTGTCCTGGATTGCATAATAAAATTAGAGAGAGAAAAGAGATACAAAAGAAACTATTTTGTAATAAAAATTGCAAACCAAACAGCCTCGAAAATCAAGTCGCCAAAGTTCAATCCCTTCTCTCTCTTCTCTGTCCCGTTCACCTAGCCTTCTCGAAAACAGCGTCAAAGAACAGTTGCGCTGATGCTTTGTGTCTCTGGGTCCCGCCGCCACGTCAGCGGAACGCGTCGCTGTCTCCACGTCCGATTTGAGCACAGCACAGCAGGCGCTGTCACGTCACCTGCTGCCACGTCAGCCGTTGTTGTCTCTGTCGCGCCTTGTCAGCGAGCTCCTGGGACCTCGCGCCGCCACTTGTCACGTGGGAACCGCCACCACAGGAACCGCCTCTCTCCTCCTTTTTCTTCTCGTTTCGTCCTTCACGCCCACAGTGGAGTACTTCTGTTTCTTTTTCCTTTTTTTTTTTAAATTAGAGATCAGCCTTCTCTTCGTTCAGCGCTCCCTTTTCTCTCTCTTCTTGGTCTTCTTTTGCAGAAAAACCCCATCTTCTTCATTTATTTGCTTCCTTCCATGATTTGCTCTTAATTTCTTTCCTCTTTTTCTTCTTATTCCTTTTCTTGAAAACACGTGCTGCATACACAAAATAAAATTAAAAATCAGGGTTTAAAAATAAAATTAATTAGTTTAAAATTAATTAAACTAACTAAAAATCATATTTGCTTATTTGAACCCTTTTAAAATTATTTATTGCACTTTTAGCTCAATTAGAAAATTAAGATTTATATTTTGCATTTCACCCGGTCAAATTGTAAAATTTAAATTCAACAAATCAATAAAAATAAATAAATCATTAAATTTGTTTTGTTTTTTGATTTTTACCAAAAATCTTCACTTTTTTGCTTCAAAAATCTTATTTCTTCAAAAATAATTAATTACTTTAAATCTTATCGAAATAAGACGAATTAAACACAATATAGATGAATACAAGCAATTTTAATGGGTAAATGAGTACAAATATTTGTATAAAAATTAGACACATTACATCATATGAGCTCTTGATACATCCTTGACTCTATCCTGATATCATTCTCGTTATCTCCTGATCATGTTTATTTTTAATAAAATGTAACAAGCCGGGGTATAAGGGTAAGACCTAGTAGTGGGCAATATATGGAGAGTGTACTTGGAAGGGGGTCCGTGTTTCCCGTAATAGTGGCACATGATTTGGTTACATTTGGATGATTTGGATTACATGATATTATTTGGTTAATATGATTTAGTTACATGATATGGTTGACCACTGCGAGACCCGAGTACATGAACCTAAAGAATTTTTCACTATAGTATAAACATAACTTGTTTGTATGTGCCCGACCTGTGGTATAGGATGCAGGATCGCGTGCATTAGTTAGGATGGATTAAAGGAATAGACTTATGTTGACACTGAGCACATGCATAATCCTGTCTACCATTTTTCTGATTTCATTACAAGTTACATGATTTGGTTACATAATTTTGCTTTTCAAGTCACATGATTTTGATTCACAAGTTGCATGAACCCGTAACTGTTACATGTTTTCCAGTTACACGTTGTTGTTTTTCCATTTATATGTTTATAGTTAGTTGCATTATACTTGATTTCATCTTGTTTCATGTTCCTTGATCCTTATCTTTGTTCCCGTATATTTCTTGGTTCTTCTTCTTTATATTTATTCATTTTTCTTTTGCTTGTACTACTTGCGGCCCGTGACTTGCATTAACGGGCATCTTCTTGTTTCTCTTTTTGTGATAATGTACTTGCAGGTCTGGAAGGAGAGTTACCCGAAGGTGTTGCTGAGCAAGTATTTTTGTAACACCCCGTGTTAAATATATATATATATATATATATATATATATATATATATATATATATAGTCCTATAGAGTTTCTATAGGAGGTGGAGTGTCGAATTATTGGTTGATGGGGGGCCCACGAAAATGGCAGCTGATCCTGCTGTGAGTGCTGTTGCTTTCTCCATGTGCTGACATGGAGGAGGGGGCTCAGAGTGAGGCCCGCCCAAATGCGATGGGAGCAGCATGCATTCCGCTTTGTTTGTGCGCTGAGCTGATAGTGGGGCCCCTTGAGGGCATCACCTGTGCTGGCCTTGTGAGGAAGAGAGAGAAAGGCTGAGGGAAATTTGTCCCACATCAATATATATATATATATATATATATATATATATATATATATATATATATATATATAATTGTCTGGGATTAGACGTCACCAATCAGGTATAACACCTTTTATAAGGCCAGTTTGTCGTAGGCAGTTGTTAGAAAAGTCGCTGTTTCAGGTTGGGGTGTTACAAATGGTATCAGAGCTGAAATTCAACACTGATGTGGGTAAGAGTGGGGTGTGTCTTGTATGTATGAGAGGGAGGCGTGGTCAGTACGCTGGCGGTGTACCAGGGGCAGTACGCTAAGATTTGACTGAATCAGGGGTACGCCACTCCACATCGGTTAGAAAGGTGGACCCTGGTGCTACGTTGCAAGTCCCGGCTTCAGCGAGGATGCTGAATTCTTAAGGGGGTGTGTGTGTAACACCCTTTGTTAAGAATATATATATATATATATATATATATATATATATATATATATATATATATAGGGTAAAAGGGATATGAGCAACTTTCTCATTTAGTAAATGAGCAAGTGATTATGTGGCATGCATGTGATACATTGGACAACTAACCTTTTTAAGGATTTTCCAATTACATGCATGCCACATCATCAATTGCTTATTTACTAAATGAGCAAGTTGCTCATACCCCTTTTTTCCATATATATATATATATATGTATATATATATATATATATATATATATAATTAAATGGAGGTGAGTCCTATAGAGTTTCTATAGGAGGTGGAGTGTGGAATTATTGGTTGATAGGTGGCCACGGAAATAGCATCTGATGCTGCTGTGAGTGTTGATGCTTTCCCAACGTGCTGACATGGAGGAGGGGGGTATGAACAGCTTTCTCATTTAGTAAATGAGCAATTGATGAGGTGACATCCATGTGATTGAATTTTTTTTTAAGTGGTTAGTTGTCCAAAGTATCACATGCATGCCTCATCATCAATTTTTCATTTACTAAATGTGCAAGTTGCTCATATCACTTTTACTTATATATATATAATTGCCGGGGATTAGAGATCACTAATCAACGATAACACATTTTATGAGGCAAGCCTATGGTGAATTCTTAAGGGGGTGTGTGTGTGTGTAACACCCTTTGTTAAGAATATATATATATATATATATATATATATATATATATATATATATATATATATATAAATAATTAATTAATTAAATGGAGGTGTGTCCTATAGAGTTTCTATATATATATATAATTAATTAATTAAATGGAGGTGTGTCCTATAGAGTTTCTATAGGAGGTGGAGTGTGGAATTATTGGTTAATGGGGGGGCCATGTAAATAGCAGCTGATGCTGCTGTGAGTGTTGTTGCTTTCTCCACGTGCTGACATGGAGGAAGGGGGGTCAGAGTGGGGCCCGCCCGAATGTGATGGGAGCAGCATGCTTTCCACTGTGTTTTTGTGCTGAGTTGGCAGTGAGGCCCTTTAGGGGCTTCGACTATGCTGGCTCACGAGGAAGAGAAAGAAAGGGTGTGGGAAATTTGTCCCAGATCTGGGAGGATTGTTATTAATTAAATATATAGGGAAAATGGGATATGAATAACTTTTTCATTTAGTAAATGAGCAATTGATGCGGTGGCATGCATGTGATTAAAAAATTCTAAACGTTGTTAGTTGTCCAATGTATCACATGCATGCCACATCTTCAATTGATCATTTAGTAAATGAGCAAGTTGCTCATATCACTTTTACTTATATATATATATATATATATATATATATATATATATATATATATATATATATTGCTGACCTCTAATCCCCGACAATTATGTATATATACATATATATATATATATATATATATATATATATATATATATATGTATATATACATAATTGTCGGGGATTAGAGGTCAGCAATCAGTGATAGCACATTTTATGAGGCAAGCCTGTGGTGGGCAGTTGTTAGAAAAATCGTTGTTTTCTGGCTGGGGTGTTACAGTTTTAGTCTTTTCTAATTATCACGTTTTATTCATGTTACTCCTTATTGTATTACAGGCGTGTTTTACCCGTAACTGTATTTCTTTTCAGTTGTTGGTTATGAACTATTTCTTAATGTATTATTATCCCGTCTGTGATTATATATGCTTGTGTGGTTGTTATTATATTGTTGTTGAGCTATGTATACATCTTATGGATGATGTGTTTGCATCATTTGCTGGGCCTCGGTGTAACACCCCGCAAAATTTAAATGACAATTTTGCCCTTGGGTGTTACGCACGTGCATTTTGTACTATTATTGATTATATCCATAATGCATTTTGATATGTATTTTGAATTCCAATTATTTAAGCAATCCCTTATTCTTAAAAATCACATTTGAGAGAACTCAAATGCAAAATTTCAATCTTTGAGTTTTACGTGCTTTTTACGTACTGTCGATGCACGTGTCGATTTTGGATATTCCACTGTTATGTGCAAAGTTTTCAATGGATTTCAATTATTTATCTTTATAAACATGTTTGAATTTGTTTTGTAAACGAAAATTCAATTTTTGACTATCTTTATTAAAATAAATTTTCTACGTGCAATACACGTGTTTTCTGTACGTTTGAGTATATTATCAAATATGTATATTAAATATACTTTTTATTGCATTCCAATTGATTATAAATATTTTTCGGTTCATAAAGTCAATTTTTTGTATTTTTGAGATTTTACGGGCGACGCACGTGTTTTGGTGCACGTGTTTTAAGCGTATTATTCTTTCAAAATAATTTTCATGAAAATGTGAGTGTCTATTTTTATTGTTCATGAAAAGTATAATTTTTAAGTTAATTTTATATATTTATTACATATATAGATAATTATTTTTAAGGATTAAATAAATAAATTGTTTTGTACACAAAGCACGTGCACGTGCACACGTGCAATGTGCACATTTTTGGGGGGACCGGGCTGCTCATGAGGAGAGAGAAATTCTGGAGTTTTGATTTTGAAAACAAGAGGGAAAGTAAGTTACAAAATTTATAGATGGAGTTAGTGGAGTTCATGTAGGAGGTGGTTGCTATAACTACCTACTACTTTCTTATAAAAACACCCCCTTAATCTCTCATTCTCTCATCTCTTTCTCTCTTCTCTACTGCCCATGCCGAAAGAAACCAACCAAATGGCAGCAAAGCCTTTCCCATTCTCCACCTAAATCACCTATTCCACTTGCCTATATACATATACGAATGTATATATATGTACATGCATAGTATGTGTATATGGAAGAAGATGGGAGACTGCCATTATTGTTGCCGAATGGAGTAGGGATGGAGATGCTCTTGACGATGGATGCTTGCCGATGTGGAGCTTGGAGGCTTGATTTGGTGCGCGGATTTCGAGGGGTTGCAATTGGAAGCTTTCTTTAGGAGCTCCTAATTCTAGGAGTTCATTTGGGTATCAATTCTTCAACTTTAGGTGGGTGTTTCTTAAATGCTTTCTAATTTAGGAATATAATTTGCATGATAGATGATATGTGATTTACTTGGTTGAAATTAAATTGATTGCATGAAATTGATTATGGTAAATGCAAATTGCTATGCTTGTTATGATTGCTAGTTGAATTGCTAGAATTGAAGTGATGGTATGAAATTGATGCATATTGAGACATTATTGGAATGAATGTGGCAAAGAAGTATGATTTATAACCTCAAAATGTTATTTATACAAGTATAGAGATTTTTGTAAAGTAAATTTTGATAAAAGAAAGGAGTTTATTTGGAAAATATGTTTGATGCATTTTGATCGGAAAAAGAGAAACTTGAGAATTTGATAGTAATATTTTTAAAAGGAATATATTCTGGAAATAAATTATATTTTGTATATGGAAGTACAAATCGAATCAAGGGTCGAAAATGTATGCAAAGTTGCAAATTATGGATTTGACAGTCGACTGATTACTTCCACAGTCGACTGGTATGTGCTAAAAAGTTGGTTTTCATCAGCGGGACAGTCGACTGAATACAATTACAGTCGACTGCTGCTATCATAAATTTGATGTTGAGTTTTCAAGATATTTGCGGGACAGTCGACTGATACTGCCACCAGTCGACTGAACCGAACTGTTTTCTGGTTCTTGAGTTTGAAATTGATTTTGACAAATGAAAGTTAAATAAGTTTTGAATACAAGATTTTATGATTATTAAGATTTGATTGAGTTTTATTGTGAAATGAACACGAGGTTACGAAAGATGAAAATTGACAAAGAAATTAAATTGGAACACTGCGGAACAGCCGACTGCCGTGTGCAGCAGTCGACTCTCCCGAGTGGTTATGAATAACTGGATTTGACTGGATAAGTCGACTGGTAGAGTTCCCAGTCGACTGACCAGAGTGCTTTTTGATATATCTGAAATCTTGTGAATTGTTTGTGGTAAAGATTGTGAATCTGGATATTGGTAAACTCTATTTGTTGCTGCATAAATTTATATGAAGTGAATCATAGTTGAATTGAGAATTTACATGAAATGAATCATAGATGAGGATTGAGAATTAAATGAATATGAAATGCTAAGATCATGATAAAGAAAGTCTGTGAGACTCTAAAATGAATTATGAACTGAAAGTGCTCAATTGGAAGTTGTGAATTGTAAATTGAAACCAAGAGTAGCTAAGTCTCCCCCGGCAATGGAATGAAATGAATTTGAAATGAGAGACCAAGGTTGGTCATGTTGAATAAATGAATAAGTCCGGTTGAGTGGAGAGGCTAACTCTAGAGCTTTGATTTTTATTCATGATTCTAATAATTAATACATTGTAAGGCTGTAATGAAAGTAAGAGAAAAACATAAGTATGGGAGCCTAGGGTCTACGATGCGGATGTGATCCACAGAATGCATGCTTGATGAGTCAAGACATGGCGTGGGCAATATACTCCAGAATGATCGGGATCTTGGCGACGCTTGTGGGATGTTTGGTGACTTGCAAGAGGATCGTGTTCAGGGAGGAGGTTGAACTATCGCAGAATGCATGCTTGATGAGTCAAGACGTGGCGCGAGGTTCCCCTCTAGAGTCTTGGACACGTGCTTGTAATCATGGAACGTCTATGACACTTGCCGAAATTACAGATAGATACATAGTGGAGATGTAATGAAAGTGAGAGAAAAACATGAGTATGAGAGCTAGGGTACGGTGCGGGTATGTGAGCCGCAGAATGCATGCTTGATGAGTCAAGACATGGCGCGGGCACAACTCAGTAATGATCGGACTTTAGTCACGCTTATGGGATGTTTTGGTGACTGCAAGAGGATTGTGTTCAGGGAGGAGGCTGAATTATCGCAGAATGCATGCTTGACGAGTCAAGACATGGCGCGAAATTCTACTCCAGGGGCCAGGATACATGCTTGTACTCATAGAATCATCTAGGATATTCACTGAAATTACAGTAGTAGATTAAGTCATGGCGAGGGATTGAACCCTACAATAATGAAGACGATTAAGAGGCTTGCCCTCGGACCTATGTAGTATGGGATGCATAGAATCCGAACAAGTGTGCATTAGTGTCATATAATATAAACAACTGCACTAAGGACTAAGTGCACCGCACAACACGACATCAACAGGATAGTCCCTTTTGTAGCTTTGTTTGTGATCAAGTTTGTGTTTGCTAAAGCATTTGAGAATCGTTA
This sequence comes from Hemerocallis citrina, assembly GCA_017893485.1. NCBI lineage: Eukaryota > Viridiplantae > Streptophyta > Magnoliopsida > Asparagales > Asphodelaceae > Hemerocallis > Hemerocallis citrina. The sequence goes on along the minus strand of CM030359.1, from coordinate 138,221,766 downwards.
TACTGTTTCCGGCATAGAGAGGATGGCCGTGTATAATATTTCGTCAGTTGTAAGCAACTGACGCGCCCACAGTTTTATATGCAGGAAATGGAGTTACATGAAGATATAAAGAGAATTGATGCTGTTGATTACTTAAATGTTAAAGTTGTAACAATTGTACATTCATTATTGTTGTATTTTATTGATTCCGCTGCTTATTGATGTAAAAGACTCTGGTGTAATTATTGTTGAAATAAAAGTTTTAAATTCCTTGTAAAATTGTACGAAAGAAGTGAAAAGATCCTGTAGAACCCTCGAATTCAGTTGTATTTGGAATTCGGGGTGTTACACTCGGTTATGTGCCATATTCTTGTATAATGGGAAGCAGGGCGTGACAAGGTTTTTAGTGGTATCAGGGTTAGGTTTTGGCTAATGTGTTAGTCATGTTTGGCTAATACGTTTGTCAGGTTTGGCACTAGCCAGGTTAGACTTTAATTATGTTGGAGTTTATCCAGGTTAACTCAATAACATGTGCACCACGTTAATCACATGGATAATGAATAACCAACATATAATCTGGGTGCTAACTGACTTTATTTTGTGCAGACTATGGCTCGTAGAGGTGCTTCCGCATCCCGTCCACGAGATGAGCTGCCTGAGAACACGGCCGTCACCCAAGTATTGTAACAGTTGGTACAAATGCAGCAAGAATACAACGAGCTTATGAGGGCTGCATTAGAAGCTGCCAACCGGAATGCCGTTGGACATGCGCACGGGATACTTCCTCCTAGACCCGGCACTGTCATTGATTTTATGAGGTTGCACCCGGACAAGTTTATGGGCACTAAATCACCATTGGAAGCAGAACAGTGGCTTATTCGAACGGAGCAATTGCTCAAAGCAGCAAGGATCACTGATGTGAACCGACTGGATGTTATTAGAATCCAGCAGGTGGATGTTGCTCATATCTGGTGGAGGGCAGAGACGGAGAGGCTGGACAGGCCTATTACCTGGGCTAATTTTCTAGAGAGTTTCATGACGAAGTTCTTTCCAAGCATCTCCAGGATTGAGATGGAACGGCAGTTCAACTCATTGACTCAGGGAACTCGGTCTGTGCACGAGTATGTCGCTGAGTTCACGAGGCTCAGTCATTTTGCTGCAGTTTTGGTGGCTAACGATGAGGTCAGAGCCCGAAGGTTGCTTATGGGGCTGGACCATGATATTCAGGATCACTTGGTCACCCTCGGACTCCGTACTTATGCTGATGTTCTTGAGGTAGCTAGGGCCCAAGAACACAGTCGCAAGAGGAGGAGTGCTACTCAGCAGGTTGTATAGCACCCTGCTACTACAAGCCTAGGCCAGCCCTAGCCCCTGTTGCAAGATCGACGCCCTACCCATCTGTAGCTTCGAGGAGGGATGTGACATGTGACTTATTCCATGATTTGGTCATGTGCACAAGGATTACAGGGCAGCCACCCGCCAACGCTTCTCATGTGGAGTAGGGGATCACACGATCCGGGATTGTCCACAGAGAAAGTACGACCAGCCAGCCAGAGGACCAACCCGTGGTTAGACTAGGCCACTGCTCCCACCGCAGCAGAAAGTCTATGGTCAAAGGGCCGCAGCTCCTGGGATAGGCCGGGCCTACAACTTGACTGCGGAGGATGCAGAGAATACTGAGGGTGTTGTTGCAGGTATGTTATAATGTTGTGATTTTATTATTCTGTTATTCTTTCTTTTAGATTGTTGTCTTTCCTAGCACCATTTATTCATGCATATTTTTTTCTCATACACATATCCTTCCCTTCATTTCTTAGATTCAACCTTAGGTATCATCTTATTTCACTATTTCCCTGCCCATGTCTTATTAGATTCCGGTGCTACTATTCTGTTATACTTGCTTGGTTCGTCCATCGGCATCGCTGGATCTACGAAGACATGCCAACAACTTCGATCACCACAAGAAGAGGAAGTGTCATCTTTTGCTCCAACATGTGCATGCAGAGTCCCAGGATTCCAGGAAGTGTTCAGAATCTTGAGTCATCAGGAGCTTGAATTTCGTGCTAAAGATACATCGTTTGGTCGTGCCAGGATTTGATGAGGCATAAGATAAATTGCTGGAGTTAATGGATGCTGATGCCAGAGTCTTCCCGATCAGAGTGGCGCAGCGGAAGTGTTGTGGGCCCAAAACCCACAGGTCCCAAAATTCTCTTGTTGTTTCTCCTTCTATACATTGTTTACTTCTGTATTCATTCATTGCATTTGCCATCATCCATTGAATCTGTACTCAACATCATTCTAGCTCACTCAATTCTTATCCATGTTCTTGTTATTCTGGTGTTAATATCATTCGTTTCTTTTCCTTAAACCTACTCCTTCCCAATCTCTTGGGTGTCACACTTGCCTGTCCTACATTCCCTCTTTATTGAATTTCGAGGCCGAAATTCTTGTTGTAAAGTGGGTAGGATTGTAACCCCTATTCCTGTTTATACATATTTTTCGTGTATTTTCCCGTATTTCAAATTCTTAGTCCATTGTAACTAATTCTTCTTAAATGATTATTGATTTTCAACCTGAATTGTATTTCTTTCCTCAAAAAAAAAAAAAACCTGAATTGTATTTCATTCTATGATTTTAACTCTTTTAGATTATTTATTTATATTATAAAATTGGAATCTTATTTCATCCTATGAACAACTTCTTTATTTTTATTGTTTTCAATAATGATATGATACCCAATTTTTGAATCTTTTATTTTTGATTTATTATTTAAACCAATTTTTTTATTCGATTACTTGTTAGAAACCAATTACATTCTATAATTATTCTAATATATATATTTCCTTTTTATTTAATTATTGCATGAAGCCCAAGCCCAATTGTTTAACTATTTATTATAAGCCTAATCCTATAATCAATTTACTAATTGTTTTGAGCCCATAGACTAGGGTCAAACCCAAACCCAGTACCCATATATATTTGTATAGACTCAATCCTATATACTTGTATTCAAACGCACATATTTTCTAACTCAGCCGCTCATTTTCTCTCGCGTTCTCAACTCCCCTCCTATCTGTTTGTTGACCAGATCAACAAAACCCCTCACATCCCCCACTACCTCATAACTACCCACCACGTTTTAACCCATTATCTTAATATCACTATTTAATAAACCAAGTCACCCACTCTCTCTCTCCCCCCTCCCCCCGTACTCTCTCTCTCCCTCCTTTGTTCCAAAACGAAACAGAGCGAACACCCCCCTTCGTCTTCCTCATCCTCTGACCTCATCCCCGACCATCTCTCGACCCCCGTCGACCTCCCTCCTCCTCGTCAACACCACCGCAGCAACCTCTGATGCTCCTCCACCATCCTCGCCTGCCGCTCAGCTGCTCCACACCGAGCCACCATACCCCGCCTCAACCTTTCATTCTCCGCTGCTCGAATCACCGTCAAGCCACCCTCGACTCGTGCTCCAACCCACCGTCGTTCACCATTGCTGCACCCATAACGTCACCAGTTCCCGTCCATTATCGACGGAACCCGCCTCCTCGTCGTCTTCAAACTCCCGTCGCCGCTCAGCGACCCTGTTCCATTCTCCTCTATTTCGCGCTCCCCCAAGCACCCCGCCATTCCTAGCACCCCTCGACCAACTGATCCTCCACCTGAACGCCGCTCTCCTTCCACTGTTTCCTTCCCGAAATAGAGCACGCCCTCTCTCACAGACTGCCACCGCTCGCCGCCCAGTCGATCGCCCTAGCCGCCGCCAGCGTCGAAGCCAGTCGCCGACAAGCCGAGGTCGCTGTCCCCGTTGCTAATGCTGTTGTTGCTGTTCGATCCCGCTGTTTGGCCGAGATCCGCTGTGTGTTGTTGGTGTTACTTTTGCTATTTGGTGTTGTGGAGTTTGTTGTTGCTGCGTTGCTACCCCTCGCTGTGATGCTACTGTGTACCTCTTTGCACGTAGCGTGCACATATTGTTGCGGGTTCGTGTTTGTTGCTCCGGGATCGTTATCCAGTTATTCTTATATTTGGTATCATCATCATTATATCAGACAAGTATCCCCTTGTACAATTTTGTATGTTCTCGTTCAAGCTTCCTTTAGAAATACTGCAAGTAGATTTCATTGTTAATCCATCGTGATTGAATCCCGTTTTCCTGCTTGATTGTGTCGATAATCTTGACCCGTCAATATATCTAGTTTGATTTGATTTCCGGTCAGATAGATCATCGGTTATCTTGTTGTTGCATGCATGACACGAATACATGATATAGTAGTATAAATATACATAGATATATGTTGAGATTAATGTTATTGAATATTCAAAGTTGATGTCCTGTAAATTTCTTGATCTTTTACTGAGGTTTTGACCCGTTCTTGACACTGAAATTTAGAACTCCATATATAGAAATTGTAGCAAACTGAGTCTTGAATCCAGAACATCTATCAAATTCTCGATCTGATCTTTTGATTCCAAATTATTGATGTTTTAGTACTATTATATAATAATGCCCTGAACCGATATTTTGTCGGTTTTTATATTTACATGCTTGTTTCGTGCATTTTGTGAATCAGAACATGTTCCTTGCATCATATGAGCTCCTGATATTGTTCTCGTTATCTCCTGATCATGTTTATTTTGTAATAAAAAGTAACAAGCTGGGGTATAAGGGTAAGACCTAGTAGTGGACAATATAGGACAGTGTACTCGGAAGGGGACCTGTGCTTCCCGTAATAGTGGCACCTTATTTGGTTACATTTGGATGATTTGGATTTCATGATATGATTTGGATTACATGACATGATTTGGTTAATATGATTTGGTCACATGATATGCTTGACCACTGCGAGACCCAAGTACATGAACCTATAGAATTTGCCACTAAAGTCTAAACGTAACATGTTTGTATGCACCCGACCTGTGGTATGGGATACAGGATCGCGTGCATTAGGATGGATTAAAGGAATAGACATAAGTTGACATCGAGCACATGCATAATCCTATCTACCATTTTCCTGATTTCGTTACAAGTTACATGATTTGGTTACATAAATTTGCTTTACAAGTCACATGATTTTGATTCACAAGTTGCAAGAACCCATTACCGTTACATGTTTTCCAGTTACAAGTTGTTGTTTTTCCATTCATATGTTTGCAGTTAGTTGCATTATACTTGATTTCATCTTGTTTCATGTTCCTTGATCCTTATCTTTGTTCCCATATATTTTTTGGTTCTTCTTCCTTATATTTATTCATGTTCCTTTTGCTTGTACTACTTGCAGCCCGTGTTGCATTAATGAGCATCTTCTTGTTTCTCCTTTTGTGATAATGTACTTGCAGGCCTAGAAGGAGAGTTATCCGAAGGTGTTGCTGAGCAAGTGTTTTAGTCTTGTCTAATTATCATGTTTTCTTAGTTCATGTTTTATTCATGCTACTCCTTATTGCATTCCGGACATATTTGACCCATAACTATATTTCTTTCCAGTTGCTGGTTATGAACTATTTCTTAATGTATTGTTATCATGTATGTGATTATACATGCTTGCATGGTTGTTATTGTATTGTTGTTGAGTTATGTATACAACTTATGGATGATGTGCTTGCATCATTCGTTGGGCCTCGGTTATGTGCCATATTCTCGTATAACGGGAAGCGGGGCGTGACATTCCTCTTGCAGCGAATGGACCTAATTGGGTTGTTCTGCCCGCAACCGGGCAAAGGAACTTCCTAGTTGTGGCTATTGACTAATTCACCGAAGTGGATCGAAGCAGAACTATTGGCTTCCATCAACGAACAAAAGATTCAGCAATTCATTTGGAAGAACATTGCATGCAGAATTGGAATAACCCGGATTCTTGTCACCGACAAAATGGGTCACAATTCGCTACTAAGTGGTTCCACTGCTTTCACTCCATTCTTGGGATCGAACAGTGTTTCTCATCCATTTCACATCCTCAGATCCATGGTCAAGCTGAGAATGCCAACAAGCGAATTCTTGATAGCTTCAAGAAGAGGCTAAATGAGGTGCAAATGGGACTATGTGTTGAAGATCTCCTAAGCGTGCTATGGTACTATTGGACCACTAAGAGGACCCCGACAGGACAGTCTCCGATCAACCTTAACTTTGGGTCCGAAGCTCTGATCCCCTTAGAGGTCGGACTACCTTCTTCACTTGTCATCTCTTTCAATGAAGAAAAAAAAGTTGAATTATCTCTGGGTAACCTCGACCTCATTGATAAATTTTGTGAAAAAACAGCCTTACGAAGACAAATCTATCAGCAAAGGGTGGAAAAGTTTTACAATAGAAAAGTTCAGACGAGGAACTGTAAGGAAGGTGACTTTTTCATACGAAAGCTCGAGATCTCTTAATCGCGCAATAAAGGAAAGCTCTCATCTAACTGTGAAGGACCACACAAGGTTTCCAATGTTGTCCACCCTAAGAGCTTACCAATGTGAAGACCTGGAGGGAAAGAAGATATCAAGGACCTGGAATGCAGAACATTTGATGAAGTTCAACGAGGGTACTTAGCGCCCTCCACTAAATTCTAGATTTGTATTAAGATCAATCATTATATTGGTCATTGCATGTAATAAAAGCTAGCCAGTTTGGAAACAACTTAGATTGATTTTTTAAATAAATTTCAGCATTTCTTTAGTAAATTTTTGTTCTATCACCCAGATGTAAACAATGAGTTTGGTGCTCAAGTCCTCTCCCGAGTTACACCAACAACTCATGAACTCGAAACAATGAGTAAAGTTCCCAGCTCATCTCCCGAACTACTCATTAACTCGAAACAAAGAGTTTGGTGATCAGCTCCTCTCCTGAGCTACACCAACAACTCATTAACTCGAAACAATGAGTTCGGTGTTAAGCTCCTTTCCCAAGCTACACCCATAACTCTCTAACCCAAAAAGTAGCAAGTTCATAGTCTAGCTCATTCCCAGAGCTGCTCCCATAACTCACTTACTCAAATACTATAAGTTTGGAGTCCAACTCATCTCTAGTGTTGCTCTCACAACTAACTAACTCAAAAACATCAAGTTCAGAGATTCTTGCTCTTCCGTAGAGCTGCTCTAACAACTCACTAACTCAAAAATAGCAAGTTCAGAGTCAAATTCTTCCCTGGTGCTGCTCTCACAACTCACTAACTCAAAAACAGCAAGTTCAGAGTCTAGCTCTTCTTTAGAGCTGATCCCACCCACAACCCACTAACCCTTAAACAACAAGTTCAGAGTCCAGCTTATCCCCAGAGATGGTCCCACAAATCGCTAACCCTCAAACAATAAGTTCAGAGTTCAACTCTTCCCTAGAGCTGCTCCCACAACTTACTAACCCTCAAATAATAAGTTCGGAGTCAAACTCTTCCCTAAAGCTGCTCCCATAACTTGCTAGCTCTCAAACATCATGTTCGGAGTCCAGCTCGTCTCCAGAGCTGCGCCCACAACTTGCTGACTCTAAACAATGATTCACTACACTAAGGAAGCAAAAAATAAGACATTAACAAGTGCACAATTTTTATTTCATATCAAGTTTCTGGTACACATTTAGGAGTGGGAGCACATTAGATGCCCAACATCGGGTGTCTTTGTTTCGAACATATGACCACCTTATTCATACACAAATTACCTACGACCGTATGGAAGAGGGGTATTTCGATTAAGCAATACGAGTCGCCCACGATGCCTCCTCAGGGCGGAAGTCCCCCCTTGGCCATTCGAGCTGTCCGAAAGAAACCCAATTTATTGAGTCCGAACCTCACAATGGAAGGAGGGTAACACCCTCTCAGTAGATACTATGCTTGAAGTCCTAGCTACACTACTCTAAGCATATCCAGGGTTCATTTTCACTGCCAGAAGCCTCGAGGACAGATCATGGAACTTCTTCCCTTAATTGTACTCGTCGTGAGAGTAAGAGGTACTCTACATTGGTAGTCCTCCAAATAACATCTTCAATTTGTAAATTTCCAAGTCCTTCTCAATAACAATATCCTTGAGGCAAGCATCCCTGACCTGAATCTTCCACTGAACCACACTAGTGTGAGTCGAGCAACCTTGAAGAGCCTTAACCCGAGAAAATAGGAAGAGTCTTCTTCAAGTGGGCAAGCTCCAAGTCCTTCTCGAGAAGCAAATCCTTTATACGGTCATTTTTTATCTGCTTCTCATCCAGCGAGACATGAAGATTAACAATTTCTCAAAATAAACAATGAAGTTACAACACAGACAAGTACAAAAACACTTAGCTTTGGCTATGATAAGCTTTTAGAAGAACCAACAAAATGCATAAAAAATTTGCGCTCAAGGTTTCGTGACAAAAAACTTTTGGTACTTAGGAAAAAGATACACAGCAGTGGCCAGTCTGCGCTTTAAAAGGAAAGCTAAGAGGTTCGAGCAATGAGATCAATGGAGAACCTCGGTGCCCACATTGGTGTTGAAAATGTTAAAGTTTATTGTACAGTTATCTTTGTTTTAATTTTATTTAAGTAATTAGTTGTCAAATCTGCACAACTCCTGCCCTCATTAAACCTCATGAAACCATACATTCTTATTACACATGCACCCTTGAAACCACATATTCCTATTACCTATATGCATGCACCCATGGTAACATACACTCTTCATATTTCTTATGCAACCACCTACATTTACATCCATGTATCACCTTGCCTATATTTATCCATTTATCTCCTTACATCCAACATATACCAAGAACGAACCAAAGTACCAACACATAAACCATAACCACAAATATCCTTCTCATATTCATCCTTATGCAAGTTTGAACTATTGGTGTAGTCATTTTGCAATATTAATAGAAGTGTTATCTTCTCCTTCTTCTATCGTTTGAATTTGAGTCTTGGGCTAGTGTAACTTGTTTAGTTGCACTATTTCAGAAGCGATTCAACCAGAATATTGGAAGATCTTCTTTCTCCACATGGTATAAGAGCCACAAGGGAATTCCTTGTACTTGTGAATATCCCTTGGTGAAGATCAAGGAGAAGCTGATTCAACACTCCATCAATGGACGTGGGTCAAAGTTATTGTCTCGACATTGAGGTACTTAATTACTCAAACTATAAGGTGTGGAAGACTTGTATGGAGTTTTATCTTTTGGGTGAAAATTTGTGGGACATTGTTGGTGGAGACGAAAGTGTCGCTCCGAAGGATGTTGGTGAGTTAAAGAAGTGGAAGATTAAAAATGCAAAGGCTGAGTTTGCCTTGTCTATCTCTCGGGATTTATATGAGCATATCATGGGTTGTAAATGGCTTGTGAGATTTGGAGGACACTTGATAGTTTGTTCAATAAGAAGAATGAGGTGCGACTACAAATGTTAGAGAATGTGTTGTACAATACAACTCAGGGAGATCTACCAATTTCTATCAAGAATGAATATGTTCCTTTCGTGATATCAATTCAAGGGTGGGCAGTCTGGCCATCCTTGGTGGAATTTGAAAATCTTTTTGTTATACAAGAGATCTTGGCTAAGCTAATAGCGGGTATTTTTATTTTTGATGGTGATGGAAATGCCCTATTCACTAAGAATTACATGTCAGGTAATAAGAGTCTTCATCCAAAAATGATGGAAATAAAAAAAAACCTACAAAAGTATTACATGTCATTGGTGTGCTGAAGTTGGGCATATTTGAAAGAATTGTCGAGTGATGCTAAAAGATGGAAATGTTGCAAAGAAGAATGATGCAGCTGAAGATTGGGGGAAATTCGTTATGGCAGATCTCACTACTGTGGATGCTGTAACCTCCATAAATTTTGAATATGATTGGATCATTGATTCCGGTTGTGGTCATCATCTCACCGGAGATGATTTCGAGTTCTCTACTTCCCGTCATTACAATGGGAAGGATAATATTGTCATGACAGATAACACCATTCATTTGGTTTAAGGGGAAGGGGCAGTCACCATTGCAAATGGAAATGATTGCATTACACTTAAGAGTGTGTTTCAAGTTCTAGGAAAAAGAGAATATTTTCTCGGTGGCAAATGATGTTGATGCGGATCATCAGGTACTTTTTGGACCCAATGATGTGAATTTTCTTGTGAACCTTACAAGTATGGAGGCGGATGTTATTCACACCGGTAAAAGGGTAAAAGGTCTCTTTGTATTATCTGCATATAATTCTTATGTTGACCAAATGAGCACAAATGATAGCTCTTCGGTTTGGCATACTAGATTGGACATCTTAGCATGACCAAATTGAAGGCTATGGTGTTGAAAATTTTTGTTAATGGGTTTCCCAAATATTTTTCTTTTTGTGATAAAGTTTGTGAAGGGTGTCAATTTGGCAAACCACTTCGTCTACCATTTTCCAATTCACTTTCAATGTGCAAGGGCCCATTGGAGTTGATCCATAGTGATGTTATGGGACTGTGCAATACACCATCTTATTCACACCATCTTATTTAGGCTTCCGATATATGTTGCTATTTGTTGATGACTTTACAAGATACACTTGGGTGTATTTTTAGACTTCAAGGTGTCAGTTAAAGGCGTGCTTGATAGGAGAATTAAATGACTGCAGACTGATAATGGTGGTGAATTCAATTCAGATCAATTTATTCATTTTTGTAAGAAGCATGGCATCACGAAGCAACTCACTTGTTCTCACACACCACACCAAAATGGTGTGGTGGAGAAGAAAATTCGGCACTTGGTGGAAACTTGCAAGAGTTGGTTATATGCCAAAATTAACCTAAGGCCTTATGAGCGGAGGGTATGTCATGTGCAACTTATGTCTTTATTTGGTTCTATTTGTTATGTTCATGTTCCAGGTGCTCTAAGGACAAAGTTGGATGCAAAAGAAAAGAAGTGTATCTTTGTTGGCTATGATGAGAGGAAGAAGGGATGGAAGTGTATGGATCCCACCACCAACAAGTTCATTGTCTCTGGAGATGTTGTCTTTGATGAAGTAACTTCTTATTATAGGAAGGATGATGACGTTTCTCAATCTGAGGTGGTGGAACTGCAAATCACACATTTTGAGTCTTCTGACACGCTAGTTTTTGCTGGCTCCTGTTCTCCATCAACGGGAGAGAAAGAAAATGGGGTAGCTGAAAGTTCTCAAAGAAGTGCATTTCAAAGGTATTCAATAACTATTGTAAAACCAATACACTATAAAGATGGAGCTTACGTTAGTATCCACTATTGTCTACTTGCGGGTCCACTTTATGATAAAGAACCATCTTGTTTTGATGACGCTCATGGCCTGTAGAAATTGGATTTCGATATGGATGAGAGATGCTAGCACTCATCAAAAGTGAAACGTGGGATCTTATGCCAAAATCCACGGAGGTAAAGCCAGTTACTTGCAAATGGGTGTACAAGATAAAGCAAAAACAAGGTGAGATCATTGATGGATACAAAGCAATGTTGGTTGCTATTGGGTTTTCTCAAAACTATGGAGAAGATTATGAGGAGACTTTTAGCTCGGTTGCAGAGATGACTTTGGTTCTGGTAGTCATTTCTTTGGCAGCGGTTCAATATTAGAAGCTAAGGCAACGTGATGTGAAGAATGCTTTCGTGTATGGAGAGATTGACAAGGAGATTTATAAGCATCAACTACCTGGATTTGTCTCTCAAGATCATCCACAATATGCATGAAAGCTCAAGAAAGCTCTTTTTGGCTTGAAGCAAGCATTGAGGGCTTGGTATGAGACTGCTAACCTTCGGGCTGGTCTATCAACTTGGTTCGAGATGAAAGACTTAGGTGAGTTGAGTCAGTTCCTTGATTTGGAGGTGGAAAATTTGAAGAATGGCATATTCTTGTCTCAAAGAATCTATGCAAGTAAAATGGTGGAAAGGTTTGAATTAGTCCAAAGCAAAAAAATGTTCTACTCACTTGAAGCCAATGGAGGGTAATGGAGGGAAACTTCTTGAGGATCATCGAACTTATCGTGCCTTTGTTGGAAGTCTCATTTAGTTGACTATCATAAGGCCAGACATTTCCTTCTTGGATGGACTCGTTAGTCAATTTATGCAAGAACCAAGAAAGCCTCATCTTGACAAAGCTAAACATATACTGAAGTATGGCTTATCTACTATTGACATGGGTCTTATGTTCAAGACGTAAGTCGTTTCTAGATTGCATGGGTATGCAGATGCTGATTTTGGTGGTGACTTAGATGATCGAAATTCTACTTGGTTATGTTTTCTTTAGTGGTTCAACATGTATTTCTTGGTATAGCATGAAGTAGAACTCGATGTCTCTTTCTACTACTAAATCGGAATACAAAGCATCTTCTCTTGCAGCTCAAGAGTGTGTGTGGTTGAGGCGCTTTGTTGAAGATGTGGCTTCACCAATTCATGATCCTACTACTAATTTTTTGTGACAATAAAAGTGCACTAAAGCTTGCTACAAATTCGTTTGTCAAGCAAGGACCAAGCATATTGAGATTGAGAAACACTTTATTTGTGAGTGTGTGCTTGATGGGACTATTAAGGTTTCGAAGGTGCGGAGCAATGCAAATATTGCAGATATCTTCACAAAGTCTCTCCCAAAGTATCGTTTGAAGTTCTTCATTCATAGCTGGGTCTAGTATTTAGAAAATCATTTTAAAGGGCAGTGTTGAAATTGTTAAAATATTTTCTAGAATTATCTTTATTTTATTTTTATGTATATAATTAGCTGCCGAATTTGCACAAACTCATACCTTCATTAAACCTCTTGAAACCAAACATTCCTATTACCCATGCACCATTGACACCACATGTTCTTATTACCTATATGTATGCACCCTTGGAAACATACACTCTTTTTATTTCCTATACAACCACCTACATTTAGATTCATGCTACACCTTAGCTATGTATACCCACTCATCTCCTCCCATTCAACATATACCAAGAACTAACCAAAATACCAACACATAAACCACAACATCCACCAAAGCCACAAATAAGCCTTCCCATATTCAACCTTGTGCAAGTTTGACCTATTAGTGTCCTTTTTATATTATGTCAAAGCTTATTTAATCATTTTGCAATATTAATAAAAGTGTTATCTTCATCTTTTTATATCTTTTGGTTGTGAGTCTTGGGCTAGTGTAACTTATTTGTTTATGATTATTTGAGAAGCGATTCATCCTGAATATTGGAAGATCGTCTTTCTCCACAGTTGGGGGCCTTTAGAGGTTCGCACGTCTCCAACACCCTCTTCGGAGGCTCCGATTTGGTCTCCTCCCTACCATCCATGGGCTCGCCCTCCTCCTCACTTCTCCAGCACTCCTCGGCAACCACAATGGCCTCACCCACCTTGAGGCCGAAGTGATATCCCTCACCACTAATACCGACGACTTGCACATCCTTCAGGGCCTTGTTATAGCCCTCATATTCGGAAGCAATAACCATGTCCATGGCCTCTGTTGGGACACTCGCCATGTCCTTCTCATTCTTCCCCTTCATGTCTGTCATTTCATTTAGCAGCCTCTCCTGCTCGGCATTGAGAGAGACAACCTCCAGCTTAGGACTTTCTCGCTCTTTTGAGAAGCTTCGAGGGGCTTTTTAGTGTCGATGCAGTCCTTCTCGACCCGTGTAACTCTCCCCTTTAGCAGCTTTGTCTCATAGTCAAACTGCCTTTTCATCTCGGCAGCCTGGAGAGAAGCCTGCAAAGAAAGACTTCGAACACTTAGAAACTTAAGCAATTAAAGCTTAAAAAGACAAAGAAGCAAGCTACGTACCACAACTTGGACTTGGGAGAAGTTAAGGTAGTTGGAGTTGAAGGTCTCGCAGGCTAACATTTGCACTATGTGAGAAGTGATTCAACCTAAATATTGGAAGATTGCCTTTCTCCACAGTTGGGGGCCTTTGGAGTTTCGCACGTCTCCAACACCCTCTTCAGAGGCTCCGATTTGGTCTCCTCTCTACCCTCCATGGGCTCGCCCTCCTCCCCGCTTTTCCAGCTCTCCTCGTCAACAACAATGGCCCCACCCACCTTGAAGCCGAACTGATATCCCTCGCCGCTAAAACCGGTGATGTGCACGTCCATCAAGGCCTTGTTATAGCCCTCATATTCAGCAGTGATAACCATGTCCATGGCCTCTGTTGGGACACTCGCCATATCCTTCTCATTCTTCCCCTTCCAATCTGCCATGTCATTTAGCAGCCTCTCCTGCTCAGCGTTGAATGAGCCAACCTCCAGCTATAGGACTTGCTCCCTCTTTTGAGAAGCTTCAAGGGACTTTTTAGTGTCGAGGCACTCCTTCTTGACCTGCGTAACTCTCCCCTTTAGCAGCTTCGTCTCATAGTCAAACTGCCTTTTCATCTCGGCAGCCTGGAAAGAAGCCCGCACAGAGAGACTCCGAACACTTAGAAACTTAAGAAAGTAAAGATTAAAAAGAAAGAGAAGCTAGCTACATACCACAACATGTGCTTGGGAGAAGTTAAGGTAATTGGAGTCGAAGGTCTCGCGGGCTAACTCTCCCTTTTATAGGGGATATGTTGTTTATCTCCTTGACCGTGACTTTCGCCTCAGTCACTGAATCAACGACGATCACTTTTCAGTCGGAGGGATAGGTCAATGTCCTCTTGGAGGCAATGACCTAATGAGCCTCGGCGGTGAAGTCGAAGAGGGGAGCTTGAACGAGGTCATAGCAGTAAGAGCAATGGAGCACGGGTGTACCATTGTCAACTCAGTAGGAGAGTCCTCTACCACCACCATTGCCTTCTTTGAGGGCCAGGGGGTTGAGGCAGAAACCAATGGTCTCTTTCGATCCTTTGGCTGGTAAGTGGTCCTCTTACCAAGGAGTTCGGCACTCCGAGCATTGATCTCATCTTGGATGATCATTTCTGCACGAAAAATAGACAAGTTAAAAAGAAGCTAAATTGTTTATAAAGAGGCACAAACAAAGAACATAGTAGGGTTCGCCGCACTCAATCTCCACTTTGCCAAGTGCCCCTACTTCAAGGACTGCCAAGCCACCGTACCCTAGAAAAATGTGGTCGCATGCCTCTAACTCCTCCTCACCTCATTTGGCAACTCGTAAGCTCATCGTGTGGGTATATCCCATGGTTCAGCACTGTACAAAGTACTTCAACTTCCAATCTTTTATGGAGTCAGGCTGCCCCTGAACTGCGTGCTTCCAAATCTGAGGGAAAAGATAGTACCAACCCACTCCAGCTTGGTAAGAGGTAATAGCAAAGCACCAGTGAAAGTGTTTGAGGCTCCCCGATACCCCCTCTCTCCCACATAACAGGACAAAGCTCATTATGTGCATCCAGAAATGAGGTCCCAGTTGCATTGAACTCACCCCAAACCAATTGGGAACTTCCTTGATAAAGGAATGGATCCACAGACGCATGCCCGAATGAAATGCATATAAGTGAAAAACACAAACCAAGTGGAAAGGATATGAAAAATACAAAACCAAGGGGAAAGGATAATGGTGGGTCGGATCCCGGGGCTAGGGAGAAACAACTCAAAATCCTTATAATAAAGAAGACATTTCTAATAGTCAAGAGATCATTTCATGATAGAATATTTTGGATACAATAAGCTCCAATCAGATCTCTACCCACAGGTGAAGGGGATCGAGGTCTAAATATCATCAAGTCCTGAAGATACTCATGGTACATTCGAACCAGTAGCGGATCTTGAAAATGGGGGGGGGGGGGTGCTCCAAACGGCTTTCCCCCACATCCTCAGTGGAATCCTCCTTGACTATCAAGTCCTTCTCCTAAAAGACTAACTTCCTTTTTTTCCTTACTCTTCGGAGCTTTAGGAGTCGTAGTGTACACTTGAAGTTCATCCTCCCCTGTAATGCCCCAATTTCCATACACTGGGAAACCGTGACATAAAACAAAATATTTTCCTTCAATTAGCCACAATACTAAGAAAAACATGAAAATTTAAAACTTTTTATTGAACACAAATGTATTACAAGTCCGAATGTTATAAAACTACAATACATTACATCAGTGTTACAATAATGCCATACAAGCCCAAGTGTTACAAACTTTTAATAAAATTTACATCAGAGTACAATGAATAACATATAACACTTGGTACTTTCACTTAGATGCTTCTCAACATAAATAATTTACAACAGATGTTACAATTGAAATAAAGTCAACACTTTGCTCCTCTTGCCTTGAATCCTCCTGAATCCTGTATCTGTAGTTTTGCATTCCAGTACCTATAGAAGTGGGGACGTCAGTACATATACTAACGCTTTAAGGCTGATGACTAGCAGCGATTCTCAACTTTAAATAAACAGATTGATGAAAAGAGAAAAGTGTATATATAATTGATGTGTCAGTGTATGCTATGACTTAGGCTCTAATGCAAGATTAACTAATGCAAGGATGCACGTATTCTAATGCAAGCAACTCTCTGGAATAGTATGCAGCCCATATCTACATACGCCCATAACAAGCTATTTCTTCATATATAGGAATTTGAACCCGAGCCATGAATTCTACTCTTGTACTCAACATGTTTCTGAAGATACAACGTGAATGATGAGGTTGCCCTGAAATGGTCTAATTCCTCCATTCGCAATCATATAGTGGTGTCCCTATTTGCCACTATTTCCAGGCGTACCGGACCTCACTCAAAAATCTGACGAACGCAGGGTATCCGCAGCACAGGTTAGCTCGAAGCATCCCCTGTGGCCCCCTAGCAGATAGACCGTAGTCAATGGCTTGTTTGCCTCTCTTGATATAGAGCATGACGGAGATCCGGGGGTCCATCCCCCAGCTCCAACGCGAATCTCTCTCGCCCTTATCATGGCAGTTCAGAAATTAACAGACGAGATACGGATCCTATGCTCCCAACTCGTGACAAGGTATAGACCGTATCCCTTTGACATGAAAGGTATAACCAATAACACCACCTAGTGTTGGCCTATAGAATAGGTCGGATCATAAGGTATCACCCTTAATACCAACTCTTTCACTTTGGAGAAAAATAATAATAAATAAAGGTTAAGTAGTAATAGCCATAAGTTACTACCCTAACGATGTCACTAACCCTAAACAATCTTAGGGATGACAACATTACTTACCACAACATGGTAGGTCTTAAGTTAGACTTTGCAAGATAACTCTACTAGGTGCTCAACTTAGACTTACTAGAATCTCTAAGGATCCTATTCATAGTTTATTGATCCAAGACCCTGGTAATACGAATGTATTCGCATGCTGCTGCCCTGAACTTAGATTCTGTCTACACTCCCGGTCCGCGATCAACCTACACCAGTTAAGATCTAACAGGTGCACGATGGGTGACTCATCCACAGTCTGTGAGGAGTAAAATAAATACACGTCTTGATGGTCGATGGCTCCTAGGGCAATGATATCACCCTAGACGAGCACAATAACTGCGTACTAGCTAATAAGCTACATACGAGCCGACTAGCTACGTATGAGCAAAACGAATTACATACGAGCCAACTTGCTATGTATGCGACAAATGAATCTTATAGAAGCAACCATAAAACTCTTCTAACAACCTAGAAGCGATTAAACATGCTACTAGCAAAACTTGATCTTTCATACATAAAGTAACATACAAAGCCTTCTAACAACCTAGAAGCAATTAAACATGCTACTCTTATTGGAATTCAATAAAATTAGACTTTTTAGAAAAGTGAGAACATCTTCTACAAATCTCTAGTTGAAAACTTTCTCAGATTAAGTTAATAAGAGGTACAAAGGCCTCGAACAATCTAAACAACGAAGCTTCAGCCAAACGGATAGCTGCTGTGACTTGTAACAGTCATAACTCCTACTCCGCTTATCGAAATCTAACCAAATAGGAAATTTTGGAAAGTTGAGAAACTCTACTACAACTCTCTAGTTGAAAACTTTCTCAGATTAAATCAATAAGAGGTACAAAAACCTCAAACAATGTAAACAGCAAAGCTTCAGCCAAAAGGCTAGCTGCTGTCACTTTGTAAAAGTCATAACTCCTACTTTGCTTATTGGAATCTAACCAAATATGACATTTTGGAAAGCTAAGAACATCTTATACAACTTTCTAGTTGACTACTTTTTTAGATTCAGTCAATAAAAAGTAGAAAACTTCAAACAATCTAAACATCGAGCTTTCAGCCAAAAGGCCAGCTGCTGTAATTTTGTAAGGGTCATAACTCTTGTTCCGCTTATCGGAATCTAACCAAATAGGATATTTTGGAAAGGGGAGAAAATCTACTATAACTTTCTAGTTGAACATTTTTTCATATTCAGTAAGGAACTCAAAATCCAACTCCTTAAACACCATACAAAAAGCAACAAAGACAGCTTAAAAGCTGAAACTTGTAAAAGTCGGAATCTAGCAAAATTGGGCTTTCTGGAAAGGGGATGTCACACCCCGGTTCCCAAAATACGGAAATATGAGCACGTAACTAAGTCACAGCGAATGATTATACATCATCCATAAGCTGTACCAATCTAACTCAACAATATACAAGAGAAACAACCACGCAGGCAAAGAATATAATCACATAAATAATGAATAAACTCAAAGATAATCATTCAATAAATTCACCAAATAATAATCCAACAGCTGGGATAAAATAATTTTGGGTCATAAAGCCCAAAAATACAAAGTATGATAAAAAGAAATACAATTAGTAAATAACAAAAGATAGCTAAGTAGTCTAATAGTCCAGCTCCAATCTTCAGAGAGTTTGCACACCAATTTCTTCAGGGATTGCTCCTTCAGTACCTGTAAAATCTAGATCTAAAAAGAAACAAAAGAGTGCCCTTAGGACAAGTAGTGGGCGGCAAGTAGAGAAAACAAAGGATAAAGAAAAACTTGAATATCAAAGAAAAGGGACATGGTCAAAGTCAATGAACAAAACAAAGAGCAAGCTATAATATCAAAGGTGTACAATAATCACACATGAAATACGTGATGTCAAGTCAAGTTCAATACAAGATCAAGTATGCAGGTTGTTAAGTATTTTATTAATCTATCTAGTGCATGTACTACTGCGTCCCATTCCGCAGGTTCTGCACAAGCACAGTGATCGTTTCAGACCGATGGTGAATTCACGGTTCGTGTACTCGGAGTAACTAGATACCGTGATAACAAGATAACGAGATAATGAGATAACAAGATAATGTGATAATCTTCTTCCAAGACAATCTCCTCCTTCTATGGCAAGTATTCGTGTGAGCGAGAAGGCCTTACCGAGTACATTTCCTGATTGTTCAATACCAAGTCTACCCATAAAACTCCGGCTTGTTAATAGTTTATTTTCATCCTATGTGAGCATGCAAGTGGGTTTTATTATTGTATATTACTATGTATGATTAATTCTATGCGTTACAGACAAAGCATGAAGCAAACACATTATATAACACATTTCACAAAATCAGGACAGTATGACAATGCTGTACTAAAACATGGATTATTGTCACTACACAGTAGCAAAATTTAATTCGCCGGAAGATATGGAAAGTAGACTTCCACACGGTTCCAGCGAGTATAATTAAGGCATATAAAAGATACCGAAACTAGGGTGAAAACTATATTCTAATCAAGTTTTATGTTCAGTCAGCATGTAGTAGGTTATGTTCTACTAATTAATTCGAGTCAGAGAACTAATTAAAAAAATCTATAAAAATTCAGGGAAGTAGATATATATGTTTAGGTCCAGCCTAATTTATTTTACATTTTTCTTTTGCTGTTAACAGGGTCAAATAAAATAAGAAACAGCAGGATACGCATGAAATTATGAGTTTGAAATTACTAACATAGTTGCAGTAAAGTGATGTTATCTAATAAAGAACAAATTAGAATTTAAATCCTCACCAGGCAAAAATTATCTAGACATCAAGGGCTACATTTTATGTTTAGTAAGTTCTTTCAAATTATGTCAATAGCAGGGTTAAAAACCTGATTAAATGTGAAATATACAGCAGTCCAGAAATCAACTTAACATGAAAAGATAACCAATAATTCATACGATCACATATGGCATGCAAATTGGTAATCAAAGCAATCCTAGGTGTCAACATGCAAATTTCTAAGGTTTAAGATACAATTATCACAGTCATGGTGTCAATTCATCGAGCAACTTCAATTTAGCACATATAATTTCAATGTCCAATTTATCAAGCAGTCCTATACATGAACCTAGTTATTTAATTGTGCATATGCATGAAACAATGGGGACTGGGTTTAAGATCAAAGATATAGCACGATGTTAAGAGTATGTGGGGTTAGCTCTTGTAAACCCTCGATAATCTTAACGGAATTGTCAAAAGTAGTTTTGATAACAAAATGAGCAGATCTACTTACAGGAGATCAAATAATCTTGAACACAAACAATAAAAAGGGTTTAAGAAGAGACTTGCATGTTACTTGGTTAATTCGAAAAATATAGAATAACGGGATTAGAATCCTGGGCGACGATCTAAAGCTCGAGAGCACGTGCGAGACACGTGCAAACCCAAAACAGCAAGCCAAGAACACCAACAGCAACTAGGGTACACTATAACAGCAGATCCAAGCTCACAATAACACTCCAGGATCTCTCACAACAGCAAACAGCACTTCGGGATCCAGCCACACACAACACCAAACAGCGAAGGGCACCAATCACGCTTCGTCTCCTTCTTTTTGACAGAGAGAGAGAGAGAGAACGCGCCGAGACTGGCCAACGACTACGACGGCGGAGCGGCATGACGACTGGCTAAACGATGGAGGCCACGCTACGGTCGGGAAGTGATGGCAGCGGTGATGGCGATGGCGAGGTAGCGGCTCTGTTTTCACTCGAAAATAGGGGAGACGACAACCAGCTATTCCCGGCTTGGACGGTGACGACGAGAACGATGGGGGGAATCTTTGGTGGATGCTCAGGGTGCACGGAGTGGCAGAGACAAGGCGGTGACGGGTGGATGGGTTACGGTTCGAGTGGGAGACTGGGTGGCAAGGATGGTGGATGATCGGAGGGGGAACGGAAGCTTGGGCTTCGGTGGCGGAAATCAGAGAGAGAGAGAGCGGGGTAGGGGAAGTGAACAGTAACGGTGTTGGGGTATAACAGGAAACTAGGGTTAGTGGTTATGACGGCTAGGTTTAGAAAATAATTAGGGTTAGGGTTTATGGATTAATAAGAAGATTTGGGTAGTTATAGGGTAAAAAAGAGATACTGGGTATTAGGTATTTGGGTATAGATCGAATAAAACAAAATACATTGTATATAATACAATTGATCAATATAAACCCAAACGCCAAGAATAAGATATCTGATAAAATACACTTTGCATTACATAAATTATTTGAAAAAATTAAAAGTACAATTATCGAATAAGAATTGATTGACTTTAATAATCAATAACAATAACAAGTAATCATAGTCACAATAAGGATAGAAATAATAATAATGACGATAAAATACTAACATTAATAATAGGAATCCTCAGGATATTGTCAATATATAAAAATAGGAATTTTGTTGAAATAGTTGAAATAGCAACAATAACTTGGAGGGTCAAAATGCAAATAGCTGATCAAGTAGGAACTTAAACAAAGTTTATTTGAAATAGTTATAACTATTGTTTAGAAAAAATCTTTATCATGAAATTCAAAATGAATCTAACAATACCAGATTTATAAATCTCAAAATACAGAAAAATACTCATGAAAATACGTATTTGCGGAAATAGGGGTTACAAATCCTACCCACCTTACAACAAAATTTTCTCCTCGAAATTTGTTCAGGCGGTACATAGGACAAGGCAAAACAAGCTTGGGTGATAAAACAGAGAGTTAAAGGGAAAAGAACAAAGCAGTGGCAACTCCAGAAAAAGAAGGAGGTGGATAACAATGTGGTCAAATGGAATGCAAGAAAAAGTAACAATACAAGACTTGCAAGATAGCAAGCAAAAAGATAAAGAAATAGATAGAGTTGGAGTCGAAAAAAATGGACAAGGAAGAGTTAGACAGAGCAAATGAGTCAACAGGTGAGGATGAATGCAAGGGATAGAGTGAAACAAATAATGTAGGGAAGGAGAAACAATAGAAGAATTCTAGGACCTGTGGGTCATGGGCACACCAGGCTTCCGCTGCGCTACTCCGATGGTGATGTCCCAAGCAACATACATATGTCTGTAGGCCATATGACACCAATCGACGAACCGAGCAGGAAGACAAGAATGAGACACCAGGATGAAAGAGTGTAAGTGCTCCAAATAGATATAAGCAAATAATGCAAAAGAATATAAAGTTGAGCTTTAATTTAAATAATTAAAAGATATAATATAGATCAAAACTAATGGCTTTAACAGAAATAATAATAACAACAAATATTAACAATAAAAAAATATATCAATAATAATAGAATAATAATAATAATAATAGAAGTAATAATGGTAACAATAATGATAACAACACAAATTATAAATAAAGATAATACTATCAATAACAATAAAAATAATAATAACAGTAATATTAAAATAAAAGCAACAATAATGATACAAGTAATAATAACGATAATAATAAAATAATAACCACAATAATAATAACAGTAACCAAAATCATCATAATTATACAGGTAAAAATAATATAAAAAATATCAACAATGATAATAATGATAATACATACATGATAGAATAGAATTCAACCCATTCATGAAAATAATGCAATAATAATAATAATGATAGCATTAAAAATAATAACAATAATGATAATAATAACAATGACAATAGAAATAATAATAGTAATATGAATAATAATAAAGTAACAGTAATAATAATAATAAAAATAATAACAGCAATAAAGATAATGAAAACAATAATAATAACAGCAATAGAAATAAAAATAAGGATAACAATACTAATAATAATAACAAAAATTACCATCAGTTTCATTATACAGGTAAAGAGTCTTGAAATATCAATTAGCAAATAGGTAGAAATATCTTGCCTCCTTAAAATCAAGTTGCATGTTTGCCTTCACAACATCAGGTTGCAGGTTGCCATCTGGATATTCGGTTGCACATTTTGCCTCCCCGATATCCAGTTGAAATTTGCCTCCATTGACATGGAGTTGCATATTTGCCATCTCGACATTAGGTTGCACCAAAATGGTGAAATGGAAGATGTAACATTCCCCATGCATAGGGATATGGGACATTTAATTTAAGTATGATGCTGTGTTTTAAAATTCGTGATATAAAAATAGTAGAAAGGTAAGAATAATAATGCAAGACAAAATATAGTTTTGGGTTCAACATATTTTTTTTGTGTGAGAGTAATTCAATATTAATAAAAATAAAATAAAGAAAACAACAATAATAATAGCAATAGTAGTAACAATAATAATAATAATAATACTAGTAATAATAATGAAAACAATAGCAATAATAATAATAGTAGTAATAATAGCATTATAAAACAAAATAAGAATTTTTCTTATCAAAATAATCGAATAGAAATATATAGTCGATCAAAAATGAAAGGTGAAGTTAAAATACACCATTATTCGAAATAACATAATCTTCATTGACAAAACATTTTTATAGATGATCTAAAATATATATAACAAATAATAATCGAAATATAGAAAGTATTTGAGAAAAATATTTATAAAGAGAAAAATAGGTAGGAGAAAATAAATTTATACCCAATAAAGTGTTAAAGAAGAGGGTGACTAGAATGGTCAAAAGGAAATCAAAGAATTGAATGTGAAGGGAGAGGAACAAGGGGCAAAATCGGAATTGAGGATAATACAGCAGGAAAGAAATAACTAGCATGATACTCAATATTGAATTGACAAAATATGATAGATGCAAGAACAGAAGTATAAATAACGCAAGAACTGAAATGCAACAAAATAGCAAATACCTGCAATCGCACCTCCGGCAGTCTCTGCTTCCTCTGCAATCTGGTTGGGGGCCTGACCACGTTCTCCAGCTTGTCCTCCACTGGGAGCTGATCCTTGGTGCATTTCTCCTATTTTTTGGGCAGTTCCGAACCTTGTGGTCACTCGCTCCACATACAAGACATCGACGGTTGGCTACCCAGCAATCTCTACGTAAGTGACCAATCTTGTGGCAATAGTTGCATGTCGGGCCCTTCCTTCTAGGGGTCTGTCCCATGATAGCGAAGGCATGATGCTGGGGCGCAATTACACACAGTCGGGTGAGTTGTGCGTTCTCCTGGGATCTTTCCAGACTAGCTCTCATAAGCTCATTGTGCTCTCGTTGTAGCTCCATCATTTGTTGCATCGCCTGGAGAATGGCGGCATTCTCTGATATTTCAGCCTTAGGTGGAGGAGTCCAAGAATCTTCATGAGCCATAGTCTGCAAAACATCCAGTTGGTGAGTACCCAAACATGTGTGGGTAGATTAACAAATGATAATGAATGCAAGGGACGGAAGGATACAAGGAATCAAATGATTGAATGCAAAGAAGTCAGATGTGGATCGAATAGGATTAATATCCAGATTATATTAAAGTTATTACATGTTCATGTGATCAATGTGGTGCACATATTATTGAGTTAACCTGGCTAGAGCCAAACTCGACTAATATATCAATCAAAGACAAACCTCGTAAAGATAGTCATGTTTGATTGATATATTACTCAACCCTGGGCTCTGATACCACTAAAAACCCTGTCACGCCCCACTTCCCAAAATACGGAAATACAAGCACGTAACTAAGGCCCAGCGAATGATTATACATCATCCATAAGCTGTACCAGTCTAACTCAACAATGTACAAGAGCAACAACCACGCAGGCAAAGAATATAATCACATAAACAATGAATAAACTCAAAGATAATCATTCAATAAATTCACCAAATAATAATCCAACATCCGGGATAAAACAATTTCGGGTCATAAATCCCAAGAATACAAAGTATGATAAAAAAAATACAATAAGCAAATAACAAAAGATAGCTAAGTAGTCTAATAGTCCAGCTTTAATCTTCAGAAAGTTTGCTAACCAATTTCTTGGGTGATTGCTCCTTCAGTACCTGTAAAATCTTTATCTAAAAAAAAAGAAAAGAGTCCCCTTAGAGCAAGTCGTAGGGGCAAGTAGAGAAAACAAATAATAAAGGAAAACTTGAATATCACAGAAAAGGGACATGGTCAAAGTCAAAGAATAAAACAAAGAGTAAGCTATAATATCAAAGGTGTACAAGAATCACACATGAAATGCGTGATGTCAAGTCAAGTTCAATACAAGATCAAGTTTGCAGGTTGTTAAGTATTTTATTAATCTATCTAGTGAACGTACTGATGCATCCCATTCCACAGGTTCCGCGCAAGCACAATGATCGTTTTAAACTGATGGTGAATTCACGGTTCGTGTACTTGGCGTAACTAGATAATGTGATAACATGATAAAGAGATAACAAGATAACGTGATAATCTTCTTCCAAGACAATCTCATCCTTCTATGTCAAGTATTCGTGCGAGCGAGAAGGCCTTACCGAGTACATTTCCAGATTGTTCACTACCAAGTCTACCCATAAAACCCCGGCTTGTTAATAGTTTATTTTCATCCTATGTGAGCATACAAGAGGGTGTCAATATTGTATATTACTATGTGTGACTAATTCTATGCTCTACAGACAAAGCATGAAGCAAACACATCATATAACACAATTCTCAAAATACGGACAGCTTGACCTTGCTGTACTAAAACATGGATTATGGTCACTACACAATAGCAAAACTGAATCCACCTGGTAGATCTAGAAAGTAGACTTCCACACGGTTCCATCGAGTATAATTAAGGAATATAAAAGATATCGAAACTAGGGTGAAAATTGTATTCTAATCAGGTTTTATGTTCAGTCAGCATGCAGGAGGTTATGTTCTACTAATTATTTCGGGTCAGACAACTCATTAATAAACTCTATAAAAATTCAGGAAAGTAGCTATACATGTCTAGTTCCATCCTAATTTATCTCAGATTTTTATTTTACTGTTAACAAGGTCAAATAAAACAAGAAAAATTAGGATACGCATGAAATTATGAGTCTGAAATTACTAACACAGTTGCAGTAAAGTGATGTTATCTAACAGAGGAAAAATTGGAATTTAAATCCAAACCAGGGAAAAATTATCTAGACATCAAGGGCTACGTTTTATGTTCAGTAAGTTCTTTCAAATTATGTCATTATCAGGGTCAAAAATCTGATTAAAAATGAAACCTACAGCAGTGCAGAAATCGACATAAGATGAAAAGATAACCAATAATTCATACGATCCCATATAGCATGCAAATTGGTAATCAAAGCAATCCTAGGTGTTAACATGTAAATTTCTAAGGTTTAATATACAATTGTCACAATCATGGTGTCAATTCATCGAGCAACTTCAATATAGCACATACAATTTCAATTTCCAATTTATCAAGCATTCCTATGCATGAATCTAGTTATTTAATTGTGCATATGCATGAAACAATGGGGACTGGGTTTAAGATCAAAGAGATAGCACGATGTTAATAGTATGTCGAGTTATCTCGTGTAAACCCTCGATAATCTTAACAGAACTGTCAAAAGCAGTTTTGATAACAAAATTAACAGATCTACTTGCAGGAGATCAAATAATCTTGAACACAAACAATAAAAAGGGTTCAAGAAGAGACTTTCCTGTTGCTTGGTTAATTTGAACAATATAGAATAACAGGATTGGAATCCTGGGCGACGATCTAAAGCACGAGAGCATGTGCGAGACACGTGAAAACCCAAAACAGCAAGCCAAGAACACCAACGGCAACCAGGGTAAACCAGAACAGTGGATCCAAGCTCACAACAGCACTCTAGGATCTCACACAATAGCAAAAGACACTTCGGGATCCAGCCACACACAACACCAAACAGCGAAAGGCACCAATCACGCTTCGTCTCCTTCATTTCGACAGAGAGAAAGATAAAGAGAACATGGTGAGACTGGCGTGATGACTGCGACGGTGGAGCGGCACGACGACTGGCTATGACGACGAAGGCCACGCTACGGTCGGGAAGCGACGGCAGCGTTGAAGGCGATGGCGAGGCAGCGGCTCTGTTTTCGCTCGAATAAAGGGGAGACGACAACCGGTTGTTCCCGGCTTGGACGACGACGACGAGAACGATAGGGGGAATCTTCGGTGGATGTGAGGGGTGCACAGAGTGGCAGAGATGAGGCGGTGATAGGTGGATGGGTTATGGTTCGAGCGGGAGACTGGGCGACGAGGATGGTGGATGATCGGAGGGGGAACGGGAGCTTGGGCTTCGGTGGCGGAAATCAGAGAGAAAGCGGGGTAGGGGAAGTGAAGTGTAACGGGGCTGGGGTATAACAGGAAACTAGGGTTAGGGGTTATGACGGCTTGGTTTAGAAAATAATTAGGGTTAGGTTTTATGGATTAATGAGAAGATTAGAGTATTTATAGGGAAAAAGAGAGATATTGGGTATTGGGTATTTAGGTATAGACCCAATAAAACAAAATACATTGTATATAATACAATAGATCAATATAAACCCAAACGCCATCAATAATATATCTGATACAATACACTTTGCATTACATATATTATTTGAAATAATTAAAAATACAATTATCGAATAAGAATTGATTCACTTTAATAATCAATAACAAT
Organism: Hemerocallis citrina; assembly: GCA_017893485.1. Lineage (NCBI taxonomy): Eukaryota > Viridiplantae > Streptophyta > Magnoliopsida > Asparagales > Asphodelaceae > Hemerocallis > Hemerocallis citrina. The sequence goes on along the minus strand of CM030359.1, from coordinate 138,194,230 downwards.
AATAAGTAATCATAGTAAGAAAAAGGATAGAAATTATAATAATGACGATAAAATACTAACATTAATAATAGGAATCCTCTGGATATTGTCCATATATAAAAATAGGAATTTTGTTGAAACAGTTGAAATAGCAACAATAACTTGGAGGGTCAAAATGCAAATAGCTGATCAAGTGGGAACTTAAACAAAGTTTATTTAAAATAGTTATAACTATTATTTAGAAAAATACTTTATCATGAAATTCAAAATGAATCTAACAATAGCAAATTTATATATGTCGAAGTACAGAAAAATACTCATGAAAATATGTATTTGTGAAAATAGGGGTTACAGGGGAGAACATCTACTACAACTTTCTAGTTGACCAGTTTACTAGATTCCTTATAGTGCTCAAATTCTAGCTTTTTGAACACAATTTCAAAACATCAAAAGCACAACAAAAGTCACAGCAAAAGCTAAAACTTGTAAAGGTCGTAACTTTTGCTATACATATCGAAATCTAGCTAAATTGGGCTTTCTAGAAAGGGAAGAACATCTACTACAACTTTTTGGTTGACCACTTTTCCAGATTCCTTATAGAGCTCAAAATCTAGCGATTTGAACACAACTCAAGAACTACAAAAAGTACAGCAAAAGCTGAAACTTGTGAAGCTTATAACTTTTGCTATACTTATCGGAATCTAGTAAAATTGGGCATTCTGGAAAGGGAAGAACATCTACTATAACTTTTTAGTTGAACACTTTTTCAGATTCAATCAATAATAGGTGCAAAAACTTCGAACCATCCAGATAGCGAGCTTCAGCCAAAAAGCTGGCTGCTGAAATTTGTAAAGCTCATAACTTTTGCAATACTTATCAGAATATAGAAAAATTGGGCTTTCTAGAAAAGGGAGTACATCTACTACAACTTTCTAGTCGACCAATTTTCCAGATTCCTTATAGAGCTCAAAATCCAGCTCTTTGAACACAATTTCAAAACAACAAAAGCACAGCAAAAGTCACAGCAGAAGCTGAAACTTGTAAAGGTCGTAACTTTTACTATACTTATCGGAATCTAGCAAAATTGGGCTTTCTTGAATGTGGAGAACATCTATTAAAACATTATAGTTGACCACTTTTCCAGATTCCTTATAGAGCTCAAAATCCAAACACAACTCAAGAACAACAAAAAGCACAGCAAAAACTGAAACTTGTAAAGCTTATAACTTTTGCTATACTTATCAGAATCTAGACAAATTGGTCTTTCTAGAAAGGGGAGAACACCTAATACAACTTTCTAGTTGAACACTTTTTCAGATTCAATCAACAAGAGGTGCAATAACTTTGAACCATCCAGACAGCAAGCTTCAGCGAAAAAGCTGGCTGCTGAGGTTTGTAAAGCTCATAACTTTTGCAATACTTATCGGAATCTAACAAAATTGGCCATTTTGGAAAGGGGAGAACATCTACTACAACTTTCTAGTTGAACACTTTTTCAAATTCAATCAATAAGAGGTGCAAAAACTTCGAACCATCCAGAAGCGAGCTTCAGCCAAAAGATGGCTGCTAAGATTTGTAAAGCTCATAACTTTTGCAAACTTATTGGAATCTAACAAAATTGGCCATTTTGGAAAAGGGAGAATATCTACTACAACTTTCTAGTTGAACACTTTTTCAGATTCCGTAAGGAACTCAAAAATCAAGCCCCTTGAATACAAGTCAAATCAACCAAAACAGCGGTTTCTTTTTTATGCTCGCTGTTTTGGGGAAATGATTTGTTTCACCCATCAAATTAACCCCAAAAAGTCTATAAAAATTAGAGCATGGTAGTAACACATACAAGAAGCTCTCAAATTAATTTGGAGCCAAAATTCCAACTTTAACACAAGTAATTAATTCTAACTACATACTATTTTAGGGTTGATTCTTTAGTGTTTTATTTGTGTTCTACTACTTCAATCTTGTATGCCTTTTATTCTAGTCCATAAATATTCAATATGCACAAGAAATTTAGTCCAAGTTCTCTAGTTTATTAACAATAATAATAATAATAATAATAACAATAACAAGTTGAGAACCCCCACCCAACGATTGGAAGAACTTGCTAGTTTTTCCTTCTCCTTCCTTTCTCCTTGTTCTTGCTCCTCTTCAAGAACACCTCACAAATGAAACCCATGAAACCCTAACCCATCTTTTGATCCTCTCTTTCTTTTATTTTCTTCTCAATTTTTTTCTAAAATAAAAACAAATAAAGATTTATAAGAGAGTGAGAGAGAGTGGGAAGAGATGGAGGAACACAATGAGAAATGGGCTCTCCCATAGGGTTGGCCGGCCAAGGGGCAAGAGGGGGGGGGGGGGGGGTGGTTTACAAATGCGGGAGAGTTGGGTTTGTAGTTGAGAAGAGAACAAGTGTTCTCATTCTCATGGTTCAACAATTTGGTGTTCAAATTGCAAGTTTATATTACAATCAATATCCTAATCCAATCCTAACCCTCTATTTGATCATTATGGATCAAAAGTAAAAGATATTTTCCCAAAATCACATACTACATGATTTCGTACAAACGTACGAAATCGATGCAGTACATATACGTACGTATATCTGCATATACAGATAATTTTTATGGGTTAAAACGAATAATCTCTACCAAAAATATTTTAATTCAGAAATAATAATAAAAATAATTTTATTACTGTCTCGGAAGATTACAATACTAATTTGATACAATACAGATGTATACAGACTGGTATATATATATTGATAATGTTCATTAACAATACTGGGTAATATCCGCCAAAAATATTTCAATTATGAAAATAAAACTAAAATAAAAATAAAATAATAATTTTTAAAATCAGACCCTGGTATTTTATACATTTTCTCAAAAATGCATTTTACAGAATTTTGTACAAGTGGACAAAACTGATACAATACATATATATACTTACTAGTATATATATACAGATAAGTTTTTATTAATAAAACTAGATAATTTCCATTAAAAATTTTAATTTTAAAAATAATAATTATTCGAATATAATATCCAACTGGGATATTACATCCCCTTTGGAAGGCAGCATCTCAACCTCGCTGAAGCAAACCAGCAAAGACGATATCTCTACTCCTAGAACCGTTGCTTGTGGTTTGGGGCACCATAACTCACCTTTCACTCAAAAGAAGGTGCAGCCAGCCCCAAATTTTCATAATAGAAATAAGAGACACAAATCCAGAATCATTACTTCAAATGTAAACCAAACACCATACAATTACAGGGAAATTTAAAACTTTCTTTACGACAGTCCATATTACAATGCACAACAGAAATTTAAACACATTTAATACAACTAATTCAATATTTAAACTCCATTCATCTCAAAGTCCAAGCTTTAACCCTTGTTCAAGCCAGTCACATGCAAATCCTGAAAAACTGCCAAAACTGTGGGCACGTCAGTTGAATGCAACCGATGCAATATTACAATAATAGTGCCCCTCTAAAGTCTCACAACCACAAACTCGTCACACAAAATGATATAAAATAACAATGAAAAGATTCATAAATCAACATGTTAACTGAACTAAAAGAATAAGTGTTAAGAAAAAAAAGAAAATGCATAAAAACAATGTTAAAGAAGATACAATGCACACGATGCACATTAATGCATACTTGTTCGGATTTTATTTATCACATTCTACATAAGTTTGAGGGCAAGCCCTTGCCGTTCACCTCATTTAGGGTTCAATCCCTCGTTAAGCAATCCTACATCGGTGACAGAAGCAAGATTAGACACTATGTGAATAGATCCCCAGCCCCGGTATGCATCCCGCCAGATTGTACAAGTGTAAACACGCAAGCATCCCATAAGCATCAACTCTGGAGAATCGCCTCCCTGTCGTACATTCTGCAAATAGACCCCACTCCTAGAACTCATCCCGCCAGACTGTACAATTGTATCGCGTAAACATACCAAATCCATCTCACTTCTAGATATTTTGCAAATAGACTTCAGTCATGGAACATGTCCCCCAGACTGTACAGGTGTACAAGTTTACCACACGAACATACTAGAGAGACATAAAAATCACACAGTCCCGGTATACATCCACCTGACTGAAAACAATGCCCATACTTACGTTGCCCAAGTTCCGTCACAACTCCCAGTCTAGTGCCTGTCCTTAGGTTTAAACATAGATAACCATAGCCACCTAGAGCTAGCTCACCCTCACCGGACTTCACTCACCAAAACTAGGAACACTAGTCCCTCTGGCTAATTTCCTACAATTAAAAATAACCACTGCTGGTACCCTAGGGTTTGCTCGACCTGTAGTGCTCACAACTCAATGCCTCAAGCATCCATCCAAGGTTCTCACAATAACCCTAACCTTCAATCTAGAACCTCCATTGGGATCAATTATAAAAATACTCTTTATTCCAAATTTAAAATTACTCCATTCCATACTTGAATACACAACCAATTTTCTAGGATTTCTCTTTCTGTTTACAAGCAAAACTGAACAAATAATCTTTCATAAAGTCTGGGACTTAATCCCTCAAAATCTGAAATTTTATAGCTCCAAGAACTGAAACTTTTACCTCTTGAAAACTGAAAATAATCCCTTTACAAACTGAAAATTTCATCGTTCAAAACTGAGCAATTAACTCCTTAACTAAGAGTTATACCCAATTAAAAATATAGCATTGCATCAAACAAGTTTGCAACTAAAACATACATATAAAGTTCAAAATAATCTATAACAACAAAAAATAGTTCAATCAAAAGAAATTTAACCATCTTTGACTCCTTTAAAATCTGAAAGTTTCATCGTTCAAAACTGAGCAATTAACTCTTCAACTAAGAGTTATACCCATTTAAAAATATAGCGTTGCATCACACAAATTTGCAACTAAAACATACATATAAAGTTCAAAATATTCTATAACAACAAAAATATAGTTCAATCAAAAGGAAATTAACCATCTTTGACTCACTCAATTAATTATGTAATACCCCGTATTTCTGAAATAGTTGGTTGTATATGATATTGGATTTGTTAAATGGTTTGGTTTGAATTGATTGGATTTGAATCCGGTTTGAAATCCGGTTATTTGAAGAGAATGGCCCACGGTTTGAATAGGATTAAGTGTGTTGTTGGATTGTTGAGATTTGTTTCCCTCACGATGACGTGGAAGGGATTTGTGGGGCCCGACTTTGATTAAGAATATGTTAATGGTTTGGATTTGGTATTGAATGCTCACAGTAATTGTGAAGGATTTGAGTAATAATAGTCCCATATTGGAAATGCACAAAAATAGTTTGAGTATAAATATAATTGCCTATGATCAAGAGTTACCTAATTGGTTAACCACCTTTTGAGAGGCAGCCTGTGGTGGGCAGTTGTACTACATAGTATCTAATTTGTCTTCTAAAAATAATAAAATTGTCTGAGTATTGGGGCGGAGCGTTACAAATGGTATCAGAGTCGACTTTCGACAGCGGGTGTGGAAGAGGGCCTCAGTATGATCCGTGGTGTTGAGAGTCATTGATCTCCGAGGTCGGGTATATTCTGCAGTATTGAGAGTCATTGATCTCCAGGGTCGGGTATATTCTGCGGTATTGAGAGTCACTGATCTCCGGGATCGGGTATGATCTGCGGTGTTAAGAGTGATTAATAGCCTGGTATCCGATCTGCGGTGTTGAGAGTGATTGATAGCTGGTATCCGATCTGCGGTGTTGAGAGTGATTGATCTCCGGGATCGAGGACGACGCCACATTGGCTAGAAAGGCAGATCCTACACTAGATGTGTGCCCCGTACACAGCGAGGACGTTGATTTCTAAGGTGGGGTGTATGTAATACCCCGTATTTCTAAAATATATAAATAAATATATATATATATAGTTGGTTGTATATGATGTTGGATTTGTTAAATGGTTTGGTTTGAATTGATTGGATTTGAATCCGGTTTGAAATCCGGTTATTTGAAGAGAATGGCTCACGGTTTGAATAGGATTAAGTGTGCTGTTGGATTGTTGAGATTTGTTTCCCTCACGATGACATGGAAGGGATTTGTGGGGCCTAGCTTTGATTAAGAATATGTTAATGGTTTGGATTTGGTATTGAATGCTCACGGTAATTGTAAAGGATTTGAGTAATAATAGTCCCATATTGGAAATGCACAAAAATAGTTTGAGTATAAATATAATTGCCTATGATCAAGAGTCACCTAATTGGTTAACCACCTTTTGAGAGGCAGCCTGTGGTGGGCAGTTGTACTACATAGTATCTAATTTGTCTTCTAAAAATAATAAAATTGTCTTAGTATTGGGGCGAGGCGTTACAAATTAACCACAAAAAAAAAAACAAAACCAAACAAACCCTGGGTTTTGAACCCACAACCAAGCACCAAACTAGCGTCATACCTAGCACCCAAGCCCACATGGGCTAGCCAATTATGCCAATGCCTCTCATTATCTGAATGAATTCACACAACATTAAGACCCAGGTTTCTGTACGAACCATAGGTCTTGTACAAAACCCGAAACTCTACAATCTCTAAACCCTAACACAGTAACCTTAGTTACTGTTCACGCCGTGAACAGTAACCCCAGTTCACATATACTCAAAATCACCAAACAATAATTATTCACATCCATACATACATTAATTCATGTATAAAAACTCTAGGATTTACAACATAAAATTATTATTGACTAAAAACAATGAATAAATTTGAAAGATCTCATCTTTATGCCAATCATACATAAGTTTATAGATCAACATCAAGTTCTTGTTAACAACAATAACATGCATGATCTTAATCAATTCTATGGATAAAAATTCAATTTTTCATACCCTAACATGGTATAATATTCAAACTAAATTATCTATGTCCAACACATAAAAATTTACCTTTCACTTCATAATATCAATCAAACATCGCATATTAATCACCTCAATCAATTATCTCGTGGCAAAGCATATTCATGATAACATACAACATAGATTCACAAGAAAAATCCCTAGCATGATGCTACACCATTCAAGATCAAAAATAACATACAAAGAGAGTAGAGAGACGCTCACCTCAAGTAGAATCTCCAAAAGTCTTTTCCTCCTAATGCAAAAGATCTCCTCAAGCTCCAAAACCAAAAAAAAATCACCCAAAAAGAAAAAATGCCGAAACCTACTGTTCATGCCCCCTTTATCTATGGCTGGGACTGAATATTAGGGTTTTATAGGAGCTTTTGCAATAAAGTCCCTCCACAATCCCAAATTTTCATTATAAATTATTTATGCAATATTTCCATATCAAAATTAAATTAAATAGGGATTCAATTCTCTCTAAATCTCTCTACTGTTACCTGGCCCCCAAATGCAGCCAACAAATTTTTTAATTCAAAATTTTGGCTCTTTTATGGCCCCAAAAATGATTTTCTTAAAAATGTCTCTTTTGAATTGAAATTTCATAAGTGGGTTTTTCTGTAACCCCCATTTTCGTCAATACAAATTTTTCCTGTATTCTTGTATTTGTATTTTCTATAAATCTCCTATTCTTTGAACCCAATTATATACAATCTGATATTTAATTCTTACTTAAATCCTCCCTAATCATCATTTGTATTTGTAGCTATTTTCATATGATTATAGATTTAAACCAGAATTATATTCCATTCTATAATCTTAATTCTTTCTTCTTGATTATGTATTTTAACAAAAAATTTATTGCATTCTAAAAATTTTATATTTCTTATTTGGTTAATTACTTATATTCTATCCCAAACCATGTCCAATTTTATTATTTTACTATTTATAAAGTGTGAAACCAAAAACACTTTTTTTTTATAAATCCATTTCGTATATATATTATCTTATCATTATTTTGAAACTCAAATAATCCTTGTTCTCTTAAACTCAATTGCATCCATCTGCTCACTCAATTATTTTTAGAACCTAGAAGTTATGTTTTAGTAGAAATCGATTATTTAACTAATACTTATTATTGATTATTTTTGTAAAGCCCAAAACTTCATTCTTTTATTATTGATATTTTTGTTGGTTTTAACCCAATTTTGTAAGCCCTATAACCCTATAACTCGTTAACTCAAACTCGTTAGCCCCATCGTAATCCCCTATATAATCCTATCTTAATTAATCCCCCAACCTTATTTAACCTAATCTATCTTCATAGCCACCTCCTACCCCGAATCTCTCTCTCTCTTCCCTTTTTCTTCTTCTCCATCTTGGTTTCCAAACCCACAGCCTCAAACTGCCACCTCGTCGCTGCCCACCTTCACCTTCCTCCACTGCCATTGCTCCCTCGTGACTGCTCAACTCCACCACTGTCGTTGCATCACCATGCCACTCCATCATCAACACCCATCAACCCGAAGCCCCTTCATCACAACGCAGCCACACACCCCCCCACTGCTACCTGCCTTGCTACTACCTCTCGCAATAGCCAGCACCACCGACTGCCTTCGTCCCGAGTGCCCAAAACCCTGACAGCAACTCCCCCTCTCCACCAAGCAGCCACGCCCTCAGCCCGAGCATCACCATGTAATACCCTGCAAAATAGCATATAGCTATTTTTGCATAGTAATCCGTGTTCAGTCGAGAATTGCACACGGTTACATATTTTTCTAATAATCATCAGTTTTAATTGAGAAATGAGCTATTCTGAACCCGATGAGATAAACTCGGGATATCTGCCTAATTTAACTTTGGATTTGTCCCGATTATTTTGACCAGAAAATTGTTGGGATTAAATTATAATTTCTATAAAACATATATTTTTATAGATTTTAAATTATATATATATACTAGATTTGCCCGTGAGTTCGTGCCTACGGCACGTCTTCGGAACAATACAACACACCAAAAGCCCTGTAAATAGTAAAACAACAATTATGTAGTTCAAGTTTGAATAGTATGACAATAATTAGTTGTAAATAAAAGTCCATGTTTCTATTAGTGTATGTTGAAAAATAATTATAAATGAGGGTGTAAAATTCAACTTCTTAGAACTTTAAGGATGGAAAATGATGAAATTTAACTGTTGAAGAGATATGATATTTGATATTTTCAATATAACATGTGCAATAAAAAAAACATAAAAATTCTGAAAATTTTACGAACCTGAAATCTTAAAATCTAAATTTCTAAGTAAATAAAGAAAGTATGGGGGAGAGGAATAGAAAAATATGAAAAAGTGAAGAGAGAAGAGAGAGATAGTAATAAAGTAGTTTTTTAGTTTTGGGGGGAAAATTTAATTTTGGGATTTAAAATTTTAAGCGGGAAAATGTGTTTTGTGAGAATCAATCTAGGCCATTGGTTTTAGGAGAGATTTAATGAGAGCCACTTGATAGCTTTCTTTGTAATTTATTATATAGATTGGTTATTTTAAATTGAGCTAGTACTTGAATTTAATATAGATTGAAATTGTGCACTAGGGTTAAGGTTAGGGTATGGTGACCTAGGGTTCCTTGACCTAACCTAGGGTTAGGGTTAGGGTATGGTGACCTAGGGTTCCTTGACCTAACCTAGGGTTAGGAACACTAGCATCATGTGATCATGGCTTGGATCTTGATAAAAATCCAAAGGTGGAAACAATTCACCATGTGTGTTGACTTTTGAAGAATGAGAAACTCCATGAAGCTTCTAGAAGTTGTGTGTTGGCACTCATCTCATCCCTCCATCTACACAAACCCTACCCATCTTCATCCTAGCCCTCCATCTCCCATCAATTTCCGGCCTCATCCTCTAAAACCCTAGCACTCCATCTCCTATAAATCCCCCACTCCATTCTCTTCTCATCTCTATTTCTTGTCTTGATTGGTTCGAAAAAAAAACAGAAGGAAGGAAGGGAAAAAGGTGAAGTTTTTTAGGATTAGAGAAGTTGTGGTATAGAGGAAGAAGTTTAGTAGGAGTTGGCCCAAGCTTCTACAAGAGCAAGGAGCAAAGGAAGGGAGCAAGCTACAAGGAAATTCTCTTGCAACAACAAGAAGTGGGTGACACTCTTAAACTCTAAAAATTAGTTTTTTTAATGTATGTGTGATTTTTAGCATGTGGTAGTAGCTAAGAAAAGTTTGATTATTATGTGTGAAGAAATTGACATGCTAAGAAAAAAATAGTTGTATGGTAGAACAACTCTTTCATGATGGTTTTGTTAAAGAACATGTATGAATAGGTGAGTTTGGGAATTTCTAGCTCTCAAACGGTGTGGAATTTGAGGATCAAATTTTGGGGACTTGTTATTCCATGTATCTAGAGCTTCCATGATTTTTTTCATAATACTTTGAAGCTATTTAGTATCCCAAACACTTAGTCCAATTTCGGACAGAGAGCAGTCAAAAAGCTGCTGACTGTGTGAGATTTATTATGCTTTCTGAAGTCATAACTCAAAATTAGTTGGGTATTTTGAGCTGAAATTTTTGTGGATACTCTTGTATGTGTCTAAAACCATAGTCTTAAATTTCATAATTTTTTGAGGTCATTTGATGCCTCAAAGAAATTGTAGATTGCAACTAGTCTGGAAGTTGTAGCTGAAGCTGTCTGTTTTTGGACTAAAGTTCATTTACACATAACTACTTTTATGTTAATGATATTGCTATGAAATTTTTGCAGTAGCTTTTGATATGAGTCTATTTGATGATTATAAAATTTTACAATTTTTAGATGACATTTGATGAGGTTTCAAAAATTAATAGTGTAAAGTTAAAAAGACCCTATTGAAGAGCAGCTGAAATTTTATGCTATGTTTGAAGAGTCATAACTCTTTGTGTATTATTAATTTGGAGCAAATTTTGGACACAAAAGAAATGGTATATGTGTGGATCAAGAATCTCAAATTTCATGATCTTTGGACTTAGGGTTGATTTGTTATGGAATTTAAAAGTAGACCAGGTTCAGCCTAACTCAGATTAACTAGTCTGTGAAGATGAGTAATTCTGGAATTATAGGTTAAGAATTTGGAAGATTGATCAACTAGAGATTTGTAGTGGAGAGTCATAGCTTTTCAAAACATCTAGAATTATGCAATTCCAGTTCGTAGGGTGAAAGATATGATTTTCCGAAGACTGTGGCAGATCCAGTCTTGGTTAAGGCAGTGTTGGCTAAATAAACAAATTCTTCCATGTTTGTGCACTTGATGGAATTTTGTGTTTTTAAGCACTTTAGTGATAGAATCTGGAGATGTGTTCAATTAGGAAGTTGTAGTAGACACTCCCATCTTTCCATAAAATCTGGAATCGAGTGATTCCGATGAGTGAGCAAACTTTTATGCTATTGGAGAAGTGCATCAAGTGCAGGAAGGATGTACAGCTGAGAGTATATGAGGTTTTTATTGTATCAAGACAATTGAATTTGAGGAAAGGGTTAACAGGAAAGTTATAGCCTAGGGCCTTAGCTTTTCAGAATGGGTGATATCAAGCAATTCCGAATTATATCTTGGAAGATATAGATGTTGCAAGTTCGGTAGCCTGTTGCCTTGATCGACTTCAAGCTTTGTTAACTCGGGGGACTTGAGTTCCATGGGGAATTTGAGGATGGTGTCAACTAGGGGATTGCAATAGAGTCTCCTACCCTTCTAGAAAGCCTAATTTTGTTGGATTCCGACGAGTGTAGCTTGAGTTTGCAGCTACTGCTATTTCTTGAACTGCTTTTATCGAACGATTGATGAGGAATCCTCTGCATACTGCAGTGTGGTAATTATGAGCTATTGAGTTCTAAAGATGTCTTAAGCACTTCATGGAACTTAGATAAGTTTCCTGTGCTTAGTACTCATAGGGGACATGAGTGAGTTGGGAGATAGCTATGGTCGATTTATGATTGGTGTCTCGATGCCTGAGTCTGTCAATGGTCAGAAATTGGTAGTTATGTGAGTGCTTAACTTCATCCAAATTATATTGCATCATTTAGGTGGCGTTGGACTACTTGTTGAGGGTCACGAGCCGGGGTTATTGGTCGATGACCTGGGAAGGCATTGGAAATCGGTGGATGTGATTCCCGTGATTAATTATTATTTTGACAGACCAGTCAGGCTCGACATTGTTTGATCGACACCTTGTATGATTAGAGTAATAACATGCTTTCAATAGACTACATTGTTGAAGTTTTCTTTACTGTTCGCTTGGAGACCAGATTGATGTTAGGGGTGATTCCCTATAATCCGACTCGTTCTTAGAGTATAACTAGGCGGTGTTAACCAGGGTTGTCTCTTCCTGTCATTAGGGATACGTGTTGCTGTGCGTATCTCGCGATGTTTATTCCTGAAGTGTCGTGGTAAGAATGGGAGTTTCCTTTCAGATAGAGGGTTTTTAGACCTTCGAGGCCATTATGTTCTTATGTTGTGTACACGAACGGACCATGGGGCTGCTGTCCCAGGGATCTTCGGTACCATAGATATGTAGTTATATATCTGTAAGTTCATCACAGGCATTTGGTACGATTTGATTTGGGGCACTGGTGGCAACAAGACACCACTGTATTTGTATTTAGCTGTAACAACTGCAGGATTCACCAGCCACGATTGTATCTATCAGGAATAGGAAGAGTACAATAGTAAATGCATTGCATGGCGAGGGTTCGAATCCCTGAAACTGGGGGACCGACTTGATCTGGAGCATATGTAGTATGGGATACATGTGTATCCAGAGTCTTGCTGACATTAGATTAAGTGCATCCGTATCTGTACTCTGTATTTTGCATTAGACAACATGCCGTGGTATACACAAACACTAGGATATTAGGAGGCACATTTCTCTTTCCATTCAAGATGATTTGTGGGTGTGCAAATTGGAGATCGCTGTTTTCTTGTCAACTTTGGTCAGTAGAATTATTGATGTACCCACTCAATTAGGTAATGGATACCGAGTCGCGAGTGCAGGAGAACCCAAGACCAGCAGGACATCCAAGTGGAGTGGCAGTGTACATGCCTACCATTTGAGCAGATACATAAATTATCAGAGTCGCGCAGCGGAAGGCTCTAGCGGAGGGCCAAGCCCCAGGGAAGCAGATCGACCATTCAGTGGAAGTTCGGCAGTAACCCGTCGATTACCAATCCAGATGACATCTGTTAGCTTCACGGGAAGAGTCTGGATATTTTTTGTACACAGTTGTAATGGGATTATGTAATTTGTATTTCTTGTTCAAGAACAAGATAGTATTGTAACCAATAATGTAATAACTCTGATGGCAATAAAAGTTTTTAAATTTTTGTGTTATTTACTGTGTTGAGATGCCTTTGAAGGAAAAGATTCTGGTTGTGTCATGGAAGTCCGGTAATTAGAATTTGGGGCATTACACATCACACCTCACTGCTACCACCGAACTCCGCCATTACCTAACCGCCATTAACACCACTGTTGCCTCCTGCCGTTGCTCCACCCTTCAATGCATCCTGAACCCGCCATCCACCTCGACCTCCATCCACACCAATCAACACGTCGATGCTCCTTTTCACTGCTACTGATCGAGCCTTCATTGCAGGTCACCTCTGCCACCTGTATCTTTTTCGTTGTTGTTCAACATCGCTGTTATTGCTTGTTGTTGCTCCCCCTCGATAGCATTCAATGCCAGGACCATCTCGCCACCTTTGAAGTACCTCACCTTCACACCGAACTCTATCACTCGTGCTCACTGCGTTGCCATTGCATTTGTTGTGTTCGTTGCTGTGTTGCCATAGTCGCTGTCGTGTGCCGCGGTGCTTCTCTTTCCTTCCATTGATCATTTGCACTCGAAATAATCATCTAAAAGGCAAGTTTCTCTTGAACCAAGTTGTTGTTCTAGTTCAAGAATTCTTTTGATCTACGCAAGTAGTTCCCATTTCAATTATCATATTTTATTTGCTTGATACCTTTCAAAGAAACTATTACGAATTCATCGGCGAAACCAAGTAGTAGTTTTCTTTTCGTGTCATTCCCTTGATTCAAACCCAAGCCTTGTTATACATTATCATATGCGTACACTACACGAATATATAGCTTAGAAACAGGTTATATAGAAAAATGATGATTTGAATGTTTTTCGATTGGATATGATGTTATGCTATGTTAATAATAATTTGTCTTGTTAACAGTAGAATTCGACCCTATTGCTTGAGTATAATTTCCTATAAATTATTACCATAAAGTTATATGCATGTGTACCTCATTTGTTGCTAACTAATAATAATTAACTTGCTGGTCTGCTGTTTATTCCATGTTGTTTTGAGATTTTGACCCAGTTTCTTTTATAATTATGTAGAACTTTGTAAACAACATTTCTAGCCCTCTGAATATATTTTCCATAACTATTTACGGATCTAAATTTCGATTTACAAACTGCAAGTTATCATATTTTTAGTACTGCTAGGTTTTCAATTTCTAGATTGCTGTCTAGAGATACACCGACATGATTTTTTAATTAAAATAAAATGTTAACTGTAGAATTAGAACTTGAAATTAACTAGGTAGTTACTAGACATGATTAGGAGTCACCTTGAAATTTTGATAAGATTATTTGATGAATTTCCAGACCTGTTATACATATGAGAACATGACCCTAGGTTGATGCCAGAGCACTAGATCGATAAAGAACAATACTTTTGATCTAGCTGAATATAATTTATTAAAACTTATTAAATAGGACTTGTAGCCCTGCGTGTATGGAATCCAGATTATCTTACGATTTGGCAATCTGACTTACAAATTGCAAGCTATTCAGATTCTCGTGGTGTAACATCTGAATTCCAGAATACAGTCTAAAAATACATGTTATTACTGAATATAGCTGAGACTAATCGTGTTATTACTGAACTCTATTAGGAACCAAATTATGATTTTTATAATATTTTTTTTTATGATTTTACAACCAACTTTTATATATAAGAATTTGACCATAACGTGTTGCATGAATATGAAACCAGTAAATAATGAAATTTTACACATAGCTACTATGATTATAATATATCGTGTGAATATGCGTTGGAATCAGCAGGGAGTTTAGTTTATGGAAAGCCTGATAGAACCTGATTTACTTTCCTGTAGCAGCGGAAAAGTTAACTTCTGTATAGCAGTGTCTTGCTATCCAGAACGCATGTTTTTGTGTTTTATGTATAACCATGTTTGATTTTGCATCTAGTGAATAGGAATTAATCATACCATGCATTGCATTGCCTTGACACTCCTTCTTGACATCGCCTCGATACTTATGTGCCCATTGCATGTCCATATTTGAGTATAATAAAATAATAACAAGCTGGGGTATTAAGGGTCGACATGGAAGTGAATAATTAGAGACTGTACTAGGGGAAGGGTCCCTTATCGTTCAATTGATTATTTTTATTGATTGTGGATTATTGATTGTTGATTATTTATTATTGTGCCGAGTACACGATCTGTAGATGTAACTCCCGTTTTCGATTTTCCCTTTTTATCGATTTTCATTTGTAATCTCGTTTGTAATTCTATAACATTTCATTTTGCCTCATTTATTGTATCGAATAATATTAGTTCTAATATTATTCATGAACTGTCATTTGATTTCAAGATGTTGTTCGAATCTTATTTTTCAATTTGAAACTTGAATCCCATGAATTTGTCCTTCTCTTTTATTCCTATTATTGTTTGGGTTGATAATTATCAATTCATTTGGGTTGTGACTATTTCCTAGTCCATGTGTATAGTTATCTTTGTTCGCATCCATCTTTGGATCCATATCTAACCTATTGATCTAACCCAATAGCCCTCTTATTTGAACCCAAAACCCTATAATCCTTTTTATTGGATCCTAAACCCACAGCCCATAAATCCAACTTAACCCTAATTCTCTCTATATACACCCCCTTAATACTAACCCTAACCCCCACCCTAATCACCTCTAACCTACAGCTGTCACCACCTAAAACCCCGATCTCTCTCTCTTTTTACTTCTCATCTACCCCGTCGCCAGCCCACCGAAGCCCTCGCCATTGTCCCCCTCTTCATCCTCCGTCGAGCCCCCACATGCACTCGACCGACCCTCCTACCACTGTCCCTCACCCCAAGCGCCCCTCACACCGCCACTGCCTTCTCCCCTTCACTGAAGAACCCCTGTCGACTTTCCCCATCGACTGACCGCACCAGCACCCCCCTGTCGCCTGCTCCTCACCCGCCTACACACCCCAGGTGTCGCCGTGTGCTGCCCTTTATCGCAGTGCACCGCCACCAGAAGCCCAGGCCGCCGGCGCGAGCCCCTGTTGCAACCGAGCCGAACCCCTGTCATCGCTATCATTGATTCTTGCTGTTTGTTGTGCTATCTTACTGTTGCTGCCATTGCCGAGCCCTCTTGCTGTGTTGCTGCGTGTCTCTTTACACGTAGAGTGCATGTGCCGCCCTGGGAACCTAATCCATATATTCAATTATTTCAGACCTAACATCGTATAAAGGCAAGTCACTGTCTATTTCTTGAATCGTTCATTGTCTGTGTTCGACAATATTCATTGAAATTATCGAAAGTAGATCTCATCATATTCATCGTATATTGTTGTTGTCTTGTTCTTTGTTGGAAATGTAGAGGATTTATATGAGGTAATCCCCTCATTCTGGACTTCATGCCAGTATTTGACTCTAAAGATCGTGTCTTTCATGCATTTCATGTAGATCTTTTGATATTAGGAATTATTCATGCATGTCATCTCATCGATAAACTATTGTAGAGTTGTATCTTAGGTTGCTAGTGATTGAACTATTGATTTGATGTATTGTTTAGCATTATTGTAACTCATGTATCCCATTTTCTGTATTTTTGTACTGTATTTTTTCTCTGAGTGTATTCTATATATTTGTACTCTTCTTTTTCCTGAACCGTGTATTTTGTTCTTCTTTCCAGCATTTATATATTCATATATCTGTTTAATTCTTTTGAGATTCATTTGTCTGCATATTATTCTGTCTCTGGATGATTTATTATTTCTCATTTATTGCATTTCAAGGCCTAATTACCTATTTATTTGAATTATGCCTTGTTGGATCTGGTTTTCTACCAAATCTACCCTATTTGAACCCATCTACCCGTCCTACTGGATCTTAACCCGCAACCCAATACCGTCTTCTTTGACCCAGTCTTCCCCAGATTTTCTTCACGTTCCCTAACAGGCTGATTATATCTTTTCCCCATATTCTCTTGATTCTCCAAATCACAACTTGCCAAAAACCTCTCATTATAATCCCCAACAAATTTTATTTTTTCTATCTACAATTCCAATCTCCAAAACCTTAACCCTAATTCTCTCTCTCCAACTCATATCTCTCTCACCTCCCTACCCGTGTACCCCCCTACCCTGCTCCCGTCCACCTCTGTGACCCCGTCGCCGGTGTCTGCTCGCAACCACCCTTGGCGCCTCCCTGTGTTGCCCTCCTTCCCGAGCGCGCACAGCAGCCAATGCGCCTCCCCCTCTCGGCCTATCCCCTGGCCACCATTGCTTACAATGTCGTTCCGCCGTTGTGCCGCTTTACCGTCGTCGTCCTCTCATCCATGCACACCCGGCTGTCCCTCTTTCTCCTTGTGTGCACATGTTGGATCTCGAGCCTTAGGTTCGTGTTATTGTGTTCGTGGTGATCGTGATCATCTTGTGCATCTAGTTCGTGATCCACACGTGGTATTGTGTTCGTGCCCGGGAATCTATTCCCGTTATTCTCATTTTCTCGTCAGATCCGTCGTCAATCAAATGGCAAGTAACTTGTATTCTTTTGTTGTATATACAAGTACTAAATACCGCCTGTAGTGCCACTTTTTGTTACTAGATTCATTCTCATGAAAAACCCTTGTTAGATCTTGAATCTATTTGTTGATCCATTCGTAGTCATCCTTTGTTACACACGACATGAAAATAATTTAGATCTAACTAGATTCTTGATGCATGTATCTATGTTGTTCGTGATCCATGATATGTTGTATGAATCTAGGATGCTTGATGTGTTAGTCGTAGTATCTCGTGGTAGACTTGTTAAGACCCATACCATGTTGTTTGGAAATCTATTATACCATTTTTTGTATTTTGTTTTAAATTGGATTTATTGCATATGAACCATTTAATTTAATGCATGAGAATGGTTTCAGTTTTTGCTGCTGTCTTGTTTTGTTTTTGTATTTTAGACCCTGTTAAGGTCTGTAAATAAAACTAATTTGTGCATATAAATCGCAGAACTCGCTGTCTATTTTCCAGAATTTTCGACAGATCTCAGTTTCGATTTGTGAGGTATGAGTTATATCTGTTTTGCTACAGATGTGTTAAAAATTCCAGATTGTATTTTATGTGAATTCTATATAATTACTTATTTTTATATTCATGTTAAAGATAAAATTTGGATCTAAAATTTTTCTGGGTATGACTATACTTGACTGGGATTAACCTCTAATTTTTGTAGATTTATTTGATGACATTTATAAACTATTCTAGGCTTGTGAACAAACTACTATATTCCAGAATTTCATGATATTCGGTAAAGAACCATAATTTCAACCTGATTCTAGTTGTTGTTGGTAAAAAATTTTGTAAATATAAAATGTAGCCTGCTGTATCTTTTTTACCACCCTTTCGACAGATTTGGACTTCGAGTTATACTTTGTAATCTATCGCTGTTTTAGTACTGCTATATTAAGAATTTCAGATTCACAAATTTGCTGTATCTTGTTGTTTCCCGAATTTATTTATCTCTACTATCTATGTTGGAATATTATGAAATATTATTTGCTGATACTAGACATAATAGGGAATACTCCAGATTTTTCTTGGATTTAAATTAGTAAGTTTTGTGCCATTTTCATGCATGTCAATACAACTTTGTGATTTCTGGTTGAACATGATTTCTGTATATAATTCTGTTTTGAACCATGTTTCTGTGATTATTATATGACTTATGTATATGTATTAGATTTGTCCGAGAGTCTATTTTCTAGATTTTTTGATAGATCCAAATTTGCATGTTTGTGGCAACGGAAAACTTAGATTTGGTGCAGTACTGTCTTGCTGTCCAGAACTAAAAGTTTCGTTGTCCTAGCCATTGATGAGTCGTTTGTCACCCGTTCGTGTCCTTTGTCCAACTTTTACTTGTCCCTTGTTATCTTACCATGTCTTGCCTTGTCTGTGCACGTCCATGCTTGACTTAAATAATAATAATAATAAACCAAGCCCGGGTTAAAGGGAAAGATCTACTAGTGGAAAATGCAGAAACATGTACTCGGAAGGGGATCCATAGATCCTACGTGATACTTGATACTTGATACTTGATACTTGACACGTGATTACTTGACACTTGCACACTTGACACTTGACACGTGATACTCGATACTCGATGCTTGATACTTGATACTTGTCCCTGAGTGCATTGCCCTCTATTATCCACTATGAAATCTAAAATGCAACTTGCTTGAATGTAGCAACCATGTGGTAAAAATTTGGGACGCATGAAGTACTACCTAGTTAGGAATAAATACAAGACTTGAGAATAACATGATCACTTGACACTTGTTACGTGCTACTTATACATGATTACTTGACACTTGTTACTCGTTACTCGTTTACATGCTACTTGACACTTTGTTACATGTCACGTGCACCCGAATATCTTGCCCTGCTATTTGTTTCTGTTCTTGATTTGGAGTTAGTTACTCTATTTTGCTGTCACATTCCTTCCATGTTACTTCTGTACTTGCTTCCGCTGTTACTCTATACTTGTCTATCTTTTCTGTGCACTACAAGTGGCCCGTATCTTGCATTGACGGGCATTTATTTTCTCTTTCCTTTTCCTGCAAATTTGTCACTTAGAGACTTTTGTGACCAGCTCTGCCCAATGGAGTAGGTGACCAAAGATTCTAGTTGGTTGGAGATCTTGCTACCATTTATTCTTGTTGCTAATTTTGAATAATTTTAACTTGTGACATGTATATTGTACATTTTGTCCCAGACTTGTGGTTTGTTCCAGACTTGATTATTTGAAATTTAATATTCTTGTTTCCTTTCAAGTAATCCTGCTGACTATATTAATTCAGTTATTCATGCGTGGTTGACTATTCTTCTTGTACATCTCTTGTTTATTCTTGTATATGTTGTAAAGATCCTTACAGCTTATGAATGGTGAAAGCCATTCACTAGATTTGTGTCGCATATTCGTATTCCGTATTCCTTCTTCGGAAGCGGAGCGTGACAATTAGATTGATTCATGGTTGCGTTTTCTTTGCTGTGATCTCATGCTTACCATGTTAATCTAAGATAATCACCTAATTAAATTGATAACTATAACTCTAGATCACTTTTATACCAAGAAATATACTAATCCAGAATTTTTACTGTCTGTCTGAAATTTGCATGATCTTTTCGACCCATCTATTGACACTGAACCATGAAAGTTTCTAAATATGAAATGTAGCCCTATGTTTCTAGTTTCTAGAACATTAAAAATTATTGAATTCCGACTTATATTGCATGAGTTATGACTATTTTACTACTACTGTATTTTATTCCCAAAATTTCCTGATTCATGACTATATCATGTTAAACTCATTAAATAAATGAACTAATGATAAAAAAAATTTCATGATAAATTCCAGATTGATAGTTAACATGCTTAGGGTCATGATAATTATTTTTACTGATTTTTAAAGTGAATATTACTGATTTTATAACTGTAACTAATTGACATCAATAGCCAGACAGAATCAGTAATCTCTAAAGAACCCTGAAATTAACCTAGATACTATTAACAGAACTTTGACTTCAAATATGTGTTGGAACCGGGCATGAGTCTATTTTCTATAACTTCTGACGGATCCATATTTGCGATTCTATAGAAGCGGAAAATCCGATTTTGGTACGGTAACCTACTGCTCTCCTGAATTGAGTTTCCATATTTTATAATATAATTGAATCTATATTGATGTATTTGATGCATTGAATTGTATGAATTGCATTGCATTATCTTAGTGTCATAGTGTCATCACCCTAGTGTTCCCTATTATTCATCTCATTGTTCCCCATTGACATTATAGCCCCTATTGTTCCCTATTGGTATCGTAATATTGCCAATTGTTATTACCTGTCGATTTAATAACGAATTATTTAACAAGCCGGGGTTTAAGGGTGATTTAAGTAGTAGACAATGTAGTAACTGTACTCAGAGGAGGGGCTGTGTTTCCTAAATAGTGTCATCGGTTAGTGTTCTATCTATCGTGTATTGTATCGTGGCCAAATTATTGTATCGTGCATCAAAGAGTGAATCGTGATTAGTGAATAATGATTATCGTTGCCGAGTACATGATCTACAGAGTACACTACATAGATCTAAATGACATTGGTTGTGTGCATCGAACCTGTGGTATGGAACGCAGTAGTACATGCATTAGTTAGGACTAAAATGAATAATAGACTTAAGATTGTCATCCCATCATCATTGCATGTTGTCATCGTTATTGAACATTGTTATCATTATTGTTTTCCGCTATTGTTATCATTATTGTTATTGTCTTTGACTATCCTTATTACCATTGTTCACTGCTTTCCTCTACCTGCTGTCCATGACTTGCTCTAAGGACATATTATTCTCTCTTTTTAGATAAACAACTTACAGGAAATGTCACGCCCCGCTTCCCAGAATACGGGAACATAGGCACGTAACTGAGTCCTATATAAGTATGCCAACTCATATCATCCATAAGCTATACAATACCAGGTATCTCGACAGTGCAATAGTAATCACATAAACAGGAATATAATGCAATAACCAGTATCTGAAATACAAGGACTTACCAAATAGCCAGAGAATATGCAGTGCAGTAACAGTTCGCCAAGTTTTCTCAATAACCCATTGTCTGTACCTGTACAACATAACTCAAAGAAAGACAAATGGAGTACCCATTAGAACAAATTACGGACCACAAGTAGTACAAGCAATGGGTATGGGAACAAGTGCAAGAAAGTATGAAGCAAATATTTGGAATCAAGAATATAAGAAATGTTATGACAGGAATGCAACAAGTAATAAGATTCATTAAAACTAGCACCCAAGTAAAACGAGTCAAGTAACAGATCAGGTAACAAGTGAACAAGTAGATATAATTGGTATCAAGTAAACAAGTGAACATGTAACTTTAACGGGTAACCCAAGTAGCAAATAACATGTAAAATGTAACAAGTAACAAGAGCAGGTAACAAGTAACAAGTAACAGGTAACAAGAATGTGCAAGTGAATATGTTATTCTCAAGTCTTGTATTTAATCTTATCTAGGTAACACTTCATGCGTCACATTTATTTACCACATTGCTACATTCAAATAAGTTGCGTTTAGATTTCGTAGTGGATTATACAGGGCCGTGCACTCAGGTATCAAGTATCAAGTAGTCAAGTATGATGTAGGACCTACGGGTCCCCTCCGAGTACACCTCTCCTATAGGGAAGTATGTAGTCGGGTAAGCAAGTGGGAAACACGGGCGCCCTTTTGAGTATACCTTCCAATAGGGAAGTATGTAGTCAGGTAATCATGTAAACAAGTAATTAGGATCATGTATCATGTAATCATGTAATCAAGTAATCATGTAATCATGTGGGAAACACGGGCCCCCTTCCAAGTACATATTTCTATATTTACCACTACTAGATCTTTCACTTAATCCCGGCTTGATTACTTGTTATTATTATTAAAGCAAGCATAGACGTGCACAAACAGGGAAAGAAAACATGGCAAGAAACAAGGAACAAGTTCAGGTCGGATAGAAGACATGAATGGGTGACAAAACAACCTATAATAGTTAGAAAAAACGAGACTTTCAATTCTGGGCAGCAAGACATTGCTGCACAAAAACTGAGATTTCTGTTGCCACGGAAGTGAAAACCTTGATCCGTCAAAAATTCTAGAAACTAGACTCTCTGCCGAATCCAGCGCATATAAACAAGTCATATAACAACTATTGCAACAGGGTTCAAAACAGCTTTCTACAAAGATTTTGTGTTCATCCAGAAATTGCAAAGTTTTGTTTATAAGCATGAAAAGGGTCCAAAACACCATAATTAAATCTAAGAAAAATTTGGAAGGTTCCCTAGCATGTCTAGTCTCAGCATATTAATTTTTTTGTCATTCCATTACAGATAGCATAGTTAATTTAAATTAAAAAACAGAGTGACACATCAAATTTATGAATATGGAATTCTAAGACACAGCAGCAGCAAAACAGCAATAACTCACAAAAGACAATTTGGAATTCGATTCTGTCAAAAGGGTTGTAAACTAGACATCTGAGGCTACATATCATATTCAGAATGTTCTAACAGATTCAAAGTGTAACTGGGTCAAAATTAGGCTACAAGTCAGAACATACGGCTGGGCAGAAATACACAATTGGTGTTTATGATCTGTTATGATTACGGAATTAATAGAAGCAAATCAATGAATAGGGCCAAGATTATCAACGAGTAAGAACATGAAGAATAAGTTATAACGGAGATATACTTGCGGTATTATGCTTGTACGAGGAACAAAAATATTCATACAAGTACTTGCCTTACGAGATAACGATTCCAATGAAAAAGAACAATGGGAACGGATCCCGACATACGGCGACGATCGCAAACCAAGCGAATCTTGATGAGATGATCATGGTCGGGCACGGATTTCGATGTTAATGATCAATCAACGATCGGATGGATTAGCACGGATCTCGATGATGATCATGATCAAGATGATCAAATGTAAATCAGACGGCTAGGATCGAATATAGAATATATAATAATTAAAAGAGTACCAAAGGAGTAAAATATACCATGATTGACAATTGGTGAATGAGAACAAAAGTGGATCAAAATTTCAACTCACCAAGTAGAAGATGAACGAGATAATCGAGATGATCAAGGGCTAAGATCAAGTTGATCAAGCAATTGACGGCCGAGATTCAATGATCAAATCAAAGATCAAGATCGAAGATCGAAGATCGAAGATCAAGATCAACGAGATCGGACGGTCCAGATCAAGGTGATCAAGTTTAGATTTGATGATGATCAGATTGGATCGATCAGATGGCCCAGAATTGCTCTGAAGAAGGTGGAACTTGGTGATCGATCAAGAGGATCAACGGCCAGAATTCACTTGAACAAAAATCTTGATCAACGGCAACGGCAATTGCACTTGGCTTTGGCAAATGACTGGCAGTGGCAGGGCGGCGGGGCTCGACGGTGGGAGGCGGGCTGTAGTGTTGAGGGTAGCTCGACGGCGGGATGGAGAGGCACAAGCGACGAGGTGATAAAGATGGTGGAGGGCAATGGCAAGCAGTGCACAGGGGGATAGAGAGGGCAGAGCGGGAGGATGGTGAAGACGATCCGGGAAGATGGTAGGGGATCGCAGGCAGTAATGGAGGAGGCGAGACTGATGGGAGTTGGTCGAGCGGGTGGTCAGGAGGATGACTGTGGCGGCGAGGGGCATCGGCTATCGATGGGTTCGACGAGAACCCAGAGGAAGAAGAAGATGTGGGGGTGGGGATGCAGGCGAGGCTCGACCATGGTGGTGTTGATCGATGGAGAAGGTGCTGGGGAGATAATCTCGGTAGGGAGGATCACTGTAGAAATGCTACAAGGATGATGATGAGGGAGAGCGTCAAGGTGGTCGACTGCGGGCGGAGCTTGATGTGGAAGACGAGCGAGAGGTGCTCGAAGGTGGGGTTTAGCTGTGGTCAAACGAGATGTAGACTGCTGAGGAGCTTGGAGCCATGGTGGAGGCTGGAGGGGAAGTCGAGGTCAAAGATGGTGGACTTCAACAGCGGCGGTGATGTCGGGGTGGTAGCGAGCAAAAATGGAGTTGATGAGGGTGAACAATAGGGGGTTGGATTATTTGTTGGGATTTTATTGTGATAGGAGAGAGAGAGAGAGAGAGAGAGAGAGAGAGAGAGAGAGAGAGAAAGTATATAATAAATATATTATAACAGGAATAGTTGAGATAGTGGGATAACGTGAGAGAGGAATGTGGGATACGGGGAGATGGAATTTTTCCCAAAATGACCCTCTTTTTGAAAGTTTTTCCCAAACTGACCAATTTTTTTAAAAAATTCCCAAACTGACCTACTCACTGTCTCAAAAAGCGAGTTTGGCAAAAATTCCATCGCTTTTTGAGACAGTGAGTGTGAGGTTTGAGTTTTTTAATTTCTCTCTGGCCAAGACTTGATGTCTCAAAAAGCGATGGGATTTTTCCCAAACTCGCTTTTTGAGACCGCGAGTGTCGTTCGGGGGACCTCACTCTCTCTTTCAACTCTCTATCTCCCTCTTCCTCTTCTAACCCCGAAACCCTAACCCATTTCGTCGATCTCATCTCGTCGAACCCAAAAATCCTTGCCTTAGCCATTTCGATCTTCCACATCTCTCATCTATGATCTCTCCTCACACTCTCAACTCCCTCTATTCACACTCGGAAAACCCTAAATCCCAATATCCAAGAGATCGTTCAATCGGGAATTTGGAGAAAAAGAGTGCGGTTGAAGGAGCTTCTTCGACCGCGTATTCACTATCTACCTCTTCAATCACCTAACTTTAATGGTATATTTCCCATACATTTACATTTTTAATTTCGAGTTAATTTTGAGATATGTTGAGAAATTGTTAACGGTATATTTAGAAATTGTTAGCGAATTTGAATAAAAATGTTGAGAAATTTGTAATAAGAATTTGGATAATATATGTAGGAACATTGTGTTGATTTTTTTTGAAATATGTTGAATAGGATATTTGATAATATATAGTAATTTTTTGAATAATGTTGAATGGACAATACTTTTTAGCTGTACATTAGTACAATGATGAATAGATTGATATTCGACGAATAATCGAACAGTATTAGAATAGTTCTATTATTCGAAAATATTGGATGATTGTTCATTTGAAAATATTGGATGATTGGTTATATATGTAGGTATATAGTGAAAAAATTTGACAAATGTTGAATAGGAATTTTATATGTCGGTATATAGTGTAGAATTATTTGAGAAATGTTGAGAACTTTTGCTATATAGTTTGTATATAATTTTTATGTAGTTATATATTTTTGTATAGTTAATAACAATTTGTTTAAGTTGTAGTGTACTCTCGTTTATTATAAATGGCACGCACAATGTGTAATGTGGAGGAAGGAACGAGTAGTAGATTATCATACAATAAAATGGATGTGGTCGTGGTCATGGTCGAACCGAACGTATGAACTGATTGAAATTTTATTGTTGTGTAGGTCTCAACTAATCCTACCGCTTCACCAAATGAGGCGGGCCCTTCTTCATCAGCCCCTTCTTCATCAGCCCTTGCTTCATCAGCTTATGTTCCTCCTGGAGGTCTAGGTCCCCTCGACCCTATACTGCTTACTCTCCAATCACAACACCGTTCGAAGGCTGTGTGGGAAGCCGAATCTAAGGAGTGTACATTTAGGGGGGGGGGGGGTCGTCCATGTAATATCCCGACCGACTATTAATAATATTATTTTATTAGCGTTCGACTACTTGATTATTTTATATTTTTCTTCACCATTGTGATTCTTTTAGCCATGACAACCTAATAGATAATTAGGGATTATTGGGTACTAAACCTAGGGTTACAAAAACATAAGAGGGTTAAGAATTCTTCTAGAAGACTTCTCCCCCACATCAACCTCCCCCACACATAACACCTCCCCCACCTCCCCCCTCCTCCTAAGCATGGCCGGCCCCAAAAGATGGGGGGGCCTTTGTACAATTGTGTGGGTGCACAATTGAAATCTCCACCCTTCTCTCCTCCTATAAATACCCCCTTCCTTCTCCTTAGTTTCATTTTAGAAAGATCAAAAAAAAAGGAAAGAAAGAAAGGAAAAGAATGAGTGGACTAACTTGAGAGTTTTATTTGTAGGTTTGCTAGAAGTTCTAGGAGAAAGAAGGAGAGTAGCTAGTGCTTCCATCAAGAAAAGAAACAAGGTGGGGGGTCTTCCTAGGTTTGTTGTTTATGTATTTGTTTGTTTGTTTGTTGTTGTTCTTTGAATGGTGTTTGATGATCCTCCTTCTTCTTACCCTCTTGCTTATTTTTCTTTTGGTGTGGTTACTTTGTAGTGGTATGGTTGTATGAGTTTTCTCATTTGAATGTTGTTAACTACTTGGACTAAAATAACACCTGTATATAAATTTGTACATACAACCATGCAAGGTTGTAGGACTTGAATATGGAACCATACATAAGGCATATGAATTGTTTACAACCATGTAAGGTTGTAGGACCTATGTTGAACCTTGGATTAAAAGAGAACATATGTTGATTAAACCTAAAAATAAAGTGTTCTTATTTGTTGTATTATTGTTTAGTTTTAATCTTAAAGTATGAAAAAAAAAGAAACTAGTTAAATCACTAGTGGTATAATAAATTAATAAAATGATCTTTTCTTTCTAAACACTAGTTGTAAAAAGATCAAAAAGATCTCTTTTATGCCCACTAGTAAGAAACTTATGTAGTAATTTAATTGTAGATGTTTATGATAAATTTTAGTTGATACTTATAGTAGTAGTAGTAGATATATATATGTTTCTAATAAAGTTGTAGTAGTAGTAGATATGTATGCTTCTACTAAGTAGCAATAGTAGATGTATGTTTCCATTAAAAGTAGCAATAGTAGATGTGGAATTTATTATATCATGTTAGAAGCAATATTCATGCTTTACATGTTGTAGGATCACTTCTAAAAATATTAGAAGTCATATTCATGCTTTACATGTTGTAGGATCACTTCTAAAAATATTAGAAGTCATATTCATGCTTTACATGTTGTAGGATCACTTCTAAAAATATTGGAAGTCATATTCATGCTCTACATGTTGTAGGATCACTTCTAAAAATATTAGAAGTCATATTCATGCTCTACATGTTGTAGGATCACTTCTAAAAATATTAGAAGCCATATTCATGCTTTACATGTTGTAGGATCACTTCTAAAAATATTAGAAGCCATATTCATGCTTTACATGTTGTAGGATCACTTCTAAAAATATTAGAAGCCATATTCATGCTTTACATGTTGTAAGATCACTTCTAAAAATATTAGAAGCCATATTCATGCTTTACATGTTGTAGGATCACTTCTAAAAATATTAGAAGTCATATTCATGCTTTACATGTTGTAGGATCACTTCTAAAAATATTAGAAGTCATATTCATGCTCTACATGTTGTAGGATCACTTCTAAAAATATTTAGAAACCATATTCATGCTTTACATGTTGTAGGATCACTTCTAAAAATATTTAGAAGCCATATTCATGCTTTAAATGTTGTAGGATACATTCTAAAAATACCTACCATGCTTAGATTAATTTATTTGTATTTAGAATGTTGTAGGAGTCATTCTAAAAATATCTATCATGTAGGAATGATATTTGTGTTTAGAATGTTGTAGGATTGATGTAAAATTGCTTACCATATTTTAAAGATGATGTAGAAGTATATACACATGCTTGAGAATGTTGTATGTTCATACTAGTTATATGTATGCACGCTTGGGAATGTTATATGTTCATACTAGTTATATATGTATCCATGCTTGGAAACGCTACAAGTGCATGCTAAAACACACTCACAATCAAGAGTGCTATAAGTTGATGGTTATGTCATATACCATGTTTTAGTGGTGGTAGGTTAATGCTTGCAAGTGCATAACATCGAATTGCCATAAGTTGAGTAATAAGAAAGAGCCATGTGGAAATTATAGGAATAACTACCTTGGTGTAGTTAATGTTAGTATGGAACCATAGCATATGAGCACCCTTCATTCATAGCAATAAGGGTTGAGAAGTGCTAATAGTTGTAGCT
The DNA here is from genome assembly GCA_017893485.1 of Hemerocallis citrina. NCBI lineage: Eukaryota > Viridiplantae > Streptophyta > Magnoliopsida > Asparagales > Asphodelaceae > Hemerocallis > Hemerocallis citrina. The sequence goes on along the minus strand of CM030359.1, from coordinate 138,165,451 downwards.
TGAGAAAAAGCTAGTTTAGGGTCTTCAAGTACCCTAAGGGTCGTCAACCATCAAGACCACATCCTACCCCCTTAGAATAAAATGGATAGATCTCACCTCGGGCATCGACGGATCTTAACCAATGTAGGTTGACCGTGGGCCGAGAGTGTTGGTAGAATCCGAGTTAGGGGTAGGAATGAGTGAGAGAGATATTATTACCAGAGTCTTGGATCGAGGGACCACGAGTTGGACCATGATTGGAAATTATGCAAGATCGCATAGGAATAATAACCTCATTAGGATAGTGACTTATAAAATCATTACTTAACCTTTTGCCCGAAAGAAGGGGAGTTGGTAGTAGGGTGCACCGTACGACCAAACCTTTCTTTAGGGCCGATCTTAGGTGGTGTTATTGGGTTGTACCTTCCCGTCAAAGGGATACGTATGGTGCCGTCTCACAGGTTGAAGACACGGGTTGCGTATCTCGCTCTGTTAATTCCTGAAAAACCGTGGCTGGGGTGCCACAGGATGCGTTTGGGCAGTCCTGCGCTTGCGATACCCCAGAGGGTGCCACAGGGTAGGCCTCGTGCTACCCTGCGCTTGCGAAACCCTATGGTTAAATTTTGGAACGATGCCCGATATACTGGGATCGAGTGAGGTCCGGCATGCCGGGTAGTAGTGGAAAACGGAGACACCATAAGCAGACTGCATAGGGGGACTTGACCCCTTCTGCAACCTCACAGAGTCATGGAGTATTGTCAGGAACAGGTTGTGTACAATTAGAATTCATAACGCGGGTTCAATCCCTACATATGGAGAAACGGCTTGAGATGGGGTCGCATGTAGTATGGGCTGCATGTTGCTTTCGGAGACTTGCTGGCATTAGAGTATGAGCATCCTGGTTTAGTTGACATGGCATTAGGATATGTGCATCCTGGTTTAGTTGACATGGCATTAGGATATGAGCATCCTGGTTTAGTTGACATGGCATTAGGATATGAGCATCCTGGTTTAGTTGACATGGTATTAGAATATGAGTATCCTAGTTCAGTTGACAGTGTATTAGTGTTCCAGTTTAATTGACAGTGCATTGGTATTCCAGTTTGATTGACATTTATTAGATTCTAATCACTGCACTCACGAACACTTAAACTACACCGACATACTTCACCCTATTTATATATATATTGTTTGTTTTGGAGATTCACTGCTATATGATCAGCCTTTAAGCGTCAGTGAATACTGACGTCCCCACTTCAATAGGTTGTGGACACAAGACCGTGAACCAGAAGGACTCTAGCCGAGGCATATCTACAAGTGGAAAAGCAATGATTATCTTTTATTCATGTACACTCTGATGTAACTTATTGTATTAGTAGAAACACTCGGCCTGTAATATTATGTTAATAAAAAGTTTTAAATTTTCCTGTTTCTGTGTATTGTGACTAATTGAATGAAAAGGTCCTGGCTCGTGTCTCGGTTTCTCAGTATATGGAAAACGGGGCGCTACAGAGTGGTATCAGAGCCGACTTCAATTTATAGTCCAAACACAGAAGGAAAATACACTTAGGTACCTTGTAGGGGTTAGGCTTCCTTTTAGCTAGTTGTAGACAATTATAATTCATATTGTTGTTCCTTCAACTTATGTATTATGATGTTCTATATCTATGCTAATTTCCGTATCCACTCCATACAGGATGTTGAACGGAGCAGTTCCCCCAGGAAATGGAGTGACACACGGAGTTGCAATTGAGGTGGGCTCGGACTTGGAACCCCTCACAGATGGGGACGAGTCACCGGTTGGGGTAGGATTGGCCAATGGAGGCACCGCAGCTGCCGCAGCAGGGGGTGCCCCTGCCAATGGCCAGAACCCAGCACCACCACCGCCACCACCTCCCCCACCTAACCCAATACAGCAAGCTTTCGACCAGGTCTTTCAGGATCTGGAAACATGGGGATGGTGCCATGTCTGCCTGGAAAACAGGATGGACTCATGTGAGTTCGCAGTCCTCAACAATGAGAAAGAAATAGCGGAGTTAAGGAGGGCAAGGGCAAGGGCAGACCGCAAGATAGTAATCCTGAAGCACACCCACCGTGTGCAATTTGCGCGCCTGGAGCGCAAATGCGCGGAGCTGCAGGCACAGGTTTCACAGCTACTTGCACTGTTGGCACCACCTGGTGAACGGGACGGGACCTCTAGTAGTACTGACTAGGTAGTTAGGCGCCCTAGGCTATTTTGTTATTTTGGATGTTTTGCTTCCTACTGTGAGATATAAATGTAAGGAAGATAATGACTATGTAAGACCTGGGGTAATGATATAATGAAGTTAGCTTTATGTTTTCTGCAAATCTTATGTGCATGTTAAATTGGATGGAGGTTATTATTACTATTTTGTAACAAATATGATGCCCTGTGTATTCCGTTACTCTCTTCTACCAGATGTCACGCAGGACCAGGAGTGGTAGGACCGACAATCTGGAAGGCGAGGGTAGTGGAGGCAATGGCACAGGCCTTGATTTGGATACGGAATTTGCTCGTATGTACCAGGCCTTGGGTGACCTCGCAGAAGCGAGCCGAAACAATGTGCAACATCCAGGAGCACCCGGAGGTAATCGGGGAGTAGCAGCTACCGACCCTGTTAAAATGGTCGAATCATTCCGAAGGATGAGGCCGCCTGTTTTTGAAGGCAAGGCAGACCCGACAGCGGCTGACGACTGGATTCGTCAATTCGAGACAGTGTTTGAGGTGATGCTGACGCCAGAGGATAGCAAGGTCAGGTTAGCCAGCGTTCTGCTAGAAAAAGATGCCGGAGTCTGGTGGCAATCAGTAAAGAGAGGCATGGGCGAAGGGCCCATTACCTGGGAGGATTTCCTGGCAGAATTCAGGCAACACTATTTCCCACTAGACGTGCAAGAGGAAAAAGCCATGGAGTTCCACAACCTAAAGCAGGGAAACATGACGGTCCGAGAATATGAGACCAAGTTCACCCAGCTTTCCTGCTATGCTCCGGAAATGGTACAAGATGAAGTCAAAAAGACCAAGAGGTTTGAGCAGGGGCTCAGGCCCGCAGTTGGACCAAGATGATACCGCTTTGCATCCGGAGGTTCGAGAAGCTAGTCCGTCGAGCAGCTACGACGGAGTTAGACATGAATAAGGGGCCAGAACTGCAAGGAAGCACTGGAGGGTGGAACAAGGGAAAAAGGCCTGCACCAGCGTCAGGATTCAGAAGCCAGGGTGGGAACCAAAAATTTCAGAAAAGGGTTAGCAACACCAGCAACATCAAGCCAGGGAGCTGTTTCACATGTGGCGAGCCAGGGCATTTCAAGAGCCAATGCCCCAAGAATGGAAACCCTCTGAATGATGCCCGCTCCTGTTTCAATTGCGGGAAGGTCGGCCATATCCGACCAAACTGTCCCCAACTTCAAAGGGGCGATGGAGGGCCGGCCCCCAAGGCAAATAGAAAGGGGATAAACCGCCAAGGGAGGGTATTCGCACTCATAGAGGAAGACGCCAATGAAGACGAGGGAGTTATCACCGGTAGGTGAAGGAGTATGACTAAGCTTTTGTAGTATTTTGAATATTTTGGCATAAGTTAGTATTGATGTAACCGCTTTTGTAAACAGGTTGGATTAATATAAATGAAATCCAGGCAACTATTTTATTTGATAGTGGGTCATCTCATTCCATTGTGTCTGGAGCATTCTCTAAGAAGTTGAAACGCACCCAGGAGGCAACTCCGGAATCAGTTTTGCTAGTAGGTACCCCGTCCGAAGCAACTCTCCCTGCAAGTTCATGCTACCAGGGATGCAATCTCAGGATCGACAGAGAGACCCTGAGTATAGACTTGCTAGAGTTGGGCTTTGTAGGGACGGACGTGATTATCGGGATGGACTGGATGTCCAAGCATAATGCTAGCATCGATTGCAAGGAGAAGAGGGTCACCATTACCCCATCCGGAGGACGGGAGCTTGTGTTCCAAGGAAGGAAGAAGCACAATGCGGAAATTCTTACAGCTGCAACTGAGGTGCTAGTGCCAAGTGAAGTCAAGGCAATACCAATCGTACGAAAATTTCCCCGCGTATTTTTGGAAGAATTACCTGGACTCCCGCCACATAGAGATGTTGAGTTCAGCATTACTATCCAGCCGGGCAGAGTACCAGTGTCAAAAACACCCTATCGGATGGCACCAGTAGAGCAGAAGGAAGTAAAGGAGCAAATTGAAGAACTGCTGCAAAGAGGATTCATCAGGCCAAGTGCCTCACCCTGGGGAGCACCCGTGCTCCTAGTAAAGAAGAAGGATGGAACCTTAAGAATGTGCATCGATTATCGGGAGTTGAACAAGGTGACGATTCGGAATCAGTACCCCATTCCCAGGATCGATGACCTGTTTGATCAGCTTCAGGGAGCGGCTATATTCTCAAAGATTAACCTGCGTTCAGGCTACCATCAAGTTCGGGTCAGAGAAGAAGATATACCCAAGACTGCGTTCCGGACTCGGCACGGTCACTACGAGTTTTTAGTGATGCCATTCGGGGTGACAAACGCTCCGGCAATCTTCATGGACATGATGAACCGCATCTTGCGACCATTCATCGATTCCTTCGTAGTTGTCTTCCTAGACGACATCTTGGTATATTCAAAAACAGAAGAGGATCATGCTGAGCATCTAACTACAGTATTGATCAAGCTACGAGAACACCAGCTATATGCCAAACTGACGAAATGTGAATTTTGGAAGTCAGAAGTGGCATTCTTGGGTCATGTCCTTTCTAAGGAGGGAGTGGCTACAGACCCGCAGAAGATAGAGGCAGTAAGGGATTGGCCTCAGTCAAGAACTGTGAAGGAGGTCAGAAGCTTCTTAGGCATGACCGGGTACTACAGGAAGTTCATCCAGAACTATGCCAGAATTGCCGTACCACTCACTGCCCTGACCAAGAAGAACGTCAGTTTTGATTGGACTGAGAAGTGTGAAGATAGTTTCCAAGAGCTGAAGAATAGACTGATTACCGCACCAGTTTTGGTTCTGCCTCAACCGGACAAGGGATACGTAATCTTCAGTGATGCTTCGCTTTTGGGGATCGGATGTGTTCTGATGCAAGAAAGAAGAGTCATAGCATACGGATCAAGGCAACTTCGACCACACGAGAAGAATTACCCGACACACGACTTAGAATTGGCTGCAATAATCTTTGCTATGAAATTATGGCGGCATTATGTCTATGGATCAAACGTGGAAATGTTTACCGACCATAAAAGCCTGAAGTATATCTACCAACAAAAAGACTTGAATCTCAGGCAAAGGCGATGGTTGGAGGTTCTGGAAGACATAAGACCAGAAATTTTATATCACCCGGGAAAAGCCAATGTCGTGGCCGATGCGCTCAGCAGAAAACAAATTATAGCCATGCTCACTGTGATGAGACGAGAGCTACAAGATGAGATTAGACAAGCCGGCATTGAACTAGTGGTTGAAGATTTAAGTGCCATTTTGGCCAATCTAGAGCTACATCCTAGTCCAAACGACCAAGTCAAGAAGGCTTAATGGGGTGATGCAGAGATTGAAGCACAAAAAATACTAGTCAACGAAGGAAAAACCCCAGAGTTCAGTATAAAGGAAGGGACGCTTTGGCTTGGGAGCAGGTTGTGTGTGCCAGGAATCAACGAATTGCGGGAAGAAATCATGAAGGAAGCACACTCCACCTTACTCACAGTCCACCCAAGAAGCACAAAGATGTATAAGGATATAAAACAACACTTTTGGTGGGCTGGAATGAAACGAGATGTGGCAGAATTTGTGGCCAAATGACTTACATGTCAGAAAGTCAAAGCGGAAAACCAAAAACCAGGGGGTCTACTACAGCCCCTACCCATTCCAGAATGGAAATAGGAGAACATCAGCATGGACTTCATCATGGGACTGCCCAGAAGTTCAAAAGGGAACGACTCGATTTGGGTAATAGTGGACCGCTTGACAAAGTCCGCACATTTTCTCCCAGTAAAGACAACTTGGTCAGTACAAAAGCTGGCAGAAGTCTACATAGAGAGCGTTGTGAAGCTACATGGGATGCCAGTGTCGATCGTTTCTGACCGGGATGCCAGGTTTCCGTCCCGATTTTGGCAGAGTCTACAAGAGGCCTTGGGAACGAGACCAGATTTTAGCACAGCCTTCCACCCACAAACGGATGGACAGACAGAAAGAGTTAACAGAATTCTCGAGGACATGCTGAGGGCGCGCATAATGGACTTCGGAGGGAGCTGGGAACAATATTTAGCATTGGTAGAGTTTGCATATAATAACAGCTACCAAGCAAGTATTGGGATGGCTCCATATGAAGCATTGTATGGAAGGAGATGCAGGACCCCGGTGTGCTGGTTTGAAGAAGGTGAAAGACAAATGTTCGGACCTGAAATAGTGCAACAAACGTCCGAAAAGATCGAACTAATCAGGAAAAGGATGAAAGCATTACAAACCAGACAGAAGAGCTATGCTGACAACCGCCGGCGAGACCTAGAATTCGAGGAAGGTGATTCGGTATTCCTGAAGGTCTCACCTACAAGGGGAGTGGTCAGATTCGGAAGGGGCGGCAAGCTAGCACCAAGATATATTGGGCCCTACCAAATCTTAAAAAGGATCGGAAAGACGGCATACAAACTTGAGCTACCCGCCGAATTGTCCCAGGTACATGATGTGTTCCACGTTTCAATGCTGAAGAAATATGTACCAGATCCAAGTCACCAACTGCCAGATGTCCCTGAAGACCTGCAAGTAGATTGTACATATAAGGAGCGGCCAGTGAAAATCATCGATCGTCGGGATAAAGTATTAAGAAACAAAACTATTCCGATGGTCAAAGTTCTTTGGAGGAACCAACTCGTGGAAGAAGCCACTTGGGAGACGGAAAGCCAGATGAAGCTCTCTTTTCCCGAGTTATTTTAAGTATCGTTGTTTCTCCTCGCCCCACTTAGTGCAGTTCTGAGGACAGAACTATTCTAAGGAGGGAGTATTGTAATATCCCGACCGACAATTAAAAATATTATTTTATTAGCGTTCGACTACTTGATTATTTTATATTTTTCTTCACCATTGTGATTCTTTTAGCCATGACAACCTAATAGATAATTAGGGATTATTGGGTACTAAACCTAGGGTTACAAAAACATAAGAGGGTTAAGAATTCTTCTAGAAGACTTCTCCCCCACATCAACCTCCCCCCACATAACACCTCCCCCACCTCCCCCCTCCTCCTAAGCATGGCCGGCCCCAAAAGATGGGGGGGCCTTTGTACAATTGTGTGGGTGCACAATTGAAATCTCCACCCTTCTCTCCTCCTATAAATACCCCCTTCCTTCTCCTTAGTTTCATTTTAGAAAGATCAAAAAAAAAGGAAAGAAAGAAAGGAAAAGAATGAGTGGACTAACTTGAGAGTTTTATTTGTAGGTTTACTAGAAGTTCTAGGAAAAAGAAGGAGAGTAGCTAGTGCTTCCATCAAGAAAAGAAACAAGGTGGGGGGTCTTCCAAGGTTTGTTGTTTATGTATTTGTTTGTTTGTTTGTTGTTGTTCTTTGAATGGTGTTTGATGATCCTCCTTCTTCTTACCCTCTTGTTTATTTTACTTTTGGTGTGGTTACTTTGTAGTGGTGTGGTTGTATGAGTTTTCTCATTAGAATGTTGTTAACTACTTGGACTAAAATAACACATGCATATAAATTTGTACATACAACCATGCAAGGTTGTAGGACTTGAATATGGAACCATACATAAGGCATATGAATTGTTTACAACCATGTAAGGTTGTAGGACCTATGTTGAACCTTGGATTAAAAGAGAACATATGTTGATTAAACCTAAAAATAAAGTGTTCTTATTTGTTGTATTATTGTTTAGTTTTAATCTTAAAGTATGAAAAAAAAAAGAAACTAGTTAAATCACTAGTGGTAAAATAAGTTAATAAAATGATCTTTTCTTTCTAAACACTAGTTGTAAAAAGATCAAAAAGATCTCTTTTATGCTCACTAGTAAGAAACTTATGTAGTAATTTAATTGTAGATGTTTATGATAAATTTTAGTTGATACTTACAGTAGTAGTAGTAGATATATATATGTTTCTAATAAAGTTGTAGTAGTAGTAGATATGTATGCTTCTACTAAGTAGCAATAGTAGATGTATGTTTCCATTAAAAGTAGCAATAGTAGATGTGGAATTTATTATATCATGTTAGAAGCAATATTCATGCTTTACATATTGTAGGATCACTTCTAAAAATATTAGAAGTCATATTCATGCTTTACATGTTGTAAGATCACTTCTAAAAATATTAGAAGTCATATTCATGCTTTACATGTTGTAGGATCACTTCTAAAAATATTAGAAGTCATATTCATGCTCTACATGTTGTAGGATCACTTCTAAAAATATTTAGAAACCATATTCATGCTTTACATGTTGTAGGATCACTTCTAAAAATATTAGAAGCCATATTCATGCTTTACATGTTGTAGGATCACTTCTAAAAATATTAGAAGCCATATTCATGCTTTACATGTTGTAGGATCACTTCTAAAAATATTAGAAGCCATATTCATGCTTTACATGTTGTAGGATCACTTCTAAAAATATTAGAAGTCATATTCATGCTTTACATATTGTAGGATCACTTCTAAAAATATTAGAAGTCATATTCATGCTTTACATATTGTAGGATCACTTCTAAAAATATTAGAAGTCATATTCATGCTTTACATGTTGTAGGATCACTTCTAAAAATATTAGAAGTCATATTCATGCTCTACATGTTGTAGGATCACTTCTAAAAATATTTAGAAACCATATTCATGCTTTACATGTTGTAGGATCACTTCTAAAAATATTTGGAAGCCATATTCATGCTTTAAATGTTGTAGGATACATTCTAAAAATACCTACCATGCTTAGATTAATTTATTTGTATTTAGAATGTTGTAGGAGTCATTCTAAAAATATCTATCATGTAGGAATGATATTTGTGTTTAGAATGTTGTAGGATTGATGTAAAATTACTTACCATATTTTAGGGATGATGTAGAAGTATATACACATGCTTGAGAATGTTTTATGTTCATACTAGTTATATGTATGCACGCTTGGGAATGTTATATGTTCATACTAGTTATATATGTATCCAAGCTTGGAAATGCTACAAGTGCATGCTAAAACACACTCACAATCAAGAGTGCTATAAGTTGATGGTTATGTCATATACCATGTTTTAGTGGTGGTAGGTTAATGCTTGCAAGTGCATAACATCGAATTGCCATAAGTTGAGTAATAAGAAAGAGCCATGTGGAAATTGTAGGAGTAACTACCTTGGTGTAGTTAATGTTAGTATGGAACCATAGCATATGAGCACCCTTCATTCATAGCAATAAGGGTTGAGAAGTGCTAATAGTTGTAGCTTGAGAAAAAGCTAGCTTCAATTACCCTAAGGGTCGTCGACCATCAAGACCACATCCTACCCCCTTAGAATAAAATGGATAGATCTCACCTCGGGCGTCGACGGATCTTAACCAATGTAGGTTGACCGTGGGCCGAGAGTGTTGGTAGAATCCGAGTTAGGGGTAGGAATGAGTGAGAGAGATATTATTACCAGAGTCTTGGATCGAGGGACCACGAGTTGGACCATGATTGGAAATTATGCAAGATTGCATAGGAATAATAACCTCATTAGGATAGTGACTTATAAAATCATTACTTAACCTTTTGCCCGAAAGAAGGGGAGTTGGTAGTAGGGTGCACCATACGACCAAACCTTTCTTTAGGGCCGATCTTAGGTGGTGTTATTGGGTTGTACCTTCCCGTCAAAGGGATAGGTACGGTGCCGTCTCACAGGTTGAGGACACGGGTTGCGTATCTCACTCTGTTAATTCCTGAAATACCGTGGTTGGGGTGCCACAGGATGCGTTTGGGCAGTCCTGCGCTTGCGATACCCCAGAGGGTGCCACAGGGTAGGCCTCGTGCTACCCTGCGCTTGCGAAACCCTATGGTTAGATTTTGGAACGATGCCCGATATACTGGGATCGAGTGAGGTCCGGCATGCCGGGTAGTAGTGGAAAACGGAGTCACCATAAGCAGACTGCATAGGGGGACTTGACCCCTTCTGCAACCTCACAGAGTCATGGAGTATTGTCAGGAACAGGTTGTGTACAATTAGAATTCATAACGCGGGTTCAATCCCTGCATATGGAGAAACGGCTTGAGATGGGGTCGCATGTAGTATGGGCTGCATGTTGCTTTCGGAGACTTGCTGGCATTAGAGTATGAGCATCCTGGTTTAGTTGACATGGAATTAGGATATGAGCATCCTGGTTTAGTTGACATGGCATTAGGATATGAGCATCCTGGTTTAGTTGACATGGCATTAGAATATGAGTATCCTAGTTCAGTTGACAGTGTATTAGTGTTCCAGTTTAGTTGACAGTGCATTGGTATTCCAGTTTGATTGACATTTATTAGATTCTAATCACTGCACTCACGAACACTTAAACTACACCGACATACTTCACCCTATTTATATATATATTGTTTGTTTTGGAGATCCGCTGCTATATGATCAGCCTTTAAGCGTCAGTGAATACTGACGTCCCCACTTCAATAGGTTGTGGACACAAGACCGCGAACCAGAAGGACTCTAGCCGAGGCATATCTACAAGTGGAAAAGCAATGATTATCTTTTATTCATGTACACTCTGATGTAACTTATTGTATTAGTAGAAATACTCGGCCTGTAATATTATGTTAATAAAAAGTTTTAAATTTTCCTGTTTCTGTGTATTGTGACTAATTGAATGAAAAGGTCCTGGCTCGTGTCTCGGTTTCCCAGTATATGGAAAACGGGGTGCTACAGTCCACTTTCTATGCACCTATAAATTCACGAGATTCTACGGGACTGCGGCTTATATGGTATTGGACTGATGAGCTCGATTAAATGTGATCGGCCTCTTCTTACCGCACTTCTTGAGAGATGGCGGCCCGAAACCCATACCTTCTACCTGCCGGTTGCGAAGATGACCGTAACAGTACGGGATGTTTCCGTACTCACAGGTCTTCCAGTCGATGGGCAGACAGTGACCGGTACGATGGACTTCGAGCCCGTATATCTCGTGGAACAATACATTGGTGTAGAAGTTGAAATGGGGACAGTAAATGGAAAGTTCATTTGCTTGAAATGGTTGAAGGAGACTTTCAAGAATAGGTTAAATGAAGATTCCACTGAGGTCGAGGTTGAGTGCTATTATAGGGCATACATCTTGACACTATTTGGCGGCGCGATGTTCCCAAATTCGACTGGTCATTCGGTGTCATTGATGTACCTTCCGTTGATTGCTAACCTGCGAAGAGTCATAAGTACACAGTTGGGGTAGTACCGCATTGGCATCTCTGTACAGGAGTTTGTGCAACTGCAGTCTTGGTTCGGTGCAGATGAATGGACCAATGATCTTGCTTCAAGTTTGGAGTTAGGAGCGTATTCATGTTGGTCGGCCCGTATTGTGTAGGCAATCACCCAATTGGATGCATGTCCCCGAGGACCAACACATGTTACCTCCACCAGGTGTGTACTGGTCCGGCAATCTCACATGAAAGGCCAACCCCAACTGATGCCTGATGTACTTTCGTGATGAATTGGATAGATTGACAGTTGATTGGGTCATGTGGCAGCCCTACACGGAGGCACGTTTGGATCGACTACCGCCTATTTGCTAGTATAGGCATGAGCTGTGGCTGACAAAGGCACCTCTAATCAACTTTGGCACAGTCGAATTCTACTTCGCTAATAGGGTGCTACGTCAGTTCATGTATATATGTATTCATATTGTTTTTGATATATCCATGAAGGGTATATATGTGCTTGTATAAATTCATGTAGGTGATGGTGAAGGAAGTGGATTTGTGAACTTTTTTAATTTTGGATTGTATAAAGCAATGTTATTGAGTATGAGGTGTGTGAGTGTGATTGTTTGTGGGTTTTGATGTTTTTTTGTGTGTTGATGTTTAATTTGAAATTGTTGATCAATTAGGAAATGTTTCGAGTTTTGATGGATTAGAAATGGTTGAAGTGTATATGTTGGAAATAGTTGAATTGGTGAAGTGCAGTTGAGATATTTGATGGGTTGTTGAAGTTTATGTGAAGTAAAATGGTGTGTATTAGTTGTATATAGGGCAGACTATAGTATTAGTTTCGAATGGAATTTTTTTTGCCTAAACTCGCTTTCCCAGAAAGCTAGGTGGTAAACTCACTTTCTCAGAAAGCGAGTCTGGTATTAACCGCCTCGCTTTCTGAGAAAGCGAGTTTAGAGTCTGTATAGGGTGTTTCTTAGCAAAAGAAAGTGAGTCTGGTTTAATCCTCCTCGCTTTCGAATAAAGCGAGTTTGGAGTTGAGAGATTTCCAGAGCCTAGTCTGGCTTCTGGAAATTTCTCAACTCAACAGTCGCTTTATCAGAAAGCGATTGAATTTTGCCTAAAATCACTTTCTGAAAATGTGAGTGTAGGTAAAAACTCTTTGCTTTCTGAGAAAGCAAATTTTGAGCTAAGAGATTTCCAGAGACGATCTAGTCTCTGGAAATTTCTCAACTCAACAGTCGCTAACTCATAAAGCGAGTGTCGCTTTCTCAAAAAGCGACTGTTGAGTTGAGAGATTTCTAGAGACCAGCTAGTCTCTAGAAATTTCTCAACACCACAGTCTCTTTCTCAGAAAGTGATGTGGTTTTGCCTACACTCGCTTTTTCAGAAAGCGACTGTAGGCAAAATCCAATCGCTTTCTGAGAAAGAGACTATTGTGTTGAGAAATTTCTAGAGACCAGTCAAGCTCTAGAAATCACTCAACTCTAAACTCGCTTTCTCAGAAAGCGAGAAGGTTTAAACTAGACTCGCTTTCTGAGAAAGCAAGTTTAGGAAAAAAAATTTCAATTCAAGCTGCATATGCAGTCTGCCCTGTACATTCATATGTATTCCAACATCATGCGACTTACAAATTCATTCACAATCTTTAAACTTCCAATGATTTTGAAACAAATGGGAATTATCGATTAAACGCATAGAAATTAGTAGAAAGTCCACATCACATAATACAACTACAAACTACTGCAAAATTGACAAAACAGACACAAACACATTGGAATTTGACATGGTTTAAATGATTCGAGATCCTCCATTACTACATCACCGTTTACTGTGTCCATGCAACCCACATTTCGAACATTTCATTCTCGTACCCCTGCTAGACCTATCTCTCGCATCCATGTCGTTGCGAATTCTCGTAGATCTGGCCAACCTTTTCTTGAACGTCGCAGGCTTGCATCAGCTATGAGTCATGGTCCATCAAAAGTAGGCCAACATGCTGGATTTAGAGTTGGATGAGGGGAGCCCATGTTTGTGCTAATGCAGTAACTAAGTAAAATTTATAAACAAAAGGCTTGTAATCGATTGTACGATATGCACAAGCTGCCAATACATGAGAATATGGAATATGATATAGTTGAAATTTTATATATGTGCATGTTTTAGTACCCAGGTTAATAGTGTGCAAGTTCCCACCCTTCCTTTCTCCACCTACGATGCGTAGACCCATTTTGACGGAAAAAACTCCAGGTTGATGATGAAACAGTATAACCTCATGTCGGTTTGCTCTCTCACTGTAACACCCCGCAAAATTGGAAATGATAATTTTGCCCCTGTTAGTTACGCACGCGTATTTTATACTGTTACTGGTAATATTTGTAACGTGTTTTCACTACGTATTTTGTTTTTCGACTACTTATGCATTTTCCGTATTGATTTTATCCTATTTGAGTTAACTCAATGTAAAATTTCAATCTCAGTATTTTTACATGCTTTTTACGTGTTATCGATGCACGTATCGATTACTTATTTTTCCACCTCTACGTGTGGTATTTCTGTGTTTCAATTATTTATTTTATGTATTCAAATCCATTTTATGAAACGGAAATTCATTTTTCCCTTATTTTGATTAAAATAATTTTGTACGTGTAATACACGTGTTTTTCATGTACGTAGTGATTACGTCGTGAAATATATAAAATTAATAAATATATTTTCTCATATTGTATTTTTATTATCTTTAACATTTTTCTATTGATAAAAACTGAATTTCGTATTTTTATATTTTACGTGCGAAGTACGTATTTTTCGGTACACATATTTGAGCGTATTTGTTTTCAAAATAAATTTCGGAGTGTGTGTATTTATTTTATTTGTGCATGAAAAATTATAAATTTTAATTAAACTAATTTTTACTTATTATGCATATATATAATTTATGTTTTAAATAATTAATTTGAGAAGTGTGTGCTAGTGCACGCACGTGCAAGTGTTTTACCATGAATAAAGAGTCAACCTGGCTACCTTTTTGGGAATGGAGGGAAAGAAAACAATTTTGAATAATTGTGAAGTGGTGTTAGTGTTGCTAGTGGGCGGTAGTTTTAATAACTATTCTCTTTATAAAATACCCCCTCCCCTACCTCTCTCCATCATCCCTTTCTCTTACTCCCTTCCTCTGTGTACTTCCGAAACCCCCCAAACCAATCTCCATCAGCTTGTCCTCTTTTGCTCCACTCAAAATCCACCATACAATACAATGTGTAGAAATATATATATATATATATATATATATATATATATATATGGATACATTTACACCTCCTTTCACTTCCCTCCTCATCTTTCTTCCTTTCCTTTGTCTCCTGCCGAAAGCAAGCAACCAAGTCAGACCCCCCTTTGTACTTCTCCACCTATATCACACTCTAGCATATATACATATGTGTATATATAATTATATATGTACAATTATATATGTAATGAATGAGATGAGTGAAGATGCCTTTATGTTGCTATTGCCATAATGATGAGGAGATGTTGCTGTTTTGCCTTGGCCGAAAGATGGAGTTGGAGCTTTTCCTTGTGCGCGGAATCGAGGAGGCCGATGAGGAGCTTCTCTGGGAGTTTAATTCTCGGAGTTCATTTGAGTACATCACAATTTGGGTGAGTGTTTCTAAAATACTTTCTAATATTAGGAGTAAAAATTGCATGCTAGATATTGTAGAATTTAATTTGTTAAATTTTGATTGGCATGTTAGTTGTAGATTACTTAATCATAATTATTTTATGTCATGATGTGTTAATTTGATGGTGTGATTCGTATAAATGATTAGAATTTGTGTTAAATTAAAAAGTAAAAAATGATGCATTATTTAGAAAATTGTTGGAATGAGATTTGATGCATATTAAAATAATAGTAGTCCCAAATAATGCAATATGTATGAAAAATAAATTTTTGATGCTAATGTGATAAAGATTTGTGGATTTAGTCTCATTAGTTTATTTAATGAATATAGAAAATTTCATAGAGGAATTTTTGATGAAAAACAATATTTTTATTTGAAAAATTGATTATGTTGTTCTAACACAATTTTGGGGAGAAACTTTGTTATATTGTCAAAAAGAAAACTTTATAAAATTTTGAATATAATATACTACACTATAATATTTTGATAGAAAAATATTCTGGATAAAGAACTAGATTTTTGGTTGAGTACAAATCAATTGTAGAATTTAGTTTATTAAAAGAAAATAAATAACATTGCGGTATAAACAAAAATTACCTAACCGATCTCACATCAGTTAGTCACTATGGACTTACTGGTCAGTGGGTGCGTTTCTAGTGTGTTAGTTTAGCTCGGTGGAGCTACTGGTCTGGGGTTCGAGTCTCGCCAAAGACTTTATTTTTCTGAAATATGATTTTTACTCAAAACCCGAAAGCCAAAACATAAGTATAATTTAACTTCTCTATAAGACAGTTAGCCACTATGGGCATCTTGGTCTTCGGTGGCGCCACAAGTCCGTTACTGTTCATGGCGGTCTTGACTTGGGTTCTGTGTTCGAAACCTGGTGTGGCCTTTTCTTTTTCTTTTGATTTTTTTAATGTTTTTGAGAGTTTTTAAATGAGATAAAAATTCAAGAAAAATTATATTATTCTTCTAAAAATATTTACACCTCATGAAAATTAATTCTACAATATTTGAGAAATTTTGGGGGTATTGAAAGAAGATTTTACATTAAATATTATTAAAGAACTCGATTTTTATCGATTAATTTGTGACTATGGTTAATTTAAGAAGAATGAATGTTGGAATGCAATTAGAATTCCTCTTAATGAGATTTTGTGATTTTAATGATTAATTAAAATTATTTGAATTGTACACAATGTTATAATTGATTAAATTGATAAAGTGGATGAATTGACCTATGTCGTGTTATGAAATTGTAAAGAAATATTCTCTTTGAGAAAGAGATATGAATAAAGGAATTGAATTATCGTTTTGAGATTGAGTATGAAATATTGTTGATCTCTAGAAAGAGATAGTTATTGGAATCTAGAGGCCAGGCGAGACCCTAGTGACCGGCAGTTTTTATTAATAAATTTGAGAGCTAACCAGTGTGGGTTGAGCATCTCTTGAGAAGTAGCCAGGTAGGCTGATTGTCTCTTTATTTTGGTTTAAGTCCGGTAGGGTAAGCTAGCTCTAGGTTGTGATGATTTTCTTTTAAAACAAAATGAAATTGTAAGGACTACACTATAGCGGAGATGTGATGAAAGTAAGAGAAAAACACGAGTATGAGGGTCTCGGAGCTACGACATGAGTATTCACAGGTTGTCTACACGATGCGTCATGTCATGACATGGATATATCTCCAGGAGTTCGTACCGCAGGCGATGCTTGTGGGGTGTTTGGTGACTACGGGTGGTGTCATGTCTCATGACAAACACTGAATTATCCATAGGTTCTACACGATGCGTCGTTTCATGACGTGGGATTCCCCTCCAGGCTGTCTGGACATGAGCTCGTAACTCATAGAACATCTAGGATACTTACCGTAGTTACCGTAGTAGTTTAACTCATGGTGAGGGATTGAACCCTTCAAGATGAAGAATGATTAAGGGCTTGCCCTTGGACCTATGCAGTATGGGATGCATAGAATCCGAACAAGTGCACATTAGTGTCATGTAACATAAATAACTGCATTAAGGATTAAGTGCACAAAACAACACGACATCAATAGGATAGTCCCTTTGTAACTTGGTTTGTGATCAAGTTTGTGTTTGCTGAAGGATTTAAGAATCGTTATACTGTTTGGCATAGAGAGGATGGCCGTGTATAATATTTCCTCGGTTGTAAGCAACTGACGTGCCCACAGTTTTATATGCAGGACTTGGAGTTTACAAGAAGATATAAAGATGAATTGGTTGCTGATGATCAATTAAATGCTAAAGTTGTTACAATTGTACATTTATCATTGTTGTATTTTATTTATTTCTGCTGCGTGTTAATGTAAAAGATTCTATTGTAATAAAAAAATTTAATTCTTTGTAAAAATGTACGAAATGAAGTGTAAAGATCCTGTGGAACTTCGAATTCAGTCTTATTTGGAATTCGGGGTGTTACACTCACACCGAATATCGATAAATTTCTGTACTCTTTGAGCAAAAATCTTCCCATCAGATAAAAGCTTATTGGCTTCCTGTCGACGAGTAGTAAAGTAAGAATTTAGACGATAAAAGATCATATCCACAATCGCAGTTACCGGTAAACTACAGACACCTTTCAAGACTGAATTGAAGACTTCTGATAGGTTCGTAGTCATTATGCCGCATCGTCAACCTTCATCTGCATAAAGTGCCCATTTCTCAACCGGTTTCTCTTTCAACCAATTAGCCGCCTCGATATTGATGGTTTCAAGTTCAACGAGTTTGGTACTGAATTTTTTGGGTTCGTACAATTTATTGTTCTAGTACAAGTACCCTTGAAATACTACAAATAGTTAGATTGTGACTCCCCTTTGAAATATCATTGTAAATCAATTTTGAACCTTCAAACCCACAATTCTAAGAGTCACAAAACTTCCTCGTATTAAATAAATCAATCGGACTCTTTTACCCCCTTGAACACATGAATCACATAGACATATGAATTAAGGAGCCCTAAAATTTGTAGATACATATATATTTAGTATTTTGACGAATTTGCGACTATTATGACTTGAAAAACATTTAATAGTTGCTGTTTTGACCTCCATGATTATGTATTTATGCTACTTAACAACTTAGACGCCAATGACATTTTTCCATGAAATCTACGTTAGTAAATTATTTCTATGTGTTGCTGTCTGAATATTCTTTTGCGGTTTCAACCCTTTTATCATTTGAATCTGGGCCCGAGACCTGAATAGAAATTGTAGATCCGGATGTGTAGATATCGATAGACTCCAAAATGATCGAATTTGGAGCTACGGTCTAGGATTTATGGCAGTTATACTGCAACTGTGTCAGTAGACGCAGAATTGCAAAACTGCTGTATAAAATTACTTCGCGCATTAAATTAGCTATGTAACCAGCGAGCGATTGACTCCAAATTTTACATGTAGTTGCTGGACACCCTATAGGGTATTCAAAAATTTTCCTAGAATTAAATCACAACATTTTACATAAGTATGCTTGCTTGATAAGAGTTAATAAATGAAATAAGCCGGGGTTATGGGAAGGACTATAGAATGGACAATATAGATAAGTGTACTCGGAAGGGGGCCCGTGTTTCCCGTACTTGGTTCATGAACTTGTTGTATCTTGTTCGATTCATGGAGTCAGTTACTTGGCTCATGAACTTGTTTGATTCTTGAACCCATTGTGCGGTTCTTGAACTTGCTTGTGGATTCGCGAACTTACTTCGTAAACTTGTTATTTAATTTCCGATTCATGAACCATGGCTTGCTTGATACTTGATACCTGAGTACGCCGCCCTATAAAATCCATTACTAAGTCTAAACAAAATTGTTTGACTGTAGCAACCATGTAGTAAAAGTATGGATGCATGTCGTGCAACCTAGATAGTAATCACCACTAGACTTGAACTTGATAACTTGAACTAGACTTGAACTTGATACTTGAGACTTGACAACTTGATACTTGAACTTGACAACTTGACATTTGAGACCTGACATTTGAAATAACATATGACACTAGACTTGAGATTTGTCGCTTGATATTAAATACCCCTATAGGTATACCTGACATGTGTTACACTACTAGCAGTCGTTATCCAATTTAGTTATTAAGATGTTTCCTCTTGCTAGCTAGTTCTTGAAATTGTCCACTACTTCTTATAACCTTGTTATATTCTTGAATTCCAATTCTTGTTTCCCTTACTTGTACTTGTTTTTACTATTTGTGGCCCTAGCTTGCACTAAGGGCATTCTCTTTGTTTTCCCTTTGTTTTCCCTGTTTATATTTATTAAACAGACTTTGGAGACGAGCTGCCCGCTGGAATTGGTGAGCAAAGGTTCAAGCCTTCATGTGGAGAAGAACTTGATTAGAACATTTATTTCCTGCATTATTTGTTTAGTTTGAAATATTATTTCTTACAAATTTAGAACTTGTAACGGGCTGTTGTTCCCGAGTTTAACTGGACCCAGACTAGCAACTGCTTGGTTATTTTATTATATTTCAGTTGTTTCTGTTGCTAGTAAATTATTCATGCATGCTTGGTTTTATATATCTCTCTGGTTATATACTTGTTGCGATGCTGAGTCGATCCTACAGCTTATGAATGATGTTAAGATCATTCGCTGGGCTTCGTCACGTACTCGTATTTCCGTATTTTGGGAAGCGGGGCGTGACAAGGTTTTTAGTGGTATCAGAGCCAGGTTTGGCTAATGTGTTAGTTAAGTAATACATTAGACAGGCCTGACTCAGTCAGGGTTAACTCAGCATTTGACAGGCCAAGAAATTGCATGAAGAATTTTATTATCAACTTGATCTGGATCCTAATTGTTTTGGGTTGTGCAGGATATGGCTCGAAGGAACGCTTCGTCCTCTCAGTCTGGGGGTGATCAGGCAGACCAGCCCGCCATTATGCAGCTGTTACAGATGCAGCAAGAACAAAATGAACGGCATGCGCAGCAGATGATGCAGATACAGAGAGAGCATGCTGAGATGATGAGGGCAGCCTTAGGAGCTGCCAACAGAGAGCCTCTTCCACCTGCACCTGGGGGATTGCCGCCTAGACCGGGCAATGTAGCTGATTTCATGAGGCTACACCCCGATAAGTTTACGGGTGCTGAAGGTCCATTGGAGGCTGAGCAGTGCCTCATCAGGACGGAGCAGTTGTTGATCACTGCCAGGATAGCTGATGTGGACCGAGTGGATGTCATAAGCATCCAGCTGGTGGATCTCGCCCACATCTGGTGGCGAGCTGAGATGGAGAGACTTGAGTGCCCCGTTGTCTGGGCCGTTTTCAGGGAGAGCTTCCTCACTAAGTTCTTCCCTGATGTCATCAGGAACGATATGGAGCGGTAATTTGTCGCGCTCACCCAGGTTCATCAAATAGTGTTTTATGTGCAAATTTCATTTGTCGGTTTATGATATATTGATGCTTAACTAAGACACTATCTTGAACCAGGGAAATCGGACCGTGGACGAGTATGTCGCGGAGTTTACCCGTTTGAGCCGTTTTGCCACGACTATGGTGGCTGATGATGAGGCCAAGGGCCGTCGCTTTTTGCTGGGCTTGGATATCGATATCCAGGATTGCCTGGCTGCTTTGAGGCTTCGTTCCTACCCCGATATCCTTGAAGCTGCTAGGAGCCAGGAACAGACCAGCCGGCGTAAGCGTGCCATTCAGCGGTCCGCCCCACACCCTGTCGCTGCTAGGCCCACTGGAGGGCCAATCAGGAGGCCAGTTCCAGCCCACCCTGCCAGGGCTGCTCCTTACCCTGCCGCTCCACAGAGGGAGAACTACTGTGACTTCTGTCAGATTCCCAGACATGTGCGCAAGGATTGCAGACGGGCTAACCGTCGATGCTTCGAGTGTGGTGCTGGTGATCACACTGTTTGGGACTGTCCGCAGAGGAGGGCTGCACCAGCTCAGGGTCAGGCCAGGCCGCCACTTCCCCCTCAGCATCAGATCGTCGGTCAGAGGACCGCTGCCCCGAGGAGAGGTCAGGCCTTCAACCTGACTACAGAGGATGCTGAGACCGCGGAGGAAGTCGTTGCAGGTATAATTGTATTTTATTGTATGTTATTTATTTTATGCTTTAATGTTCATCTTGCATTATGCCTTGTGTAGTTCTTTTCGCACCAGTATTACCTATCCCTTAGAATCCTGCATATTTACCTCTTCCCATATTTTGACTCTATCATAGGTATTATCCTAGTCCATTCCTTTCCTGCCCATGTCCTATTTGATTCCGGGGCGACCCACTCTTTCGTTTCCTCCCGCTTCGTGGATCAGCATCAACTAGAGTGCAGTGATATGCAGACAGCTTGGAACATCACCATAGGTGGCTGGTGTTGTCGTTTGCTCCAAGGAGTGTAAACAGAGTCTCTTGATTATTGGGGACAGGGATTTCAAGGCAGACCTGATAATGATTGGCAATTCAGGTTTCGATGTGATTCTTGGCATGGATTGGCTGGGGGAGTCTCATGCTGTCATCGATTGCCGCGCAAAGAAGGTTGTATTCAGGATTCCGGAGCATGATGAGTTTGAATTCCATGTTGGAGAAACACCTCTCGGGCGTGGTAAGAAGGTGGCAAATGATGAAGGTTGTGCAATGGAATTGCACACAGGCTGTGAGGCTGCGCCTCTTGTAGTGCGGGAATTCCTGGATGTGTTTCCAGAGAAATTGCCCGGGTTACATCCAGATCGAGAGGTGGAGATCGGTATTGACGTTCTGCCGGGTACAGTGCCTATATCGAAAAGCCCGTACAGAATGGCGCCAGTCGAGCTTGCAGAGCTGAAGGTACAGGTTCAGGGTCTTTTGGATTTGGGTTTCATCAGACTGAGTGTGTCATCGTGGGGAGCTCCTGTGCTATTCGTCAATAAGAAGGACGGAAGTCGCAGGTTGTGTATGGATTACTGAGAGCTAAACAATGTTACTGTGAAGAATCGGTATCCACTACCCAGGATCGACGACCTATTTGATCAGTCGGCAGTGCTGCAGTGTTTTCGAAGTTGGACCTTCGCTCGGGGGTACCATCAGGTGAAGGTGAAAGCAGCGGATGTGCCGAAGACTGCGTTCAGGACCAGGTACGGGCATTATGAGTTCTTGGTGATGCCCTTCGGTGTCACGAAAGCCCCAGCAGTGTTTATGAGCTTGATGAACAGAGTCTTCTCCTAGTTCCTTGACAGATTCGTGGTGGTCTTTATAGATGATATCTTGGTGTATTCGCGAAATCGAGAAGAGCATGCGGAGCATCTGAGAACAGTCTTGCAGACTCTAAGGGAGAACAAGCTCTATGGGAAGCTCAGCAAGTGTGAGTTCTGGCTTGATCGAGTTCCATTCTTGGGACATATTATCTCGGGCGAGGGAGTCTCAGTTGATCCGTCCAAGATTGCTGCAGTGAAGGATTGGCCAGTGCCAAAGTCAGTTCTGAGGTGAGGAGTTTCCTCGGGATAGCAGGGTATTACAGGAAGTTTGTACAGGATTTCTCGAAGATTGCTGGGCCGTTGACTAAGCTGACAGGGAAGGATCAGAGGTTTGTATGGAATGAGGCCTGCGGTGAAGCTTTCGCCGAGTTGAAGAACAGGTTGACTTCAGCGCCCGTGTTAACTATACTAGATGGTTCGGGTGGCTTCGTTATTCACTGCGACGCTTCAGGCAGAGGTCTAGGTGCAGTGCTGATGCAGAAGGGTCGAGTGGTTGCTTATGCATCCAGGCAGTTGAGGCTGCACGAGAAGAACTACCCTACTCACGACTTGGAGTTGGCAGCAGTGATCTACGCTCTGAAGTTGTGGAGACATTACTTGCTGGGAGACCGAGTGGAAATTTTTACTGACCACAAGAGTCTCAAGTATGTCTTCACTCAGAAAGAGCTGAATATGAGGCAGAGGCGCTGGTTAGAATTGATGGCTGACTACGACATCAACTTGTAGTATCACCCTGGTAAGGTGAACATGGTTCCAGATGCATTGAGCAGGAGACCAGCCGTCATGTGTTTGACTCAACAGAAGGAACTTATCGAGCAGATGAGGAGATTAGACCTGAATGTGATTTTGCCAGACACCGATCGCAGTTGCATGATGCTTCAGTTGCAGTCATCTTTGGTGGAACAGATCAAGGAAGCTCAGGCAGGTGATGAGCAGTTGCAGAAGTTCAGGGCAGAAGTTGAGGTAGGTTTGAGGACCGATATGATCATTCACTCCGATGGATCACTTCGCTTTAGGGCTAGGCTGTGTGTCCCAAAGGGTGAAGTTAGGCAGAAACTACTCGAGGAGGCCCACCAGTTAGCTTACTCTATTCATCCCGGTGGTACCATGATGTACCGGGATTTGAAGCTACACTTCTGGTGGCATGGCATGAAGAGGGAAGTAGCCAGATTTTTGTCACAGTGCTTGATCTGCCAGCAGGTGAAGGAAGAACACCAGAGGACCTGCCGAACTTCTCCAGCCTTTTCCCATCCCAGAGTGGAAGTGGGAGCACATCACCATGGACTTTGTGACCGCTTTGCCAAGGAGTCCTAAGGGTCACAATGCCATTTGGGTGATTGTCGACAGACTGACGAAGAGCGCTCATTTCATCCCCTTCAGAGTTGGTCAGTCTACTGAGAGTCTAGCAGAGAGATACATGCAGGAGATTGTCAGACTCCATGGGGTTCCAGTCAGCATCATATCCGACAGGGATACCACGTTCCGATCTCAGTTTTGGGGAAGCCTGCAGAACAGTCTTGGGAGCAAGCTGAAGTACAGTACAGCATTCCATCCTCAGACAGACGGACTGTCAGAGAGGACCATTCAGACCTTGGAGGATATGTTGAGGTCGTGCGTGATTCAGTTTGGAGGATCTTGGGAAGATCACCTACACTTGGTCGAGTTCTCGTACAACAACAGTTATCAGGCCAGTCTTAAAGCCGCACCGTACGAGGCATTGTATGGTCGGAAGTGTAGGTCGCTAGTGTGCTGGGACGACATTGGTGAAAGAAAATTGTTGGGGCCAGACTTGATTATCAAGACAGTCGATGCAGTGGCTCAGATTAGAAAGCACCTTATAGCAGCTCAGGACAGGCAGAAGAAGTGGGTAGACGTCTACAGGAAGCCATTGGAATTTGAAGTGGGAGACCATGTGTTCCTCAAGGTATCGCCGTGGAGAGGCGTTATCCGATTTGGAGGTGGAGGCAAGCTGAGCCCCAGGTTCATCGGACCCTTCGACATTGTAGAGCGAGTAGGCAAGGTGGCCTATCGACTCGCACTGCCGCCAACCCTATCTGGAGTGCATGATGTCTTTCATGTCTCCCAGCTCAGGAGGTACATCAAGGATGAGAGTCATGTGATTGACTACTCGGAGTTGTCGGTACAGCCAGACTTGTCATGTGAGATTCCGCCGGTTACTATCTTGGACAGACGAGAGAAGGTGTTGAAGAATAAAGTTATAAAACTGGTTCGGGTTGCATGGAATCCTCACTCGCCGGGTGAGTCGACTTGGGAATTGGAAGAAGAAATTCAGAAGAAATTCTCTCATCTCTTTGAGTAGTTGTATGTTGTCTAGGTTGTTGTTTTCCTTCTTGTTTTTGGGTACCTACGATCCACCGATTTGAATTTCGAGGACGAAATTCTTCTTGTAAGGTGGGTAGGATTTGTAATCCCTGTTTCCAATTGTACGAGTTAATATTCTCGTATTTCTATTGATGTCTTTTTCCCCTAATTTATTGTATTTTTTGGGCCTTGTCTTTTTGTGGGCTTACTAATCCCAATTAATTAATTTATTATTATATTATTTTAGCCCAACTACATTAAGCCCAACCCATATCCTTATTGGATTTTGGATCCAAATCTTACTCTACCCTAAACCCAAACCCACAAACCCACACACCCGTATACAACTTCCCCACTCTTTCCACATTCCCTTAACTACATCCCCACATTCTCTAACCACCCACAACTTTAAACCCTGTATTCCCTACCGTTACTCTCTCTCTCTCTCTCTGTCTCCCCTTCCCCTTCTCTGGCTTAAAACCCAAAGCGCAACCAGACCAACACAAAACAAACCCAACACCCGAACTATTCCTTCCTCCTTCGTCTCCATTCTTTCGCACGCCATCTTCCATCACCGTCGCCTTCTCTATCTTCGTCACCACCATCACAGAACCCCACTATAATTCCTCCGTCACCACCTTCATCTTCGCCATCGAATCCAACTCCGAACCCATTACCCAACCTTCGTCTCACCACCTCCGACCACTGAACCACCACCTCACCGCCTCCAACTCATCCCCTCGACCTCCTCTCCACCTCCGATGCTTCGCCAACACCCCACGCCGCCGAACTCCTCTCCCGCTCTCACCCTCTGTTCGAACCCACGAACAGAGCTCGCCACCATCCTCCGCACTCCCCTGCTCTCGAACCCACAAACGGAGGAGAACCCACCGCCGTCGCTGCCCTCCGTCGCTGCCGCAGTCGCCGCCAACAAAGAACCGCCGCCGTTGCTATCTCTCTCGCACTCTGTCTCGATCGAACGAAGAAGAACGAAGAAGAACGAAGAAGAAACGAACGAAGAAGGAGGAAAGGGCGGGATCGAAGCTCAGCCGTTGGATCGCGCCAAGATCCGTGCCTGTGATCGCTGTTCCGTGTTCGCCCACAGCGGATCCAGACCTGCTGTCCCGTGTTCTGGCGCAGATCCGCTGCGTTCGAGCCCTCTGATTCGCTGCCGTTGCTGTCCCGTGTTCGTGCCGCACAAGATCCGCTCGCCGTTTGCTGTTCTGGGCTGATCCTGTGTGCGGGGAAAACTCGATCTCCGATCAATTTTTGCACGCGCTTTTGAGGACTTTTTCCGGGATTTTCTACCCAAATTTCTTCTACAACAAGTGGATCGTCAATCTAAGGCAAGTACCCTTGTACAATTTATTGTTCTAGTACAAGTACCCTTGAAATACTACAAATAGTTAGATTGTAACTCCCCTTTGAAAAATCATTGTAAATCAATTTTGAACCTTCAAACCCACAATTCTAAGAGTCACAAAACTTCCTCGTATTAAATAATAATCAATTGGACTCTTTTACCCCCTTGAACACATGAATCACATAGACATATGAATTAAGGAGCCCTAAAATTTGTAGATACATATATATTTAGTATTTTGACGAATTTGCGACTATTATGACTTGAAAAACATTTATTAGTTGCTGTTTTGACCTCCATAATTATGTATTTATGCTACTTAACAACTTAGACGCCAATGACATTTTTCCATGAAATCTACGTTAGTAAATTATTTCTATGTGTTGCTGTCTGAATATTCTTTTGCGGTTTCGACCCTTTTATCATTTGAATCTGGGCCCGAGCCCTGAATAGAAATTGTAGATCCGGATGTGTAGATATCGATAGACTCCAAAATGATCGAATTTGGAGCTACGGTCTAGGATTTATGGCAGTTATACTGCAACTGTGTCAGTAGACGCAGAATTGCAAAACTGCTGTATAAAATTACTTCGCGCATTAAATTAGCTATGTAACCAGCGAGCGATTGACTCCAAATTTTACATGTAGTTGCTGGACACCCTATAGGGTATTCAAAATTTTTCCTAGAATTAAATCACAACAATTTACATAAGTATGCTTGCTTGATAAGAGTTAATAAATGAAATAAGCCGGGGTTATGGGAAGGACTATAGAATGGACAATATAGATAAGTGTACTCGGAAGGGGGCCCGTGTTTCCCGTACTTGGTTCATGAACTTGTTGTATCTTGTTCGATTCATGGAGTCAGTTACTTGGCTCATGAACTTGTTTGATTCTTGAACCCATTGTGCGGTTCTTGAACTTGCTTGTGGATTCGCGAACTTGCTTCGTGAACTTGTTATTTAATTTCCGATTCATGAACCATGGCTTGCGTGATACTTGATACCTGAGTACGCCGCCCTATAAAATCCATTACTAAGTCTAAACGAAATTGTTTGACTGTAGCAACCATGTAGTAAAAGTATGGATGCATGTCGTGCAACCTAGATAGTAATCACCACTAGACTTGAACTTGATAACTTGAACTAGACTTGAACTTGATACTTGAGACTTGACAACTTGATACTTGAACTTGAAAACTTGACATTTGAGACCTGACATTTGAAATAACATATGACACTAGACTTGAGATTTGTCGCTTGATATTAAATACCCCTATAGGTATACCTGACATGTGTTACACTACTAGCAGTCGTTATCCAATTTAGTTATTAAGATGTTTCCTCTTGCTAGCTAGTTCTTGAAATTGTCCACTACTTCTTATAACCTTGTTATATTCTTGAATTCCAATTCTTGTTTCCCTTACTTGTACTTGTTTTCACTATTTGTGGCCCTAGCTTGCACTAAGGGCATTCTCTTTGTTTTCCCTTTGTTTTCCCTGTTTATATTTATTAAACAGACTTTGGAGACGAGCTGCCCGCTGGAATTGGTGAGCAAAGGTTCTAGCCTTCATGTGGAGAAGAACTTGATTAGAACATTTATTTCATGTATTATTTGTTTAGTTTGAAATATTATTTCTTACAAATTTAGAACTTGTAACGGGCTGTTGTTCCCGAGTTTAACTGGACCCAGACTAGCAACTGCTTGGTTGTTTTATTATATTTCAGTTGTTTCTGTTGCTAGTAAATTATTCATGCATGCTTGGTTTTATATATCTCTCTGGTTATATACTTGTTGCGATGCTGAGTCGATCCTGCAGCTTATGAATGATGTTAAGATCATTCGCTGGGCTCCGTCACGTACTCGTATTTCCGTATTTTAGGAAGCGGGGACGTGATAGTTTTGATACGCTGTAATTTTTGTTTTTTTCCTCATTGCCTTTCTACCAAATTTACAAAAGAAATTTGTTGTGATATGACGCATACAATGACGATGATATGCATTAGGTTCGTTCCAAGATCCATTTTTCAATTCCATAGTAGACAAAATACCAGCATGACGATCAGAGATAACACACAACTCAGTACGATCGGTGATAAAATTCTGAATGCAACTCATGAACCATGCCCAAGTATTTATACTCTCTCCATCAACTAATGCAAACGCAACGGGATATAAGCTGTCATTCGCATCCGAAGAAATAGCAATTAACAAACAACCCTTGTACTTACCGTACAAGTGAGTTCCGTCAATACTAATAACAGGTCTGCAAGACTTGAAACCTTCAATCGAAGCACCAAATGCCAAAAATACTCCCTTGAATGTTTCCTCGCCAGGATCAAACTGATATTTATCCTAGTGGACAACGGTTCTTGGATTTGCTTCTTGTATTGTTGATAGAAGAAAATGCAACTTCATATATGCTTCTTCGAAGGTACCGAACAGCCTCTCAATTGCTTTTAGTTTTGAAATCCAAGCCTTCTTATATGAAATCCGATAATTATATTGTAGTTTCACTATCTCAATAATGGCCCGCGGTGTTAAACCTATCTCAGACTTCACCACACTCACAATCAAATTGCAAACAAGGTTAGAATCAACTTTAACTGGTCCTTATTCAACGTGGCATTCGTACAAGTATGAGGCCCAACTATATTCTTCACCACAAAATTTTTCCCGCCTTTTGAAACGATTGCTCGTAATCTCCAAGGACAGCCACCCTCACTTACTACTCAGGAAATTTGCACCATCTCCTCAATTGTACGTTTCCTAGGTGCCAATTTACATTTAACGGTGTACAGTGTCGGTGTAGATTTCAATGTGACGAATTTACGATGTTTCTTGATAGAATAAAGCTTCACAGCCTACTGAAGCGACTCTTTACTTATAAACTCCTGTCCAATGTACAATTCATCTACATTGGATAAATTGAACGACTCTTGTGGAACTTGATGTACTCTAGCACCTTGTGTCATCTCCTCGATAACACGAGCGTTAACATTGGCATAGCTATCAGTAGGTCTCACTTCATTAGCCCTACTATCATTTGTGTTTACATTTGCATATTCATCATCTTCGTCCCCATCATTATTTTCTACACTCTCATCAACTTCATCGTCAGTTTCTTCCTCTTCTTCATCATCGTCTAATAGGTCGTTGTTAATGGTAGCAGTTTGAAATAATTCAAATAAAGTGTCATTTCGAACATAGTCATGAACCGAACTAGGTTGACATGGCAACTCAACATCTGTAGAATCCGGGCTTGTTATATTTTGTGAACGTGTCTTCTTATGGGGATAGTGGGATTGCTTGTGCAGTTTGAACATGATTAGACCTCATCTGCTGTATCGGTACTTCTTGTATGATGCTTGAACAAGGATTATCATGTGGCTGAGCATTCATAATTTGGATTTGCTGAATATATAACTCCAATGCAGACCAAGTACAATTGGGATCAAGTGTACTAGCAATCATTAACTTCATAGCATTGTCAGTAGATACGGGCACTATCATAAAATGATGACCATCTCCTTTTCCTACTACGTACCGAGCTGAAATTTTCACATTCCATTGACCCCTATCCCAATTAGTAACTTCATAAATTTTCTCAACTATTTCTGCCAATGTAATAGTACGAG
Source organism: Hemerocallis citrina (assembly GCA_017893485.1). NCBI lineage: Eukaryota > Viridiplantae > Streptophyta > Magnoliopsida > Asparagales > Asphodelaceae > Hemerocallis > Hemerocallis citrina. The sequence goes on along the minus strand of CM030359.1, from coordinate 138,135,903 downwards.
GTTCCCAAACTATTTCAGGATCAACGGCACTATAACAATAACCTATATTTGAATCACGAATTATTTCACTACCAAAGTATAACCAAATAAGAATATCGTAATCCATACATATGTATATTTATACAAAAATACGAGTTATAATCTAGCCACAAACAAAACCTACAAGAATGTACAAAATAATAGGTGAAATAAATCATACCTTCACAACAAAATTCGGAAGGATATAGCCGTAGATATATGGGTAGCAGAGTTGAAGTTGCTATCTTCTTGAAGTTTATCAAAATTCCAAATTATGGATCTTTCAGAAGATGGGTTTAGGGCTTTGAAAGTGGAAGGTGAGAGGGTTGGGAAAGATTAAGTGAATTTATTTAGATTTATAGGAGATTTGGTTGGTAGGAGGTCGATTTTGGGAGGCTAGGGTTTTGGGTTTCGGAGTTAAGGAAATAGTAAGAATGGAGATAAGAAAGAGTAAGAATGGAGATAAGGAGAGGGAAAAAATTCGAGTCTGGGGTATTAAAAACCCCAAAACGACACTCGCTGTCTCAAAAAGCGAGTTTGCAAAAAATCCCATCGCATTTTGAGACAGCGAGTCTTGGCCAGGGAGAAAAAAAAAACCCAAGCCTCACACTCGTTGTCTCAAAAAGCGATCGGATTTTTGCCAAACTCGCTTTTTGTGACAGCGAGTAGGTCAGTTTAGGAATTTTTTTAAAAAGTAGGTCAGTTTGGAAAAAACTTTCAAATAGAGGGTCATTTTTGGAAAAAAATCCGGGGAGATGTGGGTTGATTTGGTCAAAACAGATAGGAGGAGAATTTGGGTTTGGGTTTTGGGTATTAAAAGGGGATCCAATAGGATGTGGGTTTGGGTTAGAGTCCAATAAGAGATGGGTTTGGGTAAGGCTCAGGTTATATATATATATAAATAATGCAATCAAATAAATATAAAATTGGGCTTCATATTAAATAATTAAAATAATTATATATAAGTGGATTATTTATTTCTCTGGGCTCAAATCCAATAATAAATCAAAAGATTTTTTCGGGCTCTAGTTGCAAATACAAATTTATCAAATAATATATGGAGTTGGCCCAATAAAACAAATAATAATATATAATAAATTAGGAGTCCGACTTACATTAGTTAACATAATCGACGAAGAATAATATAATTTGTTTTGGCCAAAATATAAATAATAAAATGAAATAGAAAATTTCTTAGAAACCAGAATAATAATTTTATTAAAATTTGATCAATTGAAAAGGTAATTGTTGAAAAAATAATTTAAAAGCGAGAAGAAAGTTACAAAAATTTGAAATACAGAAAATACACGGATAAATACATATATACGGGAACAGAGGTTACGAAAATCAAAGAGAACTGCCTGATGGATTGGGAGAACAATAAGGGCAAAGAAATTGATAGCATCGTCGCTTATTTATTTATCATTTATGTTATATAGACTTAAATCATTGAATATTGTTATTTTATTGTATTGTGGGTATTTGACCCCAAGATTGTTATTCTTTTCCATATTTGGTTATCTTATTGCTATTTCATGTTGCAATTCGTTTTGTGATTCAGGTGGTTATTCTTATATGCATGCGTGGTTGTATCTCTGTCTTGTTTATATTGTTAAGTTGAATTAGTAACAGCTTATGGATGGCGCTAGTCATTTGCTGGGCCAATGTCACGCGCTTGTTGCAACCCCTGTTTTCCATTTCCTATATTTTTGGATGTATTTTCTTCTTGGGTATTTATTCAGCTTGTATCTCTTTTGGGCCATGTATTGGATCTTTATTTTCAATATATATATTTTTCTTTCTCATCTATTTGATGTTCTCCTTAATTTGATTATCTTGATTTGATTGTCAGTCTGTTATTCCATCTCTGATTGATCGAGCCATTATTTTATCCCCATTATTTAATTTGTTCATATCCTATTCTTAAACCCTATTCTAATTCTATTAAGATCTTATAACCCATTGAAATCCACTACCCAATTAAACCAATAAAACCCCCATTACCAATTATCTGCTCAAACCCTATAACACCTAACTCAACTCGTTAACACCCATACTCGAAACCCCATCTATACCTAACCCTAAGCCTTATATCCTATGCATATAAATAACCATGCATGCACCCCCCTGTACACCCATCAAAACCCTATTCACCCTCAAACCCATCAGCCGTCTCCTACTCTCTCCTTCTCTCTCTCCCGATCCCCTTGCGCCACCGTGCTCCCCCTGCAATGCCGCCCTACACTGCCGGCCGCAGACCCCCTGTGCTCCTTCCGACCTACCGAACACGTATCCCTGCTCTGCCCTGCTTCATAGAAATGCCATCTCATCCCCTTCTCATCGCTCTGCTCCTGCCCAGCACTGCGCAACACAGAGACCCCGATAGCCTTGTCCCGCTGTGCACCCTCCTCCCACAGCATCGCCGACCCCGGTGCTCCCCTATGCGAACACCTCCCTGTCGTGCTGTCCCCCTCCCAGTCGTGACCACCACTCAACAGCAACACCAGACCCCAGCTACCTTTGTTCTTGGGTGGGCTTGCGTCGATCTAGTGTAGTTGTGATCATGTGCTTGTGGTCGTAGTTCGTTGTTTGTGGTTCGTGTTTTGGAGTTTGTTCGTTGTGTTCGTGCCCCGAGAATCCGTTCCCGTTATTCTCTTTGCATCGTCGTTTTTGTCGTCGACTATAAGGCAAGTAACTTGTATTCTTGTCTTTGTATAATACAAGTACTAAATACCGCCTGTAACATCCACAACTTTTAATTATAATTAAAAATAAGAGTCTATTGATTTTTATGTGTTTTGCACGTACAAATTCATGTGCATTTTTCCTGGAAAATTATTTCTTTTCATAACATGAACAAGTATTTTTTTTAATCATTCTCTTTTGTTTTAAAAGCCTATTTAAACTCTAGGCCTAATTGTCTAAATCTAGCCCACCCTAATTAATTAAATATTTTTATTAATAGCTCATAGACTTTTAGCCCACTATATTTGAGCCCACTAGTTTATTCCTCTTTTAATTATCATGACTTGTGGTATAGACTAATTTTGTAGACAATTAATTAATTAAATCATGTACAACTAGTAACTAGGGGTACTAGGTGAGACACGTGCATTGCACTAGCACGTGCCTGGGTGCATGAAGGGGGTAGGCCGAAAATGGAGAGAGGGGAAGTGGTGAGTTGGTGTAGTGGAGAGGTAGTTTTGTGTTCATAGGTGGTTGCTACAACTCCCTAATACATCCTAGCCCTTTATCTTTAACCATCTAGATCAATCCTAGCCCTCCATTTCACTCAAAAATAAGTATAAATACCCCCTCATTCTTCTCATGTAGTACATTAGAAAATTTAAGAAAGAAAGAAAAAAACCAAGAGTGAGTAAAAAGATTGAGAGATTTTGTGAGGAAAAGATTGAGAGAGTTTTTGTGTGTTCCTTCCCAAGTAGAGGCCGACCATTCATCAAGGAGGAGAGGGGAGCTTGGGTTTCACTTGTACAAGGTGGAGAAGGTTCTCGTGGTGGCACAATCCTGGGGGAGAATGACCGTTTGTGTGTTCAAGGAGATTTCTAGGAGCTTTGTATTTATTTTTCTCCAAATAGGTGGGTGATTTATCTAGTTCTAAAATAGACATCATGCTAGGGTTGTGATTGATGAAATTGCCAAAGAAACTAGTAAATTAACCATGAGTTGGCTTAAAAAGGAACTAATTAGATAATGAAATGAATGCTTGATGAATTGTATGGTAATTGCTATAGATTATGTTAATGGTAGTAGAATTATCATGTGCTATTAAAATGTGAGTTTGGAATTGTCACGCCCCGCTTCCTAAAAAGAATACAGAATACGGATACGCGACAAAAGCCCTACGAATGATTTTTATCATTCATAAGCTGTTCAAGAATCTTTACAACATTTCACAAGAATAATCAGAGTCGGAAGCAAAAGAATCAACCAACATGCACATATGAACCCAAAATACCAACAAGAATACTTGAAACCAAAATGTACTAATCTCAAATGATCATGATCTGAATAAGTCAAAATCCTGGGTCACAACCCAAATACAATAAATCCAAGTATCAAAATACAATTGTTCAAGCAAGCTACAAGAAATAATAGTAGCAAAATTCAGCAGCTAGTATCTCATGTCACCAATACCATCTGAAACCTGTTCTCCAAAATATGTAATTTAATAAATTGCAGGAATAGGAAATAGAAAACAAGTACCCATCAATTGCAAGTTACAGGCCGCTTGTAATGCAGAATAGAAGTACATGGGAAAAACTAACTAATAACATGAAATATGCATGATAAAAAAATGGAATACTAGCATGACAAGATGAACAAGTACAAGTGGCATGAATTAAGTGTCGAGTGAACAAGTATCATATAAACAAGTATCGAGTATCAAAAATCAAGTATCACGAAATCGAGTACAAGTAAACAAGTGTCAAATATTATGTTCAAGCATCAAGTCTCATGTATCATGTAATCAAGTATCAAGTGTCATGTATCAAGTCTCATGTTCAAGTCTTGTATTATTACTATCTAGGTAGCACTTTATGTGCCATCCTTTTATCACATGGTTGCTACAGTTAATGCAATTTCGTTTTAGATTTCATAGTGAACCATATAGGACAGTATACTCAGGGACAAGCCTCAAGAAATCATGTATCAAGTATTAAGCCTCATGTATCAAGTAAACAAGCCTCAAGAGTGAAGTATCAAGTCTCAAGTGAAATATCAAGCCTCAAGTAGTGAAATATCAAGCCTCAAGTAATCAAGTATCAAGCCAAGTATCAAGTATCAAGTCAAGTATCAAGTATCATGTAACAAGCCTCAAGTGGTGAAATATCAAGCCTCAAGTATCACATAGGATCAATAGATCCTCTTCCAAGTACACGTTTTTGAATTATCCACTATTAGATATGTCCCTTTAAACCCCGCCTTGGTTAATTTTAATATTAATGTCGAACAATCATGTATGTGTCACGAAATAGGCCAAATATAACATGGTATAATCAAGTAACAAGTTCAAGTTGCAATATAAACATGAACGGGTGCAAGATAACACATAAAGGGATAAAATAACCAAATTTCTAGTTTAGGACACCAAGACCATACTGCAGTAAAACAGTGATTTCCGTTGTTACAAACATACAAATCTGGATCCGTCAAAAGGTCAAGAAAATAGACTCCCGGCCAAATCCAGCGAACATAAATAAGTCATATAGTATTTTGCAAAAATATAACTAAAAGCTGATTTGAATCCAGAAAACACATTCAGCCAGAAATCAGGAAATCGAATTCACAGTCAGGAAAACAGCATCAAAACATCTCAAATAAATTCAGAAAAAATCTGGGGTATTCCACTATATGTCTAGTATTAGAATATAAAGTTTCATAATTTTCCAGTAAGATTAGTTAGTCAACAAAAATCAGGAAATATCAAGAAATGATAGTTTGGCAAGTTTGAAATTCCCAACACTGTTGTACAAAAACTGTAATATCTCACAAACCGTGAAACAAAATCCAAATCCACCAAAGGGAGAAGAAAAAAGAAGAAATAAGATAACTTTCATATTTCACACATATTTTTCATACAGTAAAAGAAATTGGGGTGAAAATACAAATCTTTATAGAACTATGAGAAAAATCTAACAAGTATAGTTTTTATAAACAAGCATGAAACCGCATATAAAACTTATCAATAAAATCTACAAAATTCTGGGTAATCTCTAATTGAGTGTAGAAATACTGACCAAAATTTCAGATCAAAATAAAATGTTTAGCACTAGTATCAAAATGTTTAGTCATCGGAATCATCAAGAAACGAAATCTGGAAATGAAGTACACCTCTGTAGTAAAACAATCATATCTCACACATACGAAAACGAAATCGATCAAGGTCAGAGAGTTTGGAAAGAAGACGGATTTATCTAAAAATCATGTTTTATACTGAAATTAAGATTCTGACCTTAATATGGTCTAAAATAGCAATCAAAACTAATCATCGACAAAATACAGATTTTTCGTTTAACAACAAATCAACATACAACATACGAAACTTGTTTCAATCACAATCAAACATGGTATAGAGTCTACTAAGTGTCCAAAGAACATGAAATAGGATATATGACATGTCCACAACAAGTATTTCACATGGATCCAAACAAACACACAACTCTCACAATGATCTCACAAATATAATCACATCAAGAACGGTCAAAACCTAAGTTGTTTCATGTCAAATTTGTGTCATGAGGCAACTATGGTCAATAGCACTATAGAGACAATACTCACCAAAAATACATCACACACGAGTTATCTCTAGAACCCAACTATACTACAAGCAGAATTTATGACTTGTATCATACAAAGGAAATGAGTACAAGTTACTTGCCTTAACAGATGACGAAACGACTCCAATCAAGAATAACAGGAACGGATTCCCGGCCAACAAATACGATCGAACGACGAACCAAAACGAGCAACGAACACAACTCACGAACAACGACCCACGAACTACAAGAACAACTCACGAACCAACGATCACATGTGCAACTCCGTGCACATGCAAACCAAGAGAGAGAGAGAGAGCGGGAGTGGCGTGGCAGACGCCGACTGCGGCTACTGTAGTCGGCGAGGGAAAGGACCGGTGGCAGCGGCACTGGCTTCGGCTGGTGGCGCTGCTGTGGTTGCTGTCGTCGAACGGCACCGAAAACAGAGCAGGGAGCATGAGAGATGGATGGAAAAGATGGAGGAAGAGACGGAGAGGGAGAGCTCGGTGTTACGGTTGCAAGGAGGATGACGGCTAGGGTAAGGAGTAAATGGGGTGCATGGGTTTAGAGTATATATAATGGGTTTAATAGGGTTGAGAAGGTGGGTGACGGCGGAAACAGATTAGGGAAAGTAGCGGGTCGGATTGCATGGGAAAATGGGTTGGGTTAATTGAATAGGGAATAGTATAAGTGGGTTTAGATTGTCTGGGTATAGGATAGTGTATAGTGTAGAGATTAAATGAATGGGATTTGAATTTGGTATTGGTTTGAATATAAAACAGAGCTAGGGTAATTAACTGGGTGTTTGGTTTTAGTATGTTGGGTATTGGTCGGAACCAAAAATGGGTATTAGGGATTCGAGCAAAATATAGATAGGGCAAAATGAATAGAATAGTAGGAAAAAATATAATTTAGGGTATGTACAAATATAATAGAGAAGACAACAATAGCTCGAGCAAAAGGGACGAAACAAGAGACGAATAAGAATCAAGAATTCAAATAAAAGAGACCAAAAATAATAAAATGAAATATATTGAAATAAAAATCTAACGTACGGTCCAAAAGAATACAAGAGGAATACAGGGAGAGAAAAATACACTCAAGAATACACAAAATGGAAAAACAGGGGTTACAGGAACCATGTTAGAATGTAGATTATGCTTATGACTGGCTTGATGAGTAATTGAATTAAATGAATTGAGTTTATTAATTCATTGTGGCACTAGTTTGATAAATGATGCTATGTTAAAGATTATTGTAGAAATAAAAGAAGAAAAAGTAAAAGACAATATTTTTGTGATGTTTGTAATACTAGAATTTGGTAAAGATTTTGATAAATTGCAATGTCGAATTTATAGACCTAGAACGCAAATTAGAAGTAAAATTCATATTTTTTATGCCAAAATAATATTTTTAATATATTGTTGTGTTGCTAATCTACAAAATTAGTATTCTGGAAAGTTTCATGAATTAATTTAGAAGAGAAAAGAGTTTAAGAGTTTTTGAAATACGAAGGATTATTAGTAAACAGAGAGTTGAATTACATTTAATTGAACCCGCTCTCATATCAGTTAGTCACTTTGGTTTTTCTAGATAGGGGGTGCGGTTTGGTGACATTACTGTTCACCTGGTGGTCTGTTGTGCTTGGATTCGAGTCTCGGCAGAGACTTCTTTTTTAAAAATATGACTTTTCCCAAAACCCGAGAGCCTAACTCAGTTAGACTTTAGCCTCTCCCATTAACAGTTAGACACTTTATTCATACTGGTTAGTGGGTTTGGGTTAGAGGCGTCACTGTTCACGTGGGGGGTCTTTTGGACATGGTTTGTAACCTAGCTGAGGCCAAATATTTTTGGAGTTTTGCTTTTTTTTTGTGCATTTCAATATTTTTAAAGGGTTTTAAATGTTTGAAAAATTAAGAAAAAAATACTAGAAATATCCTGAAAATACCTGGACTTCATGAGAAATTTTTATAAGTATTTTGACCCACTATAATGAGAATCAAGGCCAACCTAGTGGGGAACTTCATATATTTTTTTGTTAAAACAAAGTAACTGAGTAATTAAAGAAAAGTAGTACTTTTTCTTTCGGAGATTTTTATGAGTTAGTAATTAAAGAAAAGTAGTACTTTTTTGTTTGGAGATTTTTTATGAGTTGTGTCATGGAAATTTTAGACCAAGATAATGGTGAATTAATTTTGAAAAGTGAAGAATGTTATTATTAAAATAAAAGAGAATTGTGAAAATCTATCATGAATGTGGTAAACCTGAAAAATGAATTTGACACTTCACATACGACGTTTGTGCATGAAAATGAATAGAATATCATGTTGAATTCTGAGAAAGATTTTATGTGTTGGAATACTCAATTTTATGAACATGAAATGAGATTAAAGACTAGAGTGTGGTTAATTCCTTATACTGGCATTTGAATAAAACTCTTTTGAGATGAAATATTGAAATGAAAGACCAAGTTTGGGTCGTTATGTTGATTGATGGTTAGGACCGGTAAAGAAAAAGTACTAACTCTAGAATGTTGATTTTATTCATGATTCAAATAATTAAGGATTAGATACATAGTGAAGATGTGATGAAAGTAAGAGAAAAATATGAGTATGAGGGCCATCGGATTGGCGGTGTGAGAGTGATTCATAGGTTGCCTGCTTGATGCATCATGTCATGGCGTGAACACTACTCCGGAATTATCGTCCCGATAGCGACGCTTGTGGGGTGTTTGGTGACTACGGGTGATGCAATTGTTCCATGACGGAGGCTGAATTGTCCCTAAGCTCTGCATGATGCATCATGTCACGATGTGGGATTCCTCTCCAGTCTGTCTGAAAATGGGCTTGTAACTCATAGAACATCTAGGATACTTACTGTAGTTACCATTGTAGTTTCAGAACATCTAGGATCCTTTCCCCTCATTTCTTACTCTTTTATCTTCATTTCACTTTTTACTTAAGTCACTTTTGCTCTCGAGCGACGCTGCTAGCGTTCGTGGCCAGGCATTTCTACTCTCCGGTGATCTTTCCGACCATAGACGTCACTTCGAGGTAAATCATCTTAAACCTAATTTGAAATGTCTAGAGTGTAATTGGGGAATGAGACCTCCACCTCGGACCAAGAGACCGATTGAGCTCTAGTGGTCCCCCCGAGCAAAGGGAACGAAGTGGCGAAGTCGGTCGTCCTAGAGACCATAGTGGAGAAGGTGAAGGGGGCTGGTGCACTGGGTCAGCTGCCGTCGACGTTGTCAAGCCTCGGGATGGTTAGAAGCTACTCCGGGGATATCTTGTCGAAGGCGGTGCAAGGGAGATTGGCCGCCTATGAGGAGAATAGTCCGAGGGACCCTTCGGAGGTGGACGAGATCCCCTCTGTGATGATCGAGGCGGACCTTCATCGAATCAGGAAGGGGTTCTGCATCCCAAAGGAGTATGCCCTGCACCTCCCCGGTCCCGGCTTCTGAGCGTGCATGGGGACGTCGCTAGATACATGCGTCTTCTCATACGACGCACTCAACGCCGACCTTTGGATACCCATGCCGCCCTTCGTAGTCGAGGTGTTGCAGTGGTACGGCTTTAGTCCGATGCAGTTCATGCCGAACATGTGGCGGCATGTCATCGCTTTCATCCTCCAGTGCCAAGCGGTCGGCATACAACCTCAGATCTTCATTCTCCATAGTCTCTATCGGATCTGCCGAATGAGCAAGATGGAGTACCGGTACTACCTGTCACCGAGGAAGGGGGTCAAGTTGATCGAGAACCCGGACTCCATCAATCTTTGGAAGGAGAAGTACTTTTTGATCCGAGGTCCCGAGCCGTGGGGCATTCCGACGGTGTGGAAGGAGGAGGTTCGAAGTGGGCGAAGGCCGAGCCGGTGCTCACTAAGGAAGAAGAGGAGGTCGTGTCGAAGATCCTCGGTCTTCCAACCCTCGGTTGGAAGGATATCACCGAGGAGGTCCTATTCAGTGGGGCTCACAGTCTGATCGACCCTAGTACGCTTCGTTTACTTCTTTTACCTTAGTTTATATGTGTTTGCTTTTATCTCGCTAACTTTTTTCTGATTTTCCTTGTACAGAAGCCCCCGGCATGGACTATGAAGCTCTTATGGCAAAGAGGGGTGCAGCAGCGGCGAAGGGGGTAGACAGCAAGAAGAGGAAGAGGACGACGATGGGGCCCCCTTCCAGCCGAGCAGTTCAATCACCCTTGGCTCCTGCGACTGTCATCGACTTGGTCAGCGACTCCCCCTCGGCTCTGCAGGCCACGCTCTCCTAAGCCGACGCCCCTGGGTCTTCCAGCGGTGCATTTTTGGCCGGTGCCGCCCTGGCATTGGAGGTGCCGCCGCTTACGACCGAAGCGAAGGCCATCCTAACCGAAGAGCACAAGAAGCTCTTCGTCCCTGACTGGAGGGTGATGAAGAACGACAGCTTCCTAGGCAATGCGGCGATGTTCATGCAGGGCCGTACGCCACCTGCAGACCTTGAAGGATCACGTGGCACTAAAGGCTGGCATGGTCGGGGATGACGCATTGGAGGTCGCCTGGTCAACGATGTCGGTAGGTGATTTTACTCTACCTTCTTGAGTTTCGGAGTTAGTGATTTTGGGTTCTCACGTTCATCTCCTTTTGTTTTCAGACCCTCTGCCACTACAGCCATATGCTTAAAGCAGTTCGCCGAGCAGGAGAAGGAGATGAAGGTGACGAATGGCCGAGAGCGGGTGGAACGTGCCAAGATGGTGAAGTTGTTCGAGGCCGAACAACGGCTCTCGGCATCACGAGCGGCCGTGGTTGGTGCCCTCAAGACTGAACTTGCCGAGGCACTCGAGCGCTCAGCGACTGAGGCAGCCAAGGTCGAGGCACTGAAGAAGGAGATGGCTCACCTCGAGGAGGAGCTGGCGAAGGCTCTGAAGGCATCTGAGGTGGTGCTGAAGGAGCAGGAGACGAAGGTGGAAGAGGCGAAAAAAGCCATTCAGGACGAGGCGGAGGCCCACATGATGACAAACATGGAGGAAGTCTATGCTCGGGCCTTGAAGCATGTAGCCGCTCGTCTCCCGGACTTCGACAGCTCGGGGTACTACTTCTATGACCCAGTAGAGGGCGAGGAGTTCATTCCTCTAGCTGAGGTCAAACCCGAAGGGGAAGGCGACGAAGCCGACGGCGACGGCGAGGAGGAGGCTAATCCCGAGGGGGCGCTCATCACTTTGCCGAGCGAGGGCACCTCAGAGCAGCACCTCGAGGTGGCTCCCTGACTCAGTCGCTTTTTCTTCTTCTTTTTTTTTCTTCATGTACTGCCGAACTGTGGACTTGCCACCGCTTTAATTTTGAAATGAATAAGAAACTTTTATTTGTTTTTTTCTAAGTGTTGAAAAAAATTTCAAACCTTTTTTTGGCTAAGTGTTGGAGAAATCTCTAAGCTCTTTTTGCCTAAGTGTTGGAGAGATCTTCGAGCTCTTTTTGTTTGATCGTTGTAGAAGTCTTTGAACTCTTTTTTGCTAAGTGTTGGAGAAATCTACGAGCTCCTTTCTATCTAAGTGTACGAGTCGCGAGAACTCAATATCTCCGTGTTCTGTCTCTTTTCAGATTGTCGAAGCGCTACAGATGCCGAAGTACCTCGAATAGCCGAAGTGGCTCGTCTCAAGACTAGTCTAGGGGCGACGAGATTGCGGCACGCGACGAACCAAGAGCGGCTTCTTGAAGCAGAGTCGGATCTCCGCAAGGTGAAGTATGAGCTAAACCACCTGAGGTCGACCCTAGTTCGCCGAGACATGGAGAGGAGGCGATTAGAGGAGTGGATCAATAAGAAGACCGCCGAAGGTGATGACGTAGGCTCGTCGGCGGAAGCCAACCTCGGCCTGAAGCTCAAGCGCCTTCGTCACTCTCTGTCTAAAGTGACAGCAGAGAGGGACGAGCTGAAGAAGGTGACCCTCGACAAGAGCATGGAGCTTGCTCACCTTCGGCGGAAGATCACCGATAGCTCTCGAGGGGCAGGCTCGACGCGACTGCCTCGTCTGAAGATAAAGGTGAAAGACGCCTTGCTTAAAGAGCAAATTGTCGAGCTCGAGGCGGAGGTCGCTCGTCTTCAAGTGCGATTGGAGCGAAGCAATGTCAGATCCACTTCTTGCACTCGGGAGGAGCGTGATAGAGGGATTACTTTTCACGAGCTCGCGCTTCGCTCGCCCCCTATACGTCGAAGCCCGGGCAATGTACAAAGTGGGGTGGTCGCTTCATCGAGCGGAGCATCTGTTGGGGCCACCGTTAGAACGAGCACGGGCGATGCCTCTCGACTCGATGGCCTAGAGATGAGCGCCGAGGTGGGGCATCGGCAGTACAACATTCGTTGCCCCTGGGTGTCTCTCAACCGAAGTATCCCTGCTCCTAAGAGGCATTGAAGTAACTCTTTGTAGTCTTGTACTTTTGGTTTCACAAGTTTTGTATCTCGTTGTAAAGATGAGTAGTTGGTCTTGTAATTAGACTCGTTCTCAGACTTTAATGAAATAATACTTGTTTTTCGCACTTGTGTGTTTCGTTGGCATTTGTAGTTGTCAATAGTTGTAGGAGCAATTCTGAATGGTGGGACACTTGGTGCTTACTCGTTCGCGAGTAGCAAGAAGTTGCGTCGAACCAAGTGTTGGACTCCGAACTTGTCGTTTAGAGAGTACCAACGGCTGTAGGAGCAATTTCGAATGGTGATCCGCTATTTACTCGCTTAGGAGAAAGTAGTTGAAGCAGAGTCGAACCAAGTGTTGGACTCCAAGCGCATCGTTTTGAAAATATCAACAGCTGTAGGAGCAATTTTGAATGGTGATCCGCTTTGTACTCGCTTAGAAGCAAGTAGTTGAAACGGAGTCGAACCAAGTGTTGGACTCCAAGCGTGTCATTTAGAAAGTATCAGTAGCTGTAGGAGCAATTCCGAATGGTGATCCGCTTCGTACTTGCTTAGAAGCAAGTAGTTGAAGCAGAGTCGAACCAAGTGTTGGACTCCGAGCACGTCGTTTTAATGAAACTTTTTTTATGTAAGTAGAGTTAGACTACTCAAAATATAGAAAAGTTGTGGCTTTTTATTGAGAACAACTGGGCGGCAACTTCTAAATTGCGAGCCGCCTATACACTTTGATAAAAAGAAAATACAAGTAAGGACTTTAGACATGTCTCCTAGAGCGCTATTGAGAAGTTTCTTGGAGCGGTGTCTAGACACCCTCTTGGTACTTCATCAAGTGCTCCACGTTCCATGTCCTCGGTATTCTCCTGCCTCCCGGGTCTTCGAGTTTATATGCACCCAGGCGAATAACTTTGGAGACCCAATATGGTCCATCCCAATTGGGTGCCAACTTGCCTATTTTACTTGGATCAGAGATCGAAAACTTTCTGAGCACTAGGTCTTCCTCTTTTAGGTTGGCTGGTCGTATCCTCTTATTGTAAGCCTGAGTGATCCTACGGCGGCAGGTCTCTTTCAGAATTGCAGCCCTCTCATGGACCTCGTCAATCAGGTCTAGGCATTTGCGAAGCTAGTTCATGTTCTGCGCTTCACTGTAAGCTATGAGTCGGGGTGAAGGCAGGCCCACCTCCAAAGGGATGAGAGCTTCGGATCCGTATGTGAGGTTGAAGGGGTACTCTCCCGTTGGAGTTCTTTTGGTGGTGCGATAGTTCCAAGGCACATTGGGGAGTTGTTCGACCCATAGCCCCTTAGTAGACTTGTCAAGCCTCTTCTTCAAGTCGGAGAGAATTTGTCGGTTCACATTCTCTGCTTGGCCATTGGACTGGGGGTGAGCTACTGAGGAGAACTGTTGCTGAATGTCGAGGTCGGTGCAAAAGTTGCGAGAGGTCGCTCCCGTGAATTGAGTCCCGTTGTCGGTGATGAGGATGCGAGGTACCCTGAACCGATAGACGATGTTCTTCCAAAAGTACTTCTGGACCTTGTGCTCGGTGATTGTCGAAAGAGGTTCAGCCTCGATCCATTTTGAAAAGTAGTCTATTGCTACCACTAAGAACTTCAGTTGGCCTGGCGCTGGAGGGAAGGGTCCGAGCAAATCCATTCCCCACATTGCAAACGGGATTGGACTCGCCAAGGAAGTGAGTTGTGCTTGGGGCAGGCGACGGATTGGAGCAAACTTCTGGCAAGAGTCGCACTGGCAGACGTACTCCTCGGAGTCACTTAGTAGTGTGGGCCAGAAGTAGCCGTAGTTCAAGAGTTTTCCGGGCGAGGGATGTCGCTCCCAAGTGCGCACCACATAGGCCATCATGGGCCTCCTTTAGGGCATAGAGTGCTTCCTCCAGGGAGTGGCACCTCAGATAGGGTCGACCATCGATCTGGGTGTAGGAGCATTTGTACATGACCCCGTCTAGGAGTGTGTACTGCTCGGCTCGTGTCCTGACCCTCCTTGCCACTTTCGGGTCTTCGGGAAAGACTCCGTCTTAGAGGTACTCGAGGAGGGGCTTCATCCAGTTTTCCCCAAGTGTTAGGAGGTAGGCTTCCATCGGCTTCGGGTCGTCTTCATCAATGCTTGGTCTGAGAAGGCCGTCTATTAGGACGGTCCGTTCTAGACCCTGGTGAGATGAGGAGGCGAGCTTAGAGAGGGCATCAGCTTGCGTGTTTTCCTCTCGAGGAACCCGCTGGAGTTGAACATCTTTGAATAGGGCTAGAAGCTCCCTCACCTTTGCCATGTACCTGCACATGCCCTCGTCCCTTGCCTCGTACTCTCCCGACACTTGGTTGACAACCAATTGCGAATCACTTAAGACTCTGATCTGCTTGGCCCCAAATTTGCGAGCCACGCAGAGCCCCGCTATGAGGGCCTCATACTCTGCCTCGTTGTTTGATGCCGGAAAGTTTAAGCAGAGAGAGTATTGGAGGATGAAAGCATCTGGGCCGGCTAAGATAACACCAGCCCCACTTCCGTCGGTGCAAGAAGACCCGTCTACATAAACGGTCCAGCTGAAGGGGTCGGCAGATGACTCGCAAGGGTCGAGGATGGTGCTCTCCATAATGAATTCGGCCAAAGCTTGAGCCTTGATTGTTGTTCTGGGCTGGTAGCTGATGTCGTGTTGGCTCAGCTCGATGGACCACTTCATCAGGCGCCCGGAGGTCTCGGGCTTGTGGAGAACTTGCTTGAGAGACTGGTCGGTTAGAACGACAACCGAATGGGATTGGAAGTAGGGGCGGAGCTTCCGGGCCGCCATGACCAAGGCAAGGGCCATCTTCTCCAGCTTCGGGTAACGGAGTTCGGCATCCCGGAGGACCTTACTCACATAATAAATGGGCCTCTACATTCTGTCCTCTTCTCTTACAAGGACCGCGCTGAGGGTTTGCTCCGAAGCAGCGAGATATAGGTAGAGCACCTCTCTAGTCGTTGGCTTGCTCAAGAGCGGGGGGTTAGCTAGGTATGCCTTGAGCTGGTCGAAAGACATCTGCTGCTGCCCCCCCCCCCATTCGAAACCTTTAGCCACCCTGAGGGCCCTGAAGAAGGGGAGGCACTTTTTCCCGAACTTGGAGAGGAACCGCCCAATTGTTATGAGGCATCACGTGAGCCTCTATACCTCTTTGACATTGGAGGGAGGGGCCACTTCGAGAATGGCCTGAATCTTCTCCGGGTTGGCCTCTATGCCCCTCTGGATGACCATAAACCGAAAGAACTTGTCGGACAAAACTTTGAACGCACACTTGTTCGGATCCAGCCTCATATTGTGCCTCCTTAGCACCTCGAAGGCTTCTTGAAGGTCAAGGACATGCTCCTGCCCTCGGGTGCTCTTGACCAACATGTTGTCTACGTAGACTTCCATGTTTGGGCCAATCTGGTCTCGGAAGACCTTATTCACGAGGCACTGATAAGTGGCTCCTGCATTCTTCAAACCGAACGGTATTACCCTGTAGCAGTACAGGCCCTGGTACGTCACGAAGGAGGTCTTCGGGATGTCAGGGGGGAACATCAGAATCTGATTGTACCCCGAGAAAGCATCCATGAAGCTGAGGAGCTCGTACCCGGAGGTTGCATCGATCAGGGTGTCGATGCTTGGAAGGGGGAAGGGGTCTTTCGGGCATGCCTTGTTGAGATCGGTGAAGTCGATACATATCCTCCAGCTCCCGTTGGCTTTCTTGACCATCACCACATTGGATAACCATTCGGGATAATTCACCTCCTGGATGAATCGAGCATTGAGGAGCTTCTCGACCTCCTCTTTGATCGCTTGCTGTCGCTCGAGAGCGAACTTTTGCCTCTTCTGTTGGACGGACTTAATCCCCGGGGTGCATTAAGAGCTCATCCGAGATCCGCGACATGTCTGCCGCGGTCCAAGCGAAGAGGTCGCGGTTCTCCCGTATACATCGGGAGATATCTTGCTTAATGGAGCGGGAGAGAGCCTTGCTGATGCGGAACGTCTTAGTGGCGTCTTCTTCGGAGAAGGCCACGTCCTCCAACTCGTCCGCTGGCTCGGAGATAGTCTGACTACCCTCTTGGGGAAGTTCGAGGGCTTCTAGGGAGAGGACCGGACCCGCCATCGAGGTCATATATCACTTCCAAGCCACTTCTTGGCTCCCCCTCACTTCTCCCACTCCTAAGGGTGTGGGGAACTTCATCTTAATGTGGTAGGCCGACGGAATAGCTTGGAGCACAGCCAAACCTGGTCGACCCAGGATAACATTATAGGCGGCCTTGACGTCTACCACAGAGTTGACCTCCCTAACGATGGCTCAGGGACTCCCAGGCATTTTGGAGGAGGATGGCTCTGCACGGAGTTGACCTCCCTAATGAAGGCTTTTCGGGAGGAGTTGGAATCTTCCCCCATTGGGACTCCATGTATCAGGTACAAGATGCTACTTCGGCCTCTGAAGCCTCTGTGCGCTGTTCAGTTCGCCTGTTAGCCCCCCTAGGTGGTGGAGGCGGATCGGCTCGGTCCCTTCTCACAAACTGAGTGAACTGCCCTCTCTGGATGAGGGCCTCGATCTCATCCTTTAGGGTCCGACAATCATCAGTGCCGTGTCCGTGGTCCCGGTGGAAACGACACCACTTGTTCCGGTTTCTCTTCTTCCCAGGGGTGTTCATCTTCGGAGGTGGCGGCAGGAGACCTTCGTTCCCGATCTCCATTAGGATGGAAGATACACTCAC
Source organism: Hemerocallis citrina (assembly GCA_017893485.1). Taxonomy (NCBI): domain Eukaryota; kingdom Viridiplantae; phylum Streptophyta; class Magnoliopsida; order Asparagales; family Asphodelaceae; genus Hemerocallis; species Hemerocallis citrina. The sequence continues at coordinate 138,118,514 of CM030359.1, read as the reverse complement.
ATTAAGCAGAGTGAATTTCTCGAATCGGGGAAGAGGACGCTGCTGACCCCCATTATCCTTCTGGAGCTTTTTAGCTCCTTTTTCTTCTGCGCCCTTCCGCTTATTCCTAGAAGTCGATGCCTCAATGGTGGGGCAGTGGATAGCTTCTTCCACTTGGATGTACTTCTCACTCCAGAGTAGGAGCTCTGAGAAGTTCCAAGGGGGCTTCTTGGAGAAGGATGCCCTGAGATCCACATTGAGGACGTTGGACTGGAAGGCGACCGTGGCCACTGAGGGTTCCAAGGAGGCGATGGATCTGGCCTTTGCAGTGAAATGCTTAACGTAGTCCCTCAACCATTCACCCTTCTTTTGGCTGAGGAACAACAGGGAGGCACTCGTCTTCTCCGTGCAGCGACTACTCATGAAATGCGCGAGAAAGAGACCCTCGAACTGGTCGAAGGAGAAGATAAACATTGGTGCAAGTCGAGAATACCACTCCCGAGCCGGCCCCTTGAGTGTGGCCGGGAAGGTCTTGCAGAGGAGAGCATCAGATGCATGATGGATAATCATGAGAGTTTTGAAACTTTTAATGTGATATGCAGGGTCGGTCTCCCCAGTGTAGGTCTCGAAGTGTGCAGGCTTGAAGTTGTCTGGGACCGAGGCCTCCATGATGTCACGAGAGAATGGGGGCCTGCTTGGACGGAGGTCCCTCGCCCGTCGTTCTTTGTCCCGGTGGTGCCTCTCCATCTCGTAGAGACAATGGTAGACCGAGTCCTCCCTTCGGTCTTGCTTAGCTGAGCTCCGAGACTCGTCCTCATGATGAGGATGGTTGGGGCTGCGACGGCGATGGCTCTGAGTAGGTGGTGGACTGATAGAACAATGGGGGTGACTCAGAGCTGGCCGCGGTCTTCGGGGGTGGCGGTGGTGATCGAGAGAAGGGCAGCGATGGCTCGGAGCCGGGCTAGGACTTAGGGAACGGCGGTGATGGCTCGGAGCCGGCCCGGGACTTCGGTAGCGGCAATGAGGGCAAGGATCAGGCCTAGGGCTGAGAGCCTGAGGGCCATTGTTGGGGGTGGCATTGAGTGCCCGGAGGACTGCCTTCCTGGAATTGCTGAAATTTCACCCTTGTGAAGGAGGCCTCCTGCTCGCGATCAGCTCGAGCTACAGGATGACCAGCCGGGGAGCGACTTCACCTTGGGCTACGCGGGGGAGAATCCCTCCACCTCCAGGGGGAGTTGGACCCCCTGCAGTCTGATCAGGTGCGGTGACCGATCCCTCGGGTGCTCCCGGCGAGGGTTCGCCTCGCGGGTCTGCCTCTCCTCTAGATGGGTCCGAAGATCGGGCCCTGGCTCGGTCTGCCAATTGTTGAGCACGTCCTGCAGATCCTTTGGGGTAGGAGGACTATGAAAGGCCATAGAATCTGTGGAGGCATTCTGGATGGACACCCGAACTTGATGTACAGGTTGCTTGTGGCGGCTTCGCCTAGAGGGCTCCCCTACGTGTGCCTGCAGCCCTATAGGCTGCAGAATAGGCTAGGGAGCCTGCTGCTCGAGCTGCAGGGTCTGCTGGCCGGGTGGAGGGAGATCCTCCGGAGGAGGAGGAGGAGGAGGATGAGAAGAGATTGTTCTTCGGTTGGAGTTTGCGGGCTTCCTCTTGGGAGGCATGGCTAGGAGTAGCATGAGCTAAAGGAGGAAGGTGGGGTTGCTTGTCAAGTGGTTTTCCCACAGACGGCGCCAATCTGTTGCCACTGAATCTGGTGTGAGTGCAATAGACAGAATTTGTAGGTTCGTAGGAACTCGAACGGGCAGAATCCTACTTCTTCCTTGTTGACAAATTGACTCCTTGATGCTCCCGTGAACCTGTACAAACGTTCGAAACACCGGGTGGATCCCAGCGACGAACCCTCCGACGCTCTTGTCAATACCAGAAAAAGTAATAGGAAAGAGCTCAAGTGCACAAAGAGTGATCACCTGTGACAGTAGGAGGTAGGGCGGTATTTATAGTGGCCATGGAGATCTTTTTCAGGATAAGAGTGAATCCCTACTCTTGGTGAGGCCGGATAGGGGTGGTTATAACTACCTCCTCAAGATGAGGACGAGCCAGGATTTCCTCTAATCCTATTGAGCTGGCCACTAACGGGTTGGGACCTGTTCTCAACTGAACAGATCCATTCATGGGTTAGCAGACCTAAAAGAAAAGACCTAGTTCCCAATTCGGACCCGTCTGTTGGTGAAATTACCATCTTGCCCCTGTGACTTTAAGATTCGTGCCCACTTTGAACGGTTCTGATTTAACCCCATTTTTAGTCCTATCAGAGAGCGACAGATATTTGGACCTGAGATTGTGCAGCAGACCTCTGAAAAGATCGATCTGATCAGGAAGAGGTTGGTGGATGCTCAGAGTAGGCAGAAGAGCTACGCAGACAACCGGAGGAGGGACCTTGAGTTCAAGGTTGGTGACTTTATCTTTCTGAAGGTATCACCCAGTAAAGGTGTGATTCGTTTCGGCAGAGGTGGGAAGTTAGCCCCAAGGTTTGTAGGCACGTACAAGGTATTGAAGCGTATTGGGAAAACTGCTTACCGGTTGGAGTTTCCGGAAGAGTTGTCTCAGGTGCACAATGTCTTCTATGTGTCTGTGCTGAGAGAATACATTCCAGATCCAAGTCATCATTTGCCCGAAGTGCCAGAGGGTTGCAATTGGATCTAAGTTACATTGAGCTTCCGGTTGAGATTGTGAATCGTCGAGAAAAAGTCTTGAGGATAAGACGATTCGGATGGTCAAAGTAGTCTGGAGAAACCAGTTGGTTGAAGAGGATGCTTAGGAATCTGAGGAGAGGATGATGAAGGATCATCCTGGGCTCTTTGTTTGATTTGTATCTTCTTTACTTTTCTTTTCCTTTCTTCTTGTTATGTTTTGTTTTTCTCACTCTTCAAGCGTAGTTCCGGGGATGGAAGTATTCTAAGTAGGGAGTGTTGTAACATCCTGAAATTTTAATTATAAATAAAAATAAGAGTTTATTGATTTTTACGTGTTTTGCACGTACAAATTCATGTGCATTTTTCCTAGAAAATTATTTCTTTTCATAACATGAACAAGTATTTTTTTTAATCCTTCTATTTTGTTTTAAAAGCCTATTTAAACACTAGGCCTAATTGTCTAAATCTATCCCACCTTAATTAATTAATTATTTTTATTAATAGCCTATAGACTTTTAGCCCACTAGATTTGAGCCCACTAGTTTATTTCTCTTTTAATTATCATGACTTGTAGTGTAGACTAATTTTGTAGACAATTAATTAATTAAATCAAGTACAACCAGTAACTAGGGGTACTAGGTGAGACACGTGCATTGCACTAGCACGTGCCTGGGTGCATGAAGGGGGTAGGCCGGAAATGGAGAGAGGGGAAGTGGTGAGTTGGTGTAGTGGAGAGGTAGTTTTGTGTTCATTGGTGGTTGCTACAACTCCCTAATACATCCTAGCCCTTTATCTTTAACCATCTAGATCAATCCTAGCCCTCCATTTCACTCAAAAATAAGTATAAATACCCCCTCATTCTTCTCATGTAATACATTAGAAAATTTAAGAAAGAAAGAAAAGAAACAAGAGTGAGTAAAAAGATTGAGAGATTTTGTAAGGAAAAGATTGAGTTTTTGTGTGTTCCTTCCCAAGTAGAGGCCGACCATTCATCAAGGAGGAGAGGGGAGCTTGGGTTTCACTTGTACAAGGTGGAGAAGGTTCTCGTGGTGGCACAATCTAAGGGGAGAATGACCGTTCGTGTGTTCAAGGAGATTTCTAGGAGCTTTGTATTTATTTTTCTCCAAATAGGTGGGTGATTTCTCTAGTTCTAAAATAGACATCATGCTAGGGTTGTGATTGATGAAATTGCTAAAGAAACTAGTAAATTAACCATGAGTTGGCTTTAAAAAGGAACTAATTAGATAATAAAATGAATGCTTGATGAATTGTATGGTAATTGCTATAGATTATATTTATGGTAGTATAATTATCATGTGCTATTAAAATGTGAGTTTGGAACCAAGTTAGAATGTAGATTATGCTTGTGATTGGCATCATGAGTAATTGAATTAAATGAATTGTGTTTATTAATTCATTGTGACACTAGTTTGATAAATGAGGCTATGTTAAAGATTATTGTAGAAATGAAAGAAGAAAAAGTAAAAGACAATATTTCTGTGATGTTTGTAATACTAGAATTTGGTAAAGATCTTCATAAATTGCAATGTCGAATTTATACACCTAGAACGCAAATTAGAAGTAAAGTTCATATTTTTTATGCCAAAATAATATTTTTAAAATACTGTTGTGTTGCTAATCTATAAAACCAGTATTCTGGAAGCTTTCATGAATTAATTTAGAAGAGAAAAGAGTTTAAGAGTTTTTGATATATGAAGGATTATAAGTAAACAGTGAGTCGAATTACATTTAACTCAACCCACTCTCATATCAGTTAGTCACTTTGGTCATTCTAGTAAGGGGTGTGGTTTGGTGATGTTACTGTTCACCTGGGGGTCTGTTGTGCTTGGGTTTGAGTCTTGGCAGAGACTTCTTTTCTAAAAATATGACTTTTCCCAAAAATCGAGAGCCTAACTCAATTAGACTTTAGCCTCTCCCTTTAACAGTTAGACACTTTGGTCATACTAGTTAGTGGGTATGGGTTAGAGGCGTTACTATTCATGTGGGGGTTCTGTTGGGCCTGGTTCGAAACCGGCTGAGGCCAGATATTTTTGGAGTTTTGTTTTTTTTTTTTTGTGTATTTCGGTTTTTTTAAAGTGTTTTAAATATTTGAAAAATTAAGAAAAAAATACTAGAAATATCCTGAAAATACCTGGACTTCATGAGAAATTTTTATAAGTCTTTTGACCCACTATAATGAGAATCAAGGCCAATCTAGTAGGGAACTTGATATATTTTTTGTTAAAACAAAGTTATTGAGTAATTAAAGAAAAGTAGTACTTTTTCTTTTGGAAATTTTTTATGAGTTGTGTCATGAAAATTTTAGACCAAGATAATGGTGGATTAATTTTGAAAATTGAAGAATGTTATTATGAAAATAAAAGAGAATTGTGAAACTCTATCATGAATGTGGTAAACCTGAAAATGAATTTGACACTTCACATACGACGTTTGTGCATGAAAATGAATAGAATATCATGTTGAATTATGAGAAAGATTTTTTGAGTTGGAATACTCAATTTTATGAACATGAAATGAGATTAAAGACTAGAGTGTGGCTAAGTCCTTATACCGGCATTTGAATAAAATTCTTTTGAGATGAAATATAGAAATGAAAGACCAAGTTTGGGTCGTTGTGTTGATTGATGGTTAAGACCGGTATAGAGGAAGTGCTAACTCTAGAATGTTGATTTTATTCATGATTCAAATAATTAAGGATTAGATACATAGTGAAGATGTGATGAAAGTAAGAGAAAAACACGAGTATGAGGGCCACGAATTGGCGGTGTGAGAGTGATTCATAGGTTGCCTGCTTGATGCGTCATGTCATGGCGTGAACATTACTCCGGAATTATTGTCCCGGTGGCGATGCTTGTGGGGTGTTTGGTGACTACGGGTGGTGCCATCGTTCCATGACAGAGGCTAAATTGTCCCTAAGTTCTGCATGATGCATCATGTCACAATGTGAGATTCCCCTCCAGGCTGTTTAGACATGGGCTCGTAACTCGTCGAACATCTAGGATACTTACTGTAGTTACCGTAGTAGTTTAAGTCATGGTGAGGGATCGAACCCTACAAGATGAAGAACGATTAAGGACTTGCCCTCGGACCTATATAGTATGGGATGCTTGGAATCCGAACAAGTGCGCATTAGTATCATATAACATAAATAATTGCATTAAGGACTAAGTGCACATTCACACACGACATCAATAGGATAATCCTCGTAGCTTTGTTTTGTGACAAGTGTGTGCTTTCTAAGAGAAATTGATGTATTATATCCTAGTGTTAGTTGAATGAACCGACGTGCCCACAGTTTCTATGCAGGATAAAGTGAATGAAAAAGACTAAGGAGGAATTGATGCTTAAATAATTATTCAAGTGTTGTTTATTTCATTCATGTAATTATTGTATTTTGCTTTCGCTGTTTCAATGTAACTCTGATGTGATAAAAGTTTTTAATTCCTTGTATAATTGTACGAAGAGAAGTGTAAAGATCCTGTGGAACTTCGAATTCAGTCACAATTGAAATTCGGGGTGTTACACCGCTTGTAGTGTGGTTATGTTCTATAGACAATTCTGGTGCAACACCCCTGTTATATGTTGTCTCTATTGTGTTGACCCGCCCGTAGTCGCCTCATTACACACATGACATGAAATAACTTAAGGATGACCACTTCTTGTTGTATACATGCATGTTGTTCATATGATGTCGTGTGCTTGGTTGTGTTAGTTGTAGTATACTCATTGTGGACTTGTCATATACCCTATACCATGTTGCTTGGCCATCTAGTATACCCTGTTTCATGTTTGGTTGTGATTTGGACGTGTTTCATATAATATATGTCGATTTTATGCATAAAGATGATTTCTGTTTTTGTTGTACTCTGTTTTTGTTCAGTATTTTACACACTATTAAGGTCAGTATATGAAAATTATTCGTGAATATGAATTTTAGAGAATTCTATCAACTTTCCAGATTTTCTAACAGTTGTCAGTTTCGATTTATGAGTTGCAAGTTATTGCTGTTTTACTACAGATGAGTATAAAATTCCAAATCCAGTTTTATACGAATTCTGTAGGGTAATTTATTTTTTTACTGATGTTAAATATAAGATTTTGATCCAATATTTTGCTAGTTACAACTTGACTTCATTGGGATTAACCCCTAACTTTTGTGGATTTAATTGATAACTTTTATACACTATTCTATACTTGCAAACAACTACTATACATGCTGAATTTTCATACTGTTCAATAAAGATACATACTTTCGACCTGTTCTATTTTCTTTCTTTAAATGAAATATAGCCTACTGTGTCTATTTTACCACCCTTTTGACGGATATGGATTTCAATTTATATTTCGTGAGATATTGTTGTTTTAGTACTACAGTGTTTATGATTCCAGATTTAGAAAACTACTGTATCTTGCTACTTTCTGATTTTACTTGACTATTCTATCTATGTTGGAAAATTATGAAACTTTATTTTCTGTTACTAAACATACTAGGGAATACCCCAGATTTTTCGTGGATTTAATTAGTAAGTTTTGATGCCGTTTTTCTGTTTATGAATATAAACTTCTGATTTGTGGCTGAACTCATTTTCTAGATAGAAACCTGTTTTGAGTCCTGTTGTTGTGAAATACCATATGACTTATATATATTTGCTAGATTTGGTTGAGAGTCTATATTCCAGATTTTCTGACGGATCCATATTTGCACATTTGTAGCAACGGGAACTCCAGATTTTGTGCAATACTGTCTTGATATCCTGAACTAGAATTTTCATTGTTCTATCATTTTATGTGTTGTCTTTCATCTGTACACGTTTATCCTTCAATATGAATATGTTACTTGTTTATACCATGTTATTCTTGTCCTGTTTGTGACACGTACATGCCTGTCTGATAATAATAACAAATAACCATGTCGGGGTTAAGGGAAAGATTAGTAGTGGATAATATAGAAATGTGTATTTGGAAGGGGGCCCGTGTTTCCCACAGAATTATCTGTTACGTGTTCATGACTACATGATACACGACTCTGTCTGTCTGATTACCTAACTGCACGCTTCCCTAAAGGAAGGTATACTCAGAAGAGATCCCGTAAGTTCTATGTATCTGTCTGGATTTGCATCTGATATCTGTGTGTTTGATACCTGAGTACACGGCCCTATAGAATCTCCTACGAAATCTAAACGTAACTTATTTGAATGTAGGAACCATGTGATAAAAGTTTGGGATGCATGAAGTGCTACCTAGATAGTAATAACACAAGACCTGTAATAACACAACATCTGTTATCTGTTTGATTCTTACATGCTACTTGTCACGCCCCGCTTCCCAAAATACAGAACACGAGTACGTAACGTAGGCTCAGCGAATGATGTAAACACCATCCATAAGCTGTACCAGACTAACTCAGCAATAAGAACAACAAAATACAACCACTCAAGAAAAATAACCACATGAATCAAAGATAAAGTTCCAATAATAATGAAATAATCCAACAGTATAAATATCCAACATCCGGGATCAAACAAACTACGGGTTATATAGCCCAAAACAATATACAAGTTATGACAATGTTCAAACAAATAAATCTAGCAGCAAATAGAACTATGTAGCAGAGACTAGTTCTAACTCTAGAAATATTGCTCACCAATTCCTTCGGGAACAGATCCTTCAGTACCTGTGAAATCTTGATCTAAAAAGAAAGAAAAGAGTGCCGTTAGAGCAAGTCGTGGACGGCAAGTAAAGACAACAGAAGGGAAAGGAAAGCATGTATATCAAAGAATAAGGACATGGTCAAAGACAAAGAATAAAACAAAGAACAGGCAATATTATCAAAGGTGTACAATAATCACGCATGTAATGAATGATATCAAGACGAGATCAAGCATGAGATGCAGGTTATTAAGCATTTTATTAATCTATCTAGTGCACGTACTACTGCGTCCCATTCCACAGGTTCCACACAAGCACAATGATCGTTTTAGACCGATGGTGAATTCACGGTTCGTGTACTCGGCATTGATAACAACAATTTACAATCATGAATCATCAATAAATCATTGTAATCAATACTCCTCCTTCTAAGACAATACAATATAACGATGAGGCCTTACCGAGTACATTTCCCGATTGTTCACTACGAAGTCTACCCATAAAAACCCCGACTTGTTAATAGTTTATTTTCATCCTATTGGAGCATGCAAGAGGGTGTCAATGTTTTATATTACTATGTTTGACTAATTCTAAGCATTACAGTCAAAGCATGAAGTAAACACATAATATAAACGAATTTCACAAAATCAGGACATCATGACCTTGCTGTACTAAAACATGGATTATGGTCACTACAAAACTACAAACCTGAATCCGCCGGAAGTTCTGGAAAGTAGACTTCCACACGGTTCTAATCAAGTTTTATGTTCAGTCAGCATGCAGTAGGTTGTGTTCAACTAATTGTTTCAGGTCAGAGAACTCATTAATAAAATCTATTAAAATTCAGGTGTAACTCTTGTTTTTCATTTTAGTATTTTTGAGTGTGTATTTATTTTTTTCATTTTTGTGTACTATTATGTCTCTTTTATTTTTCGGAACCATATATTAGATTATTTTCAATATATATTCTTTTTCTTTCATTTTGACCTCCTTGTGCTGATTGTTCGTCGTTTTGCCCATTTTCGCCATTTTGAGTTCTTTTTCTCTCATTTTCTTGGCCTCATTCATCATTATTATTTATTTTAGTGATGTGATGGATTTTTGGGGGTATTTTGCCCAATTTGTGATTTTTGATCCTTAAGGAGATTTTTAGGAGCCATAGAGTTCATTGTATATTGTATCTCTATTTGAATTTGACCCAATATCCATTACCCAATTGTATACCTATTGGTTCCTATTGATATCCACTACCCATTAACCCACCATATACCCACATATATAACCCCTAATACTTATTAACCCTAATCCCTAATATTCTCTCTCCCTCTCCTCTTGCAATCCCGGCTTCTCTCTCTCCCATCCCTCCCGGCCTGCCTCCTGGATCCCAAACCGACCCTCTCCAACCCCCAAACCGGCCTCCCTTGCATCCATACTCCCCGCATCCATTCATACAAACTCCGATACAACAAAACCCTACCCCTTTTGCACCTTCTTGTGGCCAGCCCCTTCCCAACCAGCACCACCACATCGAAATCAGTCCAAAAACTCTCCCCCTTGCTGTTTTGTCAAGTGGTTTTCGCCCACTTTGGTTCGTGCATCAAGGAGTTCGATCGTATGAGCTTTTCGTGTATGTGATGCCCTAAGTTTTACCCAAACTTGATTTTGTTCGTGTATGTGACATATTGCATGTTATGTGTTTGATGGATTGCCATGTGAGAATTATTAAGCTTGGATATGCTAGAAACTCTTAGATATGATATTTAGATAATGGGTAGGCTGCGTTTTGAATTTGGTTAAGTTTGGTTCATTTTTGTAGAAGTTATGACGATTCTAAGTTTAGTTGTGGAATCTGGAATTTCAGGCAGTGCGGTGTTGATTGCTGTTTTTACCTGGGTTGGAGTCCGAATCTCAACATGGACATTTCATAGTAAATTGTAGAGAATTGAATCTATTTTCCAACCCCACTAGTTTAACTGCGTTTGAAGTTTGTATGCAGGAGATATGATAATTTTAGTACATGTATGTCGGTAGTTTTCAGATTCAGTTAGGGGTAGTTTTTGTTTACTATTTATTTTCAAGATCTAGGTTATACATGATACCATGCCATGATACTTTGCCCAGTGTTTCCCCATGATGTTAGGAAGTTTCCAGGTTTATTTGGTATTTTAAAGATAAGTTTTGGGTGATGTTTCATATCTTTTTCCATGATCTACTTTTTCTGTAAACTGCGTGTTGTGCAATGTTGATTTCAGTTTTCACCCTATTTATATTTACTGTATAAAAATTTTACGTGAGATATGAAAGTTGGACAATTTTATCTACATTCACCCCGTTTTGGCGGAACTGGATTTCGGTGTGGTGTTTACGAGATATGTCTGTTTTCGTACAGCAGTGTTGAGAAATTTCAGATTCATCAAAACCAGGTTTTGTGTTGCTTTTCATTTTTGAAGACTTAGTTATACTTTCTGGAAACTTATGAAAATTATTATTTTGAATCTAAATATTTAGCGGATTACCCCAGATTTTTCGTGGATTTATTTGATGCGTTTACGTGCTGTTTTTATGTATTGGAAGTCATTCTCCTGTTTTCTGGCTGTACATGAAATCTATGTTGAAATGAGTTTTAAGCTGAGATGTTGTAAACTAGTATAGAACTCTATTATACTCTTTAGAGAGTGTGGATGTTTAGTTTCCAGAACTTTTGACGGATCATGATTTGCATGCCTGTAGCTCTTTGAATCACTGATTTAGTGCTGACTAGTCTTGCTGTCCTGATTATGAACCTAGTATATTTTGCTCGTATATGTGAATCTATATTACCCATGCACGCTGATTTGATATCCTGGACCTATACCTGATCCCATCATGCTTATTTGACACTATTTTGCACGTAATCATGCTTGTTGGACATTAATAATTAAAAGTAACTAAGCCGGGGTTAATGGGAAAGATCTAGTAGTGGATAATTCAGAAACGTGTACTCGGAAGGGGGCCCGTGTTTCCCACATTTGGAATTTGGTATATGATTCGGAATATTTGGAATTTGGTATATGATTTGGATTACTTGGAATTTGGTATATGATTTGGAATATTTGGAATTTGGTATATGATTTGGATTACTGTTCCTGAGTACACAGACCTGCATGGTCCCCAACAAAATCTAAAGCGAAACTGTTGTGTTGTAGCAACCATGTAGAATGGGATGCATGTCGTGCTACCTAGATTGTGATCACATAAGACTTGAACTTAATACTTGAACATGATACTTGACATGATACCTGCTTGCTTGATACTTGACTACATGATACATGAGACTTGAATTACTTGAAACATGATACGTGATACACGATTACATGACACTTGACACTTGATGCATGTTTATAGGATACCTGATTTATGCCGTGTCCCTTGATACTTTTACCATGCTAGTTTGTCTAGGTTGACATTATACATATACCATGTGCTAGTTAGTTATCCCCTTTCCATGTGCTTGTATCCTACTCTATTTGTGACCCGGACTTGCCATTGACGGGTACTTGTGTTTCCTCTTTTCTCTTTCCTGCATTCGTTGTATTGTAGATTTTGGAGGACAGGTTCCTGAAGGTATTGGCAAGATGAGGGGCTAGAGGCTGAAATTTTGCTATTATTATCTCTTATAGTTGCTTGAACAAATATTGTATTTTGAGACTTGTAATTATTCTTGTATTTGGGCATTATGACCCAGGAATATTATGTATTTCAGATCATGACTATTTGAGATTAATCTACTTTATTTCAAGTATTTTTGTTGGTATTTGGTTCATAAGTGCATGTGGTTGATCTTTTTCTGGCTTCCGACTCTGATTATACTGTGATATTTTGTAAAGATTTCTCGAACAGCTTATGGATGATGAAAATCATTCGCTGGACTTTTGTTACGTACTCGTATTCCGTATTTTTGGGAAGCGGGGCGTGACATCAGGGAAGTTGCTATACATGTCTAGGTCCAGCCTAATTTATTTCAAATTTTTCTTTTACTATTAACAGCGTCAAATAAAATAAGAAACAGCAAGATACGCATGAAATTATGAGTCTGGAATTACTAACACAGTTGTACTAAAAAGCTAATATCTAGCAGATGACAAATTGGAATTTAAGTCCAAACCAGAGAAAAATGATTTATACATCAAGGGCTACATTTTATGTTCAGTAAGTTATTTCAAATTATGTCATTAGCAGGGTTAAAAATCTGATTGAAAGTGAAACATCTAGCAGTCCAGAAATCAACATAACATTAAAAGGCAACAAATAAATCATACGATCATATACAACATGCAAATTGGTAATCAAAGTGATCCTAGGTGTCAACATGCAAATTTCTAGGTTTAAGTTGCAATTATCACAGTCATGGTGTTAATTCATCGAGCAACTTCAATTTAGCACATACAATTTCAATATCCAATTTATCAAGCAGTCCTATGCATGAATCTAGTTATTTAAATGTGCATATGCATGAAATATTGGGGACTGGGTTTAAGATCAAAGAGATAGCACGATGTTAAGAGTGTGTCGGATTAGCTCGTGTAAACCCTCGATAATCTTAACGGAATTGTCAAAAGCAGTTTTGATAACAAAATGGATGGGATCTACTTGCAGGAGATCAAATAATCTTGAGCACAAACAAATAAAAGGGTTCAAGAAAAGACTTGTCTGTTATATTGCAGATACAATTAAATAGGAATAACGGGATCAGAATCCCCCGCGAAATCTTGCAAAAACACTTGGGAAGTACGTGCGAAGAAACCAACAACAAACGAATCCACAACAACTCAGCTAAGGGATCTCCACACCGGATCGGGACAAACACAGAACGGCAATCTCGGATCTGATGCGCCCAGAACATGGAACAGCAACTTCAACCAATGGGAGCTCTCCTCCACACCGGATCCGACCACAAACACGGAACAGCGAGACTAGATCTGCTGCGGCCAAACACGAAACAGCGGGCTCAACCAAAGGACGGTCATCACCTTCCTTGGCAAGGAGAGAGAAAGAGACGGCGAACGGTAGCGACTACGTGGCACTGCGGTGGGGGCGACGCAGCGTCGGCACCACGGTCGGGAAGCGACGGCAGCGACGGAAACCTCTATGATGGCGACTCTGTTTTTTGGTTGGAAACAGAAAGCAACAAAAACAGCGTCTCTGGGGCTCAAATGGTGATGCTAGGGGACTGCAATGGAACAGCTAGGGACGGCAGTGATGTTGTTGAAGTGCACGGGGGAAGATGAAGATGAAAGCGATGGGAAATGGCACGAGAACTCGGTTGAGTTGGGTCGAGCGATGGGTTACGGCGAGGATGAACGGGAAACACGATGGGGAAAGCGACGGTGACGAGGGCGAGGAGATGGAGACGATGATGATGGTGGCGGCGGTGGTGAAGGAGGATCGGAGTTGGCAACGGGGGTCGGGGGTTTTTCTGTTGGGTTTGGGTTTAGCGAAAACAGAGAAGGGGTAGGGATCGGGGAGAGAGAGTAACGGTGGGTGAGAGAGAGAATAAAATATTACGGTTTAATAGGATTATTTATAGGGGATCAAGAATTAGGGTTTTGGGTTGAGATTATGTGGGTTCTGGGTAACAGTTTTGACTCCAAAAAGAGAAAAAACAAATGTAATAAGATGAGACGAACACAAAGGAGAACAAATCAACTCAAAATAAAAAATTGTAAAATTTGCAAAGAGAACAGGATCCAACCAAAAGAACACAGATCGATCAAGAGAGAACAAAAGAACCCAAGAAAAGACAAAATACACTATAACAAATGAATTCAAATGCAATAATTAAAAGAATACAAAATACAATAAAATCTGAAAATAGGGCTTACAAATCCTACCCACCGTACAAGAAGAATTTCGTCTGCGAAATTCATACAAGAGGTACATAGGACAAACCCCGAAACAAACAATGCAAAACAAAGCAAAACAAAACACTACTCAAACAAATGAGGAAACCTCTCCCGAATCTCTTCTTCTAACTCCCAAGTAGACTGCCCTGGCGAGCGAGGATCCCAAGAAACTCAGACCAACTTGATGACTTTATTCTTTAGCACCTTCTCTCGACGATCTAAGATAGAGACAGGTCGAATTTCAGATGACAAATCTGGCCTCACACACAAGTCTGAGTAGTCAACCACATGACTGTCATCTCTGATGTATTTCCTGAGCTGAGAAACATGGAATACATCATGGAAACCCACTAAAGTTGGCGGTAGCACGAGCCTATAAGCTACCTTGCCCACACATTCCATAATATTGAATGGACCGATGAACCGAGGACTCAACTTGCCTCCACCGCCAAAACGGATTATACCATTCCAAGGAGATACCTTGAGGAACACATGCTCGCCTGCCTCAAACTCTAGAGGTCTCCGACGACAGTCAGCCCACCTCCTCTGCCGATCCTGAGCGGCCTGCAAATGCTTGCGGATTTGAGCCACGACATCAACTGTCTTCATGATCAACTCAGAGCCAAAAAGCTTCCTCTCGCCGATATCATCCCAACAGACTGGCGATCTACACTTGCGCCCATACAAAGCTTCGAATGGAGCAGCCTTGAGACTCGCTTGGTAACTGTTATTATAAGAGTACTCGGCCAAGTGAAGATTCTCCTCCCACGAACCTCCAAACTAAAGAATGTAGGATCTTAACATGTCTTCTAGGGTCTGAATTGTCCTTTCTGACTGCACATCTGTCTGAGGATGGAATGCTGTACTGTAGCTTAACTTGGTCCCCAAGCTCTTCTGCAAACTCTCCCATAACTGGGACCTGAATCTCGTATCTCTATCCAATACGATGCTGACAGGAACTCCATGCAGACGAACAACCTCCTGAACGTACTGCTCGGCCAAACTCTCCGTGGACGGACCCATACGGAAAGGAATGAAGTGAGCACACTTCGTCAACCGATCCACTATCACCCAGATAGCATTATGACCTTTAGGACTTCCTCGGTAAAGCTGTCACAAAGTCCATCGTGATATTCTCCCACTTCCATTCAGAGATAGGAAGGGGTTGCAAAAGTCCTGCGGTCCTCTAATGCTCCGCCCTCACCTGTTGACAGATTAGGCACTAGGCGATGAATCGAGCCACATCCCGCTTCATACCATGCCACCAGAAATGCTGTTTCAAGTCCCTGTACATCTTGGTACCACCAGGATGAATAGAATACAGGGACTGATGAGCTCTCTCGAGTAGCTTCTGCCTGACTTCTCCTCTGGGTACACACAACCTAGAGCCAAACCGAAGCGACCCATCAGCATGGACAACCAAATCAGATCTCAAACTAGCTTCAACCTCACTCCAAAACTCCTGCAATTGCTGATCACTCCCTTGAGCTGCCTTGATCTGCTCTACCTACGACGACTGCAATTGCAACAACATAAGCTGCCGATCTGATCTGGGAAGTAACACACCAACTCTAGCCTCCTCATGTCTTCCAATAGCTCCTTCTGCTAAGTGGGGAACATAGCGGCAGGCCTCCGACTCAAAGCATCTGGCACCAAATTTATCCTGCCCGGGTGAAACAGCAAATTGATGTCAAAATCTGCCATCAATTCTAGCCATCTTCTCTGCCTCATGTTCAACTCCATCTGCGTGAACACATAATTGAGGCTCTTGTGATCTGTGAAAATCTCAACTCTATCCCCAAGCAAATAGTTCCTCCACAACTTGAAGGCAAAGATCACAGCTGCAAGCTCCAGATCATGCGTAGTACAGTTCTTCTCAAAGGTCTTAACTACCTCGATCAATAAGCGTCAACCCTGCCTCGCTGCATCGGCACTGCTCCCAAACCTCTCCCCGAAGTATCACAAAAGATCACAAAATCACCCGAACTGTCAGGTATAGTCAGCACAAGTGCTGACGTCAACCGACGCTTCAACTCGGCGAAAGCTCCATCACAAGCTTCATCCTAGACGAACTTCTGCTCCTTGCTGGTCAAACTGGTCAAGGGTCCAGTGATCTTGGAGAAATCCTAAACGGACTTTCGATAGTAACCAGCCAAACCAAGGAATCTCCGCACCTCAGGAACAGACTTCGGAATAAGCCAATCCTTGACCGCAGAAATCTTCAACGGATCCACAGAAATGCCAACACTGGAGATAATGTGGCCAAGAAAAACAACCCGATCCAGCCAAAACTTGCACTTATCGAGCTTCCCATACTGCTGGTTCTCCCTCAAAGTCTGCAGATTCACCTTCAGATGCTCAACATGATCCTCCTTGTTCCACGAGTACACTAATATGTCGTCGATGAATACCATGACAAACTGATCCAAGAATGGCGAAAACACACGGTTCATCAAACTCATGAACACAGCCGGTGCATTAGTCACTCCGAAAGGCATCACCAAGAACTCGTAATGCCCATATCTCGTTCGAAAGCCGTCTTCCGAACATCCTCTGACTTCACCCTGACTTGATGGTACCCGGAACGCAGATCCAACTTCGAGAAAACTCAAGCACCTCCCACTTGGTCGAACAAATCGTCAATCCTCGGCAATGGATACCGATTCTTGACATTAACACTTTTCAACTCCCAGTAGTCAATGCAAAGCCTGTGGCTTCCATCATTCTTACTGATAAACAGAACTGGGGCTCCCCATAGAGAAACACTTGGTCTGACAAAACCCTTATCTAGCAGCTCTTGAACTTGCACCTTCAGTTCGACCAGTGCCATACGATATGGACTCTTGGAAATTGGGGGCTATACCGGACTGAACATCAATGCTAAACTCCACATCTCGGACTGGCGGCAAACCGGGCAATTCTTCGGGAAACACATCAAGGAAGTCCCGCACAACCAAAGGTGCAACAATCCTATCAGAACCCAGCGACGCAAGAGAAACAACCTTGGGATCCAACGAGTTCTTGACACACCCTGACGGTGTCTCACCCCCATGGAAAACAAATTTTGGTTGACCAGAAAGCCTGAAAGTCGCTTTCTTCTCCCGGTAATCAATCACGGCACAGGAAATACCCAACCAGTCCATGCCCAGAATGACATCGAAATTGGAATTGGGAATCACAATCAAATCCGCCGAGAAAACCACACCACCAATCAGCAACGGAATCTGCTTGCAAACCCTAAAATAGACAACGACACCTCCATCTGTGGTGATGTCCCTAGCTGTGGGCATATTATCATAAGCCAAACCATGCTGATCGACAAAACGAGAAGAAATGAAAGAGTGGGTAGCACCCGAATCAAACAACACATGAGCAGGGAGAGAGAAGACTAAAATTACACCTAGAAGAAGATCAAACAAAGAATAAGGTGCCAGCATGATATATACACGAATAACTGTACAAAGAGGGAAAAATAAAAATAAAAATAACATGCAGAAAACTGAAAGAAAGAAAAGAAAGTACAACTACTGTGATATACGTGCAACCACTCCAACAGCAACTTTCACTTCCTCGGCTACCAGGTTATAAGCCTGACCATGACCACCAGCCTGACCTCCTCTAAGAGCGACATGCCTCTGATCAAAGACTTGCCTCTGCGAAAGGAGAGGCAGCCTGCCCTGACCACGCGTCGGCACTCCTAGCTGAGCAACACCAGTAACCGGCGCAGGAGCTCTGTTCCTCGGACAGTCACGAACCATATGCTCACTGCTCCCACCCATTAAACACTATCGATTGGCCATCCTGCAGTCTTGCTGTGAATGCCCATTCTTATGGTAGTAGCCACAAGTCTCAACATTTCTCGGGACAACAGGTGCGTACGGTTGTGCTCTCGCAGGAGGAGGCAGAACTGGCCTCCAAATAGGTCCTCCGGAAGGCCGAGCTGCAGTAGGGTGCGAAACAATCCTCTGAGGAACACTAGACCTGCTGAGAGTCTGCTCCTGGATCCGAGCTGCATCTAGAACATCGGAATAAGTACGAAGGCGAAGAGCAACCAAACGGTCCTGGAGGGGAAAGCTCAAGCCCGACAGAAAATGACTAGCCCGAGCCTCATCAGTGGTAACGAGGGATAGGGGAGAAGCGACTGAGCCGAGTAAACTCTGCAGCATACTCATCCACGAAATGGTTTTCTTGTTTAAGATAATGCTCAAATTAATACCGTCACAAGTGAAGTAGGCAACAACAAATGACATTTAAGAACCTTATCTAGCTGACCTAAGTTAGGGAAAAAAATTGTCGCTCCATCTCTGCATTGGTGATACTGGGAAAGAACTTCGTCATGAAGCTCTCAGAGAAAGTGGCCCACTCAATCGGGTCGCGGCATCCTCTCGGATTCAACCCTGCAACCAGATATGAGCGAGATCCACCAACTGGATGCGAGCAACATCAACACGATCTGCCTCAGCAACACGAGCGGCGACCAGAAGTTGCTCCGTTCGGATAAGCCATTGCTCTGCCTCCAATGGCGACTCAGTACCCGAAAACTTATCCGGGTGCAACCTCATGAAATTGCTACCGTACCAGGCCTAGGTGGCAAAGGCCCAGGTGTAGGTCCAACGACATTCCCATTGGCTGGCAAAGTGGCTCTCATCAGCTCATTGTGCTCCTGCTAAAGAGCCATCATCTACTGGATCGTCTGAAGAATAGCAACAATGTCCGGCTGCTGATCCCCCGAGCGAGAAGAAGAATTCCCACATGCCATATCCTGAAACATGATCAAAGATAGTCAGTACCCAGATTATATGTTTGTTATTATACAAGTATTCATGTGATTATCGTGATGTACAAATCACTGAGTTAACCCAGCTAGAGCCAAACTCGACTAATATACCAATCAAAGCGAAACCTCATAAAGATAGTCATGTTTGATTGATATATTACTCAACCTAGCTCTGATACCACTAAAAACCCTGTCACGCCCTGCTTCCCAAAATACGGAACACGAGTACGTAACGTAGGCCCAGCGAATGATGTAAACACCATCCATAATCTGTACCAGACTAACACAGCAATAAGAACAACAAAATACAACCATGCAAGAAAAATAACCACATGAATCAAAGATAAAGTTCCAATAATAATGAAATAATCCAACAGTATAAATATCCAACATCCGGGATCAAACAAACTACGGGTTATAGAGCCCAAAACAATATACAAGTTATGACAATGTTCAAACAAATAAATCTAGCAGCAAATAGAACTATGTAGCAGAGACTGGTTCTAACTCTAGAAATATTGCTCACCAATTCCTTCGGGAACAGATCCTTCAGTACCTGTGAAATCTTGATCTGAAAAGAAAGAAAAGAGTGCCGTTAGAGCAAGTCATGGACGGCAAGTAGAGACAACAGAAGGGAAAGGAAAGCATGTATATCAAAGAATAAGGACATGGTCAAAGACAAAGAATAAAACAAAGAGCAGGCAATATTATCAAAGGTGTACAATAATTACGCATGTAATGAATGATGTCAAGACGAGATCAAGCATGAGATGCAGGTTATTAAGCATTTTATTAATCTATCTAGTGCACGTACTACTGCGTCCCATTCCACAGGTTCCGTGCAAGCACAATGATCGTTCTAGACCTGATGGTGAATTCACTGTTCGTGTACTCGGCATTGATAACAATAATTTACAATCATGAATCATCAATAAATTATTGCAATCAATACTCCTCCTTCCAAGATAATACAATATAACGATGAGACCTTACCGAGTACATTTCCCGATTGTTCATTACCAAGTCTACCCATAAAAACCCCGGCTTGTTAATAGTTTATTTTCATCCTATGTGAACATGTAAGAGGTTGTCAATGTTGTATATTACTACGTGTGACTAATTCTATGCATTACTGTCAAAGCATGAAGCAAACACATCATATAAACGCATTTCACAAAATCAGGATAGCATGACCTTGATGTACTAAAATATGGATTATGGTCACTACAAAATAGCAAACCTGAATCCGCCGGAAGTTCTAGAAAGTAGACTTCCACACAGTTCCAGCGAGTATAATTAAGGCATATAAAAGATACAGGAACATGGTGAAAACTCTATTCTAATCAGGTTTTATGTTCAGTTAGCATGCATTAGGTTGTGTTCAACTAATTGTTTAAGGTCAGAGAACTTATTAATAAAATCTATAAAAATTTCGGGAAGTATCTATACATGTCTAGGTCCAGCCTAATTTATTTCAGAATTTTCTTTTACTGTTAACAGGGTCAAATAAAATAAGAAACAGCAAGATACGCATGAAATTATGAGTCTGGAATTACTAACACAGTTGTACTAGAAAGCTAATATCTAGCAGATGACAAAATAGAATTTAAGTCCAGCCCAGGGAAAAATTATTTAGACATCCAGGGATACATTTTATGTTCAGTAAGTTCTTTCAAATTATATCATTAGCAGTGTTAAAAAACTGAATCAAAGTGAAACATCCAGTAGTCCAGAAATCAACTTAACATAAAAAGGCAACAAATAAATCATACGATCATATATAGCATGCAAATTGGTAATCAAAGTGATCCTAGGAGTCAACATGCAAATTTCTAAGTTTAAGATGCAATTATCACAGTTATGGTGTCAATTCATCAAGCAACTTTAATTTAGCACGTACAATTTCAATATCCAATTTATCAAGCAGTACTATGCATGAATTTAGTTATTTAAATGTGCATATGCATGAAACATTGGGAACTAGATTTAAGATCAAAGAGATAGCACGATGTTAAGAGTGTGTCGGGTTAGCTCGTGTAAACCCGCAATAATCTTAACGGAATTGTCAAAAGCAGTTTTGATAACAAAATGGACGGGTTCTATTTGCAGGCAATCAAATAATCTTGAACATAAACAAATAAAAGGGTTCCAGAAAAGACTTGCCTGTTATATTGCAGATACAATTAAATAGGAATAACGGGATCAAAATCGTGGGCAAAATCTCCCAAAAACACGTGCAAAGTACGTGCGAAGAAACCAACATCAAACGAATCCACAGAAACTCAGCCAAGGGATCTCCACACCAGATCGGGACAAACACAGAACGGTGATCTCGGATCTGATGCGCCCAGAACACAGAACAACAACTCCAACCAGTGGGAGCTCTCGTCCACACCGGATCCGACCTAAACACAGAACAACGAGACTGGATCCACTGTGGCCGAACACGAAACAACGGGCTCGACCAATGGACATTCGTCACCTTCCTCGACAAGGAGAGAGAGAGAGAGACGGCGAACGGCGGCAACTATGCGGCACTGCGGCAAGGGCAAGCAGCGTCGGCACTATGGTCGGGAAGCGACGGCGGCGACGGTAACCTCGACGACGGTGACACTGTTTTTCGGTTGGAAACAGAGAGCAACGACAACGGCTTCTCCGGGGCTCGAACGGTGATGCTAGGGGACTGCAATGGAACAACGAGGGATGGCGGTGATGTTGGTGAAGTGCACAGGGGAAGATGAAGACGACGGCGATGGGAAATGGCGACGAAAACTCAGTTGAGTTGGGTCGAGTGATGGATTACGGTGAGGATGAACCGGAAACACGACGGGGAAAAGCGACGGTGACGAGGGCGAGGGGATGGAGACGATGATGATGGTGGCGGCGGTGGTGAAGGACGATCGGAGTTGGCAACGGGGATCGGGGGTTTTTTGGTTGGGTTTGGGTTTAGCGAAAACAAAGAAGGGGTAGGGATCGGGGAGAGAGAGTTACAGCAGGTGAGAGAGTTAGAATAAAATATTAGGGTTTAATAGGATTATTTATAGGGGAACAAGAATTAGGGTTTTGGGTTGAGATTATGTGGATTCTGGGTAACGGTTTTGGCTCCAAAATGAGAAAAACAAATATAATGAGTTGAGACGAACACAAAGGCGAACAGATCAAATCAAAATACAAAGAGCAAAATTTGTAAAGAGAACAGGATCCAACCAAAAGAACACAGATCGATCAAGAGTGAACAAAAGAACCCATGAAAAGACAAAATACACTATAACAAATGAATTCAAATGCAATAATCAAAAAAATACAAAATACAATAAAATCTGAAAATAGGGCTTACACTACTGGACATATGTTATCTGTTTACCTGTCTACATGATACTTGACATCTGTTGGATATCACCTGTATCTGTTAGTGTACCATGTTACTTGATTTTGTTTTCCTCATTCATGTTAGACATTTTGTTTTGGTCTGTCATATCTATTCCATGCTATATTTGTTTCTGTTGTTATTTTATATTTGTTTATTTTATTCTTGTACTTGTGCCTGTACTATAAGCGGCCTGTAACTTGCATTGACGAGCGTTTGGTTTTCTTTTTCCTCTTCCCGCAATTTATTAAATTGCAGATTATAGTGATCAGCAGCCCGATGGAGTAGGTGATATGAGATTCTAGATGATGGAGCTTTGCTATTATTATTATTCCTGTTTGCTTATTTTGAATAAGTGTAATTGCTACTTGGATTATTTTGTATTGGGCAATGTGACCCAGGATTATTAACTTGTTCAGATCTGATTTATTTGAGATTATTAAATTTTGTTTCAAGTAAATTTTTTTGGGTATATTGATCCATATATGCATGTGTGTTTGACTTCTCTTGCTTCCTACTCTGATTATTCTTGTGAATTGTTGTAAAGATCCTGACAGCTTATGGATGATGGAAACCATTCGCTGGGCTTAGTCTCGTATCCGTATTTCGTAATCTCTTTTTGGGAAGCGGGGCATGACACTTGTGTTTCGTATTTTTGGGAAGCGGGGCGTGACAGTAGAGTCTCACCACTAAAGTAAACGAACACCGTTTGCATGCACCAAACCTGTGGTATGAAACCTAAATTATGTGCATTAGATTGGATAATAAATGGCTGATAAATCTATGATTGACACTTGTACTCTTATCATGATTATAATTGTCAACTTGATTTTGGATTGTTGTTTCGATTATTGCATCTTTGACTCTGGACCTTTGATTTTATTAGCCACCCTTGTTATTGATCTTGACTTTGATCGAGTTCATTATTTCTTGATATACCATGTTTTCTTGTTTATTTGCTTCTACTACTTGCTGTCCGTAATTTGCTCCAACAGACCCCCCCCTCCCTCCCTCCCTAAAACTGTAGATGTTGAGCTTGTAGGTAAAGGAGGAGATTTGATTGAAGGACTTGGTGAGAAAATCTTCCAGAGAATAGAGCTGAATCATTAGGATGTTATAATTATTTCGTTCATGTTATTTCCTTTTCCACATTATTACTTTTTTCGTACTTTGTATTCCAGGCTTTTGTGAACCGAAGTTTATTTCTTTTCTCCTAGATGTTTGATATTATTTTATGGATTTATTTTAGGGATTATTAAGGTTTATTCATTGTTTATGTGGTTATTGACTCGAGCGTGGTTGTAATCACTTATATAATGTTGAGTTAATCTGTTGTAGCTTATGGATGATGTACACATCATTCGCTGAACCTTTGTTATGTGCTCGTGTTCCCGTATTTTGGGAAGCGAGGCGTGACCTTTTTTTATCCAAAAATTTCCCCAAAATAAAAACATATCAATTAAAGTAAAAGGAATTGATTTATCAACATAAAATTTTTAGAATTTGCATTTCAATAATTTGCACATGTTTTGCACGTGCAAAACGATACATTCGCAAAATAATCAAAATAATGAAATAAATAACTTTAAAATTATTTATTAATTCAAAATATTATATTTAAATTTCTGGGGTGTTACATTTGCCCCCCGCTTCACCCGAGGACACTGCTTCACTCCTCTTCACCAACTGCTTGGAGAACATCACCTCAGCCTCATTATCTCCTTCTCAGCAAGCTGAGTCACCAGACTGTACCCTACACATTCTCTTAAAATAAAATTTACCAGGGTAAAAAGAGATTGTGAATTTACGATGATAGTAGCCAGAGAACTCGCCGAAAACAGAGCTATAGAGAGAAAGAAAGAGAGAGCGTGATGGAGAAATGAAGAGTAGGGTAAGCAATGAGAAGGGGGGGGCTATGAATGGAAGATATAGAAGATGACGTGGCTCGATCTCTGCCTCACTTATGTCACGCCATCCAACACTGGAAGGTAAAAGGAAAGAAAGACCAAGCACAAAAATTGCTTGGTACCGGTGCTCTTCCTGTCGTTTGAGCCTTGGCAAGAAACGTGCAAAAATCACCTAGGCTTAGTGTTCGGCCTGTCGATTGAGCCCCTCGCAAACAATGCGCAAAAAATGATTAGGCTTAGTACTCGGCCTGTCGATCAAGCCCTTTTCAAGAAATGCGCAAAAATCACCTAGGCTCGATGCTCGGCCTATCGTTCGAGCCCTTGAATGAAACACGCAAAATTTGCTTACACTTGGTGCTCTACTTCTCATTTGAGCCCCTCGCAAGAAATGTGCAAACATCACCTAGGCTCGACGCTCAGCCTGTAATTCGAACTTCAGAAGGGAAATGTGCAAAAAAATGCTGAAGCCTGGTGCTTGTTTTCGTTTTCCCCTCTTTCGTAATATTGTAATTGTGCTTGAATAAAATACTGTATTTTTGTTCCTAGATTATTTTAATTAAATCTTGTTCATGAAATTCTTCGTTCTTCGTGATTGAGCTATTTTTTTTATCCTATTTTATTCTATTTGTGGGTATTTTTATTTAAACCCTATTGATTTGGATCTATTTCTTATTGAATCCTACAACCCAATTTCATTATTCTTGACCCAAAACTACTATTATTAGATCCTAAACCCTTAATCCAACACCCTAATTGTACCCTATAAATACAACTCTACAGCAAATCCTAAAAATTGTGCAATTTTAAAACCCTAGCCACTTATTATCTCTCCTCTCTCCTCTGTCCTCCCATTCTCTCTCTCTCTCCCGATCGGAATCCCGCCCAATCACCAAAACCCACCACTGTAGCACTTCCTTCCCCGACCATCTCCGGTGACCCCGTCGTTGCCACCCCCCGTCGACCTCTCCCCAGCGTCGCCCTTCCTCTCTCATCGATGCCCAGTTGCCCAAAACCCCACCCCGGCCTCCCTCTCCTCTGCCTTCGACATTAACAGGGACCAAACCCCAAATCCCGACGACCCTCCTCCTGTCTCCGTCGACGCCGCCGTCGACCCACCTCGCCGTGTTGACCCCCGTCGCTGCCCTCCGCCAGCGACGCCACTAAAGCCCTTGCTGCCATTGTTGACCTTACCGCTGTTTGTTGTTGCTGAGTTCTCTTGTACTGCTGCTGCTTTGGTTCTTTACTTTTGCACGTGTATTACACATGTTAAATTGATTAGTTCGTGGGTTCGTTGCTTCGAGATCCTTATCCCATTATTCTTCGTATTCATTTTCATCGTTTATAAGGCAAGTCACTATCCTCTTGAATTATTAATTGTATCAAATTCAAGTTTTGTTGAAACTCTTGCAAGTAGATCCCTTTGTTTATCGTATTGTACATTGTTCATCTCTTTTGTTGGGTATATTAGGGGGTTTACACAAGCTAACCCCCAGTATTCTTGACATTGTGCCACTTTTGACTTCAAAGAATGAATCTTTCATGAGTGCATATAGAATTGATAATAGCGTTGTTCATATAATTATCACACAAATTAATTATTGTAGAAAGAATTTCTAGGTTGTATGTTGTTTGATCAATTGATGATTGATTGATGATAAATTGATATATGTATGTGTTCTTAATCTTATTTATCATGTTATTGCACCCATCATGCTGATTGAGAAGTTCATCGACTAGTAGAATTGATACCCATCATGTTAATTAAACTGTTTCATGAAAATACCCTAAAACTTGTTTTTTGCTTGCTGACCTATATGTTGACTGCTACTTTTGAACCAGTTACGATCTTAAAATGAATTACTTTCTGAATATGAATTGTATCCTTATCTTTCTAGTTTTCATAACATCTTGAATTTTTGAATTCTGAGTTGTATAGAAAAAGTTATGCCCGTTTTACTACAGCTATGTTTTTATTTCCAGATTCTCAAATTCTTGTACAGTTCATGTTTAAACAATAAAAAGGCTAATCAAATGATAAAATTTTTCTCTAATAATTTCCAAATTGTTACTAATCATGTTTAGAAATCTAGAAAATATTTTTAATGAATTTAATATTGAGTTTTTGCTAATTCTAAAATTATAATAACATGATGTCAAAATTCTGCCTGAACATAAAATCTGTAAAGAACATTGTGATTGACCTAGCAGCTGTTGTCAGATTTTGAACTTTAAATATGCGTTGGAACCGTGTGGAAGTCTAGTTTCTAGAATTTTTTATGGATTCAGTTTTCGAGTTCTGAAACAGCAGGAAACTGCATATTTGTACAGACTGCTCTTGCTATCCAGAATTTCACTTTTTAGTTTTTAATAGATTAATTATTCCTATATCGTAATATTGCATGAATTAATGTATGTATATTTTATTGTATGATACTAATGAGTTATTGTCATCATTCTAATCGCTACTTCATGTTACCATCCCATTGTTCCCCTATTGATACTATCGTTCACCGAAATGTCCATTAATTGCATATTGTATTGTTGCATTGATGAAATAATTAATAAGTCGGGGTTTAAGGGTTGACTAAAGTAGTTGATGATATAGAGACTGTACTCGGATGTTGGCCCGTGATTATTATCGTTATCGTCATCGTGTAAGAAATTACACAATGGCCCGTGTTATTATCATTATCGTCATCGTATAAGAAATTACACCATGGCTCATGTTATTACCATTATCGTCATCATACCCAGTACATGAACTATAAAATCTACCACTATAGTCTAAACGAAATTGATTGTATACATCGAACCTGTGGTATGGAACATATGAGACACAGAAATACATGCATTAGTTAGGATTAAAATAATTAATAGACATAAGGATTCCGTTATTGATCGTTGATTATTGTTACCAAATAATGAAACATTGTTTATAGCTATTGCATCGATTACCATGATATTGATTATTGATTATCGTGCCATGTTATTGATTCCTATTGATCCATTGATTCATTGTTATACCATTATTCCATTGTTCCTTGCTTTCACTACTTGCTACCCATGACTTGCTCTAAGAATAATTTTTCTTCTCTTTTTAGATGAAGTGTACACAGGTAATGAAGGAGAATTGCCTGCTGGAATTGGAGAGCAAATTTTCTGAAGAACTATTGCTTTATAATTGAATGTTATTTTTAATGAACTTATTGTAATGAGACTTGTTACTAATGTGTTTGGGACTTGTTATTGTATTGCGCTTATGTCCCAGATTTTATTATTTATCCAGATGATGGACTATTATTGTATTTGGATATTTTTATTGCTCCATTCCAAGTATTATTGTTCATGAGATTATTATTATTGTCTACGCAATTGTTCTGTATTGATTATATTGTTAAGTTGATCAGATAAATAGCTTATGATTGACGTTAGACATTCACTGGGCCAATGTCATGTACTCATATTCTGTATTTTTGGAAAGCTGGGCGTGACAAAGTTTTTAGTGGTATCAAAGCCTGGGTTTGGATAATATATCAGTCAATCATGAATAATGAAAGGATGTTTGGCTTTGATTGACATATTAACCAGATTTGGGTTTTATCAGGTTGACTCAATCATATGTGCAATACAGGAATCCCATGAACAATTGATATCCAACTTATGATCTGGACGCTAACCGTTTGATTCTTATTACAGACCATGGCTAGAAAAGGTGCTTCTTCTTCCCGTGCTGGGGATGATCAGTCTGATGAGCCCACTGTTACACAGCTAATACAAATGCAGCGTGAGCACAATGAACTGATGATGCGGATGCAACGGGAACATTATGAATAGTTGAGAATGGCTTATGAAGCTGCTAATAGAGAACTCGTTGTGCCTGCTCCCGCTATGCTCCCACCAAGACCTGAAAATGTGGCAGATTTCATGAAGCTTCACCCAGATAAGTTCTCAGGCACTGAAGGCCCGAAGCTGAGCAATGTCTTATCAGGACTGAATAATTGTTGACCACAGCACATATAGCGGATGTGGATCGTGTGGATGTAGTGAGCATCCAACTTGTTGACCTTGCCCACATCTGGTGGCAAACTGAGGCTAAACGATTGGGCCGACCCATTCCTTGGGTCGCTTTCACTGAGAGCTTCCTCACGAAGTTCTTCCCTAATATCACCAAGAATGAGATGGAACGACAGTTTGTTTCTTTAACTCAGGTTCGTCAGATAGTGTTTATTTATGCTTTTTCGTTGTTATTTCATAAAGTATCAACTTTAAACTAAACACTGTCTTGAATCAGGAAAATCGTACCGTGGATGAGTACGCTACAGAATTCTCCTGACTAAGTCGTTTTGCTACTTCTATGGTGGCAAATGATGAAGATAGAGGCCATCGTTTCCTATTGGGCTTGGACATTGAGATTTAGGACCGTATTGCTGCCTTGTGACTTCACTCTTATGATGATATTCTGGATGCTGCAAGAATTCAGGAACAGACCAGTTCAAGGAAGTGTGCTATTCATCGTTTTGTTGCTGCTAGACCTTCTGTTGGGCCTATTAGGAGGCCAGCTCCGCCCCTTCCTGTCAGGGCATTGCCTTACCCACCTGCTGTCCAGAAGCCGAACATTGTTTGTACGCACTATCACAAGATTGGGCATTTGCACTAAGATTGCAGGATTGCAAACTGCTAGTGCCTTGCAAGTAGAGGTGTGGACCACATAATTCGTGATTGCTCTAGGTCCAGACCTCTTGCACCAGTTGGGAGTTCCGCTCCTCATGGGGCGCTTGTTTGCGGTCAGGATGGACCCCCTCTTCCACCACAGAGGCAGGTATTTGATCAAAGGAGAGCCGCTCCTAAGGGTAATCTTCCTGCAGGTCGTGGTCAGGCCTACAACTTGACTACGCAAGATGCTGAAACTGCTTTGGGCATTGTTGCAGTTATATCTTTAGTTGTTTTTTATTCTATTTTCATTTGTATTTTATTTTGGATTTCCTTGTTATTTTATTCTTCTATCCTGTTGTTTATTCATGTTAGCCTCTTATTCGTGTCTGTTTCTTGCATTTTGTTTCTGCCTTTCGTGTTTTCACTTTGACTTCTTGCTAGGCATTATCTTTGTTCATTCCTTTCCTGCTCATGTTCTCTTTGACTCTAGTGCTACTCATTCATTTGTTTCCTCCCGCTTCGTCGATCTGCATAGCTTGGCTAGCAGCGCTATGCCAGCAGCTTAGAACATTACTACAGGTGGAGGTGTTGCCGTGTGTTCTCAGATTTGTGAGTAGAGTCCCTTAGTTATTGGTGGTGTTGATTTTGTTGTCGATCTGATTGTCATCAGCAATTCTAGATTTGATGTTATTCTGGGGATGGACTAGTTTGGTGCCACTCATGCTGTGATTGACTACCGCAAGAAGAAGGTGGTGTTCCAAATGCCAGAACGTCAAGAATTTGAATTTTGCGCAAGTGAAATGCCGCTTGCTTGTGTTGAGAAGTTGGCTAGTCAGGAAGCTTTAGTTATGGAGGAAGTGTGTGCTTATGATGTTGTCGCACCGTTGGTTGTGCAGAATTTTCTGGATGTTTTTTCCTGAGGAATTGTCGGGATTACCGCCAGATCGTGAATTGGTGTTCAGTATTGATGTTCAGCCGAGTACAGATCTAATCTCTAAGAGTCCATACAGAATGGCTCCTATTGAACTAGCTGAGTTGAAGGAGCAGATTCAGGAGGTGTTGGATAAAGGTTTCATCAGGCCAAGTGTTTCGCCTTGGAGAGCACCAGTTCTGTTCGTCAATAAGAAGGATAGTAGTCGGATGTTGTGTATTGACTACCGTGAGCTCAATAATGTCACAGTGAAGAACAAGTATCCGTTGCCAAGGATTGATGACCTATTTGATCAATTGGGACGTGCTTCTGTATTTTCGAAGCTAAATCCTTGTTCTGGTAATCATCAGCTTAAGGTGAAAGCCAAGAATGTGCAGAAGACTGCTTTTCGTACAAGATATAGGCACTATGAATTCTTAGTGATGCCTTTTGGAGTTACTAATGCTCCAGCTATATTTATGAGCTTGATGAATCAAGATTTCTCTCCCTTTCTGGACAAGTTTGTGGTGGTGTTCATTGATGATATTCTTGTTTACTCTCGGAATCGGGATGAGCATGCAGAGCACTTGAAGATTGTTTTATAAACATTGAGGGATCATCAGTTGTATGGGAAGCTTAGAAAGTGTGAGTTTTGGTTGGATCGTGTGGCATTCTTGGGCCACATTATTTCTAGTGATGTTGTTTCTGTTGATTCGTCTAAGATTTCTGCGGTTAAGGATTGGCCGATGCCGAAGTCTGTATCTGAAGTTCGGAGTTTTCTTGGTCTAGTGGGTTACTACAGGAAGTTTTTTCGAGATTTCTCGAAGATTGCATGGTTTTTGACCAAGTTGACTGGAAAAGATTAGAAGTTTGTGTGGGATGAGTTCTATGAAGAAGCCTTCTCTGAATTGAAGAATCGGTTGACATTAGCACCTGTGTTGACTATACTGGATGGATTAGGAGGTTTTGTAATTCACTGTGATGCTTCAGGTAGAGGTCTGGGTGCTGTGTTGATGCAACGAGGCAAGGTTGTTGCATATGCATCTAAACAGTTGAGGCCGCATGAGAAAAATTATCCTACACATGATTCGGAGCTTGCTGCTGTGATTTTTGCCTTGAAGCTTTGGAGCCATTACTTGGAGATCGAGTAGAAATCTTCACTGACCACAAAAGTCTCAAGTATGTGTTCATTCAGAAGGAGCTGAATATGAGGCGATGGTTGGAAATGATGGCAGATTATGATATCAGTTTGCAGTATCACCCTGGCAAAATTAATTCAGTGCCTAATGCTTTGAGCAGAAGACCTGTTGCTATGGTTCTTACTGAGCAGAATGAGCTTGTGAAAGCTATGAGGAGATTGGAATTAGATGTGGTATTGCCTGGTTCTGAGCAGAGTTGTATGGTGCTTCAGTTGCAATCATCTTTGGTGGATCAAATTAAGGAGGCACAGTTTGGTGATGTGCAGTTACAGCAATTTCGAGCTGAGGTTGAAGCTGGTTCTAGAACTGATATGGTGACTCATGAGGATGGATCTGTAACATCCTAAATTTTCCTATAATTAAAATTTTCATTTAAATTCACGTGTCTTGCACGTGCAAACTAATGTGTGTATTTAGCTTTAAATATTATTCTTATGTCATGAACAAATATTTTCTACTCTTTTAAAAAGCCTCTTATTAAATCCTAGGCCTAATGACTTAATTCTAGCCCAACCAAAATTAGTTAATTAATTAATTAAAACCCCATGGTTTTAGCCCACCTAATTAGTCCAGTAGTTAATCCTATTAGTAATTAAGACAACTTGTAGAGTAGACTTGTCATGTAACAAATTAGTTAATTAATAAATGTACAAACTAACTAGTGTGCATATAGAGACACGTGCATTGCACATGCACGTGCAAGTGCTTGAAGAGACTAGGCTGGCCACACTTGGAGGGGATGGAGAAAGTGGAAGAGTGGAGAGTTGGTTACTTGATGATGGGTAGTTCTTCTAACTCCCAAATGCATCTATACCCTTCATCCAAACTCATCCCAACCCTTCATTTGGGCTTGAGTTGTGTATAAATAGCTCCATCAGTCTTTCATTTCTCTTTACACTTAGAAATTTCAAAAAAGAAAAGATAGAATTTGTGTAAGAGAAAAGATAGAGTTGTGTGAGAAAAAGATTTAGTGTTGTGTGTGTGCCTTTGCATTTTGGGTGGCCGACTGGCATCAAGGAGGAGAGGCTCGGGTGACCCCATCAAGGAGGAGAAGGCTCGGGTTTTGGCACAAGCTAAGAGGAGAGGGGAGACGATCGTGCTTTCAAGGAGTTTCTTCAGGAGTTTTCTTTGTTCATCAAAGAAGGTGGGTGATTTCTCAACTTCTAATGTAGTACCATGCTAGGAAATTAATTCTATGAATATGCTAGAGAAACTAGTAAAATGGATCATGAAATTGCTTAAAAAGATAATTAGGAGAAAAGAGAAAATTTGATTGTGATTAGTAAATTAAAGCTCATTATGGTGTTCTATTAATGAATTTCATGCTAAAATATCTACTTGTAAATGAACCATGCTAGTGTGATGATCTTACTGAATGAATGGCTCATTTGTAAATGAATAGATATTGCTATGTTTAGTTGTAGATTGAGATGAATAGATAATGTCATGTTTAATTGCAAAATGAATAAATTGTTGTGGATGTGATAAAAGAATAATGTCTAGCCTCATGTAGAATTGAAAAAGATAACAAGAACCTATATTTAGTTGATTTTATATTCGTATTTTGAGAAGGAACTATAGTACATTTTAAAGTCGATAAGATATCCTTTGAATATAAGTTGTAAAGAAAACTTATTTAATGCTAAAAATTAAGAGTTTAATTACTGTTATAATGTTTTATTTTAAGGAAAGTATTCTGGACAAGTATAATTTAAAAGATACCAATGTATTAAGAAATCGAATTTTGTAAAAAAGACTTATAAATAAACAGTAAGCATACAACTATTTCGACTTCTAACTATAACTGAAATTGAGTTTGGGCATAATGGCTTTCGGTGTGGGTTATAAGCAATGTGTACAGTGTAAAGGGCTTTGGGTTTGAGTCTTGAAGAAGCTCTATTTTTCTTAAAATTTGATTTTTCTCAAATATAGTACAATCGGCACATAAAGATATTAACCCTACTCATATCGGTTAGTCACTCAAGACCTAGTGGTCTTCGGGTGCGCTTTGGGTCTGTTACTGTAGCTGGGCGGGAGTTCTGTTTGGTTCTGGGTTCAATTCCTGCCGACCACTTTTTACTTTTTTATATATATTTTTTTTGAGTTTTAAGAGTTTCAAGTGCAAATAAAAATTGGGAAAAAATTGCAATTATTCTTCATATATTATATAGACTTTATGAAAATTAATTCTACAACATTTTACGTATTTTTGTGAAGATTAGATGTGGTTTTTATATTAAAATGGATTAAAGAACTTGATAAATTTTCTTTAAGAATGTGGTTTTAGTATAATTAAAGAAAGAGGAAAAATGTGAATGCAAGAAATTATGTGGAGATTAAATTATGAGATGTAGTAAGTAAATTATGAAGTTGATGTCTAATGTGTTCAAGTGTACATGGGCAATGAAATAAAAAGATCATGATGAAATATGAAAAATTGTGAGTATGAACATTCAAATTTTGGTGAACATGAAAAGAAGTTAAGAACTAGAGTGTAACTAAGACCTTATAGTGAAGATGTGATGAAAGTAAGAGAAAAAACACAAGTATGAGGGCCTCATATCTACGGTGTGAGAGTGTTCACAGGTTGTCTACAAGATGCGTCATGTTATGACGTGAATACCTCTCCGAAATTATCGGGACCATGGCGACGCTTGTGGGGTGCTTGGTGATTATGTGGTGCCATTGTCCCCATGACGGAGGCAAATTGTCCATAGGCTGTCTACATGATGTGTCATGTCATGACGTAGGATTCCCCTCCAGGCTGTCTGGACATGGGCTTGTAATTCATAAAACATCTAGGATACTTACCATAGTTACCGAAGTAGTTTAACTCGTAACGAGGGATCCAACCCTACAAGATGAAGAATGGTTAAGGGCTTGCCCTCAGATTTAAGTAGAATGGGATGCATAAGTTCGAAGAAGTGTGCATTATTATCATGAAATAATAAATAACTCCATCAAGACTAAGTGCACCGTCACACACGACATCGATAAGATAGTCCCCCTTAGTTTTGTTTGTGAACAAGTGTGTGCTTTCCAAGTAAGAGAAATTGATGTATTATATCCTAGCATCAGTTGTATGTAACTGACGTGCCCGTAGTTTCCATGCAGGATAAAATGAATGAAAGGACTATAGAGGAAAGCTGCTTAAAGAATAATTTCAAGTGTTATTTGATTCATGTAATTTGTTATAATTTGCTTCCGCTGTGTTAATGTAAACACTATTATACAAAAGTTTTAAATTCCTTGTAAAATTGTACAAAGTGAAGTGTAAAGATCCTGCGGAACTTCGAATTCAGACTTATTTAGAATTCGGGGTGTTACAGAGTGGTATTAGGCCACGATTCCAAATAGTACAAATTTATAAGGAGTGACACCATAGAGTGGACATTAGAGTGTGAGTTGGGTATAGAAATTTAAATGTAAGCCACTTATATTTGCGTTCCTCTATGATTGATGCTTCTTCTTCTCCCTCCCCCAAGATGGCGAACCACCATAACCCCGCAGGCATTGATGATTGGCACATAATCGAAGAAGACAACTACCCTGGACAATGAGATTCTGACGAAGAAGATCTCGAGGAGTATGAAGGAGAATGGCCCGAGTCCCGAGAGATCACTCCGCCTCCAGACTCATCGAATGTTTCATCCGACGAGGAGAACTAGTTTCGAGAGATTGCATCGAATCTCTTCAGAGGCAAGTGGAGACTCAGAAGGAGAGAGCAGACCAATTGCAGACCCAGTATGCAAAATTCGAGAACAATGCAACCCTCAGTCATCATGTTTGGGAACTCTAGAAGAGAAAGAAAATGTATGATGTGCTGAAGGAAGAAGCAGCGGAACTACGGGAAGGGCTTAGGAAAGCCAAGAAGAATCGTAGGGATTAGAATGTGTATCATCTCAATGCTTTCGCTTGATGCCAGACGATGTTTTAAATTTGAATGTACAAAGTTTGAATTTAATGAAATGAAAGAGTTGAATTAAATTCATGTTTTCTACTCCGAATTTAATGGATCTTTTGAATCAGAGTATGGATGGAAGAAGAGCAAGGAATGGAGAAGGGCCCAGTTGTGGACTCGACTTGGAAACGGAGTTGGCCAGGCTCTATCAGACCATCAACACCGTCGCTGTGAACCAAAACCATAGGGGATGCCTGCAAATCCAATTCTTGAGGCGATCAAACTTGTGGAATCATTCAAGCGAATGAAGCCGCCAGTGTTTGAAGGGAAATCAGACCCAGATGCAGCTGACAATTGGATTAGGCAAGTCGAGACTATCTTTGATGTCTTGGAAACTTCAGAAGGTAGCAAGGTGAAGCTTGCTACATTGCAGCTTAAGAAGGACGCAGTTGTGTGGTGGCAGTCTATGAAGCGAACTATGGGAATGGTGTTATCGGCTGGGATGAATTCTTGGAAGAGTTCCGCGGTCACTACTTTCCATCCGACGTCCAAGAGAAGAAAGCGATGGAGTTCCTGGCACTGCAGCAAGGAGGCATGTGTGTCAGGGAGTATGAAACAAGGTTTACTCAACTTTCGAGGTATGCACCCGAACTTGTGATGGACGAGGCGAAGAAAGCTCGGAAGTTCGAGCACGGATTGAGGCTGAGTCTAAGACCAAATGATACTCCTTGGTATCAGGAGGTTTGATAAGTTAGTCAAGTGAGCTACAGCTACAGAGGAGGATATGGAGCAGTTTCGTGCTGCCCAGAATAGGAGGAATAGTTGGAATGTCGGGAAGAGGTCCGTATTTTCTAGGAATGTCAGGGGGCAGATGCTAGCTCAAAGGTTCAAACCTACGGGGCGAATGCTGTCAATGTGGCTGGAAGACCCAAAAATGGTTGGGTGAGACCTCCTGTGATGACTAGTTTTAATTGTGGAGAGACAGGTCATTACAGATCTCACAGCCCCAAGCAGCCGAATGTCGCCCGAAATGGACCACTGCAGCAGGTTGGGAAGAGGTCGTACCAACAGGGGCGAGCATTCGCTTTGACTGAGGCCGACGCTGATGAAGTGGATCACGTCATTACTAGTACGGGGGCGGATGTCTAGAAGTTTCTGTTGTTCTTTTTCCCTATTTTATTTAGTAAAGATTGTTCTGTAATGAGAGTTTATTATGTAACAGGAGAACTTTTATTAAATGGAAAGAAAGCTGTTATTCTGTTCGATATTGGATCCTCTCATACTTTTGTATCTCCTAAATTTGCTAAAGTCATGGGAGTCGAACCGAAGGTCTTTCCAGGCAAGATCCTAGCAGTAGCTACTCCATCAGAGGGAAACATTAACCACTGATCGGTATTATGTAGATCGCGAGATCGAGATTGGAGGCAGATTTTCGGAATTGATCTGATCGAGCTGAATATCCTAGGGGTCGATGTTGTCATTGGCATTGATTGGATGTCGGTGTACAGTGCGAACATTGAGTGTAAGACCAAGAAAGTAACAGTGAAGGCTCCAGGAGGCCCTGTAGTCACTTTCCAGGGAAAGAAGAGATGTTCATGTTTGGTAGCAGCTATCAACAAGGAGAAGGTTCCTGTGGAGGTGCAGCAGATTCCAGTTGTTCGGGATTACCCGACTTTGTTCTTAGAGGATTTTCCTAGGTTACCCCCGCATCGTGATGTAGAGTTCAGCATCACTATCCAGCTAGGGAGTGCACCTATTTCCAAGGCACCGTATAAGATGGCGCCTGTGGAGCAGGATGAAGTTAAATGGCAGATTAAGGAGCTTTTGGGGAAAAGGTTTTATTCAGTCGAGTGTGTCACCTTGGGGAGCATCGGTGTTGTTGGTGAAGAAGAAATATGGGTCGATGAGGATGTGCATCGATTATCGAAAGCTGAATAAGGTGACTGTTCAGAATAAATATCCTATTCCATGAATCGATGACCTGTTCGATCGTCTACAAGGTGTTGCTGTTTTCTCCAAAATAGATCATCGATCTGGATACCATCAGGTTCAAGTGAAAGTGGAAGATGTCCATAAGACTGCATTCAGTACTCGACATGGTCATTACGAATTCTTAGTTATGCCATTTGGAGTTACGAATGCACCTGCAATCTTTATGTATATGATGAACAGAGTTCTGAGACCGTTTATTGATTCTTTCATCGTGGTATTCATCGA
This sequence comes from Hemerocallis citrina, assembly GCA_017893485.1. Taxonomy (NCBI): domain Eukaryota; kingdom Viridiplantae; phylum Streptophyta; class Magnoliopsida; order Asparagales; family Asphodelaceae; genus Hemerocallis; species Hemerocallis citrina. The sequence goes on along the minus strand of CM030359.1, from coordinate 138,081,356 downwards.
TGATATTCTTGTGTACTCCAAGTCAGAGGAGGAGTACACTGAGCATCTAGCTGAGGTTCTGAAGAAGCTTCAAGAGCATGAGTTGTATAACAAGTTATCCAAGTGCAATTTCTGGAAATCTGAAGTGGCATTCCTGAGTCAAATCCCTTCTAAGGAGGGAGTGTGTAATATCCCGATCGTATATTTTATTTGTATCTTTAAAAAAATATTTTTATGGAAATTTTTGTGGTTTTCTAAATAAAAACTTACCTGTGAATATATACTAGTAAGTATATACATATGTTGTATCGGTTTTGTGCACTTGTACAAAATCATGTAAAATTTGTTTTTGAGAAAATATCTTGAAAATCTCGTATAGATATTTAAAATTACTATTTTATTATTAATTTATTTTTATTTTTAGAATTGAAATATTTTTTGTGGATATCACCCGGTTTTGTTAATAATCATTATCTGTACATGTATACCAGTCTGTATACTTATGTATTGTATCAAATTGGTAATGTAATCTTCCAAGCTGATAATAAAATTTATTTTATTATTATTTTTGGAATTAATTTATTTTTATACGATAATGCGGTTTAACAAACAAAAGTTATCGGTATACATATATATGTACGTATGAGTATTGTACTGATTTCGTACATTTGTACAAATCATGTAGTGTGTATTTATGACAAAATATCTCTTTTTGTCATGATTAATCAAATTTGGATGGCTAGGACTTGTTTGAAGGATTAAACCTTGGGTCTAAGATTAATTAAAGATACATAAGAGTGTTAATAGGTGTCTTCTTCTAGAAGTCTCTCTCCTCCACCTCACCCCTCCATCTCACCTCCCCCCTTACCTAGGTATGGCCGGCCAAACCTAGTGTATTTTGCACTCTCCACCCTCATTCCATCCTATAAATACCCCCCCCCCCCCTCTCACTCTTTGTCTCATTTACAAGAAGAAAAAAAAACGAAAATAAAGAGAGAACAAGCCCTAACTAGAGAGTTCTTCTTGTAGGTTTTTCCATAGAAGCTTTCATAGAAGCTAGGAGGAAGGAGAAGGTATTTTGGCTAGTCCTTCCTAATTAGAAATAACAAGGTAGGGGTTCTCTACATCTCTTTCTTATGGTTGTTTTTCATTTATTTTTTTGTATGTATAGAAAGAACTCATCTTAGGGGTAGCTATTGTTCTATGTGAGAAAGAACCCATCTTTTGATGGTTATTTGTTGTAGATTAAAAAGAACTCATCTTTAAGATGAGTGGTTGTTGTATGTGTGTGTTTCTAACAACTTGGACTAAAGACTTTAAGCATAAACATGGTTGTAGGGATCAAAATGATCCCATGGAAATATGGATGGTAGAACTCAAACAATGGCATAAAGATTGATTCTTGAAGACTTGTTATGGTTATTTTGAACTACTTGGACTAAGACTTGTGCATAAAAATGGTTGAAAATCAAGGAGGGGGTTTCCCTATTTTATTTGTATCGATTCTTGTTCTCTTTTGTTATGTGTGTTTTGTTGTGTTTTCTAAAAATAACTTGGACTAAATCATTAAGCATAAATTGGTTGTAGGGATCAAAATGATCCCACGAAAAAGGTGGATGGAGGAACTTAAATGAAACACATAAAGGTCGAACCTTTAACCTTGTTAGGATTATTCTTGTTATTATGGTTATGTTGTTAACACAGATGACAACTTGGACCTAAATCTATGAGCATATAAAGATTAGTGTAGTAAAAATATTTACATACCCATTTTAGGGTTGTAGAAGTCATCTAGCCTAATAAAAGATAAGTCTTTTGTTGTATGTTGCTCTCTACCTTGTTAAAAATCAAGTTTATACTAACCCTAGTTCATAAAAAGTAGACTTGTTGTATGTTGTTTTCCTACCATGTTATAGATCAAGTCCTTACTAATTTTACTTCATAAAAGATAAATCTTTTCGTAGTTGTTGTATGTTTACTTTCATACTGGTTAAAAATCAAGTCCTTGGTAATTCTAGATCATGAAAGATTAAGCTTCTGTTTTGCTTCTAGATTGTAAAAGATCAGTTCTTTTGTAGCATGTCTATTTTTCTTTCATGATATAAATGATTACTTCTTTTCGTATTGTATGTAGGAGTTTGTCGATAGAAGAAAAGTAGATTTTGTAACATGTAGGACTTGTAGATTAAATAAAAAGTAGGTTTTGTAATATGTAGGAATTTGTAGATTCAATAAATGTGGTTTTTGTATTATGTAGAACTTATAGATTAAATAAAAGTAGGTTTTATAATATGTAGGAACTTGTAGATTCATAAAACAAGTAATTTTTGTAATATGTAAGGCTTGTAATTCATAAAGGACGTAGTTTTTGTAATATCTAGATAAAGTCCTTAGTACTCTTTATGAGTTTACCACCATGCTTGAGTTTGTATGGTTGTTTTAGATTTAAAAAGAACCCATTCATGCTTGTGGTGTAAAGGTGTTCTAGTTTCAAAAAGAACCCATGAACCATGCTTGAGTTGCTAGTAAAAGAAACCCATCATGCTTGAGTTGCAAATTATTGTAGTAAAGAACCATGCTTAAGTTGTGTAGTAAAGAAACCCATCATGCTTATGTTATTGTAGTAAAGAACCATGCTTAAGTTGTGTAGTAAAGAAACCCATCATGCTTGAGTTGTTGTAGTAAGAAAACCATCAAGCTTGAGATGTAGCAAAGAAACCATGCTTGAGTTGTTTTTAGTAAGAAACCCATGCTTAAATTGTTGTAGGTTGTATGTGCTAAAGAAACCATGCTTAAGTTTTGTAGGTTGTTGTAGTAAGAACCATGCTTAAGTTGTTGTAGATTGTTGTAGTAAGAACCATGCTTGAGTTGTTGCTAAAGAAACCCATGCTGCAGTTGCTAATAATTGTAGTAAAAAACCAAGCTTAAGTTGTTGTAGTAGAATTAGTAAAGAACCCTTGCTTGAGTTTTTATAGTTATTCTAGTAAAGAACCAATGCTTGAGTTATTGTAGTTGTTCTAGTAACAACCCATGCTTGAATTATTATAGTTGTTCTAGTAAAGAACCCATGATTAAGTTGTTATAGTTATTCTAGTAAAGAACCCATGCTTAAGTTGTTATAGTCGTTATAGTAAAGAACCCATGCTTGAGATGTGTAGTTGTTCTAGATTTAAAAGAACACATGCTTGAGTTTGTATGGTTGTTTTAGATTCAAAATAATCCATGCATGTTTAAGTTATATGTTGTAGTGGTTTTAGTTAAATTCTAAAAGGAACCCATGAGTTTAGCTTGCATGCTAATCCAATTGAACTATTGAAATGAACCCATGTTCCATAGTTGTTCGAGCTCGATTTTTAAGAAGAAACCCATGAAACTAGCTCCATTGTAGTTGTAGCTCAATTTGGCGAGGAACCCAAGCATTTAGTTTCTAGGTGGTTCTAGCTCAATCTTGAGAAAGAACCCACAAACCTAGTCGCTTGTTGTCCTAGTTCAAATTGGGAAAAAGAACTCATGAGTTCTAGTTGTACGTGGTTCTAATTGAAATTGCACCATATGATGTGAACATGCTTCATCTTCAATATATGGGTAATAATGATTGAGAAAGTCACTAGTATTGTTAGCTCGATAAAAGCTCGTCTAGGATTTTATAGTTACCCCAGGGATCATCGACCATCAAGACACGCATCTTACCACTTTGGAAACTAAGGATAAATCACACCTCGAGCACCGACAGATTTTAACTGCTGTGGGTTCATCGCGGGACGAGAGTGTTGACGAGATCCAAGTTACGGGTAGTGATGAGTGAGGGAGATCCTGTCACCGGTGTCTTGGATCGATAGGCCATGAGTTGGATCGGGATAATCTTAAGAAAGTTCTTATTGGAAACCCCGTGAGATTATTTGGATTTAGTGACATCGTTAGGGTAGTAACCTTTGGCTATTACTATTTAACCTTTACTTATTATCATTTTTCGCCGAAGGGAAAGAGTTGGTGTTAAGGGTGATACCTTATGATCCGACCTGTCCTATAGGCCGACACTAGGCGGTGTTATTGGGTTGTACCCTTATTGACAAAAGGATACGGTCTGTGCCTTCTCACGAGTTGGGAGCACGGGATCCGTATCTCGTCTGTTAATTTCTGAAGTGCCTTGATAAGCGGGAGCGATTCCTGTCAGAGCTAGGGGAGATGGACCCCCGGAACTCTGTCTTGTCTTATATCTAAGGGCGAGAAGCCATAGACTACAGTCTGGCTAGGGGCCCACAGGTGATGCTTCGAGCTAACCTGCGACGGCGGAAACTCCAAAGATTCGTCAGATATTTGAGTGAGGTCCGTTGCGCCTGCCGGGATTAGACCGTTTCAGGGCATATTTCAGAAACAAGTCGAGTACAAGAGTAGAATTCATGGCGCGTGTTCAAATCCCTATATATGAAGAAACGGCTTGCTATGGGGTGTATGTAGTATGGGCTGCATACTGTCCCAGACTCTTGCTTGCATTAGAATAACAGCATCATTGCATTAGTTAATCTGGCATTAGATTCTAAGTCATAGCATACACAGACACATCAATTATATATACACGTTTCTCTTTTCATCAATCTGTTTGCTTAAAGTGGAGAATCGCTGCTAGTCATCAGCCTTAAAGCGTCAGTATATGTACTGACGTCCCCATTTCAATAGGTACTGGATGGTAGAAGTACAGGTACGGAATTCAGGAGGACTCAAGGAGAGAGAAGCAAAAGTCGATTTTATTTCTGCTATAATATATATTGTTTACTATTGTTCCATTGTAACAATTGTTGTAATTCATTTATTTATTGAGAAGCATCCAAGTGAAGTACCAAGTGTTGTTCTTTATTCATTATACTCTGATGTAAATTTGTTGAAAGTAGTAACACTTGGGCTTTTTAAGATATTATTGTAACACTGATGCAATGTATTGCAGTTTTATAATATTCGGACTTGTAATACAATTGTGTTGAATAAAAAGTTTTAAATTTTCCTGTTTTTCTGTGTATTGTGGCTAATTGAAGGAAAGATTGTGGCTTATGTCACAGTTTCCCAGTATATGGAAATCGGGGCATTACAGAGTGGTATCAGAGCCGACTTCAATTTACAGTCCAACACAGTAGGAAAATTAAACTTGGATGCCTTTTAGGAGTCGGATTTTAGCTAGTTGTAGACAATTATAATTCATATTGTTATTTCTTTCAACTTATATTTTATGATTTTTCTATGTCTGGACTAATTCCAGTATATGTGTTTTAAGAATGGTATTCGAGGATATCCTAACCGAGGATGTGTTGATGGAAGAGAGCAAGCCGATTTCAAGGGATGATCTGATGATCTCGAGCGAGGAGCCGAAGGAGGTTTTACTACAAGCTAACCCCAAGACGAACTCGCCTTCAGCACCGCAAGGACTAAGTGTGGATCAACGCACAGCAGCAGCAGCCAGCATACATTGGGAAATAAAGAAACTAAGGAGGTGCATGACCGGGAAAGGTCGTCAAGCTAAGCAACTGAGAAAGGCTTGCAGAGCTGCATTAGCAGGCCTAGCAGAGGAGCAGGAATACTTTAATTCCAGATTGGCACCACTACAGCATGAATGGGAGCAAATCTAGGAGACCACCGAGGTTGTAGTATGCCGCTTTTGTGAGAGGTTTGGGCACAAGAAACCATTCTATCCACGATGACTAGGGAAAAGATCTGCACCAGCATCAGGGTTCGAGAACCAAGGTCAGAATCAGAAGACTCAGAAAATGGAGGGCAAACTTAGAGGCACCAAGATAGGAAGTTGTTTCCTATGTGGTGAGAAAGGTCATTTCAAGAGCCAGTGTCCGAGGAAGAACCCTCAGGTGGAGACCCGTACATGTTACAATTGGGGGAGATTGGTCATGTTAGGCCAAACTGTCCCCAGCTTCACAAAAATGACGGCAGATCGGCCCCGAAGATGAACAATAAAGGAAAGGAGCTTGTTCACCAAGAGTAAGAGTTCGCACTTACTAAAAGCAAGCTGAAGAGGGCAGGAGGGCTAGTACCAGTATGTGCATATGAAACAGCAATTAAGTCTAAAAGTTGTATTTTTGAAATTTATTTTGGACCAAGAAGTAATATATAATGTAACACTTTTTGTAACCAGTTGGATTTATATATATATATGGAATCCATGCAACTGTTTTGTTCAATTGTGGTAAATCACATTCTTTTTGTCTGAATTATTTTTCAAGAAGTTGAGATGTGTGCGGGAGGCAACTCTAGAATTTGTTTTGTTAATTACACCATCTGGAGCGTCAGCATTGAGCAAATTACAGGAGAGAATCTTGGAAGTCAGAAGTGATGTTCGTAGGCTGTCCTATTCTAAGGAGGGAGTGGCTACCGAACTGCAAAAGGTCGAGATGAGTGAAGGATTGACCTCAGCCGAAGACCATGAAGGAGGTAACAAGTTAAATGATGAGATCAGGAAAGCCCGTATTGAAGTAGTTACTGAAGATTGAAGATCAGTTTTTGCACGATTGAAGCTGCAACTGAGTCTAAGTGAGCAAGTCAGAAGGCTTAGGCAGGAGATGCAAGGATTGAAGCACTGAAGCGGAAAGTTGATGAAGGAAAATTTCAGAATGTCGGTATCGACTTCGTCACAGGATTACCCAGAAGTTTGGAAATGTATGACTCAATTTGGGATATTAGGGATCTGTTGACAGAATCTGCACATTTTCTTCCGATGAAGATGACTTAGTCGCTAGATAAATTAGCAGAAGTCCACATTGAAGGCGTAAGGAAGCAGCATGGAGTGCCAGTGTCAGCGATTCTGACCAAGATTCAAGAGTTATCTCTCGATTTTGGTAGAGTTGCAGGTAGCTTGGGGATCGAGGTCGAGTTCTTTGGAGAACTAGTTCGTGGATGAGCCACTTGGGAGCCAGAAAGCCATATAAGCTTTCTTTCCCTGAGTTATTTAGTGTAGGTGTATTTATCTGTTCTCCTGACTAAACGTAGTTCTAAGGACAGAACTATTCTAAGGAGGGAGTATTGTAATATCCCGGTCGGATATTATATTTGTATTTTTATTATGGAAATTTCTTGGGTTTTCTAAATAAAAACTTACTTGTGAATATATACTATTAAGTATATACATATGTTGTACCGGTTTTGTGCACTTGTACAAAATCCTGTAAAATGCATTTTTGAGAAAATGTCTGAAAAATCCCGGGCAGATATTTAAAATTATTATTTTATTTTTATTTTCAAAATTGAAATATTTTTTGTGGATATCACCCGGTTTTGTTACTAAACATTATCTGTACATATATACCAGTATGTATACATCTGTATTGTATCAAATTGGTACTGTAATCTTCCGAGATGATAATAAAATTTATTTTATTATTATTTTTGGAATTAATTTATTTTTATACAGATTATGCAGTTTAACAAATGAAAATTATCGGTATACATATATATGTACGTATGAGTATTGTACCGATTTCGTACGTTAGTACAAATCATGTAGTCTGTATTTTGGACAAAATCCCTCTTTTTGTCATGATTAATCAAATTTGGATGGCTAGGACTTGTTTGAAGGATTAAACCTAGGGTCTAAGACTAATTAAAGATACATAAGAGTGTTAATAGGTGTCTTCTACTAGAAGTCTCTCTCCTCCACCTCACCTCCCCCACACCTAGGTATGGTCGGCCAAACCCATACCAAGGGGGTTTGTGCAAATGTGTTGGTGTATTTTGCACTCTCCATTCTCATTTCATCCTAAAAATACCCCCCCTCCCCACCCCCGTTCACACTTTGTCTCATTTACAAGAAGAAAAAAAATGAGGAAAAGAAAGAGAGAACAAGCCCTAACTAGAGAGTTCATCTTGTAGGTTTTTCCACAGGAGCTTTCATAGAAGCTAGGAGGAAGGAGAAGGTGTTTTGGCTAGTCCTTCCTAATTAGAAATAACAGGGTGGGGGTTCTCTACTTCTCTTTCTGATGGTTGTCTTTCATTTATTTTGTTGTATGTATAGAAAGAACCCATCTTAGGGGTAGCTATTGTTCTATGTGAGAAAGAACTCATCTTTTGATGGTTATTTGTTGTAGGTTCAAAAGAATTCATCTTTAAGATGAGTGGTTGTTGTATGTGTGTGTTTCTAACGCCTTGGACTAAAGACTTTAAGCATAAACATGGTTGTAGGGATCAAAATGATCCCATGAAAATATGGATGGTAGAACTCAAACAATGGCATAAAGATTCAGTCTTTAAGACTTGTTATGGTTATTTTGAACTACTCGGACTAAGATTTCTGCATAAGAATGGTTGAAAACCAAGGTGGGGGTTTCCCTATTTTATTTGTATTGATTCTTGTTCTCTTTTGTTATGTGTGTTTTGTTGTGTTTCCTAAAAATAACTTAGACTAAATCATTAAGAATAAATTGGTTGTAGGGATCAAAATGATCCCATGAAAAAAGTGGATGGTGGAACTTAAATGAAACACATAAAGGTTGAACCTTTAACATTGCCATGATTATTGTTGCTATTATGGTTATGTAGTTAACACAAATGACAACTTGGACCTAAATCTATGAGCATATAAAGATTAGTGTAGTAAAAATATTTACATACCCATTTTAGGGTTGTAGAAGTCATCTAGCCTAATAAAACATAAGTCTTTTGTTGTATGTTGCTCTCTACCATGTTAAAATCAAGTTTTTACTAATCCTAGTTCATAAAAAGTGGACTTGTTGTATGTTATTTTCCTACCATGTTATAGATCAAGTCCTTACTAATTTTAGTTCATAAAAGATAAATCTTTTAGTAGTTGTTGTATGTTTACTTTCATACATGTTAAAAATTACGTCCTTGGTAAATCTAGATCATGAAAGATTAAGCTTCTATTTTGCTTTTAGATTGTAAAAGTTAGTTCTTTTGTCGCATGTCTATTTTGCTTTCATGATAGAAATGATTACTTCTTTTGTTATTGTATGTAGGAGCTTGTAGGTGGAAGAAAAGTAGATTTTGTACTATGTAGGACTTGTAGATTAAATAAAAAGTAGGTTTTGTAATATGTAGAAATTTGTAGTTTCAATAAATTTGGTTTTTGTATTATGTAGAACTTATAGATTAAATAAAAGTAGGTTTTGTAATATGTAGGAACTTGTAGATTTATAAAACAAGTAGTTTTTGTAATATGTAAGGCTTGTAATTCATAAAGGAGGTAGTTTTTATAATATCTAGATAAAGTCCTTAGTACTCTTTATGAGTTTACCACCATGCTTGAGTTTGTATGGTTGTTTTAGATTTAAAAAGAACCCATTCATGCTTGTGGTGTAAAAGTGTTCTAGTTTCAAAAAGAACCCATGAACCATGCTTGAGTTGCTAGTAAAAGAAACACATCATGCTTGAGTTGCTAATTATTGTAGTAAAGAACCATGCTTAAGTTGTGTAGTAAAGAAATCCATCATGCTTAAGTTATTGTAGTAAAGAACCATGCTTAAGTTGTGTAGTAAAGAAATCCATCATGCTTGAGTTGTTGTAGTAAGAAACCCATCATGCTTGAGATGTAGTAAAGAAACCGTGCTTGAGTTGTTTTTAATAAGAAACCCATGTTTAAATTGTTGTAGGTTGTTGTAGTAAGAAACCAATGCTTAAGTTGTATGTGCTAAAGAAACCATGCTTAAGTTTTAGGTTGTTGTAGTAAGAACCATGCTTAAGTTGTTGTAGATTGTTGTAGAAAGAACCATGCTTGTGTTGTTGCTAAAGAAACTCATGCTTGAGTTGCTAATTATTGTAGTGAAGAACCATACTTAAGTTATTGTAATAGTATTAGTAAAGAACCCATGCTTGAGTTAATGTAGTTGTTCTAGTTAAGAACCCATACTTGAGTTATTGTAGTTGTTCTAGTATGAACCCATGCTTGAGTTGTTATAGGTGTTCTAGTAAAGAAGCCCTTGCTTAAGTTGTTATAGTTGTTCTAGTAAAGAACCCATGCTTGAGAAGTGTAGTTATTCTAGATTTAAAAGAACCTATTCTTGAGTTTGTATGGTTGTTTTAGATTCAAAAGAATCCTTGCATATTTAAGTTATATGTTGTAGTGGTTTTAGTTAAATTCTAAAAGGAACCCATGAGTTTAGCTTGCATGCTAATCCAATTGAACTATTGAAATGAACCCATGTTCCATAGTTGTTCTAGTTCGGTTTTTAAGAAGAAACCCATGAAACTGGTCCCATGATAAATCTAGCTCAATTTGGCGAGGAACCCATGCGTTTAGGTTCTAGGTGGTTCTAGCTCAATCTTGAGAAAGAACCCACCAACCTAGTCACATATTGCCCTAGTTCAAATTGGGAAAAAGAACCCATGAGTTCTAGTTCTACGTGGTTCTAATTGAAATTGGACCATATGATGTGAATATGCTTCATCTTCAATATATGGGTAATAATGGTTGAGAAAGTCACTAGTATTTTTAGCTCGATAAAAGCTCGTCTAGGTTCTTATAGTTACCCTAGGGGTCATCGACCATCATGACTCGCATCTTACCACCTTGGATACTATGGATAAATCACACCTCGAGCACCGACGAATCTAAACTGATGTGGGATGATCGCAGGCCGAGAGTGTTGACGAGATCCGAGTTATGGGTAGTGATGAGTGAGGGATTTCTGTCACCGGTGTCTTGGATCGATAGGCCATGAGTTTGATCGGGATAATCTTAAGAAAGTTCTTATTGGAAATCCTGTGAGATTGTTTGGGTTTAGTGACATCGTTAGGGTAGTAACTTATGGCTATTACTACTTAACCTTTACTTATTATCATTTTTCGCCGAAGGAAAAGAGTTTGTATTAAGGGTGATACCTTATGATCCGACATGTCCTATTGGCCGACACTAGGCAATGTTATTGGGTTGTACCCTTCTTGTCAAAGGGATACGGTCTGTGCCTTCTCACGAGTTGAGAGCACGGGATCCATATCTCGTCTGTTAATTTCTGAAGTGCCTTGATAAGCGGGAGCGATTCCTGTCGGAGCTGGGGGATGGACCCTCGGAACTCCGTCTTGTCTTATATCTAAGGTAGAGAAGCCATAGACTACGGTCTGGCTAGGGCACACAGGGGATGCTTCTAGCTAACCTGCAACTGTGGAAACTCCAAAGATTCGTCAGATATTTAAGTGAGGTCCGGTGCGCTTGGCGGGATTAGACCGTTTCAGGACAACCACATCAGTCATGTCGTTGAGTACAAGAGTAGAATTCATGGTGCGAGTTCAAATCCCTATATATGAAGAAACGACTTGATATGGGGCGTATGTAGTATGGGATGCATGCTGTCCCAGACTCTTGCTTACATTAGAATAAGAGTATCATTGCATTAGTTAATCGAGTATTAGATTCTAAGTCCTAGCATACACAGACACATTAATTATATATACACGTTTCTCTTTTCATCAATCTGTTTGCTTAAAGTGGAGAATCGCTGCTAGTCATCAACCTGAAAGCGTCAGTATATGTAGTGACGTCCCCATTGAAATAGTTACTGGATTGCAGAAGTACAGGTACAGGATTCAGGAGGACTCAAGGCGAGAGAAGCAAGAGTCGATTTTATTTCCGGTGTAATATATATTGTTTACTATTGTTCCATTGTAGCAATTGTTGTAATTCATTTATTTGTTGGGAAGCATCCAAGTGAAGTACCAAGTGTTGTTCTTTATTCATTATACTCTGATGTAAATTTGTTGACAGTAGTAACCCTTGGGCTTTTAAAGATATTATTGTAACACTGATGCAGTTTTATAACATTCGGACTTGTAAGACAATTGTGTTGAATAAAAAGTTTTAAATTTTCCTATTTTTCTGTGTATTGTGGCTAATTGAAGGAAAGATTCCCACTTATGTCACGGTTTTCCAGTATATGGAAATCGGATTGTTACAGTGTGGCTACTGATCCTCAGAAGAAAGAGGCAGTGAAGGATTGAGTAAGGCCTACTACAGTGATGGAAATTAGAAGTTTCTTTGGCCTACTGGATACTATAGGAGGTTCATTCAAGGCTATGCTCAGATAGTTGTGCCGCTCACTGGTCTGACAAAGAAGAATGTAAATTTCATGTAGACTGAGCAGTGCGAGGCAAGCTTTTAGGAGTTGAAAGAGAAATTGACTACTGCTCCCATTTTGGCTTTGCCTAGCAGGTGTTGAGTATGATGTCTACAGCGATACTTCACATCGTGCGCTTGGGTGTGTCTTGATGCAAGAAGGTAAAGTAATCGCTTATGGGTCTAGGCAACTAAGACCGCATGAGAAGAATTATCCAACTCATGATTTGGAGTTGGCTGCAATTATCTTTGCCTTGAAGCAATGGAGGCATTACGTGTACTATGAGAAATTAAACATGTATATGGACCATAAAAGCTTGAAGTACATCTATCAGCAAAGGACCTGAATTTGAGGCAATGGTGATGGTTGGAAGTACTTGAGGACATTCGTCCTGAGATTAAGTACCATCCAGGTAAGGCTAATGTTATTGCTGATGCACTTAGCCGTAAAAGCAGTTTGGCCAGTTTGATCACGACCTAGAGGCATCTTGCAGAGGAGTTGGATCAGACTGGTATTGACGTAGTTTTGTAAGGCTTAGGAGCATCTTTGGCTCAGCTGAGGCTTCAGCCCACGTTGAATGAAAGGATTATATTAAGTTAGAAGGAAGATGCAGAGATTCAGAAGATGAAGGAGCAGGTTGGTGCAAGCAGATTATCATAGTTTCAGATCAGAGATGAAGTGTTGTGGTTTGGAGAGAGGCTATGTGTTCCGGATCAACCAGATTTGAGGGAGGGTATTTTTCAGGAGGCACATGCTACTCTTTTATCTGTACGTCCGGGGAGCACCAAGATGTACAAGGACATCAAGCAATATTTATGGTGGTCAGGTTTGAAGCGGGATGTGGCTGAGTTTGTGGCGAGGTGTGAGATCTGTCAACAGGTGAAAGCCGAAAAATCAGAAGCCCGGAGGATTGTTGCAACCGTTACCCATTCCGGAGTGGAAGTGGGATGACATCAGCATGGATTTCATCACGGGTTTGCTCAAGAGTTAGAAGGGTAATGATGCGATTTGGGTCATAGTCGATCGACTGACCAAATCGGCTCACTTTTTGGCAATGAAACTCACTTCGTCTATGGATAAGTTAGCCGAGCTGTATGTTGGGGAGATCGTCAGGCTCCATGGTGTTCTATTGACCATTGTGTCTGATCGAGATGCGCAATTCACTTTGCATTTCTGGAGGAGTCTTCAGGCAGCTTTGGCTACTAAGACGGACTTCAGCATTTTCTTCAATCCTCAGACTGATGGGCAGACTGAGAGGGTCAATTGAGTTGTTGAGGATATGCTTCGGTGTTGTGTTCTAAATTTTGGAGGCAATTAGGAGAGGCATCTAGCTCTGGTAGAGTTTGCCTACAACATTAGTTTTTCAGACTAGTATCGGGATGGTGCCGTATGAAGCTCTGTCTGGCAGGAAGTGCAGAACGCCTGTTTGCTAGTTTGAAGTGGGGGAGCGGCAGATGTTTGGGCCGGAGATCATACAGCAGACCTCAGAAAAGATCGATTTGATCAGGAAGAGGTTAGTAGATGCTCAGAGTATGCAAAAGAGTTATGGTGACAACCGGAAGAGGGACCTTGAGTTCGAGGAATGTGACTTTGTCTTCCTGAAGGTATCGCCTAGTAAGGGTGTGATTCGTTTTGGCAGAGGTGGGAAATTAGCCCCAAGGTACATAGGTCCTTATAAGATATTGAAGAGTATTGGGAAGACTGCTTACCGGTTGGAGTTACCATAAGAGTTTTCTCAGGTGCACAATATCTTCCATGTGTCTATGTTGAGAGGTAACATTCCAGATCCAAGTCACCATCTGTCCGAAGTGCCAGAGGGTTTGCAGCTAGATGTGAGCTATACTGAGCGGCCGGTTGATATTGTGGATCATCGGGAGAAAGTCTTGAGGAACAGGACGATACCGATGGTCAAAGTTGTCTGGAGAAACAAGTTGATTGAAGAGGCTACTTGGGAATCTGAGGATAGAATGCTGAAGGATCATCTCGAACTCTTTGTTTGATTGTATTTCTTCTTTCTTTATTTTTTATATTGTTTCTCACTCTTTAAGTGCAGTTCCGAGGACGAGACTATTCTAAGGAGGGAGTGTTGTAACATCCTGAATTTTCCTATAATTAAAATTTTTATTTAAATTCACGTGTCTTGCACGAATAAATTAATGTGTGTATTTAGCTTTAAAAATTATTCTTATATCATGAACAAATATTTTCTTCTCTTTTAAAAAGCCTCTTATTAAATCCTAGGCCTAATGAATTATTTCTAGCCCACCCAAAATTAATTAATAAATTAATTAAAAGCCCATAGTTTTAGGCCACCTAATTAGCCCACTAGTTAATCCTATTAGTAATTAAGACAACTTGTAGAGTAGACTTGTCATGTAACAAATTAGTTAATTAATAAATGTACAAACTAACTAGTGTGCATATAGAGACAAGTGCATTGCACATGCACGTGCAAGTGCTTGAAGAGACTAGGTCGGCCACACTTGGAGGGGATGGAGAAACAGGAAGAGTGGAGAGTTGGTTACTTGAAGATGGGTAGTTCTTCTAACTCCCAAATGCATCAATACCCTTCATCCAAACTCATCTCAACACCTCATTTGGGCTTGAGTTGTGTATAAATAGCCCCATTAGTCTTTCATTTCTCTTTACACTTAGAAATTTGAAAAGAGGAAAGATAGAATTTGTGTAAGAGAAAAGATAGAGTTGTGTGAGAAAAAGATTGAGTGTTGTGTGTGTGCCTTTGCATTTTGGGTGGCTGACTAGCATCAAGGAGTAGAGGCTCGGGTGACACCATCAAGGAGGAGAAGGCTCGGGTTTTGGCACAAGCTAAGGGGAGAAGGGAGACGATCGTGCTTTCAAGGAGTTTCTTTAGGAGTTTTCTTTGTTCATCAAAGAAGGTGGGTGATTTCTCTACTTCTAATGTAGTACCATGCTAGGAAATTAACTCTATGAATATGCTAGGAAAAACCAATAAAATGGACCATGAAATTGCTTTAAAAGATTATTAGGAGAAAGAGAAAATTTAATTGTGAATAGTAAATTAAAGCTCATCATGGTGTTCTATTAATGAATTTCATGCTAGAATATCTACTTGTAAATGAACCATGCTAGTGTGATGATCTTGTTGAATGAATGGCTTAGTTGTAAATGAATGGATATTGCTATGTTTAGTTGTAGATTGAGATGAATAGATTATGTCATGTTAATTGCTAAATGAATAAATTGTGGTGGATGTGATAAAAGAATAATGGCTAGACTCTTGTAGAATTGAAAAAGAGAACAAGAACATATATTTAGTTGATTTTATATTCGTATTTTGAGAAGGAACTATAGTACATGTTAAAGTCGATAAGATATCCTTTGAATATAAGTTGTAAAGAAAACTTATTTAATGTTAAAAATTGAGAGTTTAATTACTGTTATAATGTTTTATTTTTAGGAAAATATTCTGGACAAGTTTAATTTAAAAAATACCAATGTATTAAGAAATCGAATTTTGTAAAAGAGACTTATAAATAGACAGTAAGTATACAACTATTTCGATTTCTAACTATAACAGAAATTGAGTTTGGGCATACTGGCTTTCGGTGTGGGTTATAAGCGTTGTGTACAGTGCTAGGGACTTTGGGTCCAAGTCTTGAAGAAGCTTTGTTTTTCTTAAAATTCGATTTTTCTCAAATACAGTACAATCGGCATAAAAAGATATTAACCCTATTCATACCGGTTAATCACTCAGGACCTGGTGGTCTTCGGGTGCGCTTTGGGTCTATTACTGTAGCTGGGCGGGGGTGCTGTTTGGTTCTGGGTTCAATTCCGCCGACCCACTTTTTACTTTTTTTTTTTTGAGTATTAAGAATTTAAAGTGCAAATAAAAATTGGGAAAAAAATTCTATTATTCTTCATATATTGTCTAGACTTTATGAAAATTAATTCTACAACATTTTACGTATTTTTGTGAAGATTAGATGTGCTTTTTATATTAAAATGGATTAAAGAACTTGATAAATTTTCTTTAAGAACGTGGTTTTAGTATAATTAAAGAAAGAGGAAAAATATGAATGCAAGAAATTATGTGGAGATTAAATTATGAGATGTAGTAAGTAAATTATGAAGTTGATGTCTAATGTGTGCAAGTGTGATGGACAATGAAATAAAAAGATCACGATGAAATGTGGAAATTTGTGAGTATGAACATACAAATATTGGTGAACATGAAAAGAAGTTAAGAACTAGAGTGTAGCTAAGTCCTTATATCGGCATGAATGAATTCTTGAAAAAAATGAATGTTGTAGAAAAAGACCAAGATTTGGGTTATTGTTATCAATTGATGGTTAAGTCCGGTGTAGAGATGATGCTAACTCTAGGGTGTTAATTTTTACTCTTGATTCAATTATCTAAGGATTAGACATATAGTGAAGATGTGATGAAAGTAAGAGAAGAACACAAGTATGAGGGCCTTGGATCTACGGTGTGAGTGTGTTTACAGGCTGTCTACATGGTGCGTCATGTCATGACGTGAATACCTCTCTGGAATTATCGGGACCGTGGCAACACTTGTGAGGTGCTTGGTGACTACGTAGTGCCATTGTCCCATGATGGAGGCGAATTGTCCATAGGCTGTCTACATGATGCATCAGATCATGACATGGGATTCCCATCCAGGCTGTCTGGACATGAGCTCGTAATTCATAAAACATCTAGGATACTTACCGTAGTTACCATAGTAGTTTAACTCATAACGAGGGATCCAACGCTATAAGATGAGGAACGGTTAAGAGCTTGACCTCTGATTTATGTAGAATGGGATGCATAAGTTCGAACATGTGTGCATTAGTGTTGTGAAATAATAAATAACTGCATTAAGACAAAGTGCACAATCACACACGACATCAATAAGATAGTTCCCCTTAGTTTAGTTTGTGAACAAGTGTGTGCTTTCCAAGTAAGAAAAATTAATGTATTATATCCTAGTGTCAGTTGTATGTAACTGACGTGCCTACAATTTCTATGCAGGATAAAATGAATGAAAGGACTAAAAAGGAATGCTGCTTAAAGAATTGTTTCAAGTGTTATTTTATTCATGTCATATGTTGTAATTTGCTTCCGCTATGTTGATGTAAACACTATTATACAAAAGTTTTAAATTCCTTGTAAAATTGTACGAAGTGAAGTGTACAAATCCTACGGAACTTCGAATTCCGAATTATTTGGAATTCAGGGTGTTACAGGATCGCTTCGTTTTGGGACTTGTCTTTGTGTTCCGAAGGGAGAAGTCAGGCAGAGGTTACTTGAAGAAGCTCATTTCTCATCATACTCTATTCATCTGGTGATACGAAGATGTATCGGGATTTGAAGTTGCATTTCTGGTGGCTTGGTATGAAAAAGGCTATTGCAAGATTTATTTCTCGGTGTTTGATCTGTCAGCAAGTGAAAGCAGAACATCAGAGGACTGCCGAACTTCTTCAACCGCTTCCTATTGCGGAAATGGAAGTGGGAGAATATCACTATGGATTTCGTGACTGCTTTGTCTAGAAGTCCCAGGGGTCATAATGTCATATGGGTGATTGTGGATCGTTTGACGAAGAGTGCTAATTTCATTCCTTTCAGAGTTGGTCAGTCTATAGAGAGCCTGGCAGAAAGGTATATGCTGGAGATTGTGAGATATCATGGTGTTCCTGTCAGTATTATATCAGACAGAGATACTAGATTCAGATCTCAATTTTGGGAGTCTTCAGACCAGTCTTGGGAGTAAGCTGAAGTTCAGTACTGCATTCCATCCACAGACAGATGGTCAATCAGAGAGGACTATTCAGACCTTGGCGGGATATGTTGAGGTCCTGTGTGCTTCAGTTTGGAGGATCTTGGGAAGATCATCTGCACTTTGTGGAGTTTTCATACAATAATAGCTACCACGCTAGTCTTCAGGCAGCTTTGTATGAAGTCTTATATGGTCATAAGTGTAGATCACCAGTGTGCTGGGATGACATTGGTGAGAGCAAGCTTTTGGGGCCAGAATTGATCACGATGACTGTTGATGTAGTAGCACAGATTATGAAGCATTTGCAAGCCGCACAGGACAGGCAGAGGAAATGGGCAGATAGGCAGAGGAACAGACCGTTAGAGTTCGAAGTGGGTGATCATGTGTTCCTCAAGATGTCTCCATGGAAGGGTGTGATTCGTTTTGGTGGTGGGGGCAAGTTGAGCCCTAGATTCATTGGTCCGTTCGATATGGTGTAGCGAGTAGGCAAGGTAGCCTATAGACTTGCGTTGCCTGCCAGCTCTTTCTGGAGTACATAACGTTTTCCATGTTTCTCTGCCCAGGAAGTATGTTCGGGATGGTAGTCATGTTACTGACTATTCGGAGTTGTCGGTTCGACCAGATTTTTCTTGTGAGATTCATCTAGTTTCGATTGTGGACCGGCAGGAGAAGATTTTGAAGAATAAGATTATCAAGTTGGTTTGTGTTGGTTGGAATTCTCACTCGTGTGGTGAGTCGACATAGGAGCTTGAAAGTGTGATTCGGAAGAGGTTTCATGATCTTTTTGAGTAGTTCTTGTTCTTTTCTTTCTTCGGGGTTACCCTACTACCACTTGCTTAAATTTCATCGACGAAATTTTATTGTAAGGTGGGTAGGATTGTAACTACCGTTCCTGCTATTTTTGTTTTCCCCCTTTTATAATATTTTAATTGTGATTGAATAAAATACTCTATTTTTGTTCCTGGATTATTTTAATTAAATCTTGTTCATGAAATTCTTCGTTCTTCATGATTGTGTTATTTTTGTCGATCCTATTTTCTTCTATTTAATTTTGGGTATTTTTATTCGAACCCTATTGATTTGGATCTATCTCTTATTGAACCCTACAACTCAATTTTATTGTTCTTGACCCAAAACCGCTATTATTGGATCCTAAACCCTTAATCCAACACCCTAATTGTACCCTATAAATACAACTCAACTGCAACCCCTAAAATTGTGCAATTTTGAAACCCTGGGCACTTATTCTCTTTCCTCTCTCCTCTCTCCTCTCTCCTCCTATTCTCTCTCTCTCCCGATCGAAATCTCGCCCAATATCCAAAACCCACCACTGTAGCACATCCTTCCCCCGGCCATCTCCGGCGACCCCGTCGTCACCCCCCCCCCTCGACCTTTCCCCAGCATTGCCCCTCCTCTTTCCTCGATGCCCAGTTGCCCAAAACCCCACCGGCCTCCCTCTCCTCTGCCTTCGACATTAACAGCGACCAAACCCCAAATCCCGACGACCCTCCTCTTATCTTCGTCAACGCCGCCATCGACCCACCTCGCTGCGTTGGCCCCCGTCGCCGCCTTCTGCCAGCTACGCCACCGAAGCCATTGCTGCCATTGCTGACCTTGCCGCTGTGTGCTGTTGCTGAGTTCTCTTGTACTGTAGCTGCTTTAGCTCGTTACTATTGCACGTGTATTACACATGTTAAATCGACTAGTTCGTGGGTTCGTTGCTTCGGGATCCTTATTCCGTTATTTTTGTTATTCGTTTTCATCGTTTATAAGGCAAGTTACTTTCCTCTTGAATTGTTAATTATATCAAATTCAAGTTTTGTTGAAAACTCTTGCAAGTAGATCCCTTTGTTTATCGTATTGTACATTGTTCATTTCTTTCATTGGGTATATTGAGGGTTTACACGGGCTAACCCCAGTATTCTTAACATCATGCCACGTTTGACTCCAAACATTGAATCTTTCATGAGTGCATATAGAATTGATAATAGGGTTGTTTATATAATTGTCACACAAATTAATTATTGTAGATTGAATTGCTAGGTTGTATGTTGTTTGATCGATTGATGGTTGATTGATGATAAATTGATGTATGCATGTGTTCTTAATCTTATTTATCATATTATTGCACCCATCATGCTGATTGAGAAGTTTATTGACTAGTAGAATTGATACCCATGATGTTAATTAAATTGTTTCATGAAAATACCCTAAAACTTGTTTATTGCTTGCTGACCTGTATGTTGACTGCTATTTTTGAACAAGTAAACGATCTTAAAATGAATTACTTTCTGAATATGAATTGTAGCCTTATCACTCTAGTTTCCATAACATCTTGAATTTTTGAATTCTGAGTTGTGTAGAAAAGTTATGCACGTTTTACTACAACTATGTTTTTAATTCCAAATTCTCAAATTCTTGTACATTTCATGTTTAAACAATAAAAAGGCTAATCAAATGATAAAATTTTGCTCTGATAATTTCCAGATTGTTAGTAATCATATTTAGGAGTCTAGAAAATATTTTTAATGAATTTAATATTGAGTTTTTGCGGATTCTAAAATTATAATAACATGATGTCAAAATTCTGCCT
Organism: Hemerocallis citrina; assembly: GCA_017893485.1. Classification (NCBI taxonomy): domain Eukaryota; kingdom Viridiplantae; phylum Streptophyta; class Magnoliopsida; order Asparagales; family Asphodelaceae; genus Hemerocallis; species Hemerocallis citrina. The sequence goes on along the minus strand of CM030359.1, from coordinate 138,060,967 downwards.
GAACATGAAATCTGTAAAGAACATTGTGATTGACTTAGAAGCTTTTCACGAATTTTGAACTTTAAATGTAACCCCTGTTTCCCCAAATAAATATTTTCCGTGTATTTTCTGTATTTAAAATTTTAGTAAATTATTATTTTTACCGCTTTCAATTTCTTTTGTCAAATTGTACTATTGGATCTCTTATTAAAATTTATTTTCGATCAACAACTTTATTTATAAATATTTTCTATGAATTTTATATTGTAATACAATTCTTATTTATTTTGTTATTATTACTCTTATCATTATTGTTATTAGTGTTTTGGTTATTATTGATATTTTGACTGGTTATTAAAAATCCATTTTTATCTACTAACTGTATTGTAGTGTTTTAAATAAATTCTATTTTTGTATTGCAAATTACATTTTTATTATCAAAAATATTTTTATTGGTTAATTTATTTTTTTTCTATTGAATTTTTAAAAACTCTATAACCCATTAAATTTCTTATTGGATCTTTTATTAACCCTATTGGATTTTAAACCCTAACCCATTACCCATTCTTCAAACCCATTTAAATCATTATTAAAACCCTTTAACCGAATACCTATTCACCTACCCACACCCTGTTCATTAAACCCAAACCCATTATCATTCCCCTACCCGAAACCCACATAAACCCTAAATATCCCTACCTATTTATACAACCTACACCTGTTCATCTCCTTTACAACCATACAACTACCTCTCTCGTTCTCACCCCGTGCACCCTCTCCTCTCCAGCCCCTCAACGCCCCTCCATCCCTCACCCAATCCTCATCGCGACCTCTCCTTGATAGCGACACTACACCGCTGTACCCCATCCACCCTCCTGTCGCGTCGCGCGGCTGCAGACCCCCTCCCCCCCGGTGCTGTCTCCCTCCAGCAGCCCTGCAGCCCCCTGGCCGTCGCTCCACTTCCCTGGCGTCCGACTGCAGCAACCGCGGCAGACCAAATCCACCCTGTGGCACCTCCCGACAGCTGCTGGAGTCGCCGTCCTCTGCCTTGACGCAGCGCAGCTTCCCTGCGTTGGCTCTCCTCATCGACAGAACCGCAGTGCAGCCCCATAGCCATGGGTTACCATTACTGTTGATGTGGATCATGGAGTTTTGATCACTTTGATTAGTGGCTGTCTGATCGACTTGATCATCTTGATCATCGTGATCATGATCTCTTGATCTTGATCTTGATTTGATTGATTTTTGGCCGTCCGTTAGATTTTAATCATCATGCTTGATTGAATGTGGGTCGTCGATCTCCTCTTGATCATCTTGGAGTTCTTAATTGCTTTGATTGTGGACCGTCCAATCGTCGATCTGACCCGATCATCATCATCATCATCAAGATACAAATCACATCTTGATCTTGATCTTCGATCAGAGCCGTCCGATCTGATATGATCTTGATCTAGCCGTTGGATCTCTTGATCTTCATCATCTTGATCATCCTCTTGATCATCAAGATCCATTCCCGATCGTGATTGGTTGTTCATCTTGTTCGTGTTCATCTGCTCGTGATTTTGTGTTCGTGCCCGGGAATCCGTTCCCGTTATTCTTGTTCTTGCTCCGTTCTCGTCATCATCTCTCAGGCAAGTAACTTGTACTCAAATTCCTTTGTATAATACAAGTCAAAAATACCACCTATAATGTAGTTGGGTTCTAGAGACGACTCTTGTGTGTTATTATTATTGGGTTTTGTCTTTTTAGTGCTATTTGACCATAGTTGACTCACGACACAAATTCGACGTGAAACAACTAGGTTTTCGCCCGTTCTTGACTTGATCATGTATGTGAACTATTTGTGAGATTTTAACAATTTGCTGAGATCCATGTGATTAGCTTGTTGTGGACTTGTTATATACCCTAATCCATATTGTTTGGACACTTGGTAGACTCGATTTCATGTTTGGTTGTGTGTGGATCAAGTTTCGTTGGATCTATGTTGATTTTGGTTTTTGAGGAAATTCTGTGTTTTGTCGATAATCTGTCTTGATCAGTAATTTAGACCATATTAAGGTCAGAATCTTAATTTCAGTATAAAACATGATTTGTAGAGGATTTCGTCTTCTTTCCAACCCATTTGACTTTTGCTCGATTTCGTTTTCGTATGTCTGAGATATGAGTGTTTTACTACAGAGGTGTAGATCTTTTCCAGATTTCGTTTCTTGGTGATTTTGATGACTAAATTATTTTGATACTTGTGCTACACATATTATTTTGATCTGGAACTTTGGTCAGTTTTTTTACACTTATCTAGGGATTACCCAGAATTTTGGCAGATTTTATTAATGAATTTTATATGCCGTTTCATGCTTGTTTATAAAGACTGTACTTGCTGTATTTTACTCGTTGTTCTGTAAAGAATCGTATTTTCACCCTGATTTCTTTGACTGTATGAAAAATATTTGTGAAATGTGAAAGTTAGTTTATATTATCTACTTTCATCTCCATTTGGCAGATTTGAATTTCTTTTCACGGTTTGCGAGATATTACAGTTTTCGTACAACCATGTTGGGAATTCCAGAATTGCCAAACTATCGTTTCTTTATGATTTCTGATTTTACTTGACCAAGCTAGTCTTACTGGAAAATTATGAAACTTTATATTTTGATACTAGACAGATAGGGGAATACCCCAGATTTTTCGTGGATTTATTTATTGAGTTTTGATGCTGTTTTCCTAACTGAGAATTTGATTTACTGAATTCTGCCTGAACGTATTTTCTGGATTTAAATCAGTTTTGAGTTATGATTTTGTGAAACAACATATGACTTGTTTATACTTGCTAGATTCGGCCGGAGTCTGTTTTCCAGATTCTCCGACGGATTTAGGTTTTCATGTTTGTATTAGCGGGAATCACTGTTTTAGTACATTGTTGTCTTGCTGTCCTGAATTAGAAAGCTAGTCGTATTACCCTGTTATATGTTATCTTGTACCCACACATGTTTATCTTGCAACTTGAACTTGTTATATGATCATGCCATATTATTCTTGATATATTTTGCACACATACATACTTGTTGGACACTAATAATAATAAAATAACTAAGTCGGGGTTAAGGGAAAGATCTAGTAGTGGATAGTACAGAAACGTGTACTCGGAAGAACCTAGTGGTTATTGGAGCTTGTTTATATGTGGATCTTGACACGATATACATGACACGTACACACATGACACTGGAGCTTCTTTGGATTTTGGAGCTTTTTTACATGATACATGATACATGATACTTGGAGCTTGTCCTTGAGTACACTGCACTGTATGGTCCCCTATGAAATCTAAAGCAAAACTGTTTGTTGTAGCAACCATGTGTTATGTTTTTTAGGTGCATGAAGTGATACCTACATAGTAATAACTACAAGACTTGATACATGACACTTGAACATGATACATGCTCACTTGATACTTGAGTACTTGATACATGAGATTTGATACTTGATACATGCTACATGATTACATGATTCTTGATACTGGTTACTTGATGCATGATACTTGTTTACTTGACACTCGACACATGCTATTATACTTGCTCATCTTGCCATGCCATGATTTATATCCTGTTATCATGTTTATACCATGCTAAGCATGTTACTTAGAATTATCTATCTCATGTACTTGTGTCCTACATTCTAAGTGGCCCGTAACTTGTAATTGACGGGTACCTGTTTTCTTTTTCCTTCTCCTGCAATTTATTAATTGCATATGAGGATGGTCAGCTGCCCAATGGCATTGGAGATATGAGATACTAGTACTGGATTTCCTGCTTTATTCTTATTATTTATTGCTTGCTTTGAATAAAATGTACTTGATTACTTGGATAATTATCTTTTTTTTGGGCGATGTGACCCAGGATATTTGACTTGTCCAGATTCTGATTTATTTGAGATTTATATATCTTTGGTTTCAAGTAAATTTCTGTTGGTATCTTATTTCAATTATGCATGCCTTGTTGTATCTTTTGCTTCCGACTTTGATTATCTTGTGAAATGTTGTAAAGATTCTTGAACAGCTTATGAATAATGTAAATCATTCGGTGGGCGTTTGTCGCGTACTCGTATTCCGTATTCCTTTTGGAAAGCGGGGCATGACATTAAATATGCGTTGGAACCGTGTGAAATTCTAGTCTCTAGAATTTCTGATGGATTCAGTTTTTTAGTTCTGAATAAGCGGGAAACAGCATTTTTGTACAGACTGTTCTTGCTGTCCATAATTTCACTTTTTAGTTTTTAAAAGATTAATTATTTCTATATCGTAATATTGCATGAATTAATGTATGTATGTTGTATTGAATGATCCTAATGAGTTATTGTCATCATTCTAATCATCCTACTTCATGTTACCATCCTATTATTCCCCTATTGATACAATCGTTCACCGAAATGTCCATTAATTGCATATTGTATTGTTGCATTGATGAAATAATTAATAAGGCAGGGTTTAAGGGATTGACTAGAGTAGTTGATGATATAGAGACTGTACTCGGATGATGGCTTGAGATTATTACCATTATCGTCATCGTGTAAGAAATTACACCATGGCCCGTGTTATTACCGTTATCGTCATCATGTAAGAAATTACTCCATGGCCCGTGTTATTACCGTTATCGTCATCATACCCAGTACATGAACTATAAAATCTACCACTATAGTCTAAATGAAACTGATTGTATCCATCGAATCTGTGGTATGGAACATATGAGACACAGAAGTACGTGCATTAGTTAGGATTAAAATGATTAATAGACATAAGGATTGACACGACATTGACATTGCATATTGTTCCTCATTGTTCCTATTGATATCGAATATTGGCTAAGAATTATTGTTATTTATCCTAGATTATTGTTACTGAATATTGAATCACTGTTTATAGCCATTGTATCGACTATCATAATATTGATTATTGTTATTGTCCCGTGTTATTGATTCCTATTGATCCACTGATTCATTGTTATACCGTTATTCCATTGTTCCTTGCTTTCTCTACTTGTTGTCCATAACTTGCTCTAAGGATAACTTTTCTTCTTTTTTTAGATAAAATGTATACAGGTAATGAAGGAGAATTGTCTGCTAGAATTGGAGAGCAAACTTTCTGAAGAATTATTACTTTATAATTGAATGTTATTTTTAATGAACTTATTGTATTGAGACTTATTCCTATTGTGTGGGAATTATTATCGTATTGGGCTTATGTGCCGGATTTTATTATTGTTCTAGATGATGGACTATTATTGTATTTGGATATTTTTATTGCTCCATTCCAATTATTATTGTTCATGAGATTATTATTATTGCCTGCACAATTGTTCTGTATTGATTATATTGTTGAGTTGATTGGATAAACAGCTTATGGGTGACGTTAGTCATTCGCTGGGCTAATGTCATGTACTCGTATTCCGTATTATTGGGAAGCGGGGCATGACAGGCTTGGTGCTCTGCCTGCAGTCCAAGCACTCCATGAAACACGCAAAAAACCAGAAGTTTGACCAATCCGAGTCCCCTCAGCCAATATGAACCCACTCGACATGTTCGGGCCACTTGACCTATTCGACCTGCTCGACCGGTCTGAGCCGCCCAACCAATCTGAGCTCTTCGACCAATTCGGCCAGTCCGAACCGGGCTCCTCAATCTGAATCGGTTTGATCGATCTGAGCTGAACCGAGTCCTGCCTGGATTGGTGCTCTGCCCGTCATTTGAGCACCTCTAACCTGAGGTGACATGGGGCCCTGAGATCTCCTCAAGATTTGCGCCATCTAATTATTTGATTAATAATTCTAAAAATTAAATATAAACTTAGAAATTTTAATTAAAAATTCCAAAAAAATTGTACAATTAATTAAGAATTCCAAAAAAAATAGTTACTACCCTTAGAAGCTCCGAACATGATTCCAGGTATCCCCAAAGGTCGAATATGTCCTGATTTCCCAAATCAGACCAAACTACTCCTCGAAGGTTGCCATACCCAACCATCAGAAGTGGGGGGTTTATGGTATAGGTAAAAATTGGAGCCACAAAATCACAGCATGCATCTCAAAGCTTCCAGAGTGTAGCATATTAATTTTGCAACACCAATGGGCCTACTAGAAGAACATGGGTCATCTCCAGGTCCATCAGCTAAACCCGGTCCACAATTCTAGCTTACTTACAACCCAAGAAGAAGGGGAATCCCAACTAATTATAGTTGTTAGTCAAATCCCCTAATATTATCCCTTAACCAGGGGAATCTCCAACCGAATCTAAAAAATTACATTTACAGGTCTTTTCTAACTGATTCCTAGCATGTAAATGACCCCCCCCCCCTCAATCCGTTAAAGGTAACTCTACTAGAAAACCCTAATCATTAACCTAGGTTACTGATTTGAGTTTCGGAGGGTTTACGCCGGAGCCACCTCCAATGTGTGAGATTTTTTGCAGGTCTCAGGACATTTTCAATCATCCATATCCAGATCTAGGCGATCGAAGCCATCCACATAAAGATCCAGACATTCCCACTATCCAATTCAAATCCCAACGTTTTTAGCAATCCAAATCCACATACTGATGGACGGTCCATATCAGAGCTTTCTCCTTCAATGATAGAACTCATCATCTGTGTAACGCCTCGATTTCCATACACTGGGAAACCGTGACATAAGCTAGAATATTTCCATCAATTAGCCACAATACACAGAAAAACATAAAAATGTAAAATTTTTTATTCAACACAAATGTATTACAAGTCTGAATGTTAAAAAGCTGCAATACATTACATCAGTGTTACAATAATACCTTAAAAGCTCAAGTGTTACAACTTTCATCAAATTTACATAAGAGTATAATGAATAAAGAACAACACTTAGTATTTCACTTGGATGCTTCCCAACATAAAATAAATTACAACAAATATTATAATGGAACAATGGTAACCAACATATAATAAGCGAAAATAAAATCAACTTTGCTTCTCTCGCCTTGAGTCCTCCTGAATCATGTACCTGTAGCTTTGCAATCCAGCACCTATTGAAATAGGGATGTCAGTACATATACTGACGCTTTAAGGCTGATGACTAGCAGCGATTCTCTACTTTAAACAAACAGATTGATGAAAAGAGAAACATGCATATATAATTGATGTGTTAGTGTATGCTATGACTTAGAATCTAATGTAGGATTAACTAATGCAATGATGCTTTTATTCTAATGCAAGCAAGACTCTGGGACAGTATGCTGCCCATACTACATACACCCCATATCAAGCTGTTTCTTCATATATAGGGATTTGAACCCGCGCCATGAATTCTACTCTTGTACTCAACTTGTTTCTGAAGATACAACGTGATTGATGAAGTTGCCCTGAAATGGTATAATCCCGCCATCCGCAGTCAGATCATGGTGTCTATGTTTGCCACTACTACCCGGCGTACCGGACCTCACTCAAAAATCTGACGAACCTTTGGAGTTTCTGCACATGAAGCATCCCATGTGGTCCCCTAGCTGATAAACCATAGTTTATGACTTCTCGCCCTTAGATAAAGAATATGACGGAGTTCCGGGGGTCCATCCCCCTGGCTCCGACAGGAATCGCTCCCGACCTTATCAAGGCACTTCCGAAATTAACAGACGCGATATGGATCCCGTGCTCCCAACTCGTGAGAAGTCACAGACCGTATCCCTTTGACAAGAAGAGTAAAACCAATAACACCGCCTAGTGTCAGCCTATAGGACAGGTCGAATCATAAGGTATCACCCTTAACACCAACTCTTTTCCTTCGGCAGAAATGATAATAAGTAAAGGTTAAGTAGTAATAGCCATAAGTTACTACCCTAACGATGTCACTAAACCTAAACAACCTGACGGAGTTTTCAATAAAAACTTTTTTAAGATTATCCCGATCCAACTCATGGACTATCGATCCAAGACACTGGTGACGGGATCTCCCTCACTCATCACAACCCCTAACTCAGATCTCGTCAATATTCTCGACCCACGATCAACCCACATCAGTTAAGATCCATCGGTGCATGAGGTGTGATTTATCCATAGTTTCCAAGGTGGTAAGATGCGAGTCTTGATGGTCGATGACCCCTAGGGTAACTACAAGAACCTAGATGAGCTTTTCGAGCTAACAATACCAGTCACTTTCCAAACCATTATTACTCGTATATTGAAGATGAAGCATGTTCACATTATATGGTCCAATTTCAATTAGAACCACCTAGAAATAGAATTCATGGGTTCTTTTTACCAAATTTGAACTAGGGCAACATGCGACTAGGTTCATGGGTTCTTTATCAAGGTGGAGCTAGAACCACCTAGAATCTAAATGCATGGGTTCCTCACCGATTTGAGCTAGAACTATCATTGAGCTAGTTCCATGGGTTTCTTCTTAAAAATCGAACTAGAACAAATATGGAACATGGGTTCATTTCAATAGTTTAACTAGATTAGCATGCAAGCTAAACTCATGGGTTCCTTTTAGAAATTTAACTAACACCACTACAACATACAACTTAAACATGGGTTCTTTACGAGAACAACTACAATAACTCAAGCATGGGTTCTTTACTAGAACAACTGCAATAACTCAATCATGGGTTTTTTACCACAACAACTATAATAACTCAAGCATGGGTTCTTTACTAGAACAACTACAATAACTCAAGCATGGGTTCTTTACTAGAACAACTACAATAACTCAAGTATGGGTTCTTTACTAGAATAACTACAACAACTCAAGCATGGGTTTCTTACTACAACAACTCAAACATGGGTTTCTTACTACAACAACTCAAGCATGAATTCTTTACTACAACAATACAACAACTTCTGCATGGTTTCTTAAGCACATACAACTTAAGCATGAGTTTCTTACTACAACAACACAAGCATGGTTTCTTTACTACAACACTACAACAACTCAAGCATAGTAAACAACAACTCAAGCATGAATTCTTTACTACAACACTACAACAACTCAAGCATGGTTCTTTACTACAATAATTAGCAACTCAAGCATGGTTTCTTTACTACTACTCAAGCATGGTTTCTTTACTACAACAACTCAAGCATGGTTTCTTACTACAACTCAAGCATGAATTCTTTACTACAGCAACCTACAACTACTTAAGCATGGTACAACTTAAGCATGGTTTTCTTACTACAACAACTCAAGCACGAATTCTTTACTACAACAACCTATAACAACTTAAGCATGGTTCTTTACTACTGATATGGCTAAAAATGGGGTTAAATCAAAACCGTCCAAATTGGGCACGAATCTTGAAGCCCAGGGGTAAAACGGTAATTTCACCTACCAATGGATCTGAAGCGGGTGCTGGTTCTCCTCCTCAAAGACCCACTAACCCGCGAACGGATCCACCTCAACTGGGTGCGGGTTTCAGCCCGCAGCAAACCCGGTCCAGAAGGGATAGAATTAGGGTTTCTGATTAAATCCTAATCAACGACCCTGATTCATATCTATCCCTTCACTGGAGATTAGGGATTACATTTCTTATCTAACCACAGGGGGATTACATTCCTAATCTGATCCCAGCGACGCCTATAAATGCCTCCCATCCATCTCCATTAAGAGGTAATCAATCTTTTGCCAGTTTTTGTGTTCATTCATAATCACTTCTGATTACTGACTTGAGTGTCGGAGGGTGCATCGCCGGGAACAACCCCGGTGTCTCGCACTTCTTGCAGGTGAACGGCGGGAGCAACGGTCGAACTCCGGCGGAACAGGTAATAGGTTTGTTATTCAAAGTTTCCCAAGAACCCACAAATATTATCTGTTTGCCCCCACAGCCAGATTCAGTGGTAACAGATTGGCGCCGTCTGTGGGAAACAACGAGTAGCAGCCTCCCCTCTTCCCATTGGTCAGATCTTCTCCAGCCATGCCTCCTAGGAAAGCCAGATCCAGAGGGTCCAACCGAGGACCCAACCCCGATCAGCAACAGGAAGTCCCCCCTCAACACGCTCAACAGCAGGGGCAACTTCTGCCTCAAGCCGAGGACCCTCTCCAATAGGACCTGCCTCCTCCTCAGAATCAACAACCTCCTAAGGGTCCCAACCCACAGAAACAACCTCTCCATCCGGACCACGTCTCCATCCACAATGGCTCTTCGGATTCTATGGCCTCCCACAATCCCCGAGTTTCCGACCTTCGCAACACCATCCTCAATCGGCAGAAGGATGAGGATCTTCGCCGCCGTCTGGATGAAAAGCGGGCCCGAGAGGGAGCCTCCCGCCAACACCGTCTGGATGAGCGATCTCCTCGCCGCCGAGAATACAGAAGGTCCCCTACCTGAAGGGGGCGGAGAGAGTCCCCCAAACATCACAGAAGAAGACCACACTCCCCTGCCGGTCGGTAACAGCCTAGGAACGATGGGGCACCCATCACCCGTGCCGAGTTCTAGCAGTTCCAAGCGACCGTCCTACAAGCTCTCAATCTCCGTCCCAACACCAATGCTCCAAAGATTCCCTCTCCTCCTCCGGTCCGAAGTCCTCGCCGACGGTCCCCGACTCCTCCTCCAGCTCCTAGCAACTTCCGGCATATGCCAAGTCCTCGCCGCTCCAGAAGCTACCGTCATCGTAGCCCCCGCTCTCCCTTGTACGAAGACGAGTCTAGAGGCTTGGCTAATTACCGTCGAAGGGATGACGCCGTCTACCGCCAGTCTTCACGAAATGGAGAGGCGCTTGGGTCAGTTAGACCAAGAAGAAGAGCTTAGAGGAAGGATCCTTCGTCCCCGTCGACCCCCTTTTTCCCGAACCATAATGGATGCACCCGTACCAATCGGCTTTAAGCCTCCTCAATTCGAGACTTATTCCGGGGAGACTGACCCCGTCGATCACATCGAAAGCTTCAAGACCTTCATGCTCATCCATCAAGATTCCGTTGCCCTCCTCTGCAAAACCTTCCCCGCAACTCTCAAGGGTCCGGCTCGAGAATGGTACTCTCGCCTTGCCCCTTCCTCGATATTCTCCTTCGAGCAATTCGAGATGCTCTTCGTCACCCACTTCGTAAGTAGCCGCAGAACTGAGAAGACCAGCATCTCGCTACTCTACCTTCATCAGAAGAAGGGCGAGAAGCTGAGAGACTATGTGAAAAGGTTCACAGCTGAAGCCAGGTCCATAGCATCCCTCGACCAGTCGGTCGCTGCAGCAGCATTTCAATCCAATGTCCTCAACTCCAGCCTCCACTCCTCCCTCGCCAAGAAGCCCCCACAGACTTCTCTGACCTCCTCCTCCGGAGCAAAAAGTATATTCGGGCCGAAGAAGCTGAGCACCGCCCCAACTTGGAGGGGTCTTCCTCCGGGTCTAAGAGAAAGGGAACATAAGAGGAAGGAGCCAAGAAGCTCCACAAGGATAATGGCGGCCAGCGCCGACCTCCCACCAGATTCGAGAAATTTACTCCCCTCAATGCCAACATCTCCACCATTCTAATGGAAGTTGAGAAGGAGGGGGCCATACCTCCTGCTCCAAGGATGAACACCCCCGCCAAGAAGAAGGACAAAGAGAAGTGGTGTCGTTACCACCGGGACCATGGCCACGACACCAATGATTGTTGGGCCTTAAAGAATGAGATAGAAGCCCTCATCCAGATGGGGCAGCTAACCAGGTTCATGAGAAAGGACCGAGCTGACCTTCCTCCCTCGCCTCGGGGGGCTAACAAGCGTCCTGAATGCGATGAAACACCCGACTTCGAAGAGGAGCGTGTCTTACACCTCATTCATGGGGGCCCAATGGGGGGCTCCTCAAACTCCTCTCGAAAGGCGTTCATTAGGAAAGTCAATTCGGTTCGCGCCACCCCTCCTCCTAAAGGCCTCGGAGTGCCCGTCACATTCTCAGACGAAGATCTTGAAGGTGTCTGCACCCCCCATTGTGACGCACTCGTCATCAATCTCCATATGGCGAACTTCAAAGTGGAGAGGATCCTAGTGGACAATGGCAGCTCCGTTAACATCCTCTTCCTCGCCGCTTTCAAAGGCCTTAAACTCTCCCGATACAGACTTAAGCCCGCCGGCTACACACTCCATGGGTTCACGGGAGTGCCAGTGACTATTGAAGGGGTGATCACCCTCAACGTAACCGCTGGCAAAACCCCTACTACCCGAACGGAGTCAATGGACTTCATGGTCGTGGATGTCCCAGCAGCCTACAACATCATTTTGGGTCGGCCCGGCCTTACTGCCCTTGAAGCCGTCCCCTCCGCCTATCACCTCAAGATGAAGTTTCCTACGCGGGCCGGAGTAGGGAAAGTAAATGGCAATCAGGAAATGGCCCGAAAGTGCTACATGACCTCAACCCTCAGTCCAGTCCTCTCCCTAGAAACTGTGGAAATCCCCCAAGATGTCGCCCGACCAACGTCCGAGCCGGTGGATGAGTTGGAGGAAGTGCTTTTCTCTGAGCAGGATCCAAGCCGAAAGTTCTTTGTTAGCAAGACCCTCCCATCCGCCCTATGCTCCGACATAGTCCAGTGCATCCGAAGGAACTGAGACCTCTTTGCTTGGTCAGCTGCAGACATGCCCGGAATTTCCGAAGAGCTCTTGGTCCACCACCTCAGCGTTGCTCCGGGATCCAAACCGGTCCAACAGAAGAGGCGCAAGTTCGCCTCCGAGCGCCAGCTAGCTATAAAAGAGGAGGTGGACAAGCTCTTGAAGGCCCGGTTCATACAAGAGGTAAACTATCCTGAGTGGTTGTCGAATGTAGTAATGGTGAAGAAGTCCAATGGGACTTGGAGAATTTGCATCGATTTTACCGATCTCAACAAGGCTTGCCCCAAGGATCCCTTCCCTCTTCCAAGTATTGACACTTTGATTGACGCCACTTCCGGTCACGAACTCCTCAGCTTCATGGACGCCTTCTCAGGCTACAACCGATCCAGATGTTCCCCCCAGATATCCTGAAGACCTCATTCGTGACCGACCAGGGCCTCTACTGCTACCGGGTTATGCCCTTCGGTTTGAAGAATGCAGGCACCACATATCAACGCCTCGTCAACAAGGTTTTCCAAGCTCAAATCGGCCGGAATATGGATATGTATGTTGACAACATGCTTGTAAAAAGCATCCGAGGAGCCGATCATGTGACCGACCTACAGGAGGCGTTCGATGTTTTGAGAAAGCACAACATGAGACTCAATCCGAACAAGTGTGCGTTCAGAGTCTCGTCAGGAAAGTTCCTCAGCTTCATGGTCAGCCAACAAGGAATCGAAGCTAACCCTGAGAAAATCAAGGACATATTAGACATGGCCCCTCCCAAGAATGTTAAGGAAGTTCAGAGGCTAACAGGCCGCCTAGCCGCCATAGGGCGTTTTCTCTTGAAGTCTGGGGAGAAATGCCTCCCCTTCTTCAAGGCCCTCAGGGGGGCTAAAGGTTTCGAATGGGGTCAGCAACAACAGGAGTCGTTCGACCAGCTCAAGGCTTACCTCGTCAACCCTCCTCTCCTCAGCAAACCCATTCCTGGTGAACCCCTCTACCTCTACCTGGCAGCCTCCAGAGCAGACCCTCAGTGCTGTTTTAGTAAGGGAAGAAGACCGGACTCAAAAGCCCATCTACTATGTGAGCAAAGTACTTCGGGATGCCGAGCTCCGCTACCCACGGATAGAAAAGATGGCTTATGCCGTGGTGATGGCCGCAAGAAAGCTTCGCCCGTATTTTCAGTCGAATTCGGTGGTCGTTCTTACTAACCAACCGCTGAAGCAAGTGCTCCACAATTCGGAGACCTCCGGTCGTCTTATGAAGTGGTCTATCGAGCTGAGCCAGCATGATATAACTTATCAGCCTCAGACCGCGATCAAGGCTCAGGCCTTAGCAGAATTCATAGTTGAAAGTACCATCCCCGAGTTCAACCAAGCAATGAAGGGACCACCTGTCTGGTCGGTTTATGTGGATGGCTCCTCTTGTAACGAGGGAAGCGGGGCCGGGGTCATTCTGGCAGGCCCAGATGACCTCATCCTCCAATACTCCCTTCGTATCAACCTCAAGTCCTCTAACAACGAAGCGGAATACGAGGCACTCATAGCCGGCCTGGGAATGGCCCGCAATGCAGGGGCGCAACGCCTCCGGATCTTTAGCGACTCTTAACTAGTTGTAAATCAGGTCCTCGGTGAGTATGAAGCACGTGATGACCGGATGGTTAAGTACTTAGCCAAGGTCAGGAGCCTCATGGCACTATTTGAAGAAGCCCTCATCCAACGAATCCCCCGAGAAGAAAATGCCCAGGCCGATGCCCTCTCCAAGCTAGCCTCTTCCTCCCTCCAAGGTCTCGAGCAGACCGTCTTGATAGAAGTCCTCCTGAAGCAAAGTATAGAGGATGAAACTTCCGACTCTATGGAGTCGCTGCCTGTCCTGCTTGAAGATAACTGGATGAAACCCCTCATCGAATTCTTAAGGGACGGGCTCCTCCCCGAAGATCCTAAGGAAGCTCGAAGAGTGAGAACCCGAGCAGAGCGATACACACTGATCGGAGGCATCCTATATAAATGCTCCTTCACACAGGTAGACGGCAGGCCTTACCTGAGATGCCTCTCCCCCGAGCAGGCCGACTACGCCCTACAAGAACTTCACGAGGGCATCGGCGGGGCACATTCAGGGTCCAGATCCTTAGCCCGCAAAGTGTTGAATTATGGATATTTCTGGCCCACTCTACTACAAGACGCCGAACAGCACGTTCGGCAATGCAGCTCATGTCAAAAGTACTCCAACATCCAACGCCTCCCACAAGCTCCACTTGCTTCCCTATCAAGTCCAATCCCTTTCGCAATGTGGGGGATGGATTTACTAGGGACATTTCCACCGGCTCCCAGTCAGTTCAAATTCTTAGTCGTGGCTATCGACTACTTCTCAAAATGGATAGAGGCCGAGCCCTTGGCCACGATCACCGAGAACAAGGTAGTTCAGTTCTTTTGGAAGAGCGTAATCTGCCGATTCGGCGTCCCTCGGGTCCTCATAACAGACAACGGAACTCAGTTTTACCGGGGCTGCCTTCCGAGCTCTATGTGAAGACCTCACCATCCAACACCGATTCTCCTCTGTTTCCCATCCCCAGTCGAATGGCCAAGTCGAGAATGCTAACCGACATATCCTCTCCGGCATTAAGAAGAGGTTGGATAAATGTTCCAAAGGCTTATGGGTCGATCATCTCCCTAACGTGTTGTGGAACTACCGCACCACAAAACGGACCCCCACAGGCGAGTCCCCATTCAACCTCACCTATGGGTCCAAAGCTATGATCCCCCTAGAAGTTGGTATACCCTTTCCTCTTCTAATGGCTTATGAAGAAGAACAAAATGCCAGAGAGCTCTGGGCAAATC